>OU015498.1:28419936-28624936 GCA_907164885.2 Dolomedes plantarius | reverse complement strand
AAATTTTTTTAAAAATTTATTTATTAGATTTCCTCAGAAAATATAACAAGAGAGCAGTGCAATGAAATATAATAATTATGTTAATCATTCATGTAATAAAATTTTAAGTATGAGTAACTTAATTTGAATGTGTGTTTTCGTCTCTTTCCATTTTTTATTTTTCTTGGGGCCCCAACATAATTTTGCCCCATTCCCCGTAAAGTATCTGGGCGGCCCTGCTGAGAAATCTCGTTGCCCTTTAGTTCAGTCTTTGTAATTGGGGGAGGGGGGGAAGGGGAAGCTGTCCAGCATCACACTTCTTTCCTGTTCACATAGGAGTACGGTTAGCGGAAGCGTAAAAGGAAAAATGGCGCTATGGCGGAAATAAACCAATCATAGGCATTAAAAATTTCGTTGCTAATCGTTTGGAGGTTTGTCATTGGTTAAATATATTTCAATGCTTTAATGCTTCCGCTACCAGACTCCTGTGTGAACAGGCCCTTAGTCTGCGTAAGATAGGGCGACTTTTCAAAAATTCTTGCACACACAGGGCTCAGATCCGAGTCACTTTCATTATAACTGAATAGCATTTGAAACTCCTTTTAAAAGCATCGTTAGCTACAATTCTAATTTAATTATTAAGTATTATAACATCGACGCGTAAATTTTTTACGCATCTTAAAACCTGTAGTCAAAACTTGTAGTAGTTTAAAACTTGCAATTTGTAGTAAACTTGTAGTTTAAAACTCACAGAATATGAATGCTCTGAAAAAAAAATTCCCCGAGAAAATAAAAATTTTTTCAGTTGCTGAAGGTGAATAAATCACCAGTTTGAATTTACGTTAAACGGTTATTATTGAACAAATTCCATCAGCCTTTCGTCTTCATATAGAGGGGGGGTTACCGTATATACTGAAATTCCTAACTTTCAGGTGAACCATATGTCCAGTATACCAGATTGTCTGCACATAGCCTTTTTTTCCCTTTCTTTTTACTGCTTTTTTATGCTGGAGCAGACAAACCGATTTTTTCTGTTTCCTACATATTTTACTTTTAATGTTCTGCAATGTGTTAGTAGATGGTGCAGTCTTTAGCTGATTAGATTTATATCCCTTTTCCAACTTCTTTCTGCTATTTTGAATATGGAATGCACTGGCAAAAGCTGATCAGCTGCAGCTGAAACGATCATCTGCCTTCCTCTTTCATTCGTGCATTCCTTTTTATTGTGAACCCACATACTTAAATTGTTCATAGTCCAAATAGATACAGCATGTACAGGACTGACTGCTGGTCGGATCCAGGAGCTGAACATCATAACTTGTTTTGGCTACAACAGTCGAGTGTCTAGTCTCCTCTGTTATTACCGGTTTCAAATTACGGTTGAATGTAAATGAATAGAACTTAAATGGCTCTTTTGCATATCAACTATGATTTATTAATCCGTTTAGTTTAAATCCCAATAAGTTGAATAACTGTTATAAAATTAATACGGGGAAATATATACAGCAATCATAATTTGCTTTTGACGGGGAAGATTACCCTTAACCTCCCCCCTCCCCCTTCCAACAGGATTTCAAGAATATTTTTGTAGTTAATTTTTCTTTACATTTTCTCCTGTACGGCATTAGTAACACTAATTAGTAACACTAATGGAGTTGCGAGTATAATTACGTTGGGGATCATAACGACAAAATTTTAATTTATTATTAATTAATAACTTGGAATCTGATTATTTTTTTCCGGAGCGTGTACAAGACAAAATTAAGTATATACTGACATTTTTCATGATGAAATGATAAAGTCTTAGATTTTTAGATTTTTACGATACTTTTTTTTAACCCATTATGTATATCATGTATATTTCAAAATTTTAATTTATTATTAATTAATAACTTGGAATATAATTATTTTTTTCTGGAGCGTGTACAAGACAAAATTAAGTATATGCTGACATTTTTCATGATGAAATGATACAGTCTTAGATTTTTAGATATTTTGCGATACTTTTTTTTAACCCATTATGTATATCATGTATACTTCAAAATTTTCCTGATCATCAAATTAAATATATGATTCCCGAAAAAAATTTTCAGCATATTTCAGTATTTAAAATACATTTCAAAATATTCGGCATGTAATTGTTAAGGTAAAGTTAAATATGCCTTAAAATTTTCCGCCAGGGAAGAGTGGAGGGACTTCACCCGCCCCCCCCCCCCCCACACACACACACATGTCAAGTTTAGACATGATTAAAATAACCTTAATCTTTCTTGATAAACCCATAATTGGGAAAACCTTATACCGAATGTTACAAAATATTTTGTACAGAATGTGTAAGGTATACATAAGATTCGATTCACAAGAATCGAACTTTTGAGTGACTGAATTAAAGAAGCTGCTTGAGATATGCTAATTTCGACATACGCGCTTGGTATAAATACCAAGCAGCTTGATTAATACAGAGGTTGAAAAAGGTTGTAAAGTTGATAGATAAGCGAGTTGAGGGAGCTACGATGTAAGCAGCTCCAGGTGCTATCCTGCGCTAGTGCTTAGGGGGCCCAAAGTTTACGTTGCAGAATTGCTGGTTGACTTACTGTTCGTGAGTATTGAAAAATATATTGTTCTTGAAAGCTGTATTTATATATCTGTACAAGTAGTACGTATGAATCTTGTTGTTAAAAGCAAAGCCTACATGTGCAAGAATATTCAATAAACATTGTTTCATGTATAAACTGTGTTTGTATCAAATTCATTTAGAGTGCCACTTCAAATTATATACACCCAAGTCTGGGTAGAAGTGAGCTATACTCTACAAATGTTATAAATGTTCCATCCAGTCAAGAGAAAAAAATGAGATATACACGTGTGTGTGTGGGGAGGGGGCGGGGGGTCACTCCACTCTTACCTGGCTGAAAAATAACCCCAAAAAAATGTTCTCTCGTTGAAAATTCTGTGAAGGTCGTCGATCGTGAGGCATGTTATATTTTAGCTTCACTTTATCTGTTCTGGTTTCTCTGTTTGGAGGACTGTTTCAACATTTCCCTTTCCTGTGCTGCAAAAATATAGGTTAACCGAACAATCGAATAGGAGGAAGTGCCCACTGATAGTTAGTGGCTAAAAAGTTCCCCATTACTCATTTGAAATACATACCGTTTATAATGGATCCGTGAGAATCCGTATGTGAGAGGCTCTTCCCGTTTGTAACAGTTAAGTCACCTACACAAAAGTTGAGACTAATATATTTTTGTTAATTTCATCCTCATCTGAACGGTAATTAAGGTCAACGGTTAAAAATAATTTGAGACTCTGTCTCGAAGGAAAATGAATTCGTGTTTATTGGTATTATATTAGTAACACGTTTAAACAAGTACCACTTATTGCGTCAGTCTAGATCAGGGGTTCCCAACCCTTTTCCTACATTGACCCCTTTTAAAAGAATGAATTTCTTCATCGACCCCCCCTCATATTTTTCTCTATAATATACAACATACAACATAATTATAATACTAATAATCTATATATATAAAACAGTTCCGTAACTGACTCACTGACTGACATACAACGCACAGACCAAACCGCTGGACCTAAAGGGCTGAAATTTTGCGTGGCAATTCTTCTTATAGTGTAGGGGTGCACTAAGAGAGATTTTTTAAAAATTCTTCTTAGATTTTTTTTAATTAAATTTTTAAGCTGTTTTAGTAACTTTTTTTAAGTTTGCATTTAAAATAATAATCTGAGGGTTATAAAATTTATATGAGAAAGATCATAAAAATTTCTTTAAAATGAAATCTTTTTCGAATCTTTACCTCCATTTTCTGATTTTTGGTGAATTTTTTAAGATTAATTCTTAGAATTTAATTTCTTAAATGATGATCACGTGATTTCTTTTTCTGGTACTTTAAATAAATTTATCGTCACGTCCATGACAACGAGATAGACAAAAAAAAAATTTTTTTGTTCTTGCTAATGCGGCAGACGATTGGATATTATCCAAAAAAATATTAAAATACAGTAAAAGGAATGTTCCTCAAACTGTACTATAATAACTGTACTATATTCTTTAGTATGTTCTGTTAGATTTAATTTGAATATTTTCTTCTACATTATTTTGTCTATAAAAATATCCGTTACGATTTTTTTATAAATATATTTTTTTTGTTTTTTACATCAATTGCATACATTGATCGTTGTATTTATTATAAATATATTTATACATCTTTTTGGCATTAATTGCATACATTGACCGTTGCATTTAATTTGAATGTGCTCCGTAGCGAAGTACGGGGTTTCAGCTAGTTGCACATAAAACACTTAAAGATAACAATTTGACTAAGAATATGAGCAAAAAATTAGAAAAAGTGGTTCATTAGGTTTATGTTTTATTATTTTTGTACTATTTTCATTTTCAATTTCACAAATATAAACAAGATTTCAGAAACGCAGACTGTAATTGCACAAAAGTTCGATTTCAATTAATGTTCTGGTTGTGCTTGATGCATTGGTGCAATTTTTTTTAATGTTTGGCCTGAAATTGTTTATTTAGTATAGTCACAATAACTAACATAACGAATATAAATATATATTTTACTAAACACTTTTACTGACTTATATGTAATTATAATATAATTTCATTCGACACATATACAAAAGCGTCATGACATTCGACTTCAGATGGGTGAATCACTCCGCCCTATGCAACTCTGTATTTATACATATTAAAACGGATATTATTATTTAATAATTACATCCCTAAAAATTAAATTTTAAAACAGAAAATTTTATCATCGACACCCCAAGGGTCCACCTGGACCCCGTTGGAAATCCCTGGTCTAGATTGATGAGTGAGATAGAATTATATTTAAAAAATTCTGATCTGGAAAGGACCTTGAATACCGTAAATTTTCTGTAACTGTAATTCTATTTATGCAACAGCAAAAGCGCCGTTTCACATTCTGTTTTTATCCCATCATGAAAGTAAGTGTGCCGAGCACATTTAACAAACCTAGTTTTTAAAAAAAAAGCCACTTTCATTTCGGAAAACACCGTTTTGCTTATAAATCATCTGAAAATTAACTAATTCTTATCTAACGGTGTTTTAATACATCAGACTTCATTCCAAGTTTCAGTATTACGACCTTGTGAAATACATTCGATGAGACCATCCAAACATCTCTGAAAATTTAAATACGTGGTATTTGTTGCGAAATGAGACAATATCTCATGACTTCATGACTGTTCTCTTTCAGAATAAGTCTTATTTCCAGGTGACATAAATGAATATTTTAGAATTAAATAGTTCTGCGTGATTCATTCGATAACTGGCTACGGGCAGTGACTGTACAAAACGAAATACCGGGGAGAACTAGTCTGCACTGATTCGTCATGTGGCAATGACGTCAGTAATTTTGGAGAGCTATAATTTCTGCTCATTTTTCATTTGAAAAACTCTATGCTCTTTTAGCAATGCTGATGCTACTACTAAAGTTACAATTCTGACAGACTTTTCTTTTCCTTTATTTCTTTTAAGATCAGCTAGATTATCAGTTTTGACCTCTTTTAATTATATTTATGTGTATACGTAACATTTGTCGTTAGCGGAATATCAGATGAACACACCAAAACTCTATGCGTAGAAACTTTTTATTCTGGTTAATCGTTTCTTAGAAGGGAATAAATTTTGGTTTATTTTATTTTCAGCTAAAGTGATCTACTTTCACATTTTTTACCTCCTACTGAAAGTAACACCATCCCTAGAACTGGTAACTTGATTTCTCTAATAACTGTGAATCTAATAACTGTCCGGGACTGTGAGTCCGGGACTCACAGTTGTCTCGTGATCGTACTCTATTATACAGGGAGCTTTTTAACTGGTTGTAATACACTTAGGAATTGAACCCAGGAACTCATCAACAGCAGGGCCCGATTTAGAAAATTCTTGACTGTAGGCACAACTCGGGATGGGGGGGGCCCCCCAACACTGATGTGGGCGTAAACATTTCCTAAATTGACACACAAAAAAATAATCATGAATTATTGTGAAAGTACCATTTTACCAAGAATTGGCTATTTGAAGCGTAGAAGCCTAGAACATTATCAAATAACAAAAAGCAATACAACATATTAACTTCATCACTAAAACACCAATACAATGCAACCAGAAAAACTTGTTAATCCCTTATATACACTATAACATACATATGATGAACTATACATATAACTATACATATGATGAGCCAATTAATCAAATCTGAAAGGATATATAAAAAAAATTGCTATAAAAAAGGTAAAATAAAAAAAATTTTGAATTGGGAATTTTCTTTTTTGTCTTTCTTTTAAAATAAAAATTTTGGGGGCCTCCAAAATTCGGGGGGCCCCTAGGCCCGGGCCTACCGGGCCTAATGAAAAATAAGACCTGATCAACGGGTCTTCTGTCGTCAAGCAAAGGATAGTGTCTTTACTAATTTTGGCAGTTCTTTCAAATTGTATAAAAATGATAATTTTTTATATATCATTTGCTTATCTTCGGAGTTTAGACGATTACAAAACTGAGCTGAATTTTAGAGAGCCTTTGACTTTTCAATCATTTAATTTAACTCCTTTCCTACTGAAATTTCTTTCCATTTATTTAATTTCTACAGATCCAGAAATGATCTTTAGCGTGGAATATGTGACGCTGATTTTGCTCTGATGTAAAGCTGCAGTTGGTTTCCCACATACCGATAAAAGTATATCCAACACAAAGTCTGATCTAAAAATAAATATCGAAGGAAAATTCAGCATATGCCACTAAAAGTTACTCCTCTAAATTACCCTCACTACGCCGTTGCCAGCAAAGTGTACGGACAAAAGGTTATTTCTGTGCGACACACCTCTCAGAAGGCACCCTGATGATGTATAAACACCTGTTGGCATACCTCTCAGAGTACTCACACACGTTGAGCGGATTACTCACTCGCACACGGAGTCACATGCTTTTCTGTTTTGGACCTGACTGGAATAGACTCGCTGCAACGTGTATATCCACGTGCTGGACTTGATCATGTGATTTGTGTGATGCTGATCGCACCTGTTCAGCGCCTATAAATTTCTTCATCAAAATGCGATTCCAAACAGAACTCATCCTTGGGTCATCCCTTCCCATCAGTTCAACTGCACTGTACTTGGAAAAGTGTTTTAACCCTTTGGTGGGAACATGATTCTTTTCCCGCTTAGTGGGAACATCTGCATGGAAGGCAGATATAGATGGAATATCTCTTTCTCGGGTATTCCTGACTACAAATTCAGAGGGTATTTGTGGTTTATTGTATTTCATGGTAGCCACAATCGTCAAACCATTTCTCCGCAGTTCTTGACCAGCTTCAATTGGACAGAACCAATTATCACAGGTTATATTACGGTTCGTTTTGTAGAGGCATTTAGTGAGTCGAACGTGCGATTGGGTTGGAATTTTTAATCTTTGCTCTGATGAATCTAATTTTTACCTGAACCATAGAAGGCTGGCGTCACGTATCACCCTTCCACACTGAAGACAAGATGTTGACTGAAGCATGTGTAGACTCACAGTACCCAAGGTCGAAGGGGGGGGGGGGGGGTTGCCCAGCGTTGAATAAAGAAGCCATAGCTGTCGGAGAGGCAGATGTTCCTGCCGAACGGTTAAAGTTGCTCTCGGTGACTTGATTATGCAATACAGTGGAGTCCTGACAATCCGAAATGATTGGGATCAGACCCTTTTCGGATTAACGAATTTTTCGGATTAAGCGAAATCATTCTTAAGATAATCTTAAATTACATAATAACGTGTGGTTACACTGTTTATTTTATAAGGTCTGTCTAAACAAAACCAAATCTCGGGACGAAATGGGTCATAAGAGAGCGGAACGCTGACTAGTACAGTAGAGTGTAAGTTACAGTGCTCGACGTCACAGTGCTCGTCACAGTACTCGTCAACAGTGCTCGACAGTTGGTGAGGTGCGTCGTTACTGTTAGTGTCAGTTTAGCATTCACATAAACACATGTTGTTTATTCTACTGTGTCCTACTTTATTCCACTACTGTTGTCTAACTTTGAATTTTCTTGTAATTTTCAGAAGTATACTTTATATTATTTAGTATCACTGTAGTTTTATTGTAACCTTAGTTCCTTTTGACTTTTGGTTGCGGATTAAACGGACTTTCGGATTAACGGAGTTCGGATTATCGGGAATCTACTGTATTACTTTATCTAGATACTTGTAACACATTATGATTCAGTGACATCGCGCGATACAACACTGGCGAGTAACTTCTGATACTTCTACACACATCTGCACTGCACAGAATTCTAGGGGGGAAACAGTGATTTATGGGGTGAGCGTTCTGCAGCGATCCCTCGGTCGAGCGGTTTTTCAGCAGATGATCAAGGAGATTCGAGGGACCTTGGGGGGAGGACCGTGACTAATCGACCCCCAAATGTGTTAACAGGTGTCGGGGGGCTGCGTACTGTAGAATTGTCTAGATGTGTGTGACTGCGGCATTAGACGCGAATTTTCCCTGTTGTGCAAAATTAGGGCGATCTCATGAAACCTTTCATAGAAGTAACTAAAAGCTGGAGAGCGCTTATCATTGACTTAAGGAAGATTTTTTTGGAGGGTTTTATTTATTTATGTTTTTTTTCCAGACCCTGGATACAACACATAAATCTAAAGTAAAATTAACCTACAGTAAAAGAAATGATAAAATAAATACGAAGTGATACATAAAATAGAATTGTGTATACAGCATATTTTAATTTACAAGAAATTCTAAAACAACGCCCACACTGTGCTGAAGCATTTAAGCTAGTGACTCAGTACAGAAAACCTGGCTATTGTGGCTAGAGGAAGAGAGAACGATTATTTCAAGGTCCCATGATTCCATCAGTCGAGGCAGATCGTTTACGTCCACAACGTCTTTCCGGCAAAACAAATCATGGATGTTATTTTCACCTTCATTAATTTTCATAGAACGGAAGACAATACTGCAAAGGCTTTTTACTGATTATTTTGGTTAAACATTTTTCGCTACTAATCAAAATTCGAGGAAACTTGTGCATTTGAAAAGGATTCTTAAAATGCCGTCCCACGACATATGAAAAATAATTACCCTGTTCTAGAAAAAATTTATTTTCTTTATTTTACAAGCTTTATTTCCGAAACCGCTGTATGGTCCACTAAAAAAAATTCTGAGCGTGGAATTTCCCCGCAAATCGAACTCTTAACTATATTAGATATACCTCTTTGAGAGCACCACGAGCTTTAGTTTTGGAACAGCACTCGGTTCATGCAGTAGCAAATCATTTTACGTGAATTAATTTCTGAATCATGTAAGTAAAACCTCGTTTATCCGGTCTAACTGGAGCCATAGACAATCTGGACAATCGAAAAGCTGGATGATCCGGGTAATATGGGTAATAAGCAAAAATCCTTAACTAAGCAGACTTACCGTTTATTATTAAAACTCATTATTAAGGAACTGAAAATTTCAGTGCAGTAAAACCTTGTTTATCCGGACTAACTGGGACCATAGGTAATCTGTATAATCGAAAAGCCGGATAATCCGGGTAATATGGGTAATAAGCAAAAATCCTTAACTAAGCAGACTTACCGTTTATTATTAAAACTCATTATTAAGGAACTGAAAATTTCAGTACAGTAAAACCTTGTTTATCCGGACTAACTGGGACCATAGGTAATCTGTATAATCGAAAATCCAGATAATCCGGGTAATATGGGTAATAAGCAAAAATCCTTAACTAAGCAGACTTACCGTTTATTATTAAAACTCATTATTAAGGAACTGAAAATTTCAGTACAGTAAAACCTCGTTTATCCGGTCTAACTGGAACCATAGACAATCCGGACAGTCGAAAAGCCGGATAATCTGGGTAATATGGGTAATAAGCAAAAATCCTTAACTAAACAGACTTACCGTTTATTATTAAAACTCATTATTAAGGAACTGAAAATTTCAGTACAGTAAAACCTTGTTTATCCGGACTAACTGGGACCATAGGTAATCTGTATAATCGAAAATCCGGATAATCCGGGTAATATGGGTAATAAGCAAAAATCCTTAACTAAGCAGACTTACCGTTTATTATTAAAACTCATTATTAAGGAACTGAAAATTTCAGTACAGTAAAACCTCGTTTATCCGGTCTAACTGGAACCATAGACAATCCGGACAATCGAAAAGCCGGATAATCCGGGTAATAAGCAAAAATCCTTAACTAAACAGACTTACCGTTTATTATTAAAACTCATTATTAAGGAACTGAAAATTTCAGTACAGTAAAACCTTGTTTATCCGGACTAACTGGGACCATAGGTAATCTGTATAATCGAAAATCCGGATAATCCGGGTAATATGGGTAATAAGCAAAACAAAATCCTTAACTAAGCAGACTTACCGTTTATTACGATAAAAAAACTATGTTTTGTAACAAAATTACATAGTATTGTTTACAAGACAAAAAATATAAAAAAACTTTTCACATCATTTTTTAAAAAAGAATTAGTAAGTCTAGTAAAGGTTTCTCAAACTCAACATAAAGCATTTTATTACCATAATTTATTGTGCAATCTATGCAGGAACTGTACATTGAATCAAACTAAAAAGCGAATATTTGGCGTACTTGTAGTTAAGTTCTTGCTATCGTAGTTAAAATTTGTTATCTAATGTAAACATTAAATAAAAATAATGTCTACCAGTCTGATTCGGATTATCCGGACATCCGGATCAACAATGGCCGGATTAACGAGGTTTTACTGTATTTCAATAAAAGTTACTTAGGGCTCACCTATACCATACTGATTATCATACATGTTATATTTAGGGGTATTAATTTACAAATTTTAATATAAAGCAGTTCTAATATTTTTCAAGAGACAAACTAATGCTACACACCCTAAACGAATATTGCTAGAAGAATTGTTTCACTGAAATTTATGCATTGTAAATAATATAACTGCTTAAGAAAAAAACGTAAAGAGCTTTCAACTTGAACATTTTTATACGATGCCATAAAAATTTAAAAGGGCTAGCACTAAATACCCACTAGCCTTCAACGAAAACAACATATTTTTTCGAATCTAATGAGCTTACAGCTCATCCGATCTCTGCCTGCAACGATTTGGTTAATTTGACACTGCTGATAGGGTAAGAAGGGTTAACTTTAAAAAAAAGGCTATCTTATCTAATACGTCACCACCACACCTCCCAGAAGATACACAAAATTTCTCATTCCTCTTTCTGCATATTCTTCGAATACTTCAGAACCGCACAGAAACAAGGGAGGGGGTTAAAGTATGCGCATATCTGAACTCTGTTGTCAGGAGCTCTGCTGATAAAGGAGATATATACAGAAAGTTTCTATAAAAGGCTGAGTTCAGTTCTTTTATTTTTTTTATGATAGCTCTAAAAATTGGTTTTCAAGTATCCTACCTTTTTCAAGCCTTCACATTTTGTAATCAAGGAGAGAGAAATTTTCTTCCACCTGTTAGGGCCTGTTCACATAGGAGTCCGTTGCGTAGCGTTAAGGGAAAGATGACGTTGAGACGAAAATAAACCAATCATAGGCGTTAAAAATTTCATTGCTAATCGTTTGGAGGGCTATGATTGGTTTATTTTCGTCTCAACGTCATCTTTTCCTTAACGCAACGCAACGGACTCCTATGTGAACAGGCCCTTAACCTAATTTTTTTCAATTAATTACGCGTCTAACAATCCTATACAGTGAAACTTCTCTAAACGGCTGTATTTTGTTCAGAACCGATTAATGACTACATAGAGCCAATGCTATGAAAGAAACTTCTTTTCGACGGCCATCCCTCGAAAAACGGTCACTTTTTATCGGAGCCATTACGGGCTGCCATAGACAAGTTTCACTGTATTCTAAATTCATCAGTCTCCGAAAACCTATAAAATCGAGCCTCGTACCTATTTAATTCAACACCCTCGGTTTGAAACAACGTTAGACTGCTTTGGAAGTCGTTTATTTCCCAAGAATATGGAATGTAATCAACAGAATAATGTATTTTAATAAACAAGGTCTCCGGCGATTTCATTTCGAAGGCATAGAATTTTACTTAATCGTAACTAACCTGCTAGAGCTCTTTTTGAAATGTTTATAGCGCAGCTTGAGAGTTGTTAATAAAATCCACGAAGGAAGTTTTTCGATATTACATGCGGCAGACAGTCTGGGCATTCACGAAAAAGTTTTACTTGAAGGGGAAATATTTTATATGTCAGGAAGGCTTACGTTTCTCTTACGCATATATTTAACAGCCTGTAACCAAAGGAGAATTTGAATAAAAATTCCAGTTCAGTACAGACATTTTGAACATAAAAGTTATAAAAATAAAATTAAAATTTTATTTCTCAGTTTGTTCCTGATAGAAACCAAAAACCCTTAAACCGATATGGACCAAATTTTGCGGAGTTACTCTTTAAGACCAAACGGCAGTGGCGCACCCAGGATTTTTTCTTGGGGGTGGGGGTGGGGGTGAGATGAACGGATAAAACTGCTCGGGGCCCCCATCCCGAGTTGTGCCTATAGTCAAGAATTTTCTAAATCGGGCCCTGAATGATGCACAACCATAAAGCTAGCACTTTGTACAAAATATGTATAAATATTTGTAAAGAAGTTTATTTATTTATTTATTTATTACAAATTTCCGGAAGATTGGCTATGACGTCATTTGTTCACAGTGAAGGGAGAGACTGCTGACCATTCATTTAAGGGGGCACCGCATTACCCCCTACAAAGTAAAGAAAGTTATTCTACAAATTCTTAAACGTGCTCGAAAGGAAAATAATCCGTTGAAGAAGGTCGAAGTCTTATGTCTCTCAAGGTCGCGAATCTTCAGTTAAAAATTTCAAGTATTTTAGAGAACAGGCAAGTTTTTTGTATGTTGACCATTTTCTTATCGGCAAGCAACACGTGGATAGGAAATTTTATAGGACTACGGATTTTTTTTTCTTATTTATTTATTTTTATTAATCTGCCTCTGTTTAGCTTTCATTGATGAAGAAAAAAGAGCAAGAAAAAGTAAAACGTGCTCGCAAGAAGCCCTACTTAGCTCAAACGGAACGAGATGATCAAAAAAATAACAATAAAAAAGTCTCGGTAAACAACAATAATAAAAGAAAACAACTTGTCACTCAGTTCTCTTCCAATCCAATTAAGCCACACCTCCGTGACGTACCCGATCACATGACATCGTCCGATCAGAAGCCGACGTCATCTTGGAAGTCGAGTCCGGAGATGATTCAAGCACAGCTCGGGGTTGCAGAATGCTACAAAAAGCCGTTACGGGGAAAACAGGTTGCAGAAATATATTCCGAAAAAATAAAAATAGAATGATTCTCAAATGCGGCTTTTCTTGCGCAACTGCATCTACTGATTGGTGTTTTCTACTAGGGTGAATCAGATAAAGCCTTGATTCCATGACTTACACTAACTATAATGAGAAGGCAATAAACTGGTTTTGAAAGCGAAAATGTATCGATGAATCAACACACAGCGAATGTGTGGCCAACTCACAACCACTTACATATCTTGTATAACGTGGCGGTTATTTCAAATTTCAGCTTTCCATCACCGCAAGAACCTTAAAAGTCTTTGTCCGATTTCAGGGTAGCTCGCGGTGTGCTTAGCCTTACTGCAACAAACGATGACCGTAACGGCCCAAAACCCTACCACCCCCGTATGTTGTAGTTCCCTTTCTTCCCCTGAACCTACCTATTCAGTACTGGATTAGCAAGCTTTTTTTTTGTAATACATCAGGTCAAGTATTGATATTTGTGTGTGCCCTCGTGTGATCTCATGTATTGAAATTAAACATATTTCGTCTCCATTTCCACAATAAGCCACCAAACTTCTATGGTGGTGAGCTTCCACAGCGAGGGACGATGTTTGAATTCCGGCCTAAGCATGAAATTTATAGATGCTAATTAAACATATTTCATCTCCATTTCCACAGTGAGCCACCAACCATGTATATGGTGGCGAGCTTCCACAGCGAGGGTAGAAGTTTGAATTCCGTCCTAAGCATGAATATTATAGATGCTAATTAAACATATTTCATCTCCATTTCCACAATGAGCCACTAACCTTGTATGGTGGAGAGCTTCCACACCGAGGGTAGAAGTTTGAATTCCGTCCTAACCATGAATATTATAGATGCTAATTAAACATATTTCATCTCCATTTCCACAATGAGCCACTAACCTTGTATGGTGGTGAGCTTCCACAGCGAGGGTAGAAGTTTGAATTCCGGCCTAAGCATGAAATTTATAGATGCTAATTAAACATATTTCATCTCCATTTCCACAGTGAGCCACCAACCATGTATATGGTGGCGAGCTTCCACACCGAGGGTAGAAGTTTGAATTCCGGCCTAAACATGAAATTTATAGATGCTAATTAAACATATTTCATCTCCATTTCCACAATGAGCCACCAACCTTGTATGGTGGTGAATTTCCACAGCGAGGGTAGAAGTTTGAATTCCGGCCTAAGCATGAAATTTACAAATGCTAATAGCGAAGAAGCATTCACTCATTGTAAAACTTACATTGAGGGACTTTATAGTAAAGATATAAACGTCAACGAATTGAATTTGGAAATGGAACAGATTGATTTATTTAGTAAAACTGAGAATGTAGTCACTCCCTTCATCTGAAAAACTGAATTTTATAATAGAAAATAAAATTATATCCACATTTCCTAAGGTCTTAAATAATTTTAAGATTGTTTATAGCATTACCAATAAGCAATACCAAAGGAGACCGTTCATTTTCAGCAGTGAAACTGGTCAAAAATTATTGACGATGTACTCTTCGGAACAAAATCTTAAAGCACTGGTAATAATATTGAACATAGAAAAGGGTATTTTCTAAAAACTATTTGTTGTAAAGATATGTCTTAATATCGTTCCCTACTAGAGAGTAACAGTGACTCACCGGCTGAGTGCTTCCATAATGAAGTAGCCAATGTACATGGACGAACGTCTTCGATGAAAGCTTTTTGATTAAAACAGAAAAATAATTTGTTTATTTTACATAACTGCAAATTTTGATCTCTGGATATTTGCTTACCGCATTGTAACCCCCAAAAATATTTTGCAATAAAATACTTTAATGTCGCTACGAAACATTACCTAATCGACGGGCAGTGTCGTAACTAGGCAGGAGCAACAGGGGCACCCGCCCAGGGCCCAAAATGCTGTATTTGTTCTATTACTTTCCCAAAACTAATTAATTAAGGGGCCCAAATGCAAATTCTTGCCCAGGGCACATGAATGGCTAGTTATGGCATTGTCGACACGTACAGGTTTTTGCCATGTACAATGTCAGTGTATGGGTTGGTTGACCAAATTTCCTCAAGGCCATTGCTAGACCTTCCCAACCACAACTATGTGCAATTATAGATAGGCAGATCAATAATTAGGCCTATAGATAAATCTATTATCTGTTGCTCTTGTGTGATATCTATAGTGTATTTATAATAGTGCATCTTATGATGTAAGCAAAGTTGCTTGTCCGGATATAGCACATTTCAAAAGAATAACGATAAAAAGCATCCATTTTAAAACGTTTAACTCGTCAAGATTTAAAGAGGTAGTAAACAAGACTTATATTTACTAATAGACGAGCAGACAAAGAAGGGGTCGTACAAGGACGAAGAAGGGGTTGGTTGCACTTATGAATCACTTACTGAGATCTCAGTTAATTTATTGAGTCTCCAAACATATAACTTATCCTCCTTCCCTCCTCTTTTAGTCAGATTTTACATCCCTATGCAGCTAAGAACTGCTAAGCTGTGAAAACAAGTTACGGTTCGCTTACAACACATTTGACTACTATACAAAAGAAAGATTTGCTTAAAAGGTCTTTGGGTAACACCACCTAGCTGGATTAGATAAGTTAAACGAGGCTCAAAAGTCTGTCGGCTCAAAGTTCCTCGACTTTCATTGAAGAATGTCTGTGAAAATTGTTTCCATACTTCAATTAAGATATTATACGGTGTTTTTATTTTTTGAACTTTGTTGTTACAAAAATGAAATTATTTCCACTTGGAACTCTAAGTACAATCGATTTTTCTAGAATAATATAAATTTCGGTTATTATTTGCAAAGATTTTTTTCTTTGAAAAATTTAAAATATACAAATGGACGTAATTCTATAAATATAGTTTAGTACTAGTTACAAATTATATTTTAAAAGTTATGTGCTTGCATAAATAAGTGCATATATACAGACGTACCTATGTATGTATTCAAAGACTAGAATAAAATAACTGTGCTAGAAAACTGGTGAAAATTATTTTTAGGTTGCAAATATACCCTAAAAAATCACAAATTCCTTCTAAATTCGGTCACAAAATTCAGATCTTAACAATGCAAGATCATTCAAGGAGTTTTTGCACACTTTAAAAAAACATCGCATAAACTGCTTTGCAGTTAACTAGTTTGCCACCGAGCTCAAATAATAGTCACCGTTTGGGTATCTTTAACCTCTTTTCCTCCCTTAATTGTGAGGCTGTTTTTCCCTAAACCTTCTCGGAAACTAGTGCATTATTCTTGCTTCTCCATGAGCAACTGAAATTTGCATCATCCGAGTGAATTTTCTGTTCTTGTGGACTTTTATTTTATTTTACGTCATCTGTGGCAGTGGTCCGCAAACTTTTGTCGACCGCGACCCACTTTCTTTGAATAAAAAATCACTTGACCCCCTCCCCCCCGATAAGTTATATATATATATATATATATATATATATATATATATATATATATATATCAAAATTTTGACGCATTTTGGTACTTTTCTATTTAACTGTTTACTGCTTGCCTAAGCGATACAGACTGGGTTTGGCGCGCTGCCAAAATTATAACTCGCGACGCAGGGCATCTGAAATTTTGATTTCCGGAGAACCGTTATGGAGGAACGTAATCCTACGTTAAAAAATATATAAGCAAATTTTGACAAACTATTTTAAAAATCTAGCTATGAAAACCCAGTTTACCCAGATAGGTAAAAGCAAATGGAGGCAATGTATGCACTGTAAAGTCTTTTGCTGAAGGAGTATTTATTGTAAGAGTGTTTGACACCTTATTTAACAATATCATAACATATATTTTTTAATATTGAAAAAAAATAATATAATTAAAAATATTAAAAATTTGCGATTATAGAAAATTGAAAGCATATTTTTTAAAATTATATAATTTAATAGGATATAAATTTATTTCAGACAATACGCGACCCCTCCAATTTTTTTGGTCGCGATCAACAGTTTGACCACTGATTTATGGTTTTTTTTTATATCTGATGTAATAAGATCCCTGGAACATTCATTCTCTGGTATTAGGTAATTTATTCAGAAGTTTACATGTGCTACTGGTGGAGATTAAATACTTTATGTACCCCCTCTTGTGTAAATGCGTTTAAAAATTCGAAGTCGAATTACTGCACGAATACCATTGTTCTTTATTCAATCTTACTGAAGGCGTAGAGTGACCCATTCGTTATATACCAGTTTTGAGGAATACCTTTTTCACGATTCTCAGAATGTGATTCACTTTCCTTATTAATCAAAAAAGAAAAAAAAAATCTAACCTTGGCGAGGGAAATATGGATCTCATTTGCCGAATGATGACTTACTGCACTGAACTGACTCTACGAAAGAAACATATGCACGTATATGACTCATTTTCAGCTGTCAAGGAAACGTAGATTGTGTTTATTTTGGGGCATTATCTTCTATGACAGACTTTCCTTACGGGAGCATAGCACGCTTGCATGCATGCGTCGTGCGCGAACATGCACACCTACTCAGTATCTAGGGTAAGATCTAAGATGTAATGAAAAATTTTATTAAGAATTAATATTTCTATATAAAAAATTTAACAAATATATGTTAACAAACAAATTTTAACTGTGATTATACTTATAAGTGATTTAGAGGCATTACTCTACAGGTTTACATCACGGAAGGTCGATCTACTCTAGGATTTGCTATCTAAAAATTTAGTTTTATTTTTTGTCTGTCTTGAGATTCTTCATAATTCTTCTTAATTATTCCTTTTGTTTAAAAATTGGGGGGAGGTTATTTTTTTTATAGTCTTCAAGCATCCAAACAATGCCAATACGAAATTCAGAACTACAGTTTATAAGAGTAAAATATGTGACTTTAGTATGCTGGTAAATATTTTTCGACTGACGATTAAAAATGAACATAAATTGAAATTAAATTATTAAAAACTCGTAGTTTTCTCTCAAAACAATACAAAGTTAGAAAGGAACTTAAATATTTGATTTAAAAATTGAAATTATAACATTAAAATTTCATGCTCCAAGGTAAAAATTCGAAATAAGAAAGTTTCTTAGGAAAAATTTGTATCAGTTTTCATGTTAAATGATTTTCTAAAATTTATATTTAGTATTTTATAGAGCTAATATAAAACTATGTGCTTTTTTAGTGGAAAGCAAAGGTTTTTATTTTAAGCATAAAAGTTGATCTCAGCGGTTTATGAGTAAACCAGGAACTTACCAAATGTTATTCCAAACTTATGAGTAACACCTGATCAAAGGAACTTTCGTGACATTGCATTATTTCAGTTACTAACCCATTTTTCTCAAGTTTGCTTACCAACTGCAGTTACTAACATACCTTTTTCATAACACCTCACATGATTTTCTTTTCTCGCGTGTGAAATGGAAATCCAGGTTATGATAATTAAGTCGCTTTGCGCAAGCAGTTAGAGAAAGCACCGACAGATGAAATTATAGAAAAAAAATGTAAACGAACAATCAGATTCTCCATTGCTGCAACAACTGAGACGATTACTTTGATGAAGCTATGCTGAAGCCCTATAATTCTGGGCTTCAGCATAGCCTAGTACAGTGGTTCGCAAACTTTTTCGATCGCGACCCTCTTTCTTCAAATAAAAAATAACTCCACCTAAATGAAAAGTTTTGCGGAACAGCAATTTTTTTTAATTAAGATAATCTATATATATAAAACAGTTCCGTAACTGACTCGCTGACTGACATACAGCGCACAGACCAAACCGCTGGACCTAAAGGGCTGAAATTTTGCATGGCGATTCTTCTTATAGTGTAGGGGTGCACTAAGAGAGATTTTTGAAAAATTCTTCTGAGATTTTTGAAAAATTCTTCTGAGATTTTTGAAAAATTCTTCTTAGATTTTTTTAAATTTAATTTTTAAGCTGTTTTAGTAACTTTTTTTAAGTTTGCATTAAAAATAATTTGAGGATTATATAATTTATATCACGAGAAAGATCATAAAAATTCCTTTAAAATGAAATCTTTTGCGAATCTTTACCTCGATTTTCTGATTTTTGGTGAATTTTTAAAGATTAATGTTTAGAATTTAATTTATTAAATGCTGATCACGTGATTTCTTTTTCTGGTACTTTAAATAAATTTATCGTCACATTCATAACAACTAAATAGACAAAAAATATTATTTTTCTTGCTAATACGGCAGAAGATTGGATATTATTTTGTCTATAAAAATATCCCTTACGATTTTTTTTATAAATATATATATTTTTTTCCTACATCAATTGTATATATTGATCGTCGTATTTATTATAAATATAAATATGTATATTTAATTTTTTTGGCATTAATTGCATACATTGACCGTTGTATTTAATTTGAATGTACTCCGTAGCGAAGTGCGGGTTTTAAGCTAGTATTAACAATAAAATAGAAAGAAAGAAATAAGCACATTTTCGACCTGAAACTGTAAAAAAATTAGAATTTAATTGATGCTTTCCCCGAACATGGTAACAGAGAAAACAGATTTACCATAAACGGTATTCCAGCACATTCAGAACTTCACCGGAGCCTAGCCAGATTAATAGTGGTAAAACTAAAATTGTATTAAAGAATGGGTAAAAAAAAATATTCAAAACAAAATAAGGAACAATATTATAGGCGCTATTTATTTTGTCTTAAATGTTACACTTCACAGTACGAAAATAATATTAAATTAATTTTAAAATTGCAGGATAAACTTCACTGAACATAAACAATAAGCTTTTGTATAAAAATGCGTATAGTATAATAAAATGTAGTGCAGTCAGAGGCTATAAATGCATAATGATATAATGGGTTACAGACGTCGCAGCTGTAGAAAAAGATTTATGTTGTCATCAGTCTGATCAAGGAGTTGCTTCTCACTGCTCATGGTCAGATCAGTCTACCCACGGGTCACTTACCACGCTCTTATTTATACAGCTGAGAGCAACGACTCTTATCCGGGTTCTAGAACGAATAAGAAGACTGGAAGAGCTCTAACTCAAGGAATAGAGACAAAATAATAATTTCGAAAAATAAGTGGGAAATTTAAGGCACGAAAAACTTCCTCTAGAAGTAGACTATTCTCGCAGTTCAGTTATATCATAGAACAGAGGTGGGGACCGCTCGGCCTTGAGGCCACATGCGGCCTGCGTGATCTTCTTGTGCGGCCTTCATAAAAGCTAGCACTTGTATTAATTAATGTTTAATTATATAGATTACAACAATTTGCAAATCGATGGAATTAAATAAAGAACGGCATGAATGTATGTACAGTGTCGGCCAAAATAAAGTTGACATTTTGAAATTGTTCTCTAAAGTCGCTACAATTGCATATTTATCCAAATGAGCTTCGTTTACCTGGATTGTATGCTACTTTAACTACACTTTGAATGTAATTTAATGCTCAGAGTTTCTTAGCAATACTACCAGACATGTTATATGATTCTATAAAAAAACTATTTTCTTACTATTATTGTTGTGACCGACGCCATGTACGTTAAAAAGTATTATTTTTTCTGCAAAAAAAAATAATTAATGATTAATGTTATACCAAGTTTATATCCTTATATGAATACAAAAATATTTTATATTGTAACTTTTTATGTCAAACAATAAATAAATAAGAGCTTAATTTTTTTGTTATTTTTCTATATAATGCACCAAATTGTTAAAACTATACCTAACTATAACAATTTCATAAAAGTCGCATTTATAGGTACATCAACTTATGCGGCCTCCTTTATTACTACCTAATTTACATGTGGCCTCTAATGGTAAAAAGGTTCCCCACCTCTGTCATAGAAGATGTAAAAGTTAGAGATTTGAAGCACGGTAAAATTTTAGAAAATTGATTGTTATCTGATATTTTATCTATTCGAAATCTATTCGAAACACAGATTAATCTACAATTACGAGCGTAGTTTATTTCCATTATTAACATTTGTAAATTAATTTGTAAAATATGGCAGCGTACTCTTGAGGCATTTGAGGAAGTATAATTTTTTTCCTACAGTATGCTTTGTGCAAAGTGTAATGATGGGGGAAAAATGCATTTTGAGACAGATAATAGAGTAATTATTAACTGTAATTTTCATTACAGTCATTCAAGACTGAAACGGTAGTCAAACAGGTTTGGAAAAACGATATTTTAGAGGTATACTAATAAATTAAGGGCTGATTTATCATTGGAATGGCTAAATTATAAATTTACTGGAGAGCCCCAAAATTCCTATCTGTCGGTATTATTTTTTTTAGCCAAAATTATATTACAGAGGTAAACAGACAAATACAGTCGAACCTCCATATATCGAACTTCCCCATATCGAAATTTTCTATATATCGAACTCTTAGCAAATCTCCATGTTCATTACATCGAAAAACTGTTTCTATATATCGAAAAAAATCTATATATATCGAAATTTATTTTCACGACATATTTGGAGATTTTATTCCACTTTAGAATAAAATCTCCCAATTTTTGGCGTTTGAAACAATACGTCGTGGACTTCAATTCGCGGAAAATGTCCCTGATGAAGTTTTTAGTGGGCTGAATAAATGCGAGCATTTCTTTGGTGAACTTTCCGCAAAACTGGCTGTTCAGCAAGATATTCGTAGTTTTTTTTTTAAAGAATGTAACTGTGATCACTGTAACCACTGTCTGGATTGTTTTTTTAAAGGTATATAGTACTCAATAAATTTTTCATATTAATTCATTTTTTAGTTATTAACTTTCATTTAATGTGATTCGCATATAAATTAGAAATGGAGTTTCGTATACGAAAATTAGCTTTAATTTTAATGTTTTAGGAGAATTATGATAAAACTAAGATCAATTCTATATATCGATTTTTTTTTCCGGCATTTTGCTACTTCGATATATGGAGGTTCATATTAATATCGATTTATTACCAGAATATTTGAATTTTGAATTTACTGAAACCGCACATTTCCAGTATGCGTAAGTACAGGTAGCCCTCCTACAACACGGCATCTTACAACACGGTTTCGCTCTAACACGATAAGATAAATTGCGGGAACCCTCGTATAACACTGCAACCTGTAACACGGTTTCGCTCTAACACGATAAAAAAATTGAGAAAATCTTTGTACAACACTGTACTTCTATAGAAGTAGATAACATGATTTTTGTTTAACACATTTAAAAACTGAATTACCTTAAAATAATGACGGGAAGGAATAATGAACTATAGTGGCTTTGCATGAAAATGTATATACAAATTATAGTTTATTCATTTATAACTCTATAAAATTACAAGAAGGCCTAAGCTTAGATGAAAATCTTGAATCATTTTTTCCCGAATGCAGACCCTTCCGCTGAAAGAAGCCGAAAATTCAAAAGGGAGCTGCAAAATTGTCTATCTCCATACCGGGGAATCTACAATAACCTTGTAAGAACCATCAAATAAACCAAAATTACAGATTTTTTAAAGCGGATAGAAGGTGCAAAAAATCTAAATGAAGAAAAAGGTTCTGAAGGTGAAGATGATATCGTTCAATCGAAAAAACGTTCTCGTTTGATTGTACTGAGCAGTGATGAGGAAGAAATTTATTAAATTAAGGTCGCATTAAATGAAAATAATATTTTTTTGATTCTTTTAGTTTTGTGTTATACATACATTTATATTTTTAATAAAAATTAAGTTGCTTATATGGAATTTTAAAAATGTTTGTTTTTAATAAGTTTTCAGTACTTTTTGAACTGTTTCTGGATCTCATATAACACGGTTTCACACAACACGGCATTTTCTAGGAACCTATCTACCGTGTTATAGGAGGGTTACCTGTACACAGAAATAGACACTGGAGGCAATAAATCTGAAAACATAGAAGACTCATGACGCACGTTTATGGTCTGTTTCCAGATTTCAAGGGCCAGTCATCTGATGACAGATATCGGAAAGTTCTCGCCCTGGCCCAACTCGAACGGGGAAACTTTTAGGCAACCACACGCGAATTGGCAAAGGATAATTGAAAAGACATCAGCAGGCCTCTCCCCCTCTTCGTTCGCAGAATTCGCATCTTCGAGGTCCAGCGGTGCGTTCATACAAAACCTACCTGTCAGAGAGAGAGAGAGAGACTCTCCTCGCCGAATGCAATCAGTGCGCGAAGTGAAAACAATTAGAAAAGAAAGACCAAAAAAGGGGAGAGAAAAAAAAAAGAGTTCGTACGATAAAAGGTGACAAAAAGACAGCATTTATGGGAATCCCTTCGAGGACAAACGGTCGAAACGGGGTTTAGGGAATGAAGTTCCATACATCATTAGAGGATTTTGCTTTTGTTTTATCCTCAGCTGGTTAAGCCTAATGAAATATCCGTGATTAATTGATCTCTCTGCCAATGAACATTTTTCTTCCCCTTTCATCGATTTCGCTTTTTTTTTGTGAATTGAATGTAGATTTATTTTTAAGCGACATGTCCTCTTTAGTTTTAGCCCTTTTACGTAGAATTGCTACTTTTTATATACTTCTGATTTTTCCTTTCGTTTATTGTTTTTTTTTCTTTTAATTCCTTTTTAAAAGTTAAAGGTAGATCACAAATCTTAAATGAAGGCTTGAGCTTTCTAAAACAACTTATTTGAATTGCTCCTGACTGTAAACAAAATGCTGTAAGAATTTATTCGACTTGTCTTCTTTAGTTTTAGCCGTTCTATGTAGGATTTCTACATTTTATATACAGTCCAACCCCGTTATAGCGAACCCGGTATATAACGAACTCGTGGATATAACGAACGAAAATTTTGGTCCTTTTTCCTATTGTGCATAATTTAAATAGTATTGTGTCAGTTTAATGTAATCGATTTTAGTCGATTTAATTCATAAAAGATCTTTTTTAATAGATTTTATCATTTTTTAATACATCATTATTGAATACACATTGCAACTAATGAGTTATACATTTTGTGAACTCTAGCATTTTTCTTAACGGTTCGGATATAGCGAACCACCGGATAAAGCGAACAAAACCTTTGGTCCCTCGAAGTTAATTATAACGGCGTTCGACTGTATACCAGATTTTCCTTTCATTTATTTATTTATTTATTTATTTATAAGCGAAAATTCATTTATAAATAAATGAAAAATAAATTAAATTTATTTAAAATTAATTTCTTTATAAATAAATGAATTATTTATGAATCAATAAATGAAAAATGAATTACCTTTAACTCCTTTGTAAAAAATGAAATCACAAATCTTGAATTAACCGATTTTACTTTAAGTTCTGAGCCTTATATTTATTTTCCTTCTGATAAAAAACAAACAAATCACGACGCTGTTATTAGTAAATTGTTATCAAAGATAACCCCAAGATAAACTATGAGATGGTGTTGTCCGAACAAAAGAGACCCCATGGGGCGAAAAGCTGATGCAATCAAAATTGGGGTTACCACCACCGAAGCTTCAGAGGAAGAAAAATGAGGAAGAACGGCTGATGCAATCTACGCGTATCGTTGCTGGATGTTTGGGGACAGGAGGGGATTTGAGTGATCTGTGAACTCACAAACTAGATCCCTCCGTATTGCAGTGTCATGTAACCAGCATTAACTGACTGGTCAAAACACCTTTTTCAATACAAATATTGGTTTTCTGATTTCCGAATCGCAATAATTCTATTTTCGAATCTGAAACATTCATAAATGCGAATAACTTTTCGGATATAAAATTGCACTAACCTCAGTTATTATACTGAGACATAGATATACCTTATAGAAGAAAATATTTTTCAACGACCGTCGGCTTGCATAGAAAAATGTCCCCTTTCTGGTGAAAAGGAAAAAATACTGCACTATTAAACAGAAAGAAATCCTACGCGAAACGGTTTAAAAATAATTTATTTTTTATCAAAATAATGCAGGATTTATAAAATACTAGCTGAAAACCCGCGCTTCGCTACGGAGTACATTCAAATTAAATACAACGGTCAATGTATGCAATTAATGCCAAAAAAAACAACAAAAATATATTTATAATAAATGCGACATCAATGTATACAACTGATGTAAAAAATATATTTTATAAAAAAATCGTAAGGGATAATATACTTTTTTTGGATAATATCTAATCGTCTGCTGCATTAGAAAGAAAAAAAAATTTTTTTCGTTTACTTAGTTGTTATGCACGTGACGATAAATTTATTTAAAGTACCAGAAAAAGAAATCACGTGATCGGCATTTAATAAATTAAATTCTAAAAATTAATCTTTAAAAATTCACCAAAAATCAGAAAATCGAGGTAAAGGTTCAAAAAAAATTTCATTTTAAAGGAATTTTTATGATCTTTCTCGTGATATAAATTTTATAACCCCCAAATTATTATTTTAAATGCAAACTTAAGAAAAGTTACAAAAACAGCTTAAAAATTTAATTTTAAAAAATCTAAGAAGAATTTTTCAAAAATCTTTCTTAGTGCACCCCTACACCATAAGAAGAATCACCATGCAAAATTTCAGCCCTTTAGGTCCAGCGATTTGGTCTGTGCGTTGTATGTCAGTGAGTCAGTTACGGAACTGTTTTATATACATAGATTAATATCAGATTTCGCTTAAAATGAAAACTGCAGAAATATGACTTATCGTTCCTGGTACTTTGTCCTAGAAAAGTATATTTTTTTCTGACTAAAAAAATAAATAAATAAATAGAAACTATAGATATGGGTAAGGTTCCTTCCTTTACAATTGGGAACAGCTTAAAAGGGCAGGTATTGAACTCGAGCGTCTAATGAGGTACCCTCGAGACTGTTGTTCTACCAAATTAGCATTCCTAGAAATTTGAGAATTTCTCAGTACTTGTAAATTCTGTTACTCTCTCTCTCACACATATTTCTCATCCCCCCCCCCTTTTTTTTTTAGGGAGAGGGAACGACATTGTTCAAAAAAGCTGATTTCGAAGGTGGAGTTTTTAGAGTGAACATATTTTTAACCGTTTGTTATAAAACAGTTACTGATTTGTGTAGAAGTGGTGAAGTAGATAGAGATATGAACAGTAAATGTATATTTATATGTGATTATTGCGAAGAAGCATTCGTGCAATGTAAAATTTATATACAGGGAATTTATAGTAAAGGGAATGGAACAGTTTGAAATATATTAAGTAAGCAATAATGAAGTGAGTAATTAAGTTTGAAATATTAATGAGAATGGTGTCACGACTTCCAAAAATTTAATTTTAACATTGTAAACAAAATTGTATTCAGATTTCCCTAATGTCGTAATAATTTTAATATGGTTTTTAAATTACCAATGAGCAATGCCCGTGGAGAGCGTTCATATCCTGTACTGACATTGATAAAAAAATATATATATATATTGACGCTGTCTAGCTTCAACGCTGACGCTGAAAAGCGTTTGTACTCTTTCGGAACAAACGCTTGAAGCACTGGCAATACGGTACATAATACGAAGATTCTAAAAAAATCGTTTTTATAATATAAAAGATAATAGTTTTTATAATATTTAATAATAATATTATTATTATTAAATTTACAGACGTCAAAATTAGAAAACAAAAATTTTAATTTTCAGAAAATAACGTTGATTTTTTTTTTTTTAAGTAACCTCTAACTAATAATTTAAACTAACACAACTTCAAAAAATGCGATTTTTTTTTCCCAGCAAATATCACCCTAATTCTTGTTTACTATATAAGAAGGGCCCCAACTTTTTCTTTGTAAGACTAGAGCCAAAAAAAAAATGAGTTAGTCACGGCGCAAAACGATTTTGGTTATGATTGCCGTTTACGCGAATCTCTCATTTAGACGGGGAAAAAAAAAATGAACAGAACTTTTCTCATGGAAGCAAACCTCCATAGCACCACATCCTCCAAGCAACGCCTGACCGCGCTAACGGCTCACCGCAGAATAGTTAGCAGCGGTGACTCAACTCTGTTACGTCCCGATGTGTGCGGTTGGAGCTTCTGACGTTGGACGATTTGACGCAAAGCGATAAGCATGCCGTCGCTAACTGCTAACGGATACGGGGGCCATGAAGCTTTATCAATTTCGATTTTTTTGTTCCTCATTCGGATTCCTATTTCCTTGATTTCTGAACCTCGCTTTATATCCGTTGTTATTCGATTTATCCTTCATAGGAAATACTCGAAACTCCGTGCAAACTTGACGCTGAATGACCAGCACTCTATGTTTGATATGTAACTCGTTATGTTGATTAATTTTCAAAGTTATATTCAGAGTGGAGGATCTAGTACCCATGGGAGAATCGCTATGAAGAATTTTCCTTTTCACTATTTGCCTAGTCACAGATTAGGAAATACATATTTTTGAATTCTGTCTTTGGGCGATTGAATATAGATTTTTGATGTGTATATTTTTCAAAGATCCCTATATTTCAGTTCAAAAAAAAAATTTTTTTTTCTCAGCGATCTGATTTAATGCTCTCTAAAGAATAACTAACTACTGAATAATTCAAAATTTTAAAAACTGCGTGCCCGTGAAAAAAAAAAAATTCAGGCAGTCTCTTCTAACGAAACTACCGCAGGTTATTAACGTAGGATTACTTATCGTTACTTTCCTCTTTTGTATTTATATATGTATGTAAGTGTGTGTTATGTATATATGTATCTATCTATCTCTCTCTCTCTCTCTCTCTATATATATATATATATATATATATATATATATATATATATATGTGTGTGTGTGTGTGTGTGTGTGTGTGTGTGAAATTTTTGACGCATTTTAGTACTTTTGTGTTTAACTATTTACTGCTTGTCCAAGCGATACCGAGTGGGTTTGGCGCGCTGCCAAAATTATAACTCGCGAGGTACGGACGGACAATTTTAGCGTCTGAAATTTTACTTTCCGGAGGAACGTTATAAAGGAACGTAATCCTGCGTTAAAAAAGAATTACTACTTTGCACTTTCTAATCAGCGATCAGAAAAAAAGAATTGAAGAGGAAATTACCCCAAGGCTTAGCTTGGGAATTGACCATTCAACTGTTAATCAGCGAATTTCGCAGACAATCCCAATGTTGAGCTATGATTTTTTTTTCAGTATTTTAGAAATCACAGATTAACAAGTGCGTATATTTAAATTCTGATGTTTCTTCATATGACGATAGACGTATTAATCAAGATCGCCTAATTTTTTTAAATTTAAAATTTTTCCCTTTTTAATTTTTAACAGGGCATTAAATTATTGATGCCCATCGCTATGAAATTGTAATTAAAAAAAATTAATTAAAATAAAGAGACTATCGAGGAACACGCACGTTACAGTTGAAGATTCTCAATAAAATTAGTAATGGGCATTATAAATAACTGTAATACACTAAAACATTTTTTGCACATAGTTAATAGTAATGCTTAGATCTTTAATTGCATTGCCAGTGTTTTTCAAAATATATTTAGTTTAATTTATTTTTTAATGAGGTTTGTAGCAACAGAAATCACTAATTTAAGACTGTAAAAAAATTAACTATTAAAAATTGTGAAAGCTTTAAAAGTGCGTGATCTTTATTTAAACATCTACCTTCATAAACATGCGTCGAACAACCCCTTTGGATTACACCCTTTGAATCAACCTATTGGATTCCATGTTAACATTGGGGGGAAGGGAGGGGGTTGCCTCCCCGATTGAATTTCCCCTGTTCAATGATGTACCCAATTACAGAGGAAAGAATTCCATATGTTTCCAAGTTTCTGATTTTTGCCATTGAAAAAGACAATTATTTCATTTGAAACTGGGTATAGGAACTGTTTTTCAGAAGGGTTTAAATTTTAAAATATTATTAAGCTTTAAAGCGAAAGTGAAAAACTGTGTCGAATTTCTTGCTTTGCTATTGTGTACAGCACTTTTGGAGGAAGTTCTGAAATGTACGCTGAACACCTTTGGGACATTTAAACGGAAACATGTATTCCTGTCTGCTTTGTTAACCTAATTTTTTTCCTCTTTCGTACGTGGTAAAAGGTTTCAAAATAACTTGCCTACGGGTTTTATAAAAAAACTTTTTCTTCAAAAACAATTTTTCTTTAACTTTGAAAAGAAAAAACAAAACTCGTATATTTCCGGATTATTTTTTCATTAGAGAAAATAATTTCCAATTTTTTACTCTAAACACAGAATACTGAAGACAGTTAGCAAAGAGAACAATTCTTACTTTTTTTTATTATTAATGCGGCAGGTACTTGCCTTTCTCACCTTCTCCCTTACCACACAAAGAATTTGTAGGTTTCTTTACAGTGCCTTAGAAGGCGGCCACACACATCTGCACTGCACATTATTCAGGGGGAAAACGAGTGATTTATGGGGAGCGCTCTGCAGAGCCGCTCTCCAGCGATACTGCCCTCAGTCGGTTTTTCTACAGATCATCAAAGAGATTCGAGGGACCTTGGCGGGAGGACCGTGACTAATCGACCCCCAAATGTGTCAACAGGTGTCGGGGGGCTGCGTACTGTAGAATTGTCTAGATGTGTGTGACTGCAGCATTACAGGTGAACCAACACCACTCTCTGTGAGGGGCAGCACAACAGCATCCTACACCGCGAACACACATTCGCAAAAGGGGGCGAATTGTAGGGGGAAACAGTGATTTACGGGTCCCCTCGCCGTTAACCCGAGATTTCGCCTCGCCGCTCAGGCTCTCGCTTAAGAGAGCGGTTTTCTGACGAATGATCAAAGGGACGAGGGACCTTCTACTCGCGTTTTGGGGGTCAAAGGGGGAGTCTCCGAATCACGCTTTTCGTAAACGGATGACGGGGAGGGGTCAAAGGTAAAAGGGGTAATGACGTCGGGAATTTACGATCGGCAGAAAAGTGAGAACGGTCGGTCGGGTCGATTAGTCACGCTCCTGAAGCGTTACTAATTTGTCGCGAAGGCACGGGGGGGAGCTGATTCGCTTGTGTGTACATACGGCTCTAGGAAGGGTTCGAACGCGAGTCAACTCCGTGGAAGCGCGTCACGCTAACCTCTAAACGATGTTGGTGGCTGCAAAAGTACAACAAAGAATTCTGTACAAAATTTTATAGAGATGCCTTACGAGGAATTTTAAATGCATCATTTTAAAGATGCTTAATGAGGAAAAACTCCATTCCGAGATAAATACGTTTAAAGGACACATGAATAAAAGGATACACACACTCACTACAACTTAAAAATGCTGGTTTTAGCAATTTAATAGTCGTAGAAGTTTATGTTTTGTTATTGTAAAAGTAGTATAGTATGCTTTGAGCCAAAATATAAAAACTTGCTTGTTATCAAAGAACTTCGAGTTTCTGATTTAATTGATGGAATTAATTAAATGTATGTCGAGGGTGTAGTGTCCCAGCTGGCAAGAGCAGCGGGCTAGGGATCTAAAAGTCACTGGTTCGATTCTCGTCGCTGACAAATCCACTGCCGTGTACACTAATGGCGACTGGTGCACGTAAAATCTGTCGTGGCTGCAATGTTCTCCAAGTTCTCAAATTTACCTCTGGTGGTGCGGGGTCAAGTGTTCCGGTATCGTCACTTGACTCGGTTCAAAATTACGGAACTGGTCCTTTGGCCAAGTCGGACTCCGACCCTTTTGGTGCCAGTCAAAAACAGGAGCCGTACCTTCATCGCCCATAACCGTCCGGACATGATCTGATGTTGCTGTCTGTCAAGTGGCATAAGCAACAACAACTTTTAATGTATGTATGTATGTATGTATGTATGTATATATATATATATATATATATATATATATATATATATATATATATATATAAAAGACACAGTTGAAAGTGAAAAACCAGTATATGCTCAGAACCACATGAGCCAGGAACTAAAAACATGAAAAGATAAGTGAAAAATAGGTTTTTGACAGCATCTTGTCTTCAGCGGTGCCGATACTGTCTAAAAACCAATGGATTGTTTCTAATAAGTATGAGCTGAGCAATAAACATACTTAGACACCGTACAATCCATATGAAACAGAAGAAGGAATAATCAGTTGCTTTATCATAGAACACCAAACTCGGCGCCAGACAAAGTGGAAGTTAAGTTAAGGAGACCGCAAGAAGACTGACGTCACAAACATTGGAGTTAATGGAAACACAGAAGCAAACTTACTAAGGATACTGTGTTTTAGGATTATTTAATCTAAGTCAACTTAGACATTTATTATAACTAAGGACCTGTTCACATAGGAGTCCGTTGCGTAGCGTTAAGGGAAAGATGACGTTGAGACGAAAATAAACCAATCATAGGCGTTAAAAATTTCATTGCTAATCGTTTGGAGGCCTATGATTGGTTTATTTTCGTCTCAACGTCATCTTTTCCTTAACGCAACGCAACGGACTCCTATGTGAACAGGCCCTTAGAGTTATTATTATTTATTATTTTAATTAAACTAGCTTATATTATTTTTTATTTTACTTTTATTAGTTATTTACTTTCATTATTCATTTAGTTTTGTTTTACAAATTATTAGCAACAGAACATGTTATATATATATATATATATATTAAATACAAGATAGTTAAGAGGAAGAGGATGATTGGCATGAGGCAGCACACTAGTTGGGTCGTATGAGGTGCCTATCAGTGATGACTTCCCACAGCAAACAGCCTCGGCCTTATTCTACGTTTTTATAAACTCTGGGAATTATAGCACACGCTCATCAACACAGACGAGTTCGAAGTCCCGCTGTCCGAAATCGCAATAACCTGTGTTTTGTTAAAAAAGCCACGTTGTCAAAAGGCGTCAGGAACGACACAAATAAAGATATTACGTAAAAATTCTTTCATCAGGATGATAGAGCAAACACTTTTACGCGAAATATTGACTATATTCCCGTCTTAATTTCCTATGCAAGAATTTCTTCTATTAAAAATGAACTAGACTACATGTGACATTTTCCAGTGTTCCAGGATGGATAATTTTTATTAGGATGAGTTTAAATTAGACTTAAAAATGTGAAATGTATTTCGAAAGCTGACCGAAGCAACGGGATCCACTAGAAATCATTCCATGTGGAATTTAAAGTTCCAGAAATTAACTTCTTTCGCTTTTCCCGAAGCTTAAAGTTCGTCAGTTTAATTCAATAGAGACTTTTCTGACAACATTTCCGCAACCGAGAACAATGACATTTAATTCTTTAGATCATTGTTCTTCATTGTACTTTCTTTTGGACTTTTGAAATACCTAGGAAAATATAGGTGTTCCGGACAATGTAATTAGGTGTTAATACATTCGTCTACAAAAGTGATGAGCACATAATGCAACAACACTTGCATAATTTATTTTAAAAGTTCTGTAGATTCTGAACACTTTGCTTTGCAAAGAAAAAAGAGTAAATGCGTGTACTTCCTCATACTATATCTGTTACTAGCTGAAAGCCCGCGCTTAGCTACGGAGTACATTCAAATTAAATACAACGGTCAATGTATGCAATTAATGCCAATATCAATATATATATATATATATATATATATATATATACACAGTGGAATCTCGATCGATCGTTTTCGGATCCATCGTTTTTCCGTATGTGTCGTTCATTTTATCCAGTCCCAACGATCATATTGCTTTGTTATGTTTCCGCATCTATAGTTTTCCCGCATTTATCGTTCATTTCAATCGGTCCCTTGAAAAACGATAGATCGAGATTCCACTGTATGTATATATATATATATATATATATATATATATATATATATATACAGTGAAATCTCGATCTATGTTTCCGCATCTATCGTTTTGGAATCTCGATCTATCGTTTTTCAAGGGACCGATTCAAATGAAAGATAAATGCGGGAAAACGATAGATGCGGAAACATAACAAAGCAATATGATCGTTGGGACTGGATAAAATGAACGACACATACGCGATGGATCCGAAAACGATTGATCGAGATTCCACTGTATATATATATATATATATATATATATATATATATCCATTAAATTCTTCCTTAAAATGCAACCTGAAAAGGAAAACTAGCTCATATTTACATGGCTGGAGCTAGACTCAGTCTGAAAGGAATAAAATTTTGATGCAGTCTGACCGAATAGTTTATTGTAGCGAAAGTAACATGCGTCCATCTCAGACGACGTGCTCGGGAGCGAAGTGTATATCACCTTTCAACCATAAGCAAGGTACATGTGGCTGTTATTTTTGAAGGGTCAGCAAATTCTGGGGCTCGCGATGTGAACCCACGTCTTTCTCCAGAAGTATACACGTGTAGAAATGCAACGTTTGCTATTAATGGGAAGTTCTGTTGCTAAGGGCTTTTAAGCGATAAATTGAGATTACTGCGGATTGGATTTAGGAAAGGGAATTAAAATGCTAGAATGGAGGACCTAATATTTAATTTATTACATATATATATATATATATATATAATAAAATACGACGATCAATGTATACAATTGATGTGAAAAAAACAAAAAAATATATTTATAAAAAAAGTAAGGGATTTTTTATAGACAAAATAATGTAGAAGAAAATATTCAAATTAAATCTAATAGGATATACTAAAGAATATAGTACACTAAATATAGTACAGTTTGAGGAACATAATATCTTTTATTGTATTTTAATATTTTTTTGGATAATGTCCAATCGTCTGCCGCATTAGCAAGAAAAAAAGATATTTTTTTGTCTATTTAGTTGTTATGCACGTGACGATAAATTTATTTAAAGTACCAGAAAAAGAAATCACGCGATCAGCATATAATAAATTAAATTCTAAAAATGAATCTTTAAAAATTCACCAAAAATCAGAAAATGGAGGTAAAGATTCGAAAAAGATCTCATTTTAAAGGAATTTTTATGATCTTTCTCGTGATATAAATTTTATAACCCTCAAGCTATTATTTTAAATGCAAACTTAAAAAAAGTTACAAAAACAGCTTAAAAATTTAATTTTATAAAATCTAAGAAGAATTTTTCAAAAATCTTACTTACTGCACCCCTACACTGTAAGAAGAATCGCCATGCAAAATTTCAGCCCTTTAGGTCCAGCGGTTTGATCTGTGCGTTGTATGTCAGTCAGTGAGTCAGTCAGTTACGGAACTGTTTTATATACTATACAGATTACAAATAAAGACAATGGGGTATTAAACAATTTTTTTAAACGTTTTAAAACTAATTTAGTTCCAAAATAATAATCTGGGTGTAACTTTTTTAATAGCATAACGTGCAAAAAACAACCAATAATAACGTGTCATGTACTCAAGGTTAATAAAAAACGTCTCCACAATGCATTAATTTAACTATTAAAATGCAGAAAAAAGACACGATGGAGCTGCAGTTAGTTTTAATGGTTTTTCTTCAAAACCGCTGCTAGCTGGTAGGAGTCAAGATTACTTTTATGATAAATAATGTATTATTCCTTGCTCTCTCTCTCTCTTTTTTTATTTTTTCTTTCAACGAAGTTAAGAATGAAGAGAAAAGAAGAAGAAAAAAAACAACTCAAACTCTAGAGAAGTGAACAAGTAAGGAAGGAAAGAAGAAAAAGAAACACGTTTTGACTTGAATTCATTCCCTCCTGTAGGAACATGTTGACTGGGGAATTAATAATATACATCTCTAAGCCACGGGATAAGATGCCTTGCCACAACGTGAAAAAAAAAAAAGAAAAGAAAAAAAGAAAGAAAACTAAGCAGGAGGGAAGAGAAAAAAAAAAGTCGAACTACAGGAGGGGGTCTCCCTATTAGACGATTATACTGTCTGAGGTGACGCCAGTGAAGTTTATCAAGGGGAGTCAAGTTTGGGCAGGTTACCAGCAGGTTTTGATCCACCTCTAGATGATCCATTACTCAAGTAGTGTACCCAACGTAATCTGCCTAACAGACTGGAGCCCTGAGAATGAAATTCTAATACATTTAGAACACACTTATGTTAAAATTTGAAAAGTTTTTTTTTATGAAATGTTTAATGAAATTTAGGTAACATAATTTCACGTGTTATAATCGTATTCGGGGGGGGGGGGGGGGGAGATTGAGAAGCTAAGTTACCTGCGGAAGAAAAACTTTTTCGGAATGTATTCTGAGAATCTGAGATTTTATACGCTTGGAGTGATTACTGAAAAAAAATGGCTATAATAGATAACAATTATTATTGTATTTAAGACAAAAATTAAGGCGAGAATTAAGTTGAGGAAATACCTTAACTTTAACCTTAAAAAATGTGCAGTGGTACCCAAAGAAAATGGATATACATTGCTCTCCCTTTAACATCTTACAGATGTGACCCTCAATTTCACTCATATACGTATGTAGGTGAGATGTGTGAGTGTGTAGGAATTACAAGGATAAGTTCGTCAAATCAGCTAAATATATATATATATATATATATATATATATATATATATATATATATATATATATATATATATATATATACAGTGGAATCTCGATCGATCGTTTTCGGATCCATCGTTTTCCCGTATGTGTCGTTCATTTTATCCAGTCCCAACGATCATATTGCATTGTTATTTTTCCGCATCTATCGTTTTCCCGCATTTATCGTTCATTTCAATCGGTCCCTTGAAAAACGATAGATCGAGATTCCACTGTATATATATATGTGGGGGGGAGCGGCTGGCTTGGTACAAGAAGTGTCTAAGTCAGTTTTCTCCAAGATAACTTTGCTTATATCTCTTTAAAAAAATATTTTTCAGTGTAAGAAGTACCTAAATCTGTCCGATGCTTTAAAAGTGTTTTCTAAACCATTGTACAAACTTGGGTACTTCTTACATTGAAAATAATATTTTTTTGCATAAGAGACATAAGCAAACAATATCATCTTGGAGAAAACTGACTTAGGCACTTCTTGCACCAAGCCACAGATATATATATATATATATATATATATATATAAAGAAATAACCTGATAAAACACGACAAATTGGCAGATTTACCTTTTATTTGCCGATTTTGGGTTATTTGACTTTTAAAAATTGGAATTTTTTTTTCAATATTATATCAGACTACAAAATACTGTTAGCTTTATACGTATATTAACAAATATTTTCTGTTACAAACATATTCATTTTTAAATTTGTAGTTATAATAATTAAGATGCAGGTATATAAAATGCTAATTCAGAATTAGATCATTAAAAAAAGTTCGCATAACTATTGCTTTTTATCCCATTTTAACGTAGGTAATCATTGGAAGGAATTAAAATCGAATTTTTTTTCCAACAAAATTAAATACTATACATACTACGAGACAATGCAGCATTTAACATAAACATAAATACAATTACAGAAATTATGCAGTGGTTACATTAATTAGATTAAATAGATGAAAAATAGAGGAAAGTGGGAAAACTAGATCTGAGAAAACAATAACAGTATTTTTTATATATATATATTTTGAAAATACATTTTACTGTACATGAACCGATAGCTAATAGAGCTAAATACTGTGCTACAGAAGGGCAAAGAGACTTATGAAACTAATTCACCTCTACAGAAGCCAGAGATACGAATTAAGATATGACCTTGGTATGACAGCTTGGCGTCGACAAAAATAAGGCCATCCGGCCCTGTCTCTGGTGCTTTTAGCCAGGCTTCCTGAAAGGCCCTCCCAACACATCAGAGATCTGCAGTTGTGGGAAGAAGTATCATTAAAACAATAAACTACACTGCATTTTTTTTTCTATCTCACAACGTCGAACATCTCGCTAGTATATACGGGTTTCCAACCTTTGGATCGCAACGGTTTCAATCAATTGAAATAACTTTTCGGCGATTTGCACTGAAAAAAAATTGGTCAGTATTTACCTATATATATAAAACAGTTCCGTGACTGTCTGACTGACAGATAAACGCACAAACCAAACCGCTGGACCTAAAGGGCTGAAATTTTCCATGGCGATTCTCCTTATAGTGTAGGGGTGCACTAAGAAATATTTTCGAAAAAATTTTCTTAGATTTTTTTAAAATCAAATTTTTAAGCTATTTTTGTAACATTCTTTAAAGTTTGCATTTAAAATAATAATCTGAGGGTTATAAAATTTATATAACGAGAAAAATCATAAAAATTACTAAAAAATGATATCTTTTTTGGAATCTTTACCTCCATTTTCTGATTTTTGGTGAATTTTTAAAGATTCATTTTTAGAATTTAATTTATTAAATGCTGATCACGAGATTTCTTTTTTTTTTGTGATACTTTAAATTAATTTTGCGTCAAGAACATAACAACGAAATAAATTGACAAAAAAAGTATTAAAATACAGTAAAAGATAAAATTTAACCACTAGACTAATTGAGTTGGAAGTTTTATAAGAATTTAATTCAAATTAGTACGTTTTATGGATATTAAATTAAACTTATATATAAAACTGCAATTTCCCCCCAAAGTATGGTTCACCATGACGATAAATAAGTCTCAAGGCCAAACTTTAAAATACGCTGGCGTAGTTGTAAGAGAAAATTGTTTCTCCCACTGTCATTTTTACGTAGCTTGCTCATGCGTAAGTTCGGGGACGAGCCTGGTAATATTAGTTCCGCCCAATGAAGAAACAAGAAAAAAAATTGTTCATAAGGAAATCCTCTAAAAAGCAATTTCATTATTTTTTCATTGTAATTATCCTAAAATGTACTCCGTAGCGAAGCACGGGTATTCAGCTAGTTTATCATGAAATTGTTAGGCAGTGATTTTTTTTAAGGGAAAAGTATCATTCAAAGCCCAAACTCAGTTCGTTAGAAATCTACCGCCTTTATTCTGTGATAAATGAAAATCGTGGTTACTTACTATGTACAGTACACAAATTCTAATCGCCAGTTTGTCTTTCATCTGTTTGTGCTGTCACTTTTGGCATTATTATTGAAGTTTCCTAAACAGAATAAAGCCATTTTATCAAGGTAGGAGTTTTTCTATCTTTTTTATATATATACATATATAATTCTGTATCAGTACGGTAAGTGAACTATTTTTCTTCAGGTTTCGTTCTGTTCTGTTCTTGCTTTTACACACCTTTTGACGGAGGAATGAAAGTTTCTAAATGTTCTCTATTTCTTAATTTTTTTTTGTTAAATTAAACCATTAGTTGGAATTAAATAATAAAAAAAACATTAAATTTTTCATAATTTATGTCTTTTAAAAGGCCTTTTTATTTAAAATAGGCCAGGGGGGAAAACCATTGAAGGGGATCCGACACGAAAAAGGTTGGGAAACTGTGCTAGTATATTCCAATCACAGATTTACAAGTAAAAAAACACTTCGCATCTGCAAAACCTCACATTTTTGGCATTTGTCTGTTTAAAATGATATTTTAGGATTCAGCCATAACAACGCAATAAAATGAAGTTTTGCTGTCCAATCAAAATCTTGCCAATACTTATTTTGTAGAATTTTTATACACTTTATTTACCTTGCCTACGCGAAAACATTTGCACCCTGTAACGAACCCTTTTTTTTTTCTACTAGTGAAGGCTCTTAGTCGTATAGACATTCGCCTATACTTTACCGCAGTTTGCTGGCCATTTTATTATGGGGGCACCATATAGGTGGCCCAGCATTACCCCCTATGAAGGGTCGACACAAACGGAGGTATTTTAGTGGCGCGACGGCCGGAATTCGGTCTGAGCACCCTCGGCACTGAAAACCAGCGCGCTGTACCACAGGGCCACCACACGCCAGTAACGAACCTTAACCACTAAAGTTACTTTTCAAAACCGATAAAACTTATTTATAACTGAGACCTTTAAAAAAAGGTAGTTTTCGAACAATCGGCTGCTTTTTAGGCATACTTTGAAAGCCCTTTCAATCACTTTAACATTTTCATGGAATTAATCCCGAAGGTTTAGTTCGGTTTGGTTTGGAGCGATACAGTCAACTTTTTGCTACACAAGGGCTAATTAGACCGGGACCTACAGTCAAACTCTTCAGCGGGCGGGCCAATTTTTGGAACACCAGCAGGCGCGCGTGGCACAAAGTGCAACGTCTCTTTCAACCTTAATTATTCTTTTTGTAATAAACTTTTTCTTTTGAAATTGAAATTAATGATTCTGAGTTTTATGACAAAATTTAAAATGTTGATAATATTGAGAAGATATATTTATAATTAAAGGCCAAAGAATGCAAATAGAATCGCCTTATTTCAAAACTGTCCGGTTTGTTGGATCTAAGGACAACTTGCGAATTGATTCCTATTATGTCCAAAAACCTAAAAAACAATGAGATTGTCCATTTTCGTGATATACGGAATACCGTGTAATTTCTGCACATTTGATGGACTACATCAACTGCTGCTTTTGTCGTATTGTAATCCAGTATAATCGCCTGTTTACCAAGGTTAAATCACGACTAACAAATGAACGGAGAGGAATACATGAAATCATCAGGGTCAGAAAATCAGACCTGCATTAGAAAGGGTGTAGCTATAAATAGAAACTGCTTAGAACAATTAAAACTTACATGTAAAAACAAACCATTCAAAATTACGAAAATGTTGCACTTTATACACGGACGCGCCTGCTGAAGGGTTAAATCCGATTGCGTACGGCTACAAACCTCCATACCAACAGTGGGACTCGAACCCACAGGATCGGAACCGAATGCCAACGCCCTAGCCATTCGGCCATCCCCTGACATTTACCCTGAAGGAAACTCTAAAACAGCCGCATTTTATAGGGAGGTTAGCGCTTCCACCACCTTTGCTTGAGTCCAGTTCGAGGATAAGGCATGGATATTCTGAGTCGTCCGTACAGAGAAGGGATTTTCAACAAAAGGGGTATTCCCCCACCCCACCCCCATCCCGATGGAAATTCAAAGATTTCAGGGGTGGGCGATTGGGACCATTATTCAGAAAAATGTGTGATAGCCTGTAGATTATGTGCAATTTGTAAAATTGTAGCTTGTTTTTAATTTAATTTGCGACATACAATTAAAGTTTACTGAATGTCGCAGATTAAAATCAGTTCTTGATCATATCCAAGAACTTGAAAAGTAAAAAAAACAGTTACATGTTTTTCATTGACTGTAATCTTCCTCGAATAAAATAAATTACATTACCCCTGGCATGCTAATGAACTTTTTGTTTACTGAAGTATGCTTCAGTAACTTTAGTTTGTTAAGTAATTAGTTCTGCATGTAAAAAACTGCTGAAAGTTTTCAAAACTGTCAGCATTTTCTATTGCAATAAAATTTGTAAAACTCTCTCATGATAATAATCCAGATAAATGTATATGTAGTACTAGCTGCACTTCGTTACGGGGTACATTCAAATTAAATACAGCGGTCAATGTATGCAATTAATGCCAAAAAAAAAAAAAAAATATATATATATATATATATATATATATATATATATATATATATTTATAATAAATACGACGATCAATATACACAATTGATGTAGAAAAAAATATATATATTTATAAAAAAATCGTAAGGGATATTTTTATAGACAAAATAATGTCTAATCGTCTGCCGTATTAGCAAGAAAAAAAAATTTTTTTTATCTATTTAGTTGTTATACACGTGACGATAAATTTATTTAAAGTACCAGAAAAGAAATCACGTGATCAGCATTTAATAAATTAAATTCTAAAAATGAATCTTTAAAAATTCACCAAAAATCAGGAAATAGAGGTAAAGATTCGAAAAAGGTTTCATTTTAAAGGAATTTTTATGATCTTTCTCGTGATATAAATTTTATAACCCTCAAATTATTATTTTAAATGCAAACTTAAAAAAGTTACTAAAACAGCTTAAAAATTTAATTTAAAAAAATCTAAGAAGAATTTTTCAAAAATCTCTCTTAGTGCACCCCTACACTATAAGAAGAATCGCCATGCAAAATTTCAGCCCTTTAGGTCCAGCGGTTTGGTCTGTGCGTTGTATGTCAGTCAGTCAGTCAGTCAGTGAATGAAGGAGTCAGTTACGGAACTGTTTTATATATATAGACTAATATAGAAAAAATGAAAATAAAAGGTTTTCAATATATATTTTTATATGCATATTATTTGGAATGCACCTTTTGAGTTAAACAGTCTTGTGAAGGGGAGGGGCGAGATGAAATCCTGAACTACGGATTGGGGATAGAGCAAAAAACGTTGAGAACCACTTGTATAGAGCCTCTGTGCTGTCAAAGAAAAATGAAGTGGCTAAGAAACAAATCGCAGATGGTCGAATATCTTCAGTATAAAAGCCTGTCGAAAGTCGGAGATAAGAAAAAATAATTTCGTTAAACATTCATGATTAACATTCAAGATTAACATTCATGAATTTCTCTAGAATCGTTTCTATCCCACTGTAGCCAAAAAATAATTTCAGGTAGTCTCTTCTAACGAAACTACCGCGGGTTATCAACGTAGGATTACTTATCGTCGCTTACCTCTTTTGTATGTATATATGTATGTATGTGTTATGTATATATGTATCTATATACAGTGGAATCTCGATCGATCGTTTTCGGATCCATCGTTTTTCCGTATGTGTCGTTCATTTTATCCAGTCCCAACGATCATATTGCTTTGTTATGTTACCGCATCTATCGTTTTCCCGCATTTATCGTTCATTTCAATCGGTCCCCTGAAAAACGATAGATCGAGATTCCACTGTATATGTACGTATGTATTTATATATACATACATGTATGACAAAATTTTGACGCATTTTGGTACTTTTCTGTTAAACTGTTTACTGCTTGTCCAAGCGATACAGATTGGGTTTGGCGCTCTGTCAAAATTGTAACTCGCGAGGTACGGACGGATGGTTTTAGCGTCTGAAATTTTCTTTTCCGGGGGACCGTTATGGAGGAACGTAATTCTACGTTAAAATTGTCCCTTTTAATTAAAAAAAAAAGTGCACCCTCTATTGAATCTTAATCACTAAAGCTAATAAAATAAATAAATAACAGCTCATTAATTTTAAGCTAAAAAATTTAAAGCATTGAGTTTCTAGGGGAAATAACCTAATATCAATAAATATAATCAAGGTATACTGTCTCTTCCTCCACTATTGGGTACTATAATTTTGAAGAAATTCCGATAAGCAAAGCAACCGTTAATATTGACCAATAAACGGGCTCACAGCATCTCTAAAAACACCATAATTCCTGAATTCTTATTTATTTATTTATATTATTTTTTAAAGAAAGTTGCTACAAACTTTGTAATATTTAAACGATTCTAAAAAATTTAGAACATTGAATTTGAAATAGAAATAACCAAATATCAATAAATATAGTAAAAAGATATATTGCATCTTCCTTCATTATCTAGTACAATAGTTTAGGAGAAATCCTGACATGTGTCACGTAGTAAGTGACATTTGAATGTCACGGCGCAAGTGACAACATGCAAGCCGACCGTAAGATTGTGCAACACGCGGCGGGCTCTTAGCTTGCCTAGAAGCATCATGATTCCAGAATTTTAATCTCTTTATATAACACAGATCCGTGACTGACTGACTGACAGATAAGGAACAGACCAAACCGCTGGACCTAAAGGGCTGAAATTTTGCTTGGCGATTCTTCTTATAGTGTAGGGGTGCACTAAAAAAGATTTTTGAAAAATTCTTCTTAGATTTTTTTATATTAAATTTTTAAGCTGTTTTTGTAAAAAATTTTAAGTTTGCATTGAAAATAATAATTTGAGGGTTATGAAATTTACATCACGAGAAAGATCATAGAAATTTCTTTCAAGTGATACCTTTTTCCAATCTTTACCTCCATTTTCTGATTTTTGGTGAATTTTTAAAGATTAATTTTTAGAATTTAATTTATTGAAGGCTGATCACCTGATTTCTTTTCTTTTTGTGATACTTCAAATTAATTTTGCGTCACGCGCATAACAACGAAACAAATTGACAAAAAAAAATATTAAAATACGGTAAAAGATAAAATTTAACCACTAGACTAATTGACATGGAAGTTTTTTAAGAATTTAATTCAAATTAGTATGTTTTATGTATATTAAACATACAAATTAATTGCATACATTGAGGGGTGTATTTAATTTGAATATTTTCTACTACATTATTTTGTCTACAAGAATATCCGCTACGATTTATATATATATATATATATAAGAAATAGATGATAGAGAAAACCAGTAATAGCTCTAAAGCTACTTGCAGCCAGGAACAAACAACATGAAAAGAAAAGTATGAAAGAGGTTTTAGACAGTATCTTTTCATCAGCGGTGTCAATACTGTCTAAAAACCAATGGATTGTTTCCGATGAGTATAATCTGTACAATAAACACACTTAGACACCGTACAATCCATGAAAAACAGAAGAATTGAATAAAAATTGAATAAAAGTACTTAACCAAAGAACACCAAGCCTGGCGCTAGACAGAGTGGAAGTTAAGAACAAGTAATCGCAGGATGACTGACGTCACAAAACTTGCAACCATGGAGATATTGGATTCTCAGTTACAGACTTACTATGGTTACCGTTTTTTAGGACTATTATACCCTTAATAATTTAGTTTTTAATTATTATTACTAAGAGTTATTTTTATTATTATTTTTATTTTTACTTATGATTTTTATTTTATTTGAAAGTAATTTGTTTTAATGTCCAATACTAATTGAATTAAGTCAATTTATGTCTTGGCTTTTAAGCCTATACTCTAATGTGTGTTCAATTTCAAAACTTTCTTAATTATATATATATATATATATATATATATATATATATATATAGGCATTAATTGCATACATTGACCGTTGTATTTAATTTGAATGTAATCCGCAGCGAAGCACAGATATTCAGCTAGTTTATTTATAAATTTATTTAGCTAATAGTAATTTAATGGGGGGGGGAGTATTGAGGCTTATTTCTCTGTCCTTTTGTTCTGCTGAGTATTTTTAATTTGAGAATAGACGAGCGATTGTGAAAAAATAGCGAAATTCTTGTCTCTTCACATGAGGGTATAATATTCTGTACATGTAACCTAAATTTTTAGATATTTTAAGCTCAGAAACAGGCTGAATACATAATGTTGGTGGAATTTTTTTTCACTTATCCATGAGACTGTTTGTAAACCTCTATAACTTAATAATTTAAAATATTGGCATTTAAAAAAAAAAAGTGTCCGTTCTAATATAAAACTGGAGCAAAGAGATAAATAAAAAAATACAAATTTCTAAAAAAAAAAACTTATTGTAGATATTAAATACGCACATGGTGTTATTGATTAAATAATTTTTTTTCTATCTCTGTTAAACGTTGCCAAGGTATATTGCTGTATGACTTATTTCATTGGAAAATTCTGACGAACTTGGAAAAGCCGTAACGCAGGATGTGTCAAAGCGAAAACAATAGCCCCTCAGTGCTAATAAATTAATAAAATAAAGAGGCATTTTCTTCACTCGTTAAATCTTTTTATAGCTCGCTGCGTATTAATAGATTCCGGGTTCAATTGATGACCACAAAAACAAGATGCCGCAGAATGATTTTTGTGGCTTTCAGTTAGAATGGTGTCATAACATCCGGCATTTCAGTCTCAGAGAGTGACGGAAAATTTCGACTCGTCGTCTAACACGCGCAAGTTGGTTATCATCTCGTTGAAAGTGTTAACTACAGTCTTGAGCGTGTAATTGACGAGTTAGTTCCTCGTTAACTGCATTTACAGTCGTTGACCGTATATTTAATGACGCAATTGTTTCGTTTTAATTAGTGAGATCTCGAGTTTTTTAAGGTTTAATTTACATATAGTATTATCAAATTGTCTTTGTTTAAGTGATTTTCGTCTTCGTTTGTATGCATAGGCGTAGCGTCGGGGGGTACATGCCCCCCCCCCCCTGCCAACTTAACTTGAAATAAATTAAAGCGTTAATAGAAATTCAGTTAAAATCGGAAAATTGTAGAAAACTTTTAAGGAAGTTGGTTTTTTCCAGCTTTTTCAAACTGTGAATCTGAAGATTCCCCTTATGTCTTTAGCCCGTAACATAGTTTCTAACAATGATATTTTCCTTAACAAAAATTCGATAGTATATTTTTTTCTCAATTTATTTATATTACATTTATTTTTCTCATTGCATAACTTTTGAATACTTCTCCAACATCAATTCTATTGTTATTCAATTTTTAAAAAAATTCAAAATATTTCATATTTTAAGCAGCCAATGCGCTGAGCCCAAACTGAATTCAATTCGTGCCCTCCCCCCGCCCCCCCCAAAAAAAAGTTAGAAGCACTATACTCCTATGTTTGTATATGATTCATTTTATTAAGGAGAAGACCCCCGAATTTTTCCTCGGGATATTAAAATGCCAGCCGGCAGCCCTGTTGGATGATCGAATGAAGAATGTTCTTGCATGATAATTAATAAATTAGTTTAAAACTTAATAGTTACGTATTAATGTATCCGCCGGCATGGTGTAGAGCAGTGATTCTCAACCACTGTGCCGCGGCACTTTTGTGTGCCGCGAGATTTTTGAAGTTTGCCGCCACTGTGAATACCCATACATAAGCGACGGCAGACAAGTAGTTCAATCGGGTCTACCTTCCTAGCGGGGACTGGATTAACCAATTCGCATGACTATTACAGTTCTGGACTGGTAACTGGACTATTAGAGTTCTGGACTTTTAATTCTGGATCACAAAATGAGAGTAGCATTAACATTTTTAAGACCAAATATAAATGAAGTTATCAAAAAACAACAAGCTCAAATTTGGCATTAAATGTAATTTGTAGATAAATGAAAATTTTGTTTTCTTTGTAATGCAATTTCAGTTTATATTGCAATGAAAATTATTTCATATGCTATTTTTACAAAATATATTACAGGTGCATCAATCAATTATGCAAGTAAAATTCTTTTAAATTTATCTTATTGTTAGTGTGCCGCCAAATTTTTAAATTATTAAAAGTGTACCGTGACGAAAGAAAGGTTGAGAATCACTGGTGTAGAGGTTGGTGTTCTGAGGTGCCACGCAGAGGGCTTGGGTTCAAATCCCGATTAAGGCTTGGTCGTTTCCGTGCCGTCTCCCTTTATAGGGAGCAATTCTGGCTCACCTATATGGTGCTCCCATAATAAAGTAGCCAGTAAATAGCGGTGAATAACAAAAGGTGAATGTCTAACGACAAGTACCTCCGTATTAGACTTAAAAGTGTTTTAATGCAACTTCTAACGATTGTCTTTCATGAATTGGTATCGCACCCGAGTCATCTAACCCCTATAGCTTAGTGTTTTGCCATCTAAGCTATACCGATGAAGCGAGCAGCTCTTATTACTTGATTTTTATTACTCTAAGGGCCTGTTCACATAGGAGTCCGTTGCGTTGCGTTAAGGAAAAGATGACGTTGAGACGAAAATAAACCAATCATATGCCTCCAAACGATTAGCAATGAAAATTTTAACGCCTATGATTGGTTTATTTTAGTCTCAACGTCATCTTTTCCTTAACGCTACGCAACGGACTCCTATGTGAACAGGCCCCTAATCTTATCGATATTTGATACAAATGAACATTTTTTCATGAATTTTTAATTAATAGTTCAGAATTTTGTTATTTAAAAATTGTCATTTAAACAAAGACCGGACATAGTAAATTATAAATATTTTTTGCAACTGTTTTAAAGACAAACGCCCAAATGATGTCTGACCTCGTAAAATCACTCGGTAGAATTTCTGTAGAGTAAAAGTCGAACATCGGAAGTTATGCGCTTCTTGGACATTCCTAATTAGTATTCTGTGCCGTCTGAGACTTGTTTGCTACCTCCTCCGTACGCTTTTTTTTTTGCTTCTCTTTTTTTTTTTTTTTTTTTTTTACGTTGGGCAATTCAGCTACATCTACGGTCAGCTTTTTCAAATTCTTTTTCATTTTTTTTCGCAAAGCACCGAATAGGGTTACTTACGTATGGCTTTAATCGAGGTTTTGTGAATATCCTCTCTTCTCACTCTTCTGATGTGGAAAAGAAAGGGAAAACTACGCAGGCTCCGTTTTTACCCTTTAGGGCCTGTTCACATAGGAGTCCGGTAGCGGAAGCGTTAAAGTATTGAAATATATTTAACCAATGACAAACCTCCAAACGATTAGCAACGAAATTTTTAACGCCTATGATTGGTTTATTTCCGTCTCAGCGCCATCTTTCCTTTTACGCTTCCGCTACCAGACTCCTATGTGAACAGGCCCTTAGTGCAATGATTCTCAACCTGGGGAGGTGCCCCCCCCCCATGCGAAGGCGTGAGCGGGGTGTGCGAATAATTAGCAAAAAAACATGTGTAGAACGTGTTTTACTGGCGTTTCGTTTTTTAGGCCTTAGGGAAGCGTAGAGCCTGAAGATCATCCAAAAATTTGGCCTAGGCATAAAAAAGGTTGAGAATCACTGCTTTAGAGGCAGTAGAATTTTGATCTCTCATACAGCCCCTGATTAAACGACGGGTACAGCACCATAAAATCGGCCAGTTAATTTTAACATCTTCATTGCATACTTTAGCCAGATGGTGGCCGAATGGCTAGGGAGCTGGCATTCGGTTCAGATCCTGTGGGTTCGAGTTCCACTGTTGGCATGGATGTTTGTAACCGTTCGGAATCGGCTTTAAACTGTAGGTCCCGGTCTAATTAGCCCTCGTGTAGCAAAAAGTTGGCCGTAGCTCCCCAAACCGAACCAATCACTGTATACTTTAGAAAAATTCTCGCTAATTTTTATCAGCTCTATCTACCTAAAAATTTTATACGAACATTTTTTCGAACTCGAGCAGATGGGTAAAGAATTTTTACCGTGTGCACTTGTTATAGGTCCCCTCCCTCCCCCCCCCCCCCAAAAAAAAAAAAAAACCATCCCGGCCCCTGCGCCGAAGTGCTACTTTTCTTAACGTCAGCCCAACTGACCGCAGCGACAGTCTCGGCCCCTTGGCACCTCTCTGTCCCCAAGAAATTGGTTTGGCTTCCCCTAAGTCTCTCTTTCAGATCAACTAAGCTTAAGAATTGTCTTTTCGTAAAAAAAAAAAGAAAGAAGCGAACCTGTTCCTTCAAATAACGTAATCCCCATCAAAAAAAGTTATTTTCTTTCAGAAGTACCGTTTTTTGCTTCCGCCCCCTTTCCTTTTCCCACCCCCCACGAGGGATTCCCCCTCCTTTCGAACGTCCTCGCTTGAGAAGCTCCGCGGTGGATGGGGGTGTAGGGGGGGCACTTATCCGGCACGGGTAGGGGAAAACATATGAAAATCTGGTGATGATTCGGTACGGTGCACTGCTAGGAAGTAACCCTCCTCCCCCCTTCCCACCCGTGCAATATCAAGGATCTCGGAAACTGGAGCTGTTACTATGCGGGTGTGCAACTGGTGCCCTGGGTTGCGAAGAGACGTACGTATGAACAAAAAATCGTTTGCCAAGTTCCTTTCGGAGGAATTGCCGTCATTGCTTTGTTATGAGGAATTGGTCCTTTTGTTGTAGCGCTAATTGAAAACTGGGGAGCTTTGAAAATAAAATAAAACGGTTTCGTTTTCATTAATATTTAGCAGTCCTTTTTAATAGCCATAAAACAATTGCTTCAAGTTACGCAACATTAATGATTTTTTTTAATTTATTTTAAAGCTCTATTTGCGTCTGTGTTTTGGCAATCATATTTGACTCGTTTCTATTTAAAACACGGATATAGCGGGCATTTTAGGTATGGATTATATACATTACAATAATGCATTACAATAATACATTACAATAATTTTTAAAATTTATTTTAAAGCTCTATTTGCGTCTGTGTTTTGGCAATCATATTTGACTCGTTTCTATTTAAAACACGGATATAGCGGGCATTTTAGGTATGGATTATATACATTACAATAATGCATTACAATAATACATTACAATAATTTTAAAAATTTATTTTAAAGCTCTATTTGCGTCTGTGTTTTGGCAATCATAGTTGACTCGTTTCTATTTAAAACACGGGTATTGCGGGCATTTTAGGTATGGATTATATACATTACAATAATGTTATTAGTAGGGATACGTAAATTTCGCATAAAAAATATAAAAATTTCGCAACAAAAAAAAATTACAATATAAAAAAAATTTCGCATTTGTTCGCAAAAAATAAATAAATTAAAAAATTTTGCGTTTATTAAAAAAAAATTCAATTTTACTTACTTTGATAGGTAAGTATCAAAATCTTAGTTAAAAGCTAACATTGTAGGAGTCGTCACATTATGTTACTAAAGTCATTTGTCATTAATTACTGTGTTATACATACTAAAAAATCTCAACACCATTTCATATAACCCCGAGTTAATTATATAGGTTGGTGAAGCTTCTAGAGTTGGAATCTTATATTCAAAGATAGAAAGGAATTCGAAACAAGGAACTGCCGTCATTGCATTGTTATGAAGAATGTCCTTTTTGTTGTAGCGTTAATTGAAAACTGAGGCGCTTTGAAAATAAAATAAAACGGTTTCGTGTTCATTAATATTTAGCAGTCCTTTTTGATAGAAAAAAAAAAAAAATTCTTCAAGTTACGCAGTGTTTATGATTTTTACTGTATTTTAAAGCTCTATTTGCGTCAGTTTTTAGCAGTCCTATTTGACTTGTTTCTATTTAAAACTCAAGTATTGTGGACATTTTATGTATTGATTATATATTAATTACAATTATGTTATTAATGTTACAAACCGAGAAATAGACAATCCACCATTTCATGCAACCCGGAGTTAATTCTATAGGTTGAAGCTTCTAAAGTTGGAATCTTATATTCAAAGATTCTTCTAGAGAATTCTGACATTTTGGAAGAATAATCATAAAACATAGAGAATTACCACCAGGATCGGCATTAGTCATTGTGGGTCCCAGTTGCAGAATTTTCTGTGGGGCCCTCCAAAATATTATTATAAAGGAAATGATAAAAAATTAATGGGAAGTATAAAAGACCAAAAATGTGAAGGCGGTTATATTTCACTTCTTATGTACATTTATAAGAAAGCAAAATTTCAAAAGTAGATAAATTACAAAGATTTTATTTACAGAACTAATTTATCTATAATTTACAAACTAATTTATCTAATATTTACAAACTAATTTATCTATAATTTTTATCAGTGAAATTTTTTATTATTTGATCATATTTTAATTTCCTCAGTTCTTTATGCTCTATAGACATTATTGCAAAGCTGTTAAATCTCTCCTGCGATACTATTGACCTAGGGTATATTTTCATTAATTTTAATCTAGAATAGCGACGCCACTGTTACAAGAATTGCTAAACATATCCTTAAAGATATAAATATATTTATAAAGATAGTAGCTCTTTTATTTGCAGCAAGGTATTGTAGAATTTTTATGGGGTTTCAGAAACACGAAGAAGGAAGAATAGGTTTTACTGCTTCATTTCTTCGACCAGCATACAGCCTCTACATCTTAATCTTTTACAGACTTAGTTTGGTCGTTATTCTGAACCATTTTTACATCTACTTAGGCAATTTCCTTTCAAACATATTTTGAATTTTTCTTCGTGCAGGTCCCCAGCGCGTGGCCAGATTGGATTCAATAGGTCCAAATGGTTTAAGGCTGGCCCTGACTACCACTATCTATTCTATCTTTCTTTATTTTCAAATAATAATAATGTTATTATTACGTTTTTCACTTTCGTTTTATAGGAAAGAGCTTAAGTATTTTTATCCAGGGTCTTTATAGGTCATTTTTCTCTATAGGTCATATCCCTCTGGTGCATCAGACAGGAATAAACTACAATACCCCGCTTTCGTAGTGACCACCTCAGAACATTGACTTCAGTGGCGTAGCGAGCATAACTGGCGCCCGGGGCACGATACCTTTTTGGCACCCCTCGTGGTCTTTGGGACCAAAGGGTCCAATCGTCTTAGGTACCATTTGGCGCCCCTCTGCGAGTGGCGCCCGGGCCATGATAGACCCCCTTGCCCCCCTCTAGCTACGCCACTGATTGACTTATACAAGCAGAAAGTGTTTCCAACTTTTACCAAATGTTCCAAAGGCCAAGCCACTCCGGATCATAACCTTGTATGCTTGGGACTTGAAAAGGAAGATCTTCTTGGAGCGGCCATTGTTGGTCATTGACTTCTTGAGAGTGTGCGGTATCATGGACCTAATTTAGCTCTGCTGGGTGACAGGGATCAGCAACAACAACAACAACATAGGTCATATAAGAACAGGTTGCTTGAAATGTTGTCACGAACAGCAAGATTCGGCGAAGACCAAACACATTAAATCTACAGTTCGTATCGAAGATGAAGTTTTTTAAATTATCGATTATCCTTACAAACAGAATGGTAAATACAGGTAGAACCTGTTTTTCCGAAAAGTTAAGTCATTTCGCTTTTGCGAAAAATATGCATTAGCACAGTTTTCGTTAATCGAAATAAATCCTATAAATGATTTCATTCTTATAAGGGAAAGGTAAAGAAAAGGGTAAAAATGGCTTTCAGATCATTGCTTTGCAAATACCTGCCTGCCTTCAAGGATTGTGACCCCCAGTGGTAATGTCAATAGATGAACTCTCTACCTCTCGCCCCTACACTTCAACTGCCAAAAACTCAGCCTAATACACCATCGTCACCGAAAGCTATCAGCCTCCTTCTGAAAAATTTTGGCAAATGAAAGTACATTGTACATACATTATTTCTACTTTATATCCATTTTTTTGCTTTGTGATCTTATGGAACCCGTGAACAGAGCCCATCTGCGTCGCTGTGGAGCACTTCTTGGTTGTGACTCCGAGACCGCCCGATATTGGCGTGCCAGAGACTGTCTAAAGCAGTGCTCCCCAACCTTTTTATCACCGCGGACCGGTCAACGTTTAATAATGTTACCGCGGCCCGCTGATGGGGGGGGGGGGACGTTGATTGTTTATATTTTAGATTGTTTTGATTTAATAATTTTAATTTAATTGTACTTAAACATGCCTTCAAAATAAAATACAGTTACACCAAAAAATGAATATAAAGAGATTTAACATTTTAGAACGCTAAATCAATGAGAAAGCTCGAACGCTAATCAATGAGAACCCTGAGCTTGTGGCTCTAAGCTGGCGGCCCGGTACCATTTGATCCACGGACCGGTACCGGTCCGCGGCCCGGGGGTTGGGGACCACTGGTCTAAAGCAGTGATTGGTTCCCAACCGGTGGTCAGTGAGAGCCACGGGAGTGGTCCGGCACCTCACAGTATATATATATATATATATATATATATATACATTTTTTGCATTTATTTTATTATTTCAGCTTTCATATAGAGTTGCTTAAGTTTTGAGCATAATTTGCATGATTTGTCATTTTTTTTTTGGGGGGGGGGGGCATCCCCCGGAACGCCCAAAAGTTAATGATAAATAATCCCTGCTTTTTCCAATTGTGACTAACGAATGGTTTCATAGAAACCGCCCTGTCTTCATATAATGTGGTCTAATTTTGCTGTAAGATTTTCTTTTTTTTTTTCTTTTCGAAAATTTCATTTATATTTATTGAACTAAAGTCTTATGAAAATATTTCAATGTTTGAGCCTCAGTTTATATTCAAATTTAGCTGATGTAAATATAAACTGAAAATGGGAAAATGTTAGGGAAAAACAAAAGCTAATATAGGTATATGCCAAGCCATTTTAGATAACTGCTTTGCCTAATTAGGGGATACGAATATGTTTTTATACTCGATCTCTAGGCCAGACGTAAAATTTATACATTTATTGAATACTTTAAAATGTTTGGAGAAGCACAAAATAAGATTTAAAAGTAAAGTAATTTTTTTTTTTTTTTTTTTGAAATATCTTGACTGGATTACGAAAACCATGAAAAGTGATCTGTCGGAGTACTGACGTTATGTACTTAGCTACCGTAAGAATAATTTTCTGTGAGATATCTAGTTTATCCTCTACTTGTAGCAAAAATGTTCCTGCTCAGAAAAAAAAAAAATGGCGATTTTGTTGCTTAAAAGTACTTTCCTTCGGCATAAGTTTTTAAGTTAACAAACTATTACTACGCGATAAATTTCAGTTTTAAACGCATTAAAAGAATGTTGACAGTGCATGTATTACGACATTTTACCGTGACAGGAAGCAAAATAGCTTTCGTTTTATATAAAAGACTGCGGCCCTGCGGAAGCCATTTACGTTATTTTCTGGCTAGGACGCTTTAGCTGAAAAACAGGGAAGACGTTTTTGCTGGTATTTTAAGGTATGCGGGCAACTTCGGAGAAGATATTTTTAAACTGCCCATTTTTTATTTATTTTTTTTTTTCAGAATTACATTTTGTAGTGACATTCTTGGAGCCAGGAAAAAAAAAAACTGTTAAAAAAGTAAAGAGTTTCACTGAAACTTTTTCGATGGAAAACATTTAAAAAAATTAGTAAGAAATAAATATTTCTGAAAAATATATTTAGTAATAAAAATTGAGCAAAATGTATTGATACTTTAAAATAGATAATGTTTATGATTTCATACTCAAGGATATAAATAATAGCATCTCAAAGAGATAGTCGCTCTTTGAGAAGGTGTTAAGAGTCAAAAATCTGACTTACTGGACAATCACCGAAGATCCGTTGTTACTTGTTGTTATACTACAGTCAAATAAAAACTAGTTATACAGAAATCACGCGAATTATTCGGTTCCTTAATAATGAGTTTTAATAACATGTCTTTAGCTTTCTGAATCATTTTGAGAATATTTTTTTTGATTTATTAGATGCTTTCTGAAAAACAGTATGGTGAAAAAATTGCTTTCGAGCAAATTACTGGCTTTTCATGACATCTTGAATCTTAGAATTGCTGCCACGTAGATTTCTTATAACGTTTTGCCATCTGAGCACAGAATTCTTAACCGAAATTTCAAAATAAATAAATAAATAAATAACAAGTAAAATTAAATTTGATTGAACTTGTTGTTTCCTGATAAACTTGTTATTATCATAATAAATTAGATCAAGTCCATAAGTCCATGCGCCTTTAGCCTCTCGATAACAATAACAGATGTTTTGCTAATATCCTCTCTGCGCAAACCAACTGCGCAAGATGACATGGTGAGGCCTACTCTACATAAGAACAGGTGAAAAATCACTATCCGTCCCTTGGAATGAGCGAAAGTTTTAGGGCCTGTTCACATAGAATCACATAATTTTTTAACCAATCCTATACCAATCATTGAACCATTTAACCAATTAGCGTCAACGGAACCTTTAACGCTGACGCTGTGGCTGACGGATTCTAGGTGAACAGGCCCTTAGTGTGACCACTAATCTTGACCGAGCAGTTTTAGAACTCGTGTCTCCTTCGAAATCAATAGCCAATCCAGGCTGGGATCGTAGATATCTACCATGAGGCCTGGAAGTGTTTTCCAAGAGTTGTTAATCTGTTTTTTTTTTCTTCTTTTAGGAGGACATTTCCTTGTACGTCAAAATACCAGTACAAAAATTACGGGACCTACGGAGTCCTCTTTTGCAAAGTCCTCCACAGTGTCATTGTAAATCAGATCCACATGAGATGGAACCCAGTGAAGAATGGATATTGCTATAGGAGGGCGAGTCATGAGATTTATAAAAATTTCTAAACCAGTGAGTCATATATAACTAGGCTTCAATAAGAGGGGGACAAAACCAAACAGAAATGCACAGGGTTAAATTCTAATAACTTTGCAGGTGTGGTAAATCAACGATTAGGTCAGAAATGGGGTTCTGGAAATTAGAAGTTATTAGAACATATCTTTATTTCATGTATATGTTCTTTTCCCTTTTTAATTCAGAGGTTCAGTAAAAGTGGTCCCAAAATCTTTAAATAAACTGTTATCCTCTAATTGAAAATCATCCTTACGATACGACTGAATAAGGGAATCCAAACTCAGTATTTCTGTGTATAGGGAAATTTAGGTGATGAAATTCCTCCTCAACTGCAGTGCAATGCAAAAAAAAAATTAAAGACCACGGCAAAAATGATCACTAAACCTTTAAATAAACTCGTATTCTCTAAATGAAAGTTATCCTTGGTTTGCAACTATATAAGGCACCTGTGTATGATGGGGGAATTTAGGTGATGAAATTTCTCCTCAGTATCGCAATGTGTGAAATTTAGGCACCAAAGTAAAAGTGAAAATTATGAGCAAATGTGTGCGTTTGGTAATGTATCGATTCAAAATAGAACTTGGAAGGCTTCGACAGCTGCAGAGCACTTATTCATGGTAATTTTTGTAGACGGCTGGAAGGGAAACTTCTAAACAGTCTGTGTTTCTTCCACCTGTCAATAATATTCTCGGGAAGAATTTTGGGCCTCCACTAATTTAATGATCCCAGAAAGTACACCTGTCGATTAATTTATTGAGCTGTCGCCTTTTGAAGCTTTTAATAGTAAATATTACGACAAGATTTAGTGGTACAGTGGTCTCACACTTGGCTGCAAGGAAGATTCCGAGTAATGTATGCGTAATGTGTAAATATATGTTATGCCAAAAATCTTTTTAATTCTCCATTTTATTTCTTATACCACGCGTTACCTAGAAATTACGATTTCAATGAAAACATTTCCTTTTTAAATAAATTATCCATACCTAAGAGTTCCATCTTTGAAACGTACATGTGCTAGGGTTCTCTCAAGCCGTGGGAGTATGTAGCTTCTTCTATACGGCCAATCTTAAGGCCGGGGGCAGTGCCCTATCATCGAGGCCTCGGAGACGTCATCTTTCAACAAGATAACGCAAGACCGCATGTTGTCCGTCGTGTCCTGACCTACCTCAACACAGACGGTGTTCGACTGTTGCCCTGGCCAGCACGTTCTCCAGATCTCTCATCCACTGAAAACATCTGGTCATGGGTTGCTGAGAGACTGGGCCGCCACCGCTCTCCAGCCACTACGATTGATGAAGTGTGGCATAGACTTGAAGCAGCATGGAATGAATTGTCCTTATCTGTCATCCAAGCCCAGTTCGATTCGATGCCTAATCGGGTTAGAGCCGTTTTAGCTGCCAGAGGCGGCAGCTGTGTCTACTGATTTCGGATACTGTATACCCTCAAATTACCTACAAATTTAATCATGTTTTCTTCCTACTATGCTGTATACGTACAATAAGTAAAGTTTTGTTATTTGCTTTCCTCCCCGGTGTTGCAATTTTAATGGCCAGCAGTGTATATATATACATGCATTTCCTTAGATTCATTTTACGCGCTTTCGCTTTAACGCCGTACTTATCTGTCTCGTAAATCGAGGGATGGGTGCATATATATATATATATATATATATATATATATACATATATATATACATACATATATATACATATATATATACATACATATATATACATATATATATATATATATATATATATATATATATATTCACAAAAATCCATAATTTAAATTCTGGTGTTATTTTATTTTTATAAAACTTTGTCTCACTTATACTGCCTTTCTCTCTTACATACACATGTATAAATCTAGTCAATTGTGTAATTATTACGCTTTTCTACTGAAATGACAAATCACAAAAGTTTAACTGTAAAACGCCGCAAGTGGTCACTACGCGAGTGAAAATCAATACGTTCGATGTTTCTGAAGAGATTTTACCTAGGTGACATTTCTATGGTTTATTCAGTGAACGAAAGAAAATTAGTAAGATTCGAACAAACAGCAGCAGGCCGTGGATAGCGTTTAATCACGGTACGCGTATTTATAGTCGAATATTGTAGTATATGACTTCAAAAATTGGTATGACATATCGTGCTCTCAAAAATGTTGATAACGTTTTGGAAATCGTAATTAATATTATTAATGTTGTAATTAATTGTAATGTAATTACAGTCGAACCCCGTTATAACGAACTTCAAGGGACCAAAGGTTTTGTTCGCTTTATCCGGTGGTTCGCTATATCCGAACCGTTAAGAAAAATGCTAGAGTTCAAAAAATGTATAACTCATTAGTTGGAATGTGTATTGAATAATGATGTATTAAAAAATGAAAAAATCTATTAAATATGATCATTAATGAATTAAATCAACTAAAATCGATTACATTAAACTGGCACAATACTAATTAAATTACGTACAATAGGAAAATGGAGGGACCAAAATTTTCGTTCGTTATATCCGTGAGTTCGTTATATACCGGGTTCGCTATAACGGGGTTGGACTGTATTTATTTACATTAGCATTTTAAATGTTAAGGGTTCAACCGAAACCTGTGTGAACATCATAGATTCTGTACCAAGCAGCCATTAGCTATAAACATTTAATGATTAATCATTCATTTTAATTGTATGTTATACACTAAAAACGTTAACTATTATTAATAATGAGCGGTTAGATTGATAATGATGAGTACGCGTAAGGAGTGTACTTGTACATTTTTGGTAAAGCAGAGGAAGTAATTAAAATAAATTTGTACTCTCATTATGTTTCCGTAATTTGAATAGAAAAGGAGAAACAAAAACTAAAAGTAATAATTCTCCTTTGTTACGTTTATTAGATAGCGGCAGCCCCTCGAGCGATTTCGATTCTTCTGATTACTTCCCTTACGAAGTATCGCACGCGGACCATTTCTGATTGATCGCCTGCTAATACTACATCCATTCTCTCACGGAAACCTAAATAGAAACTGCATGCTTAATTATACAGCGCCCCCCACCCCCTTCTCTATTAAACTTTACGACTTCCCCAATGCATTGTTTCTATTTCACACTTTCTAACCATAGGAAAAAATGAATAGAGAGAAGTTAAAAAAAAAAATCGCAATAATAATAAAAAAAAAACTCCACTTTGAAAAGGAGGATAAATAACAATCCAAAAAAGCTGTAAAAGAATCAATTCATAAATAAAAAGTCGCAGGGTTCTGTTCATCGTCTGTTGCCAGGCAACGAGAGAGAGAGAGAGAGAGAGAGAGAGAAAGACCGGTCCTCCGTTTCCGAGGGTTGCAAAGGGTCGGGTTGGCGAGTTTTTGGCGGGGTTGCCGGTTATCGAAACCGAGCTTGCTGTTGCTGCGAGCAGGTCGTTTCATGAAAAGGGCCGCACGCACCGAGGAAGGAGTGATTCATGCAGGCCTCTGTCCGGTCAAGATCTAGAAAGTTGCCGTTTGCGTGTTAGGACTTGATTGATTTTGTTTAAAATTTTGTCGAAAGTTGGGAACGCTTTATTTTAAAAAGTAATTTCTTTTCATTTTTTTTTTCATTTTGCCACTTGAGTCTTGTTCATAACAGTATCGATTTTTAGAATTACTCAGGCGGTGAAAAATTATCCGTAATTTTCCCGTGACTGCTTGAAAGAAAATTTTTCCCCCTTTTTTTATACATAACAATAGTTTCCTTCTTAGAGTTATATAGTGATGATGTGTGACACTTATTTTAAGTCTAATTTTTTTCGAGTTTTTTTATGTAAATAAAAATTTTTCTTTCTCAATTTAAAATAGCTATAATGCACGACGGGATTTTCGTAAGATTTCTATTGTATTTTTCTCTCCGTTTAATTTTTCCTCTACTATTAATAAAATAACAATTACGTGACACAATTTCGAAATGGTTTTTTTTCCCCAGTTTTTCCGCTAAAAACTAATGAAATGTCGATAAGGTAACATAATTTATAATTATTATATTTTTTAATGAAAAATTAATGGTTATGTGATCCAGTATTCATTTCAATTCTGTCCTAATCATATCTTGTGCCTTAAAAATGATTCATTACTAGTGACTAGCAATTATCTCCCAAGCTTTCCTCTGAATACAATTTTTTTTTTCAACAGAAATAAAGTAATTATGTTATAATTAGTCTTCCTACGACACTTAACACTCCTGTTTGTTATAGCTAAAGGCTTTGAATTATTTTTTATTTTTTATTTTACCGGAATAAAAATTTAACTATGAGCATAGAAGGAAACAGAAGGCAAATAATGGTTTGAAAAAAAATTATTTTTTTAAGTTCATTCAAATGTATACTTGCTTGTGTGAATTTAGAGAGATTATCATGAGTGCATATACTTAAACAGTCCTTAAATTTAAAGTATTAACAGTATTTAAAAAACTGTTGCTCAAACTAATTTGATTCTTGCAAAATCGTTCACAAATATTGACTCTCGAGGAAAGAAAATATTGTAATAAACTAATAAAACGCAATGTTCAAACAGAAGGTGAATAAAATACAGTGAATAAAAACTATACAAAGAAAACAAAAACTACATTTTATAGATATTTATTACAGTTCATATTTCTTTTGAAAAAAGAAAAAAAGGATGAAAACATAGAACAAAACATTTTTCACATACATTTGCAGAAATTGACAGTTACGTTGAAATGCAACTATTGTTAATAAAAAGTAATTCTGTAAATTTATGTCTGTGGGTTTGGACTACATGTACATTGCAACATTGATTTAACTATCATTTAACAACTTTCGAAAATATTCGTTATATCAAGTTTGTTTAATTTTCGTCTGAGGAAAAAAGAATCGGAAATATATTCGGAATATACTGTATTGTGTGTGCCAGCTTTCAAAATCAAATTTATATTTTCCTCTGTTTTACCGAATACAATCTTATATTCAGAAGAAAGAAAATCAGTCACGGTCATTAATTCTCAAAGTCACAAATTATAGTTACCCGAAAATAAAAACATTTTACATAATCCGAAACAAAAAATCCGATTTATTTACCCAAAACTACTAAAATTGCTAAACAGTTAAAGCTTCGTTATTAAAAAAGGAATATGTATGTTATTTAAAAGATTTGCACCTGTTATAAATATTTAAAAGAACTGCTTAGCAATTTTTTAAAAGATAAGTGATTCTACTATTTTTTTTTTCGCTGTTAACGTTTTAAAATGTACAATAAGCCCATAAATAATAATGTAAATTATTTACGACCTTTTAAAAGTATCTGTTTTTAGGCAGACATTTAAAAATTATTTGAAATTTGTCAGATCTGTGTTTAAATAAGACTTTGAAAAACGTCTAAAGACATAAAGCTGGTATATTAAAAAAATTTAAAGCATGAGAAACTGAAATAAAAATTAACGCTTTTGGAAACATAGCTAAAAAAATTAAACAAATGTATTGATATTTGCTAAATTAGATAAATGTGATACGTTCTTCCAAACATAGCGTATTCTTACAACTATCTGAGTTCCTGTTATCTGAGATATTTTGGGAGTTAATTACTGGCAAATAGAAATATCTCTTAAAACTGATCATAATCGTTTGAAGTTAAGACAAAAGCTGATTAATGGGCAATCAAGAGCGTTGCCACTACTGCTTTCGTAAACATCTGTAAAACAACTAATCTTAACATTTTTAGCATATTTTTGGTCATGTGACATATCGGAGAGAAAGATTCAAGAACATATATTGATAAATTATATATTGGCTTAGTCTTTAAAAAGTTTTGTGAGAAGTCATTGAGTATATAGCATTTCCTTGCATCGTTCGGCCATTTCAAATGATAGAGTAGCGGCTAGTTAGCTCGGTCTTAGCATTATAATTACACCCATTTGATGAAATAACAGTAGTGGACAGCATGCATGTGACAAAATATTCATCGTATGATAAAAAAAATTCAGCCTTGTCTAATAATTAGATTTAAAAAATATATAAATGTATAAGCCAGCATCCTGTGTCGTTATTCCCGAAGGAAAAAGGGAATAAGTAAGGGAAATCATTAAAAATAACGCTTTCTCACACAGCTGGAACAGTTGAGTTAATAACATACCGTAGGTAAAGTCAAGGTTTGGAGACCCGGATTCGAAACCCGGTGTTGTCAAACCGCCGTTAGAAATCTAAGGTAGACGCTTTTTATATTCACGGAAATATATAGCTGTAGCAACCAATATAGAGTCAACGGGTGTGGTACACATTTGGTCGAGTCTTTGGAGCATTTGATATTATTGTGTCAGGGGGAAAAACCTCAAATACGAAGAGTAATTTTCATTTTTTAACGAGTTATGATCTACATCTGAATACCAGTATAAAAATCACACAACATACGTGATTTAATTTCCCGTGAATTGTAATACAGTTCACGAAACTCGACCACTCAATAGGTTATGGAAATAAAGCAGAAAGAGAGTTCAAGAAATTATCATAGAATGGGATTCGATATTGTAGCGGAGAAAAATTATCGATGTATTAACAACAAAAAAAAAGGGCATTTTTGAGGCGTACGGACACGGACTTAATTTTGAGAAAATGTGTTGTACAGAGTAAAGAGTACTACCATCCCTGTACATGCGTTGAAATTCCCCATAGATACAGCAGTTTTAGCTAAAAATCCCAATTTCAAGCCGCTATAAATTTCAATATCCAGCCTACGCTGCAATCGATGGGACTGCATGTTTCCAAAGCATTCGTTCCTGGAATCAATAAAAGTCAACAGTTCTCTCAAATGTAAATTTTCTTTTCTCCCGTGTTACTAAGGGATCCGAAGTCCGCCTCTTTCTCGCGGCTAAAACTGTTCCCATGACTGCAAACGGACTGGCTACTCAACTGTTCGGTAACAAGCTACGATTTTGAGATAACTATTGATTTATTATAGGTGCTGTTACACAACGTTTCGTCCCCGTTGACACCCGAGGATGAATCGGCCCTGGTTAAAGATTTTCGGGGAAGGAGTACTTACAGTTCTCCAATTTTTCTAAAGGTCAGCCATAAACAAAGCTCCCATCGTTTAAAATTTATTGTTGCTTTATACATACATACTATATATATATATATATATATATATATATATATACATATATATATATATATATACATATATATATATATATATATATATATATATATATATATATGTATATATATGTATATATATATATATATATATATATATATATATATATATATATATATATATATATATATATATATATATATATATATACAGTGGCATCTCTATCTATCGTTTTTCAAGGGATCGACTGAACTCAACGATAAATGCTGGAAAACGATAGATGTGGAAACATAACAAAGCAATATGATCATCGGGACTGGGTGAAATAAACGATACATACGGGAAAACGATGATTCGTAGGACGATCGATCGAGATTCCACTGTATATATATATATATATATATATATATATATATATATATATATATATATATATATATATATAAGACAAAGTTGAAAGTGAAAAACCAGTATGAGCTCTGAAACTACTTGCAGCCAGGAACTAAAAATATTAAAAGATAAGTATTTAATAGGTTTTAGACAGCATCTCGTCATCAGCGGTGCCGATACTGTCTAAAAACCAAAGGATTGTTTCTGATAAGTATGATCTAAACAATAAACATACTTAGACACCGTACAATCCATTAGAAACAGAAGAATTGAATAAATAGTTACTTACTTACTCTCTCTCTCTCTCTCTCTCTCTCTCTCTATATATATATATATATATATATATATATATATATATATATATATATATACAGTGGAATCTCGATCGATCGTTCTCCGAATCATCGTTTTCCCGTATGTGTCGTTTATTTCACCCAGTCCCGAAGATCATATTGCTTTGTTATGTTTCCGCATCTATCATTTTCACGCATTTATCGTTCAGTTCTGTCGGTCCCTTGAAAAACGATAGATCGAGATTCCACTGTATATATATATATATATATATATATATATATATATATACTGTATATATATATATATTCTAAAGGTTATCTAAAGGTTAAAGGTGTTGCAAAATTCTTTAAAATATATTCCATGAAAATACGCGTTATCAGAATGAATATTTGATGAAAATATGCGTTATGTTCTTTTATTACACTGCGTGGCAGAGCTATCACATTCTTCCATGACATCCCATTTTTTTTTTTTTTTTTTTTTTTTTACCATGTACGAAGAAAGAAATTTCTTCATTAAGGGGACAGTGGACCTTCAAACCTAACTTTTTTCCTTTTGAATGGATTTGCTTGAAATTTGAATATGTGATTAGTACAATAGTTATGTAAAGGTGGTTAAAATTTGAAGATGAAATATTAATAATTTATGAATTAGGAATTGTTAATTATATCAAAAATTGGCCTCATTAAAAATGTTCCATGCGCATTTCTTTTGCATATAATATGGTAATTTTTATTTACAGGATACCTTATAGAACTAACAATGAAACTTATTGCTTATTTTAAGCATTCCTTAAAAATATAAACAGAAAAAAATAATAGTGAAAACACCCTTTTTATTACGCAAAATACCTATTAATCATATTTTCAAGTACAAAATTTAGAAATTATGAGCTACGAAGCATAATTTATTTGATATACAGTTAAGTATATAAAACTTAAATTTCAAAGCAATACGATAATTAGAACTGCGCATGTAGCAGTTTGAATATTCGTATGACATGAAAATTTTTATTTTGAGAAAAACACATTTCAATTATTGCTATTAGTAACCACATAATACCTAAATTAAATACAAATGCCTATAACTAGGAAAGTAATCACAGAAATTAAAAATTCTTTTTGCAACACATTCCTACTCGTCCGGAGTTTCAAAATTCAATAAAATTAAAAATCGAATTTTTGGACAAATTTCACAATTTTGAAAGTCCACTGTCCCCTTACGGCAACAATGTACCATAAAAAGCTTGTTTTATTATTTATCAACCAATTGCTATGAAATTTTGTATACTTATACAGTGTTGTTTAGAGATGAAAATGCTAAATTTAAAAAGAAATCAGAATGTAATTAAGATATTAATTAATATCAGTTTGTTAATTACTCTATTTAAAAATGCTCCATGCGCATCAATTTTTGTCTCAGATATCTAATTTTCTTTCTTAAGCTAGATTTATATAGTTATAATAAAAGTTAGTAGTAATATTTGATTTACAGTTATATTTATAAAAACTAGAAAAGAAATAGATAAAAAATAGGTCATTTTATGCAAAATTTTATCAAAATTTTTTTTTTATTGAAAAAATTTTAAGCTGTTTTAAAATAGTATAATGAATTTATTATTAAGTTTTATTCTAACATATATAAATAATCGTTTTATGAAATTTTATGGAAATTCAAGAAAATTATGACGCATGGATCATTTTGAACTTACCGAAATGACATGAAAACTTGTTTTGAGAAAATAGCATTTAAAGTTTCAATTTAACGTAACATTTCCATTGTTTGCGTTTGAAAAAATACTTATAACTCGGTTAATAATGATCGGATCAACATACTTTTTTTTTTTTTAAATTTAAAACTGATGAGTTGCAGAATCATTTTCTGAAAGGAAAAAAAAATCGTTTTGGGGACATATTTTTGTTAATCTGAAGGTCCATTATCGCCTGAAAATTCAAAAGTCATCTATCTCCTTCCGAAAACTTAGCATAGAAATTCAGGCTCATTAAATTCGAGCTATCAGGTGATTCATGCACGCCTCCGAAATTTTACTGACACTCTGGAGGGAACGTCAGTGCGTACAATTTACTAGATAAATAAACGCGGAAGTAAAAACATTCACTTAATTTTCAGTCATATTTGCTCCAACATCCATTACGTAGCGAGAAACAATACCGTCTTTATGAGGTTATTACTCGTCGACATGATTAATACGGCACTATGTGATTCATACAGTACTCAAAAGCGATAACGTTTATTCGCTTTTTCTCCAGTGATGCATGGCGATACAAGTTCTTTGATTATGATTGAATCGATGTGTAATTTCGTAATTTAAGTCTTGCTACCCAATGCCTAAAATAAAAATAATCGTTCGAAATGGTGAATCACCATTTCTATTCGTTCACACGTGGGATGAAACTTTCCATAAAGTTCTAAGGAAACACTTTTTACCATTTTTGACGGTATATATACAGGGTGGCTAATAAATACTGTGACAAATATCGAATCATTTAATTACACACAGATGAAATAGAAAATGGGAAATACAACAATATTATTAACATTATACATGAAAGTTTACCATGAAATAATTTTACTCGAATCGACCGCCATCTTTATCGATTACTAAAGATAATCTCTTACGCCACTGTCCTATTGCGGCACGAATCATTTTATGAGGTAATTTGTCCCATTCACTCCGTATGGAAGCTTTGAGGGAGTCCAAACTTCTGTGCTGCTTAGCATTTACTTTAGACTCTAAAATCCCCCAAATGCAATAGTCTAAAGGATTTAGATCTGGTGAAGAAGGTGGCCAATCTTCTTGCTTGATAAACTTCGGGCAATTGGCATGGAGCCATTCCTGTGTTGTTTCGGATCGGTGGGACGGTGCAGAATCTTGCTGAAATATCCAATTCTTTTTGGGATACAATCTGTTAGCATGTGGTAATAAATGTGTAGCCAATACTTCCTGTTTGTAATATTCAGCATTGATTTTTATCCCTTTATCGATGAATTTCAGAGGCAGTTTTCCATTGTGTGACACTGCAGCCCAAACCATAACAGAATTCTTGTTCTGAAAGCGTTTAACAGTTCGAAGATTTTCAGGTATATCCTCGAAGGTTGCTGAATATACAACATCATTTTTAGCATTATAACTTTGTTCTGTACAAAACAGCTTCTCATCAGAGAAAATTATTTTTTCAACTCTTTTGCTACCGTGCCGGTTCAGCAATTTCTTACATCTTTGTAACCTTTTTACTATTTGTGCAGTAGTCAACCCTTGAACTTTTCTTTTGCGATAAGGGCGAAAACCCAGGTCTTCATTTATGATAAGTTGCATAGTTCTGCGACTGATGTTCTCTTCTGCAGCCATTTTATTTGCAGAACCTTGTGGATTTCTTCGTATCTTTCCACGAATTCTTTTGATACGTTCTTTTGTACGAACAGTGCGTGGACGACCGGACCTTGGTCGATCTTTACAGCTATTGGTATCCAATAATCGATTTATAGTCCTATATATAAACGTCCTATTAAAACTAAGGCATTTTAATTGCTTAAATATTTTACCTGCAGAAAATCCGCGATCAAAAAGCTGTTTAACCATTAACCTTTTGGCTTCCATCTTTAAAAATATTCTACATGTTTTACTTTAAACAAAAATCGTCTGCGTTTACAAAAAGTTGCCAATCACACAAATAGATAGATAAATTGTTTTTCGAAACTATTAAAATTAACTCTTATTTTTTGGAGTGTTACAGTATTTATTAGCCACCCTGTATATTAAGTCCTCGACTTACGCGTTCCAGAACATTCGGCATAAGTAGACAGATGCGTAAATCGAAATTTACCATTTTCGACATCATCACCGCGTTTGTGCTTTAAATTTTCAAAAAACAGTACTTAACGGTTTCGCTTGTATGAGTGCAAGCCTTATCTATATGCATTTGCGTTGGAGATCTTCAGTCGAAATTTATCAAATATTTTATCATATAATCGAAATTTATAAATTTATCAAATATTTTATAATTTCTCTGTCGTTTCTGTTAAAACACCTCTTTTAATCGAAATTACCGTGGATTTAAAGTTGAAAATCACAACCATGATCTCAATGTATATATATATATATATATATATATATATATATATATATATATATATATATATATATATATATATATATATATATATATGTATGTATATATATATATATACATATATATACATATATATATATATATATATACATATATATATATATATATACATATATATATATATATACATATATATATATATATATATATATATATATATATACATATATATATATATATATATATATATATACATATATATATATATATATATATATATATATATATATATATACATATATATATATATATATATATATATATATATATATACATATATATATATATATATATATATATATATATATATACATATATATATATATATATATATATATACATATATATATATATATATATATATATATATATATATATATATATATATTGTTTAAATAGCATTTTAAAATGAAAGTTAAAAATCAAATGACTTATGTAGTGAAAGAGTTTCTCTGGTAGTAGAAAGGATTGTCATCGATAAAGGCACAGGTTTGGGCTAACCATCGATGATTCACCAAAAACTGGAGACTTATCTTATCAAATATATCTTATCAAATTTACCGGATGAATCTTGAAATTATTCTTGTTGGGAAATAATTCTTGTACCTCGAAATATTTTGCTTTGTCATCAATTTTTGATTTTTACCAATTTTTTTATTTTAGTGAAAGAATATCAAAATATTTTGTTTTTTTTCTCTCTTCCCTTGTATTAAATATAGTAGTTAAAACATTTTAGTTTCAAACGCACCCAGGCACAAGGCTCCACAAAGCTTAACAAGGGCCATGGTTAGGGATACATAATTTTCGTATTTACGAAATAGATGCAAATAGATGCGAAATTTGCCGATAAGAGCGAATAAATGCGAAAATTATTTTTTTACTACTTTTTGGCGAAAACTTGTTGATAAACGGCTTTTTAAACGAAATGAGGTAATAACAGTAATAATTTATTAACATGATAGCTTAACTAAGACCATCCGAGGTCTATAACTGTGAAATCTCACTGTCCTTCGGATTTCCTCCGAATTTCACCCGGACAGTTTGTCCGTACTGGAGTCGAACCTAAAAATCTAACTGCAAAAACCAACCATCAAGTTTTGTGGAGCAATTTAGTAGATTTAAGAACGTATCTTGAGCGCAAAAGTCAAGGGGATTTCAGCTACTTATGTTGTCAACCAAGAGACTTCTGTTGATGTTATACAGATTTTAATTACAACGAAATGCTGTTACCTTAACTTTGCAAAGGCAGCTATACAAAGTTTCTATAGTCCCGTTAACAGAGTAGATGCTGAGATATTTTAGTATGTACAACATAGTAATTAATGGCAGAAGCCAAAGACTTAAAGGAACATAATGTAGAGACTACTACAATGTTAGCTTTTAACTATGAATTTTGATACTTCCTACCAAAATTAAAGTTGTAATTTTTTTAATAAAAGTGAAATTTCTGAATTTATACATTTTTTTTTTGCGAATAAATGCCAAATTTCATGCACAGGTAACCCTCCTATAACACGGTAGATAGGTTCCCAAAATATGCCGTGTTATATGAGACCCAGAGCCAGTACAGAAGGGGGGGGGGGGATTACGTTCCGAAAACTTATTAAAACAAACATTTTTTTAAAATTCCACATAAGCAACTTAATTTTTATTAAATATTATAAATGCATGTGTAACACAAAACGAAAAGAAACAAAAAATATTATTTTCATTTAATGCAACCTTAATTTAATGGATTTCTTCCTCATCACTGTTCAGTAGAATCAAACGGGAACGTTTTTTCGTTTGAACGATATCACCTTCACTTTCAGAACCTTTCTCTTCATTTAGATTTTTTTGCAACTTCTAATTTGTTTATACATTTTCATGTAAAGCCACTATAGTTTATTATTCCTTCCCGTCACTATTTTAATGAAATTTAGTTTTCAAAATGTGCTAAACAAAAGTCATGTTATACAGACAACGTCATGTTATACAGATAACATTAAACAACGTACCTTTGCAATAGTCGAAGATGTCCGTTTTTTCCTTGGATACTTGTTTGGAATTTTTGTCCCACTTGAGGCTCCAATTTGACGTTTATTTCCTTTCTTGTTGACGATATTACCTATCGACGCTTTAGATATCACAAAACCATGACTCTCACATCGTTTTTGGATAACGGAGTATGCATATTTCTCTTCGGAAAGAGCATAAATGTAGCCTTCGAACCACTGCTTTGTTAAAAACGCCATTTTGAATAAAAACAAAACTTTCAAGCCGCAGACGATAATTTTGACTTTTAAAAACATAGTACAATTGCAATTATTTCTTTTGCAGCAAACGATTTTTTATTACCGCTTACCAAAATCGTCTAAAAAATGTGCGAACAGCCTCTGTATAGTTCTCTAGAAATACAATGTTGTACAAAGGTTTACGCAATTTTTTTAATCGTGTTAGAGCGAAACCATGTTACAGGTTGTAGTGTTATACGAGGGTTCCCGCAATTTATCCTATCGTGTTAGAGCGAAACCGTGTTGTAATATGCCGCGCTGTAGGAGGGCTACCTGTATTGTATTTTTTTTGTTGCGAAATTTCGATATTTTTTAAGCGAAATTTACGTATCTCTAGCCATGGTTATCGACATATCGGGATATCTCTCTAGCAGTGGCCGAATATTTCAAAAGACCACAATGCTGTTTAAAACAATGGTAGCAATTAAAATAAAAGTTCAAATTTAAAAAATAGATTCAAATGTTAAAAAGCACTTTTTTCTTGCATTATAGAATTTATATAATAAAAGCATCTGAATCATTCCTTCATTTAAAAAAAGTTTACTTCAGGAATTAAAAAAAAATTCTTCCGCAATCGCTGGAAAGACAATTTTTCGTTCTCTATCAGAATTGACAAGAAGTTGTAGTAGATTCGGCCCTTCTCGACGTTTGTATGCCGTTTGAGGTCTTTCAAAACTAAAATCTCTCTACAATTGTCAAAACTCTCTCTACAACTAACTGAACGGAAGCACGTGTAAATTTAAAAATATTCTTAGCAGGATAAAACAGTTTTAAAAAATCTCAATAAAATATTGATTCCAGAATATTGAAAAGAAAAAAAGAAATTCTTGCAGTTGGCTTTTGTCAGAACTAGATCAACATGTCTCGTGGGAAATTTAGTTGTTTCATTTCTTGTGCAAATTTTGCAACATTTTGTTACATTACTTATACACTGTCTAACGCATTTGTTCTTTTACAAATTCGGAAGGAAATTTGTTGTATTTCTCTCAATTTCCTGTCGATGCTTTAATTTCATCTTTGTTCAACGTTCCAAATCTCCAAGGAATTGGGAGGAATTCGTTAAATGATTCAAGATGTGTATTTAATCCCAACGGCACAGCCAAATAAATTTTCCTATAAATACTTTTTTTTTTCTTCACTGAGACAGATTTTGAAGATTTGAAAAGTATCGGTACCCTATTCTAATGGTCCTGTTAAATTTACACATCTACTCTCTCAGGTTTGCCTTCTCGAATAAAGCTACTCGTTGAAAGACAAGACAAAATTTTTTACTCTCGCAACATAATGATAAACATATTGCATGTTAAAAGTTCCAGATGATTTCCTTTAATACCTAATACAGTGGAATTTCGATCTATCGTTTTTCAAGGGACCGATTGAAATGAACGATAAATGCGGGAAAACGATAGCTGCGGAAACATAACAAAGCAATATGATCGTTGGAACTGGATAAAATGAACGGTACATACGGAAAAACGATGGATCCGAAAACGATCGATCGAGATTCCACTGTATTTAGTTGTGTTTTTAATATGTTAAAAGCCTATTAACATCGTTTGCATTGAGTAAAAATTTTTTATCATGTGAACACTAGAGATTTTATTTTAATCCTTTATTTCTTTCATTTTATTATTTTTGGTTTTTATTTAAAATTCACACGTTATTAAAATCAAATTTTATATAAATATAATAAAACCTCGTTTATCCGGCCCTCGTTTATCCGGATCTTCGCATAATCCGGATCAGATTTGTAGACATTATTTTTATTTAATGTTCATTAGATAACAATTAGATAACAATTTTCACATATCACAATTAGATAATTTTCACAATTCACATTAGATAACAATTTTTAACTATGATAGAAAGAACGCAACTACAAGTGCGCCAAATATTTGCTCTTTAGTTTGATTCAATGTACAGTTCCTGCATAGACTGTACAATAAATTATGGTAATAAAATGCTTTTTGTTAAGGCTGCTATGTACTAAGAAAAAAAATCGTATTTCCCTTTACCTCTTCTTGCAGACTCTTGTGGTGGGAGGAGTCCAGTCGACAGTTCGAGAATTCCACCCCCCCTTAGGATGAACATTTTGAGGGATTGTAATGGCTCTCTCTCTATAGGGGGGTTAAGCGCTGCCCCCAAATTGTTTATTTAAAATATATTTTTGTCAACTATTTACAGGTACATAAATGCCGATAATCAAATAAAATTGGTATTGTCAGATAGCCCGAACTTTTCTGCAAAGCGCTACAGGATTCATTTTATAAATTTCGTCCACGGAAGGAATTTATCAGCGTTTAAAACACACTATACCAAATTTTTCCCCGAATAATTTAAATTTTAAAATATTAATTGAATTTTTTTAAAAAAACGAAAAAGTACACACATGTAAAATTCCTTTTTCTATGACGGAGTAGAATTTAAAAAAAAAATTTTTGAATCCAAGTCGGCAGTCCGTGGACAAATTTTCTCCATAGGTTAACATGGAGGTGAGCGAATCCAATGGGGTTAGTACATAGCAGCCTTAAGTTTAAGAGAGCTTTACTATAGTTTCACAGGCCACTAACGTTGACTGACTCAGAAAAGCTATTTTTATATTTTTAATGTCTTGTAAACAATAGGTACTATGTAATTTTGCCACATAACATAGTTTTTTTTATCGTAATAAACGATAATCCTGCTTTGTTAAGGATTTTGTTTTGCTTATTACCCATATTACCCAGATTATCCTGATTTTCGATTGTCCGAATTACCCATAGTCCCGGTTAGTCCAGATAAACGAGGTTTTACTGTACTAGTTTTTATTTAAATAAAACTCAAATTAAAATAAAATGTTAATTATCGTAGAAAACATAATAAATAAACATTAAAGTACATAAAACATGAAGTTAATATAAACAGTATTTACTCTTATTGCAGCTAAGCTTGTCACAATATTGCTGTTTGTTTGTTTTTTTCCTCCCAAAATTCGCAATAGTTATGGCTAAGGAAAATTACATCTGCAGGAAAATATATTTTTTTCTATTTTTGTATTAAAAACTGTGAAGAATACAGGTACTTTGCCTCACTTCCGAAATCTTCGTACACCCTATTCCGCGTTTAGAGGCCGCTGATAAAAACTTATGCAATACTTCCCCGCAGAAAGGATATGACCTGTTCCGCCACGTAAAATAAATAAATATATAAATAAATATGCCATATTTGGAGAGCATAGAGGAACATATGAATGGAATTCTCTAGGAAATAATTTTCGTTTGTTTCAGGAAGATCTATCGATTTTAACAACTGTAGCCAAGAATAATTTTGTCAGAGGAATTATAAACCGGTATCTCAGAATTCTTACACTGCTCTGTAAAATATTTCCTTGATCCAAACGTAAGAGACCGAGCAATAAATGCATTTCTGTGCAAACGCAGATGATTAGAGAAGAATATGGAAACACGTCGTATTCCGAAATTCTCAAATTTTACACATCAAGTTGAGTTTCACTTGAAACAGACTCATTTTTCAGCCAAATCGAGCTTGAAAGTGGTGGCTGAAAAATGAGTCTGTTTCAAGTGAAACTCAACTTGATGTGTAAAATTTGAGAATTTCGGAATACGACGTGTTTCCATATTCTGCTCTAATCAGATACCTCTTTCAAGCTCGATATAGTGGGCACAGTGACCCAGTTGGCAAGGGCAGTGAGCTAGTGATCTGAAAGTCACTGGTTCGATGCTCGTCCCTGACAAATCCACTGCCGTGTACACTAATGGCGGCTGGTGCACCTAAAATCTGCCGTGGCTGCAATGTCCTCCAAGTTCTCAAAATTACCTCTGGAGGTGCGGGGTCGAGTGTTCTGGTCTCGTCACTGGACTCGGTTCATAATGACGGGACTGGTCCTTTGGCCAAGTTGGACTCCGACCCTTGTGGTGCCAATCAAAACAGGAACCGCACCTTTATTGCCCATAGACTTCGGGACTTATCTGATGTTGCTGTCGGTCAAGTGGCATAGGCAACAACAACAACAACAACAACAAGCTTGTTATTCAAAAGGAATAGGACAACCTGAAAACATGAATGATTAAGAATTTATACCTATACATCTCACGATTAATATGATCCTATGAGCAATAAATTGTTTTAAAGCAATTGTGGACACCAAACTGATTGTCGTCAAATTTTTCTCCAGGCGCAACGGGATACAGTCAACAATCCCATCTATATATAATGTAACGGTAAGGAACCTATACAAAGTGGCTATAATATCATGGAATGGTCAGATGTGCATCATGCTGAATGGGTGCACCTGAGCTCAGAGACGAAATACTTGAACCTCGTGCTAGACCTTAAAACCTTAGGCCTTGTGAATCTAGAATTATACACATTTTCTTTCGCCTAGTGAGTTTGTAGTAGCCCGGATCTCAGTCGGTAAATGACTTTCCCCAAAGTGAAAATTCATACCATTTGCATGGAGTGGCACACTGGCAGACCGGACATGAATCCAATACGACACGTGCGGGTTTCCCAAACTTGAACTGTGTCAGCTTCCATCGCGGACAAACCCGCAGCCTCTAACAGCCTTTCCTATGACGAGACACTTGATGATCGCAGAGCTGACACTTATCAGGCTGCCTTAACAATATGATAAAAGGTATGAGAAGGCTGATTAGGAAGTATGAGACTTTTAGGTAAGCTGGTGGGTTACCCAAAGGTGATCTGTTTCAGCTTCCGTCAAACCCGCGACTTCCAACAGCCCTTCCTCTGATAACGAGACGCATGATGACCACAAAGCTGCCTCTTATCTGGCTGCCATCTTGAACAATATGATAAAAGGTATGAGAAGGCTGATTAGGAAGTATGAGAAGTCTAGGTGAGCTGGCGGGTTTCCCAAAGATGAAATGTGTCAGCTTCCATCGCTGACAAACCCGCAGACCTTCCTCTGATGACCAAAGACACGTGATGACCAAAGAGCTGCCACTTATGAAATTGAGCAAATGTTTGGAAATTCTCAATTACGCAGGACACGATTTATAAAATTCTTGACTATAGGCAAAACTCGGGATGGGGGCCCCTTAACACTGATGTGGGTGTAAAATTTCCAAAATTTACACACAAAAAAAAAATAATCATGAATCATTGTGAAAGTACCATTTTCACATGAATTGGCGATTTGAAGTGTAGAAACCTAGAACATTATCAAATAACAAAAGGCAATACAACATATTAACTTCATCATTAAAACCCCAATACAATACAACCAGAAAAACTTATTAATCGCTTATATACACTATAATATACATTTGATGAACTATACATATAACTATACATATGATGAACCAATCAATCAAATTTGAAAGGATATATAAACAAATTGTTATAAAAAAGGTAAAATAAAAAAAATTTTGAAATGGGAAAATTTTTTTTTTGTCTTTTAAAATAAAAATTTTGAGGGGGAGGGGCCCAACATTCGGGGGCCCCTAGGCCTGGGTCTACCGGGCCTAATGGAAAATCAGGGCCTGGATGAGACACATGATAACCAAAGAACTGTCACTTAGAAATTTGAGTAAATGTTTAGAAATTCTCCATTACGTTCATTTTTATTTAGAGCAAAAATTCTGAGAATATTTTCCAACAGAAAAAATTACCTGGAAATTTTTTCCCCTCTAAAAGTGTTTAAAATTTTTATAATTCCTGAAGACAAATTATCAGAAACCTTTCCTGTACACAGAAGGGTAAAAAATTATTTTTAAATAAAGAAACTGACTCAGCACATGTATTAAAAAAATAAAGTTTTAAATATTGAATTTCAACTTTTTTTTAATGGTTCTCTAACACAAATAATTAAATTTCTCTTGACAAAAAGTAATGATACGGTCGAACCCCGTTATAGCGAACCCGGTATATAACGAACTCACGGATATAAAGAACGAATATTTTGGTCTCGCCGTTTACCTATCGTACGTAATTTAATTAGTATTATGTCAGTTTAATGTAATCGATTTTAGTCGATTTAATTCATTAATGATCATTTTAATGGATTTTATAATTTTTAATACATCATTATTGAATACACATTGCAACTAATGAGTTATACATTTTGTGAACTCTATCATTTTTCTTAACGGTTCGGATATAGCGAACCACCGGATAAAGCGAACAAAACTTTTGGTCCCTTGAAGTTCGTTATAACGGGGTTCGACTGTATTTGAAAAAATAATGTACAAAATTAATCTGAATCATTCTAATTAGTGAAAAATTTTACCTGCTTACTAAATTTATAAATTTGGTATGTACTTGCTTTATTGAAAATGATTACATGATTATATAATCCCCGCCCCCATCTATAAACACTGAACACGTGGATCACGAGATCAAGTAAATAGTAAACAACCACGTCACACTCACATTTGCATCTAGGAGGAAAGAAAAAAAAAACTCCAACTCACTTATCTCCTTAGAGATAGAGAAGGGGGGAAAAAATAAGATGAATTTTTGAAGATGACTCAAACATCGTATCTTAAGGCTTTATCTAAGCACATTTTTCCACCCTTTTATAAATCTGGTCTGTTTCAGTTTTGTGGTGCTTTTTTGCAAGGACTTTATAGTGTGGTCAGTCGCCCTCTTGATCCCTCGATGGATGTGGACTATCCTTGGTTGAAAACGCGGGACTCAGCTCGTAAGTTTTAAGTTTGATGCTTTGAGTTTTATTTCCAAAAGTGTTTGAAATCCCTTGACATATTGATCGACCCCCCAGCCCCATATAACAATTCATTTTTAGGGTCTTGTGATAACTCGTAATTCATTTAACATGGTAGTTCCTAACCTGTGAACCTAAGACTGTGAACCTGTGTTCCTAACCTGTGAACCTCTCCTAACCTGAGAACCCAAGTGGTCAGCAAGGTCAGGAGTGATTATATATAAAAAAAAGTATTCATCGTTTCAAAACGACCGTGAATTCAAACAATTTTTTTTAACTAGTAGTAAAAAAATTTTATTAATTTCCATTTTTTTTGTTCAAATTCTAAAAATTTCCTATTTCTTGCACTTTTTGACTTTTTGAGTACTGAAAAAAATCCTTGCTCTGCATAAAAATTTCTAGCATATTTCCTGTGATGCATATTTTCTGGCATATTTCCTGTGATCCTGTGTGCAACGTCACAGTCATTTTACAGCTAATTAAAAAAGAAATCAGATAGTCTCTTCTAACGAAACTACGACGGGTTATTAACGTAGGATTACTTATCATTGCGTACCTCTTTTGTATGTATATATGTATCTATATATATGTATATATATATATATATATATATATATATATATATATATATACAGGGCTAGATTTGAGGCGGAACGCGCCGGACGGCGTTCCGGTACCTCTCTTTATCAGTAATTACCCCCCCCCCCCCACACACACACCGGTAGGTTACCGTTCCGGCACCTCTATTTCTAGAAATCTAGCACTGTATATATATATATATATATATATATATATATTTATATACAGTCGAACCTCCATATATCGAAGTAGCAAAATGCCCGAAGAAAATTCGATATATAGAAATTTCGATATATAGAATTGATCTTAGTTTTATCATAATTATCCTAAAACATTAAAATTAAAACTAATTTTCGTATACGAAACTCCATTTCCAATTTATATGCGAATCACATTAAATGAAAGTTAATAACTAAAAGCTGAATTTATGTGAAAGATTTATTGAGTACTATATACCTTTAAAAAAAAACAATAATCTAGACAGTGGTTACTATGATCACAGTTACATTCTTATAAAAAAAACTACTAATATCTTTCTGAACAGCCAGTTTTGCGGAAAGTTCATCAAAGAAATGCTCGCATTTATTCAGTTCATTAAAAACTTCATCAGGGATATTTTCCACGAATTGAAGTCCACGAAGTATTGTTTCAAACGCCAAAAATTGGGAGATTTTATTCTAAAGTGGAATAAAATCTCCCAATATGTCGTGAAAAAAATTTCGATATATAGAGATTTTTTCGATATATAGAAACAGTTCTTCTATGTAATGAACATGGAGATTTGCTAAGAGTTCGATATATAGAAAATTTCGATATATGGAAGTTCGATATATGGAGGTTCGACTGTATATATATATATATATATATATATATATATATATATATATATATATATATATATATATATATATACATATATGTCAAAATTTTGACGCATCTTGGTACTTTTCTGTTTAACTTGCCCAAGCGATAGACTGGGTTTGGCGCGCTGCCAAAATTATAACAAGCGAGGACGGGTGGACGGACGGTTTTAGCGTCTGAAATTTTCCAGGTCCGTTATGGAGGAACGTAATCCTACGTTAGAAAGCAAAGGCAAGCAGAAACATCTCGTTAATTTTTAAGTTTTAGTAAGCTTAATAAGGTTTTTGCTTGGTTTCTTTTACGTTAAATTTGTTATTGTTATATTAAGATTATTTGTGACCTTTTTTATTAAATTTGTTTATAACAAATACCGCATTTTTCGGACCATAAGGGCCTGTTCACATAGAGTCCGTCAGCTTCAGCGTTGCTCGCATTAACATAATTTAAACCAATCACAGAACTTAACAATTTCGTGACTAATCGTTTGGAGATTCGTAACTGGTTAAATATATTTCAATACGAGTGACTCTGACGGATTCTATGTTAACAGGCCATAAGACGCAACTTTTTACATAAAAAAATAGACTTAAAATTGGGGTGCATCTTAGGCTCTGTTCACATTTGCAGTCCTTTAGCGTTAACATAAAAGCATTGAAATATATTTAACCAATGACAAACCTCCAAACGATTAGCAACGAAATTGTTAAGGTTTATGATTGGTCTATTTCCGTCTCAGCTCCATTTTCCCTTTTAAGCTTACGCTAACGGACTGCAGTGTGAACAGGCTCTTATGGTCCGAAGGTAACATCAAAATAAGATGAATATTTTATTTTATATATCATATATATTTATTATATGTATTATATATATTTTATATATATTATTTATCATATTTATTATACAAATTTTTATCTTTATTAAGTAAGAAATTGAAAATATCTTTATATACCTAACAAAATACAAAATATTTTTTTCTAAAAATCCTCCCATAAATTTGAGGTGCGCCTTATAGTCCTTAAAATACGTTAGTTCGTTTATTCAGAAAAAGAAATCCATTTTTCCGTCTAAAAAAGTTTGGTTGGGGGATGGCCCCTGACGAATTTTTTTCTCGACAAGTGGTCCCTGATCAACAGAAGGTTAGCAACGACGTAATTTGGCACATAAAGCTTAATTTCATACTGTTGTGGGCAATGTATCTATTGTCAATAATCGTATATTTTTGTATCTTAATCTATGTTAGTTTATATTTATTTCTTTAAATTTTTATTGAGAGGACGTTTAGAAAATTAGATATTCTATATAAAAATACAATACACTAAATTTTCATTGAATTATAAGTCATTGAGCCCGAGATCTGCAAACTTATCGCTTGAAGTTCGTTTTTATGATATATACCTGAGATGGCAAAGACCGATTTCATACTAGAATTTTGTATCTTTAATTTTAGCTCTTCACTTCGCCCGTAACTGGATTACTCGTAATTTTGTATTGTGACGGAATGTACTATTTTGAAGCTTAAATTGACTGCTTTTCAAACAATTTGGCATAGAAAATACAGAATTCAGAATTACGATACAGATCTAACAAAAAACAAAACAAAAAAAATTTCGTATTTTGCAGATAAAGTTGTTATTTTAATATTGTTTGAATGCTTTTAGTTTTCGATAGAAATTTCGTTCGAAAACAAAGAAGCAAGCGGAACATTTATAATGCAAATTAGAAATATAACGTTAAAATCATCCGCTTTGCTTGGAGGGGGAAAAAATAAATTCTTTGATTTTAAAGAATTCGTGAAAAATAAGTATGCATTTTCGGTGAGGAATTTTCCTGTATATATTTGTTTAAAGTTTTCTGTTATGGGGCAGAAATAAAATAGTATGTTTTAACTGGTCAGTGAGCCTTTTATAGGGAACATCAAAGTTGATCACAGGAATTGACAACTTGACCACTCTCTGATACCTACCAGATAACTGAATTTTATGTTTAAACACTTGAAGTGATATAAAACTGAAGATAAATACAATCAGGGGGATTTATTTTAAATAAACATAAAACTCATAATATTAATGTGAGTGGGCTGCATTTAATATGATAGTCAACTAAACTGAGTGAGTTTAAATAGAAAAAGCTAGGCAAATACTAAAATACAGCTATTTTAAATACCGTTGCCCTAATTTAAAAAACCACGTGACTCCCATTTCTCACTTTTTACAGGATGAACAAAAAACTTGATTTATTCGACAGTCAAAAGATAAATTGTTATCGTTTATTTTTAAAAATAAACGTTAAAGTGCTGTGAGATATACATAGGCCACATTGTTATACAATTAAACATTTTCATAATTAAAGTGGAGTTACAAGGTTAGCAACAGTTAAAGTTAAGGAGTTACGTAGCATGTGTTGTTTTTCACTTTTTTGGGGATGAATTAAATGTTTTGGAGTTATGAGGTTTGACAGAGTTATACAGCGACCATAAATGAATGTAATAGCGTGAAAATCTCAAAATCGTATTTTTTTGAGTTACGTGGTTTGTTAATTAGGCCAACGACATTAAGGGCCTGTTCACATAGGAGTCCGTTGCGTTGCGTTAAGGAACAGATGATGTTGAGACGAAAATAAACCAATCATAGGCGTTAAAAATTTCATTGCTAATCGTTTGGAGGCATATGATTGGTTTATTTTCGTCTCAACGTCATCTTTTCCTTAACGCAACGCTACGGACTCCTATGTGAACAGGCCCTAAGTGTTAAAGTTGATCACAATATTTGACAATATGACGACCATTCTGATCTTTTAAACTTCCTGAAAACATGAAGTTTATATTTCAATACGTTTGAGTAATTTAAATTTAAACGCATTCAGAGTGATTTATTTCGAGTAAATTTAAACTTAAAAAACGCAATAATAATGTGAGCATAATAGTAGCTTATATTTACTATAAGGGCCTGTTCACATAGGAGTCCGTTGCGTTGCGTTAAGGAAAAGATGACGTTGAGACGAAAATAAACCAATCATATGCCTCCAAACGATTAGCAATGAAATTTTTAACGCCTATGATTGGTTTATTTTCTTCTCAACGTCATCTGTTCCTTAACGCAACGCAACGGACTCCTATGTGAACAGGCCCTTACAATTAACTATATTAGTTAAATTTTAACAGAAAACCAGACACATGTTGAAATCAGTTTTTCTAAACAGTAAAACCTCGATTATCCGGACTAACTGGGACCATAGGCAATCCGGACAATCCAAAATCCGGATAATCCGGGTAATAAGCAAAACAAAATCCTTAACTAAGCAGACTTTTCGTTTGTTACGATAAAAATTATGTTTTGTAACAAAATTACATAGTATTGTTTACAAAACATTAAAAAATATAAAAATAGCGTTTCTGAGTCAATCCACGTCAACGACCTGTGACACTCTAGTAAAGCTTTCTTAAACTCAACAAAAAGCATTTTATTACCATAATTTTTTGTACAATCGATGCAGGAACTTTACATTGAATCAATCTAAAATGCGAATATTTGGTGTACTTATAGTTACGTTATTGCTATCATAGTTAAAAATTATTATATAATGTGAACATTAAATTGAAAAAAGTCTACAAATCTGATTCGGTTTATCCAGAGATCCGGATCAACGAGGGCCGGATAAACGAGGTTTTGCTGTACATAGTAAACCCAGTTTGCACAGAAGCTACTATAAAGGAGTCTCAGCAGATCATATTGCAACCACAGGCTGCCTCCTAACACAGGTGTGCTTTGAATTACAAATGTTTTACTAACTCACGAATCGTCATTAGAGGCCTCTGTATGAACTAATAAATCAAAACCAAAATATTTTTGAAGGAGAATCACGTGAGACACATCTCGGCGATACGTGGATAAGCGAAATTTACGGGATAGCTCTTATGAGATATTATGATTAGCGGTCTTACATTGAGATTTAACACATGCCCAAATTCGACACAAGCCCAGTCACGTTTGACATGGAACATATCGCTTAGCTGTTATTTTCGCGGTTGCTCTCAGGTGAAATGGTGGAGTTCATTTTAGTTTGTTTATGCAACATAAAATTTATTCGAAATGATTTGTTACGCAATAGAATTTTGAGGTTAAAATATCGTGGCTTCAGAGGAGAAATATTCCTGGCGGAGGCAGGGTGTAACCTCTACAATGATATATAATCTTTGCTTTCTACAATTTTATGTAGACTAAAATGGCAACGACGAAAATGTGTTCTAAAAATGCTAGTTTTTTAAATGTAGTTATGCTGGATTGTCCTTAAAAAAATAAATAAATATTTTTCCTTTGGAAATTATAGTGTAGTGCAAGTTATTTTTTAGTGAAAAAAATAATATCATGGATGTAGCCACCGCTACATTTTATTGGTGACCCGGACGTGTATAATCCCCGAAGTCATATTATAGGATGAGTATACTGAGAAAACTGTCCTTGGTTTTAAAAATTTACTAAAGAAAGAATATCAAAATGAAATGTAACAATTTTTCCAGTTTTCGCTAAGTCTTTTATTTATTTTTTTTTTTTGTTCACAGCTATATTGATATTTTATTAACATTTAGATGAATTCTAAATCATTTTGCATTTAGAGAATGGCAGCGAAATTTAAAAAAAAATATGGATATCGCAACATCCGTGTAAAAGTTTTACGCAACGATTTAACGATCTTTATCCTTCTAATAGTCATTGGAGGCAGACTAATTCAAAAGTCTGAAGATGAATGAAGTGATTTTGCCGCAATGGAATTTCGTGAGCTGGTAACCACTATCAATCCCATAGTCTGTAAATACTACTTCAGTGATCATCTACGCGTGTCAAACTTCAGTTACTAAATTTTGCTGCCTCACCGAAGTTTAAACGTTCCTCAAACGCTAAATACATATGAATCTACATCATGAATTTAATTATCTGCGTAATTAAAAAGTTAGGTCACCAATTACTTAAGCAACCAAATCCTTATCACCATGAGCATGCATTTTGCCTTAGCAATCAGTGATTTCAGACTAGGGAACGGCAAAATAAATCATTTATCTGTTCTTTTTTTTAATATTAGCAGTGAAATTTTATTAAATTATTATTCCGATATTGATAATCAAATTATTTTAGTAATTTCAAACGAACTCCTTTCTTTTGTAATCGTGCTTTCCTAACCGGCCGGTAGAAAAATGCTCTCCAGCTGATTTTTTCTTCTTCTGTCGACTAATAGCGCCCTCTAACGTACATATTCGATTTTCTCTCGTTTTGTGATTTTTTCTTATTCTCGATATATCTACATATACATATATATTGCTTGAAGTAACATTGCCTAATGATATCAAGAATTTTTTTTACATTTTCTTTTTCGGGATGATATTTTAAGAGTATATTGTAAAGAACTTTGAACAACTCGACATCAGTAAATGAAAGAAATGACATTTTAACCGGATAACGCTGTAACAAGCTCGTTATAAAGTTGTCCCGTAATTATAAAACTCGTAATAGTGAAAGTTCATCAATATCTCACATAGTGAGATTCCTCCATTTTACTTGGAGTACTATGGAAGATTTCTCACATGTAACGAACTTAAGCATTTATTTTACAACGTCGAATGCAAAATTATTATATGGTACATTTCACGCCACCGCAAATTCGAAGCTTTCATTAATAATCTGTTATTGATTTGTTCTTAGATGTCCCCAAAATGCTTACTCACCAATGTTCTCATCAGTCGAATGTATTCATTAATTTTAAGCAGTTTGTTTTTCTTTTGTGAATTTTAAAAGAAAATTATGCTTCATTTTTTTTTCATGCAGATATTAGTAAAACAGGGGATTATTCAAAATAATTGAATGTTTTAAGGATTGTAGCATGTATAATATAATTATGTACAAGAGCGTTTTTTCATTACAATACATCGGTATGTCCTTGCCAATTTGCACCAGTAGTACAAATCTGAATCACTAATAAATTGTGTGTTACTCTAACTGTACTGAAATAACCCGGTACACAGCGAGAGTGTATGATATGATGCAAGAGACCGTAATAACCATGCGAAAATTCTGATGCAACGACACATAACTATTTCCTTTTCATATCTCGCCAAAAGTCGCTTTTTCACAAATATGGCAGCCTATGACTTGTTTCTAAGCGCACACGTGTGACCTTCAGCACACCTTCAGCGGCCTGAGCGTTCTCTGTTGCTATGGCGAGCGCTCAGTTGAGATTGGTAGAGTAGGACCACCACCCGTACATCTGATTGGACGATCACAGATCCAATCCAGAGACTGCTCGCAATCAGCTGTTTCTACGGCCTGGGGTTACTACATTTGGCAATTTAACGTCATGTTTTTGTGAGATTTTATTTCAATATTTTAACCCTTGCAGAAAATTAATCTAAACATCATACCACTCTCTCCAATGACAACTGTTAAAACCAGATCTAATAAAATGAAACACTCTTTTTGACTGATTATTTACTGAACGAAAAAAACTTTTTAACATCATTCACATTTCGATGTTCGAGACGTCAATCTCTTTTTCAGCTCTTAGAGAGACTTGAACGCTATAATCAACAAATCTGTAAAACATATATTGATATAGCTTCTGCAGCGATTCTGTGTTCGAAAAAGAAATACTCTCTAGGATTTCTAATGTGTAAAAAAAATCTATAATACTAAAGTGTTCTCTATATTTAAGGTGCATTTTGGATCAACAATATACAGAAAAAGAGATCGCTTCAATTAAAATATCATTATAATCACAAATCAAATTTTTGTTGTAATAATTGTTTTGTTCTTACTAACTGGATTTAGCTATAATTCTGCTATAATATAAAAACCTATTGTTTTTCTTTTTCCCATCGGATTTATTATTATGCTGATTTTGAACACTTAAATATGTACGAAATGTGTGATAAACTGTTTTATTCATTTCCATGTAAAAATAAATACGATACCCTGTTATCAAAAGCCTTATGTATATCGTAATTATGTGAATTATTCCAAGACTTTTTTTAAATTTTATTATATATTAATAGTTCAATACCTTTTGGAACACTGAAAATTTCTTGAACGTTACGAATACTTTCTAAAGAAATTGATGAAAGATAGCAAACAGAAAATTTCTTATTTAAAATCACTAGAAGAACTCGGGAGTAAATTGTTCTTTGCGGCAGTACGTTTAAAAAACAGTTATGCAATTTGCGCACTAAAATTAGACTAAATTTTACAAACGAACAATGAATGGAAGAAAAATATCCTTTTACAATATATACGATTAGAAATTAAAAAAATATATAGAAACTGAAACTTGAAATAGGTTTTGAAAGAAATAAGTTCCAAATCTGAAGCTCAATAACGCAGATCGTACGTCAGGTCTACGTGATGCAAGGCAGAATCATCTTCCTGTCCTGTAATATCGCCAACTTGGCTATATTTTGAAAACGCCGGCTGGTTTGGCGAAACTAGCTGACTTTAATTCAGTAACCCGAAATCCTCAGCTGTCATTCGGTTGGTATTCTTCAGAGTGGTAGGTTGTATGCGAGTGGTGCTAAGCATCCCGGCTTTCCCGTATTAATAATTGCCGGTTTATTTTAACTTTATAAAAATTACTTAGTCTACGATATGATATAAATTAAGTCACTTTTGCCGAATGCCATTCTTTTCTAAGTTATGAGTTGGAATATTGCATCTACTAAGTCAACTAGCCTACCTCTCACGCGAATTTTTGACAAATTTGGAGATATTATAACTCAGCAGTGGAACGAAAGTCAAAAAATGAAAGTTCCAAGCAATCCACCGGTGGTCTGGAGTAGACCTCATGTAGCTCAAGATAGTGATAATTCTGAAGCTTTAAACAGTAACATGAACAGTAAGTCTTATTTTATATTACTTCTTTAAGAAATCGTTTGTATTAAGATCGCTGATCATTTCATTACGAAATGAATTGGTTATTTTATAATCTTCTTAAGATACTTATTACATTATATCCATGAATTATGTTTTTTTATTTGCTTGTCATGTTCTTGATAGTTATACTGCGATGAAGATATTTCAAAATGTCATCATTTATTTGATCTTTTCTGTTTTGTTTATATCTTTGCAAATTTTAATTCCATGTCGGTAATCGCATTTGAAATTTTCTCGTCTACTTGATAATTTAGATTAGTCGTATCATTAACAAATTTTTTTGGATTATACATTGCTTTTTTTATCTGAATCTGATCTCAAAGTAACAGTGTAGTAGTCATCGGCACTTACGAAGTTTGTTAATGGGGTCAGTTTTGTGATTAAAAAGTAAATTCAAACGTTTAATCAAAGTGTTCCATAAATGCAGTACGTCAATTATTCTTGAACAAGGGCCTATCCGCCAACTTTTTTCTGTATTTTGTAAATAAAAGTTAGTTACGAACAGAATTTCCTTATAACATTGCATTACGATTTAAATTTTAACAGAAAATATATTGAGTGTCATCAAAGTTTTCGCAAATGTGTTAGAATTATAATAACATTAATGTTTTAATGACTATATCCTGTTTGTGGAGAGAAAGAAAAGCCGTAATTAACCAGTTAATGAACTTAGTTTTATCTTCATTGGCGTTAGTTTCAATTTTTCGCTTCCCCTAAACATGAAATTTCTCTCGTACCGAGTTTGTATTTGGAGCGCATCAACAACATTTGATCGCTCTCCTTTCAACATTTTAATGCATGCTAAAAAAAAAATTATGTAGGCATAATATGAATTAGGATGTGAATTTTTTCCAACTTAAAATAGGCAAAATTGAGGCTGATCAGGAACTACCATGACTAATCCGCAAACAAGAAACGAGTTGAACGAATCTGATGATCGCGGTTCAGTGACCAAAAAGCAACTGAGTCAATAATCAACTGTATCGATCCAGTTTCCTTGTGAGCTTGCTACCATGTTACAAGCGCGAGAACTTCGATTTTCCCTAAGTATACCAAACATTTCCATCTGAAAAGACACTTCACAATACGTAGCTTGATTTTAAAGAATCGCAAGATATTACGGTGTCACGCTGCAGTGATTTTGAAAAGCAACACAATCTTTTGAAATTGCTTCTCGTGACCTGTTTGAAAGTGAATTCACCGCTTTGAGAAAAAAAAGAAAGACAAAAGGTGCAAAATTTTGAAATTAGCCTGGAGAATACTAGTTATGAGTTTCGAGCCTCTCCCACCGAAACGAAAAGACCTATGCATTCGAACGCTCATTTATTTCTACGGGAGTCGAGTTTGATGGGTTAAGCGACCTAGTTCGTGTTAAAAGAATTGTAAATATTTTTTTTCTAAATCTCATGTATTGTATTTGTCGCTTTTTATGTGTAACATTGGTTTATGCTTGTTTCGTAAATTTAAACGTTGACTCCCGAAATGAAATAAAGTATTGTTCTCTGACCTGGATTATAAGATTGCTCGAAGCATTTGGAACCTAATGTTATGATCTACCTTTAATGTATCCCCGAAATCAAGTACAATATGATCAATATTGCATCCTGCGCAAGCGCAGTTGTCGTCAGTAAATGGATCATTCCTTCATTTGTTATCCGTTTGTATGACCTAAGAAACAATGTATCAAATTTTTATCAAATGTTCAGTAGTAAGCTGAACATAACGTTGCATTTATTTTTAAAAATATTAGTGCTATTCGGAAACTGTCCTAACATTTTATATATGTATATATATATATATTTAAAATTTTTACCAGTTTACAGTTGCGTTAAATTTTGAGTTTTCCGCGCAGAGAAATTTGGTTCATGTCCACTTGTTCTGGAATTTTTTTTCTTTTAACTTAAAATTTCCATTTTGTCTACTTCAAATTTTAATAATAGATTGTTTTGCGATAGATCCGTAAATTCATGTTCTATTTGGTATCCTAATGTATGCGCCGCAAGTTTCCCCAATGCCACGCTGGAAGTTTCAGCTAGCGAAAAATGGGAACGAACGCACATTCGGGCGGTAAAGTTTAAATCATATAGCTGTGACTATTAATGCAATAAAAAATGGTAGCTTAAGATGTTAAGATTGTTGGAAAAAAAAAAAAACACCTGGCCTTCTATTACAGGCCAAGTTTGTTGTGGTCCCCTTAGCTTTCTCGGAGTGTTTATGTATTTAGCCGGAAAACTCCAGGAAAATTGTTTTTGCGTTCATAATGATTCCATATAATTTTTGCGTTATGTATTCAGTTAATAATTTGTAAGTAAAATTCCGCCATCTGGTTTCTGTTGAACGATGCTAAATAAATCGGGCAGAACTCTCGAGCTGAAATCAAAACACGCAAAAAAAGAAATGGAAAAAAAACTTCCGCTGCGCGTTGATGCTGAACTATATTAATACTTACTGATGCCGAGGATTTTTTGCTTTGGCCTTCCGTGTGTGTCGTTTCAAGGCTGTTTATAGAAAGTTGTCGATGGAAGAGATCGGAGCCGGCCGAAAGCGGTTCTAACCACTTTGAATTTAATCCTTTATACGCTACGTTGTCAACAGTTCTCTTATCTTTTAGGAAGTGCTATAACTGATCTTGCCAGGACGGCATGATAATCGTGTTTTTTCCTGCCAAAGCAGCGAGCATGAGAGCTGACTAATTTCATTGATACATTTTAATGCATTCAGCATAACAGTGAAAGATTGTTTTAGCTGAACTAATTTTGCTTTACATACACGCACATAAATAAGATTTGAAGTCTTAACAACTTGTCATGATTTAATTGATATGTAGTAAAACTATGCAAAAATATTTAAAGTGTTTCAGCAGGTACATGAAACTTCTAAATTTGTTAGATTTATTTCTAATATACTAACATTTTTGGAACTAAAGGATTTACTTGGTTAATACATTAGGATTTACTTTGTTTTTTCTAAATCCAAAATATTTAATATTTGCCTTAATGTTAAGAAATTTTAAAAATATTAGTTTCATATAGGTTTTGGATGTTTTCCCGATATTAATGATAGCTTTTCCCCCAGGTGTCCTTTACTTTAATGATGATGATGAGCCATCTGAAAGGCTAATGGCCTGTCAAGCTTTAGTGGAAAGACTAGAGCAAGCCTTAAGGGAAGCTAAACTTCTTCATTTGCATTGTGGTGAAGTCTTGTTGCCTCATGATCTTATATGGAGGATTGCAGATCAAGTTATTACGGCCTCTGAATATGAGCCGTGTGGTCTACGAGGGTGCTTAATCTACATCCATCTTCAGGTATGTGTGAAGAATAATATTTCTAGTATTTGAGTATAGAATTACTCTTAAGTTTGTTCTAAGTTTTTATGTTACAAATTATATAATGAACTTGGGAATACTATGTTAGAATAAATGAAGTGTTAAAAAGATGAGATAGACTAGTTGGTTTTGAAATTTGTTTAAGGCCTAAACGTTCAGTATTTAATCTGAAATGTAATGTGTTGATTAAACTCCTTACATTTATTTGTTAGTATGCCTGTATCTTTGATTAAAGGAAAGAAATGCAGTTTCAAATTTCTGTTTATTGTAAAATGGTGATATTCTTAGTTATAGTGGGTTTTGAGTGACTTCGAAGTATTAACAAATATATAGTGTCCAATAATTTAACAGTAAATGTTATAATTTGCATAAATAAGTATTTAATATGCCCAATACATACAGAAGTGTATTAAAAATTTTAAGGAAATTTATATGTGTGTTTCTTTTTTATAGGATGCTAAAAAGCTTGAACGAAGAAAAGTTGGTTTAATTAAATGTGACCCTAACACAGTTGCAACCTTTGAGATCCACCTGACTCTATTCCAAGACAATGCTAGTTGGTGGGGCTTCAGACACCTCATTCCTGACAAGCTACTTCAGAGCTTGGGCAAGCGCTCTAGCCTTGTGGTCAGCAGTCATTTCCTGTTGGACAAAAAGAAGCTTTACCGCTCTTCCAATCAGTGAATGAATTTTAGGGAAGTTTCCTTTCTTGAGTTTTGTAGTTTATGTGTGTAAATTTTTTTTTTTTTTTTTTCTGAAGGCAGCATCTTGTTGTAGTTGATGGTCTACGCACCCCTGATCTTTTAAGTAGGCTTTTGTGCAGTATGGTTCATTTGAAAATGCATTTCTCTTGTTTAGCCCTGCACCTGTTTTTACACTATTAAAATTTCTTCAAATGAATTGAACTCCTCCAAAGAATTGGCATTATGTGTATTGTGGTTTGATAACTTTTCTGTTTAAAAAAAACAAAATTGTAGACTCATTAAAATGAACCTAGAAAGTAAATTTTTCTATGATTAATATGGTAACTTTTTTCCCCATGAAATATGGAGGAGTCTACTGAACATGAAATGAGAGTATCTAATATATGTATACTTTAAATAGTTCTGTATAAAACGAATGATCCAAAATGTTCAGAACTGGGGTGCGTTAGGCGGTGCAAGACATTGCTGCATTATCCATTGATGCTTAGTACCAGTGGCTGCTGCTGGATGGCGTCACTGTACAAAAGAATACATTAGACTGTCTGTGATAGGTATAAACTTCATTCTCTGTTCTTCTGGACATAAAATATATATGCTCCAATTACCTACCCTGGCAAATTTTCCACTGCTGTTAATAACTAAATTGGAAGGCTTAGTATTTTCTACAAACTATGCAGTATCTGCATAGGTCGTGGTGTAAGACTTCGTGATATGAAAAACTTGAGTAACATCAGTTTTTTTCTTGTGGTTTTCTTAAGTGCCATCAAATTTAATTCAGCTTTACTTTTATCTCACAAATTGGGAAACAAAAAATGAAGTGGATTCGTTGATTCTAAAAGCCACAGGTGATAAACTGTAACGCACAATTTAAGCTTTACTGGTTTATTAATTCACAGTGAGTGGAAATGTGCCTTTCATTTCATTGTCCAATACTTAAATGCGTGTCAATCCAGCTAAGGAAGAATTTTGCTAACTTGTGTTCACACAATTAACTTTTTTAATACTTAATGCATTTTTTATAAGCTAATTTATTTCAGATTGTGGTAGATTTGGAAAATAGTATCCCTTGTCAGTAGCTTTGTCTGTAGAAAGATACAGAAAATAGTCTAGTATGTTTTAATTTTGTGTTATTACTCTAATATTCAAAGCAAAATAGTCGTTTTTATACAGAAGAAAATAAATTGGGAAAATTTTTGAGTAAAATTTAAGTTCTCTAAACATCTGTGCGTATATGTTGCAATTACTGTGCACAATAGTTGTGATATTTAAAAAATGTATCATTAAGTCAAGTACTTAAAAAATTAATTTAATTAGATATGATTTAGATGAATTTTAATTTTTACTTTTTATCATATATTTATAAATTTCATATTCCCTTTTAAATTTACTTCTGTTTTACAATTTTAAAATATTGCACAATACAGCAATAATCTTTAATTTTTTAATTTGAAAAATGAAATTGGTCACAATGACTGGGGGAAAAAAGAAACTGTTGTCAGACTTGGCTGTAAACTTTGGCAAGGGCTACTGTTCTTTATATAGAAGTGTAAGGGACTCAAGGGGGGAGGGGATAACTTTCTATTTATTTTAATTGATTTTTTTTCTTTCATTTTGTGTTACATGTGTTAACATTTCTTAATTCTTCCTTGGATTGTGACTAAACCTGTTCAGGGTTTGATTACATTAGTGTTTGACACACCTAAACTGTTCTGTTGAATATTTCTCATTACTTTTATCTCTACAAAAGTCAGCTCCAAAAAAAGGAAAAAAAATTAAAAGATTTTGTTGTTCTAATTCAAAGGAATTAAATTTTAGTATTAATATTCCTGTATAACTTAATGCAATAATGCTTCCAAGTGATTTTTGTGATTTCTGTAAACTGTCAGGAATTCTTGCAAAGTTGGTCTTAGTGATGAAAACTGTGAATCCTTTTTAAACAGAATGTGATAAAATTTTATCATTGGGAGTTCAACTAAGTATTTTCATTGTTAAATGTTAATTGAATGAGAGATTGTGTGTGAATTTTGAGGGATGAATGTATGGAAGTAATTTTTCTCCTATCTTTTCTGATCCTTTAAACACTAAGGTATATGCTAAATTCATACTTCTTAGTAATCATATTACTGGCAATGTTTCATTCATAAATTTAAATAAAATCAAATAATGTAGTATATGTGTATCAGTGTATAAGAACTTTATTCATGGTTAATGCTCTTAAAATATGACTGTAGGTTATAGCCAGATTATTGAACAGTTATATTAAAAGTACTCCCCTGGTAGCTTTTTATTTAATATAAAGACGTCTAATGACAGGTGTTAAAAAAAAAAGTTAGCACTTCTTAAAGTGTGGTCAAAAAAGTCCAAACTGTAAATTTCATATAAATCTATTGAATTAATAGAAGTTCAATATGTTTCAAAAATGTGCAAATGGTCGAGAAGAATGGTAGTATTTCTGTTTTCTCTTGCCAATTTGCTTTTAATTCTGCATTTTTAATTTCACCATCAACCTGTTAAACTACCTTTTTGTATCTTAGTACTAAGGTCCAGTATAACGTGAATGAAACATTGTCCAGTAATAATACTTGACTGAAGTCCTCCCACTCATTTCTTTTAATCATTGAAAATTCCTGCACCTAGAATAGATTGCACTTTTCCAAAAATTCTGGGTGTATTTGTGTCTTAGTGATATTCTGTTATGTCTACTCTACTGTAATACTTTTATATCTGTATATAAATTTCAAATTGACTCATACTGTTTGTCCTGTGAACTGTAACTTTTTTCATTATCCCAAGAGGCATTTTTGAGATGTTCTGTGATCTTATTTAGTGTGTAAATGCTTTAAACAGGTGTCGTTGGCTGACACCCCAGTCTTACTCATTTTAATTGGTTTAGCCGTTAATTTTTGCACAACAGCCATACTTGCTCCTGTCACTATAGTGTACATTTTTAAAGCTGTAATACTAGTCAAAATGATCTCCTTTATGATTGATATTTTCCGGTTAGAATACATCATGCAGTGAAATGCAATTTCTAGTTATAAAAGAGCAGATTTTCTAAATATTCAGTTTCAGTGCTTAATTGATAATTTTAATAACTATGGTACCTATGTAATATAAATTTCAATATCAGAAAAGTTGAGAGTTAAAATCAAAAATCGTATTTCAATTGTTCATAAGCAGGATAAAGTGCATTATCCTAAAAAAAATGTTTCTGAATAGAATATTTAAATATTTCCATCACTTTGCTAATTAAGTTCATTATAAATATTTTCTTCTGACTAAATTTCTTTGAAAAGGAGTTAACTTTTAAAAGTTTTGTTTTGAGTTAAATAAAATCATATTGTAACTTAGTTTTTGTTAATCATAACTTTTATCTTGTAAATCATATTTTTGTTCATCTGTTGGCTTTAAAAAAAAAAAGGAAAATAATCAAAATATGTGAGGACCATAATGTTAATGCTGTCTTACATAATTTGTTTCATATTCAATCTTCCGTGTAATTAACATTGTCCCTCTAAGCACATTAGATAAAAAGTTATCTAACTGGTTGATTTAAGAACATGAATTTGCCAATGATAACCAGAAATTGCAGTAACAATGAAATTTCTTAAAGAGTTGTAAAACAAAATATTTCTATGTCCTACTTTTCCTCTCTTTAGTGTAATTTGGACTCTGCAACATCTGTTTTGATCATTCCTGAATTCTTTCAGTTTCTTATGTTATACACTACTGTAATTTAGTTTAGACCAGAACTGAGGTTGTGTACTCATGTAGATTTCTTCAGGTATTATGCTGTTTAGTAGTAGTTTTGTAGTTATTATCCAATTTTTGAAACCAAAGCTCTGAGTGTTTGCATGTGTATTTTACACGGTGTTCAGGAGATACATTTCTGTATTTTTGTTCTGTTGGCTAAGTGCTTGGAAAACTTGATGTGCTTGTATGTGTTATTGGATGAACAACTTTTGTATGTGTTTTATATTTTATAAGAAAAACAAAATAAAAAATTTATTTGAACACAAATCTTTGTTTTCTTTTGTTTGCACACTTCTAACTACGGTCATAAATTCCAGATCAAAAAGCATTCATTGAATGTATAATTAAAGGATGGAACTGACAACTTATGTATCTGCTAGCTAATGTCATTTAAAGTGTTAGAAAGATAGATTGGATTTTCATCTTAATATATGTAATCTTATTCTAATTTGGAGTGGGAAAAATAGTTTACATAATCTCAAAGATTCAAAGCAACTTTTAAACAAATATATATGACACTTTTACAAAAGTAAATGCTATTTGGAAATTCCGAGTTATACCTCAAATTGCTTTTGATAGAAAATCTATAAAATTCTTGGAATATATTAATCTATGTTTAGGCTCAAATCATAAGTAATGGACATGAAGGGATCTTTTGCCCAAGCTTTAAAAAAATCTGTCACTTCTAATGATATTTCTAAACATGTGATCCTGTCAGTTGGAGGCTTGACACAGAAAACCTTGGGTGTTGTGGCTTATGCCCCTTGACCGACAGTAACATCAGATCAAGTCCCGAAGGCTATGGGCAATGAAGGTGCGGCTCCTGTTCTCAATTAGTACCACAAGGGTCGGAGTCCGACTTGGCTAAATGACCGGTCCCGTAATTTTGAACCGAGTCAAGTGATGAGACTGGAACACTTGACCCCCCGCACCTCCAGAGGTAAATTTGAGAACTTGGAGGACATGTAGCCATGCCCTATTTTACGTGCCCCAGCCACCAATAGTGTACACGGCGGTAGGTTTGCAGTGACGAGCATCGAACCAGGATCACTGGCCCACTACTTTTGCCAACTGGGCTACTGCGCCCACTAACCTTGGGTGTAAAAGATTTCTTTCATGTAGATTACAAGTGTATCGTGGAAAATCATAATCTTAATTACTTCATTTAGTTTTTGAATATATCTTATGTTGAAATAGTGGAATCATTAGGGGCCTTGTACCTTCATTAATATATATATATACACATACATATGCACATATATACATGATTTTTAACAAGGTGAGAGATATATGAGTACCTTGCATTATAGATGGCATGTGTGTAAATGTACATAAGATTTGAGTTGGCTTTACTTAATTAACAAAACTGATCAGTTTCCAAAAAGCACACGGCAGGCCCAACATGGCAATTAAGCCTAACTGGGATGAACCCCACCGGTGCAGAAATACTACAGCCAAAAAAAACACAAACTGACCAGTTTGTCTATACACTATTAAACTATTTTGTGGAAGGGGCAGGTCCTTCCCTTAATCACCATTATCTCATAAAACGTATGCTGCATATCTTTGATCATGTGAAGGAAATGTAAATCGTAAAATGATTATAAGGCTCCTCTCAGTCACTCAAGAAGGGTTCATTTTTCATGAGGGGTGGAAAGTTGCAAATGGAAGGGTTAACGGTACGTCGGTATGTTATCCACTGGCCAAAGCCCAGGATATGGTAAGGAGGAGATCTGACCAATCTTTCCCTAAACATACCGTATGATTTAAATTACTATAAATTTAGCCATTGTTTCTCACGTTTCTTAAATAAAAAAGTTGACATAATTCAGGCATAATTTTTGTTTATGAGATCGATTTCTAGCGGTGATATACAATCGACTTATTGATCTGTAGAGCAGGATCGACACTTAACCATGCTTAAATGAAGGCGTTTTTTCAAGCTTGACATCCTTGTCCAATTAGCTCATACGAACCAAAATAGAGAGGCAAAAGAATTTCTGGTGAACCGTGGTTTCACAACGTAGTCCATTTTTTGGAACTGCACATGAATGCGCATTTATTATTTGGAATCGTACAGTAGTTTGGAAAGCACTAACGCATGATAACGTGGCAAAAAAAAATGTGAACTCGGTTGATCATTTAGTTTTATCCACGAATGTATCCCACTACATATTTGTTATTGGAATCGTTCACTACAGTTGATTTTGCATTATCAGGATGACGCGGAAAGGTGTTAGTGTTGAGTCCTTATTCGATGTGGTGTAGTTAGTGTTAAGTCCTTATTTGATGAAGTTGTACACGAACACTTGATTCATACTTTTTCCTTTAGGGTAAAAGAAAATTAGATCATGAATTAAATGAAAGGTTCACAGCAAACTGTTAACGAAAACTATAATATTATGTTTTTGAAATTGTTTCCGAATATATTGGTGGTCATTGGAAATGTATAGGAATTCAATACTATTTGCCAACGTGGTAAAATGAAAAGGAGGGGAGAGTGGAAGACAACAGGAACAGTTCCCGAGTTCTGGTTCTCGTTTGAAGTTCTCGTTAAGGAATCGCTGCCTACCACACTCGTAGGATAACATCTAAAATGGGAAGCAAAACATCTAAGCTGTGCCTATGCGTTGATTTCCAATAATCTATAAATATAACGTAACTGATTGACTGACATATAACGCACAGACCAAACCGCTGGACATAAAGGGCTGAAATTTTACATGGCGATTCTTCTTATAGTGTAGGGGTGCACTAAGAGAGGATTTTTGAAAAATTCTTCTTAGATTTTTTTAAATTAAATTTTTAAGCTGTTTTTGTAACATTCTTTAAAGTTTGCGTTTAAAATAATAATCCGAGGGTTATAAAATTTATATCACGAGAAAGATCATAAAAATTCCTTTAAAATGAAATATTTTTCGAATCTTTACCTCAATTTTTTGATTTTTGGTGAATTTTTAAAGATTGATTTTTAGAATTTAATTTATTAAATGTTGATCACGTGGTTTCTTTTCTTTTAATTTTGCGTCACGTGCACAATAACGAATTAGACAAAAAAAAAAAAAATTCTTGCTAAAGCGGTAGACGATTGGATATTATCCAAAAAAAAATATTAACATACAGTAAAAGAAATGTTCCTCAAACTGTACTATATTCTTTAGTATGTTCTCTTAGATTTAATTTGAATATTTTTCTTCTACATTATTTTGTCTATAAAAATATCCGCTACGATTTTTTCATAAATATATTTTTTCGGTTTTTTTTTACATCAATTGCATACATTGATCGTTGTATTTATTATAAATATATATATACATAATTTTTGGCATTAATTGCATACATTGACCGTTGTATTTAATTTGAATGTACCCCGTAGCGAAGTACGGGTTTTCAGCTAGTGTAGTATAAAAAGAAAGATGAAAAGTTTTTAAAATGTAGTTTTTTTAAAAAATTGTGTGGAAACGAAAGCCAGTTTCCTATTATACACTGTTTGATTAGACAGATGCATTTATTTCAGGGGGGGGGGGGGGAAGGCTGCAATCACCACGCTACACTAATTTCTGTGCACTCTCAGTTAAGGTAACTAAATTTTCATGCTCTCTGAGGAGAAAGAAGCTACACTTCTTTGCTTCCAGTTGTACATTATTCTTTTTTGACACAAGTCATTTTCATATGGCCTGATGCAAATATTCCATTTTGCTTTAACCTCTTATTGCTGTTTGATTGTCGGTTTCTTTTTGAATTTGTGTTTGGCAGCTGGAGTCTAATATGAAGCATGTGATTCGATTGTGTTCATTCTGGAGCGAACAGTTGACAAAAACATACCTGACAAAGCTTTCCATATGTGTGGTGTTATATAGCGATGACATCAGCTCGCAAATATATATCCCTTTATGCTTTCTTGTCATTTTTTACGAGTAGCTTATAAAGAGCGCCAAAACAAAATGTTTTGATTGTCTGAGTCGTGAAACGCCATCAAATATTTGTGACGTGTGAGAATTTTTGCTGAAATGGCATTAAAATGAAACAATACTGCTGTTTAGCTCCGCTATTTATACCGTTGCGACTAACCCCCTTGAATTTCAGACCTTTTTGTATATATTTATGAATCACGTGTAAAAAAATAATTAAGGTTGAAAGAGACACCTGAAACTTAAATCTCTTTTCTGCGTTTTTAATGTAAAAGTCAACTCTAAATTCGTTTTCCTCTTCAGACAGTTATTATGCGTGTAAAACTAAAAGTCGCTATAGATTTTAACAAATGAACCTTGCATATATATATTTTTTCCTCCATGTTTTCTAACATTAAATTTGATTTATATATATATATATATATATATATATATATATATATATATATATATATATATATATATATATATATATACATACATATATATATATACATACATATATATATATATATATATATATATATATATATATATATATATATACATATATATATATATATATATATATATATATATATATATATATATATATATACATATATACATATATATATATATATATATATATATATACATATATATACATATATATATATATATATATATATATATACATATATATATATATACATATACATATATATACATATATATATATATATATATATATATATATATATATATATATATATATATATATATACATATATATATATATATACATATATACATATATATATATATATATATATATATATATATATATATATATATATATATATATATATATATATATGTGTGTGTGTGTGTGTGTAACAACAACAACATCACTATTCGTAAACGACTTTGATAACAAACGAGTTTTGAAAAATTCTGATGAATGTAGTACGTTTCATATTCTAAAATTTTTTATCGGGTCTGGCGAATGATTAATGTCAGTTAATTTTTTCGATCGCTAGAACTGCAACTTGATTAGCTTATATATAAAGATAAATTAATACGACTAATAGTTATAATTGTTAAGAATCGAATATTTTTAGTACTCGTAAAAGCAATTCAATGTCTTTCAAGAAATTCTAATACTGGTGCTGACTTGTTTATTCATCGTTGGAATGTAAGTATTAGTCATATTCATGCAATATGAAGTAATGATTATGGTGTTACGAACAATGTTTCGTTGGATTTCATTTAGGATTGAATACGTGTTATTCTAAATACACTCTATATCTACGTTACAAAAAGGTTTCAATTTGTATTCTTAAGAAGATTAAAAAAAAATTTCATTGATAATTAGTTAAACATTTTTTTGTTTCGAAAACCAAGAATGCACGAGTATCAATAACTCTTGTTAGACGATGTGTGATAAGCGATTATAAGCGAAGTGTTGCAGAGCATACACTATCTTCGCATATGAACCACACAGATTGTATTCAAAATGGGATACAACAAACTGAAGAGAAAGGATGAATTTCTATTACGCTTATATTCTTGATCGTGAAAAATATATTTAATCAGCAAAGTAATTATTATCGAATGATGACTGTAACATAATCTAATGGATAAATTTTTACATAAGTTTTTATGTTACTGATAATTACAATAGTTACATTTAATTAAATTGATTCATACATTAATAAATACATTTTTGGGAACACCAGTTAATTATTTTTTTGTATAAAATATTTTGGTGCTGCCATCTATTGATGGAGAATAAAGGTATTTCTGTAAATTATTTATTACCATCCTTAAATTAAAACTGCTGTTAAAAATAAATAAGAATCGTATATCCGAAAATATATAAGTCTTGCTCTCAAAAGAAAAGTCACTGATAAATATATAACCAAGAATACAAAAATATTTTCTCAGGTTATTCCAAAGAAGTCATGACCATAGATTTTTGCCCTTAGTATGGGCTCTCAGCAATTCGAAATATAACGCAAAAGATTGCATGATGTCTTGTTTATACGGACAATATACCACTGAGATTATCCTAATCAGGGTGAAGCTAAATCCATAAAACCACCGTTAAACACGCTGGAGATACATTTTTGTGCAACTATTATTGTTTGTTTTAATAGCAAACATGAAGTTTAGTGCTGCCATCTATTGGGTATTAAGTAAAATAACAAATTACTTGAGTTGACTAGTCCCTATTAGATATATTTTAGCAATCGATACTGATTTTTACTGAATAAGAGGATTAAGAAATCTCATATTTAAAGAAACAATAGGAACTTTATCTAACCGTCATCCCCTCCTCCATCATGTGCGCTAAATCACGAACTGTTTTATCCATATATGGATAAACAATATTTTCTAACGCTAAAATAATACATTTAAATAAGTGCATCTTATACATTAATGCAATATAGAAAATGAGTAACATTTAAATACCTGAACATTCACATGTCAAAATAACATATCACCAATATTTTTATTTTATAAGTGCTTTTAAATTTTGTTGGTATGATGGTGTTTATAATTTACTTTAAAATGTATATAATGTAAATACTGTCCCCTTATAAGACTCTTGTACAAATTTTTTTTAAAGACTTTTAAGGTTTAAAGCAGTTTTTTCGATGAAATTTATGACTTAATAATTAGCTACGGTTAAAAAGGCTTACAATTAATAAGATGATATCGCAAGTTTAATAGGAATTTTGGACGGTGTGATGGAAAGGCACTCATCTGCTCTATCAATAATTCCCAAGTTATTTTAAAGATTTGTGTGAGCCCTGCTAATATTCTCTAGCAGGCAGTTGAAAGAAAGCAATGCAGAAAATACTATAAAAATTCTCTGATATTGAGAACATAATTGACTACTAACTACATTTGTGCTCTACTCTTTTTATGGCTTCATATCATTAGATTGCTTATTAAATAATTATGGACTTTTAAATATTTCTTAGTAAGCATAATAAAACTATATTTGATTAATATGTCGAACAGTTTTACGGGTGTGAGGACGAATTTTGGGAACTTAAATTTGTTATCATTCGTAGGACTACCTTGATTTAGTCTACGGAAAACAGCAGCGAAACCTCCACCTCATTCATGCAACTTAAATGTTTTCGGACAACAAGTCTTCAGTTAAACGATGAAAAAAAAAGTTTAATAGAAGAGTCTGGGAACGAGGGCAACCTGTCCTGTGTTTGAGGATGATCTGAATTCAGAATTGGGGGGATAGAGTTAATCCCTTGGAGAACGCAAGTCAAGTCCCGTGTATAACAAAAAGGATGACCAGACTAGAAAAAAAAAAAAAAAAAAAAAAAAAAAAAACATCATTAATCCTGGTTAATATATATTCATCATCATATCGTCTATTAAACGGACGTTCCATACTCGGTGGTTCAAAACAAACAGAATACTGACCACTGATAGAAATTACATAAGGCAAAGCAATGTTGAAAATACATCAAAACATGGACGACTAACGCCCTCTACACTTGATAAACATAACTAACTTCCGTCACGCCGTGTTCTGTTTTAGATCGCCAAGATCTTCACTTTATCGGAAGATGCCGCTACGTGACAGGCATCTCGTATTTGAGAAATATCTGTCCTTCATGAGGCACTGAGGAAAAACATAATAATTACAAGATAAAAAGAACTTTTTATATACCATGTTTTTAAATTTTCTGTTGAATCATATAAACTTGACAATTCTATGTATTAATAAATACATTTTTAAAATTTTTTGATGAATTATCCCATCAACTTGAATGAAAATGAAGTTAATTGGAAGTTAACTTGCGTTTAACTTTTCGCTCCCGTCCCGGCTGATAGATGGCTGCACCAGTCTACAAAACAAAATTAACTGAAAATGATTTCAAATCTGCTTAAAAATGGCTAAAAGTATTAAAATAATGCATTGTCATCATGTTCTGAGCTATTCTAAAAGTTTCAAATGTCTATCTAGTCGGGAAGTTAGTTAAAAATCGATTGCAAGAGTTGTACTGGACAAAAACACACACAAACAAGAAAGCGAGTTAATAAAAACATGGTAAAAATAAACATAAAGAGAAAACTCTTGATGTCTCAATGTAAAAAGAAAACTACCGATTGAAAAAGCGCAGAGTATGGAGAAGTCATACATGAACTCAACAAACAACCCTAGTTACGCAAAAACATAAGAATTAGAAAGGGAAAAACGTAAGTAAGGATTAGAGGAGAAAAAAAAAATTCAGGTAGTCTCTTCTAACGAATATACTGCGGGTTATTCACGTAGGATTACTTATCGTTTCTTACCTCTTTTTTTTTTTTACGCATTTTGGTATTTTTCTGTTTAACTGTTAACTGCTACTGGGCTCAGTGGCGTAGCAAAGGGGGGGCAAGGGGGTCTTCATGCCCCGGGCGCCACTCGCAGAGGGGCGCCAATGTAAGATCCATATATTGTATTATATTACTATATGTTTTCGAGGTGGATGCCAATATAAGGTCTATATATTATATTACTATATGTTTTTCAGGGGAGGGCCCCAATATAAGGTCTATATATTATATTACTATATGTTTTTTCGGGGAGGGCGCCAATATAAGGTATATATATTATATTACTATATTATTTTGTGGGGGGCGCCAATATAAGGTTTATATATTATATTACTATATGTTTTTAGGGGAGGGCACCAACATAAGGTCTATATATTATGTTACTATATGCTTTTCGGGGGGGGAGTGCCAATATAAGGTCTATATATTATGTTATTATATGTTTATCGAGGGCGCCAATATAGGGTCTATATATTATATTACTATATGTTTTTCAGGGGGGGGGGCGCCACAAAGGTATCGTGCCCCGGGCGCCAGTTATGCTCGCTACGCCACTGACTGGGCTTGGCACGCTGCCAAAATTATAATTCGCGACGCCGGACAATTTTTTTTCTTTCCGCTGGACCGTTATTGAGGAACGTAATCCTACGTTAAAAGAAAAAGTTAGAAAGAAAACATCGCAAAAAAACTCTAAGAACAGAAAACGTGTCAGGAAGAATTAAAAAACAAAAGATAAATAGGGGGAGAGAGAACATTTGGGCTAGAGAACTTAAGAATTGATCGATGCGAAAAAAAAAAAAAATTGAGCGAGAAATTAACAAAATTTACTGATATCTACAAGCCACTTTCCAGTTTTTCACGCTAAAACAGGTGATAAAGCCAAGCATTTAGAGATGGCCGGAAGGAAAGCAAATCTGATAAATATTGGATAAAAGGTTACACTAATGATAACACGATTGAGCCGTGAGATGGCTGTTATGTTTAGGACGTGAGTCAGAGGAAGAGTGTTGCGATTATGATTATATAATGGCAGGTGATTTAAACTCGATTTAAACACGTGATGGAGGCTATCCACTTGAAGTTTATGTTACATGAACGACAAGATAATGGCGCTTCGAATGATTTTACTCATGAACTTCGAATCTTTTTCAGATATTCGGTTAGAGAGCCTGGAAATATCAGATTTCGAGACTCTAAAAGAGTTGATGGTCGATGATCAGCTAAAATGGCTTGTTAAAGTGGAGGATAGGGAGCCTTTTATAGATGAATGGGTGGAGTCAAATTCGACTTCTATATTATATTGGCTAACTCATTAGATAACAAAGGAAAGTTCCGAGGTTGAAGAACTCCAAGTCTTAGGGCCTGTTCACATAGGAGTCCGTTGCGGAGCATTAAAGTTTTGAAATATATTTAACCAATGACAAACCTCCAAACGATTAGCAACGAAATTTTTAACGCCTATGATTGGTTTATTTTCGTCTCAACGTCATCTTTTCCTAAACGCTACGCAACGGACTCCTATGTGAACAGGCCCTTTGAGTTCAATGGTAATATGTAAATATGAACTAAAAGAAGCTTGGATACAGATAGTAAGTAGGATAGTATCAGAATTTCTTGTGAGCACTGAGTTTAATTAAGAATGAAACTGCTTTTGTTGTTGTTGTCTGTCTACGAATAGTGCAGAAGAAAAAGTCTTAAATAGACCCAAAAGCCCGGAAAACAACAGCTGTCAGATCAGGTGCCTGCAGGCTGTAGAGGAGTTCTTGCGTCGACAAAATAAGCTTGAAACGGGCAGCCACAATGGCTGGAGGGTCTCAGGTATGTTCTGAAGAAAGCTGGGTTTCTGGGAAATTTCTACAGTTTATAAAGGATTTTGTGCCGTCAGGGTGGATTTTCATACCCCAAGTGATTAGTTCTTAGTCTAGCTACTGTACACTATCTACCAATAAGTATTTGGACACCCATGCAAATGACGATATCTGCGGTCCTGATATAGGTCACGCCCTCCGCCGTTAAATACCGTGTAGGAAACAAATTGGCATTAGTCGCATGCAAGATGCCACGAAGAGCAGAGTTATCTGATTTCGAGAAAGGTGTAATTGTCAGGTATCACAGAAATGGCCGATCCTTAAGGGACATATCTAGCGAGCTGAATTACCCAAAATCGACAGTGGCCAATGTGATTCAGAAGTGGAAGGTGAGCGGTGATTGTCGGAATGTGCTCCGAGTCGGCAGACCCACGAAACTGGGAGATAGAGACCAATGGGTGCTGTCCAGAGAAATTTGGAAGAACCGCACACAACCGATGGCCCACACACTCCAAGAGTTTCAACAGGCATCCGGGATTGTTGTTTCGATGAATACCATCCGTAAAAATGGTATGAAAAATGGATGAATACCATCCGTAAAAATCCGTTTTCATGGTCCTGCTGCCGCCCATAAGCCTTTGATCACAAAGTCCAAACGCGCTGCTCGGTTAATGTGGTGTAAAGCACGTCGAAAGTAGACCGCAGATCAGTGGAAACGGGTTCTCTGGAGCGACGAATCAAGGCTCACCCTCTACCGTTCCGATGGCAGGGTCTGGGTCTGGCGTCTGCCTGGAGAACACCTCCTGCCAGAATGCATTGTGCCCACAGTAAAGTTCAGCAAAAATGGAATTATGGTCTGGGGGTGTTTTTCCTGGTATGGACTGGGACCCTTGGTCCCGATTTATGGTAAGCTCAACACCGACGCATACTGCACTATTTTGGATGACAGTGTGCTTCTTACGTTGTGGCAGTTTTATGGGTTGGACCCATGTTACTTCCAGGACGACAACGCCAGCTATCATGCTGCAAGGTTCACCATGGATTGGAATGGTGACAATGGGATTAACCGAATGGACTGGCCTGCCCAGAGCCCAGACCTGAACCCTATCGAGAACCTCTGGGACGAGTTGATGGTCGAATTAAGGGGTGCAACAACCGTCCAAAATCGGTGAAGGAATTTACATGTCTTCTCCAAGCCGAGTGGAAGAAAATACCACTAGCTGTCGTAAGGGTCCTCCGGGGTATGCTTTCAAGAACTTGTGGAAAGCATGCCCCGGAGGGTTGAGGCTCTACCAACTACTGAATATGGATAAATTTTGTTTTTCTTTTCTATCCCAGGTGTCCAAATATTATTGGTAGATAGTGTAGAAGCAATAAAAACTGCTTTTAGTTTATGGATACAGCTGCATTGTATATGCACCAAAAGCTTAGTAAATGTCAGGAATCAAAATTTTGCAATACATAAGGAGATTATAAAGCACATTTTATTCATCTTCATTACCCATTTAAGGATGTAAATGCAAAAACTTTTATAAACATAAACTTCGTCAAGCGTTAAACTGATAAATAATACTTTAATATCTCATGGTCTAATACCAAAAATATCCTCGCGGTAAAAGTACAGAAAACTAAACATCAAAAGACAAAGTATAAAAAATGATTTTATTTCACAAAAACAGTTCTTACAAATGATATAATGCAATTTACATGTAAAAGCTGTTTTCAGTAAAGAATGCTTTGTAATAAAATCTGAATGATACCTCCATACCAGAAAAGGCCCTCTGAAAGAGAAATATCATTTGGCAAACACCTTTTTTGTAACTTTGAATAAGTTATGACATGTGGCCAATGAAATAAGCACATATGCTGCTGGCATAATGTATACATTTTGGATGAAGTCAACACTCAAAAAATGATATAAAAAGTAAATACATATATACAAAATCCTTTAGATCCCGTAAAAATATACAATTAAGTATGAACAGATCAAGTATTCCCTCATATGGGTATGAAAATATCTATAGGTAAGAATTGAATTTGGTGATGAATATTTTTTTCATATGCACAGGTAAATACTGTTTGGATAAGCCTTTAACATCCTTTGAAAAGAAAAATTAATTTTAGAAAATTTGTTGATAATCATAATATTTACTTAAGTAGGCAGAGGTCACACTTAAATCTCACAGGGTGTATATATTAAAATTTTGTTAAAAACTGAACAACTTACACATAAAACATGCAAATTTTTCAGGACGGCATAATCACGTATGATCAATATTCTAAAATCTGCAAACTGTATTACAAGATAGATGTTTGTTTCAGGTACCTAATTTGTACAGAATATTAGTAAAGTAATGCTTTAAGTTTTAAATTTACCCATTAAAATTGAACTGGAATTGTTACTTATCAAAAGACCTGGAATGATTTTTTTCTTTGAGAGGAAAATTTCATTTCTTCATGATCAATAGACCGACTCCCTGCCAAGTAATTAGTAAGTAAGTAACTTTTCTCTTGAAATTTTCATTACACAAAGCTAACAAATTTATGAACTATGAGAAGTAGGCTTTAAATTTTTTCAGTCAATAAGCTTTTACCTTATCCTATATAAAACCATGTGAATTTAAAAAAAAAGTATACTATTTCCTCCATAAATCTAATTCGGATACTCTGTATAGCACTAAGCCACATAGGCACTTATTTGAAAGATAAATGCAAACTAATATCACATATAGCATGACTGGAAAAGTAAGAACAAACCCATATTACTTTCAGAAGGAGCAAATAACAGAAAATGTGATTCATAAACCAAAAAGAAAAATTAGCTAAAATACAGTCAATGAGTCAATCTCACTCTCATGACAAGAACTAAAGCCAATAAATGACAAAACAGTGGGTCTTGTTGACCACAGTTTAACCTTTTTCTTATGGGGTGGGATAGCATGTACCCCAAGAATATGGGCTCAAGAATGAATGAATGAATATATATATATATATATATATATATATATATATATATATATATATATATATATATATATATATACACATACATATATATGTGTATCTATATCTATATATATATATATATATATATATATATATATATATATATATATATATATATATATAATATCGGAAAAATGGGTCCCATAAGCTAAAGGTTAAAACTGAGGTATTAAAATCATGGAAATTCTTCACTTTATACAAAATTAATACTGGTTAGTATTAGCATTTAGTGCTAAAGTTCTAAAGAAAATATTTAAATTTTTTTTTTCTCTGTTAGGGGCCAGACCAATGAAAGCCACTGAAAATAGGTATGTATAAAACTGCACTTTTTTTTAATCAACTTAATATAATTACTTTGAAATGTCTTTTTAAAAATACAAAACTAGTAGTTTTGTCATTTAACAAATGCTGTTCACCTTTTCATCAAAATACATCATGTATCTTTATCTAGTTATGGGGAAAAAATTAATAGTTTTACTGTTATTACAGTATGGTGATAGGAATCACCCACAAAAAAAAAAATGAACTTTGTTTGGAAAAAATCTTTGCTGTAATAAGCCATTTTTTACTGCTTAACTCTACTTACAATGAAATAAGTTAAAACAAAAGAGGTTATACACTTTTTTAAATAAAAGAAGGGGAAAATAAATATATTTACTAGATACAGTTAATGCCACTAAAATTATCAAAGTTATTAATATCTCACCATAAATCCTTAAATCATAATTCCCCATTTCTGCAGGCTATTTTTAACAGGATATATATATATATATATATATATATATATATATATATATATATATATATATATATATATGTGTGTGTGCGCAGTGGTGCACCCAGGATTTTAACTTGAGGGGGGCCGAGTTGAATGGATAAAAATATTTACAATGTAAATTCAATATTCGTAATGCAATTTCTATTTCTTTGGAGGGGGCCAGAACCCCTTGGCCCACCCCATGGGTGCACCACTGTATCTATGTATGTTTTAACAGGATATACAAAATGAATATTTTAAGCATTAAATATCAATATCAATTTGTGTTTCATTGATTAATATACCAATATCTGATATAACAATAACATCAGTATCAGTTACTATTTTGAATATTATATCATCAATTAATTTCTTGCATTGAAATTCCAATATTTTAGCATTTACATTGATGTCACAGATGGTGGCTTTGATTTATACAACATTAATACATTTAAAAAATGATGATAGCTATTATAACAAATAGATCTTTTTAATTACCATTTATTTTCAAGGAAAATATAAATCAGCTTGCTTTCTGCATCAGTGTCCATATTTTGAGCTAACCAAGCTCATTAACTGCACTTATACGAGAAACATATAATTTGATTGACAGAATCCAGATTACTAAATAGAATACAGTTTAAAAACCACACAAAGTATGATGTACATTATGCAGTGATATTTAGCCCAGATCTGCTGAAATACCTATAATTCGGATGTTTCCAAGTTTGTTATATGTGGAGGTGTTATTAACTTGGGGATCTGTTCATAACTATAGACAGCATTGCACTTATTTAAGTCATTTTGTCGTTTGGTATCAATAGAGTCATGTGAAAGTAAGCCAGAACTGGCATCATCAGAGTCAAGTATATGGCTACCGTTTTTTATCGGTTTGTTCCCAAGAGGCGGTGCAATGAGCTTGGCAGGTGGTATATTAGTACCACCATAATGAGGGTGCTTTGGAGCAGGTCGCCGAGTTCCATTCTTCATGTTGTTTGGATAGTTTTTCTCAGACCCTTGATGGCTCGGAGTAAGTGCTTGATTGTGGAGGTTGTTTCCTGATTTAGTGTTTGGTGGGCTGACTTCTGATATTGCATTTTCATCGAGAGAATTGTTGTCCCCAGAATTGTGACTAAAAAAAATAAAAAAAACAATACATTGCAGATATTCAAAATTGTTATTTAGTTTTTTTTCTAAAAGCAAAGTCATTCTATTAAAATACATACTATCTAGTCAAAACTCTCTCAACAAATGAGGTAGTGAAAGGCAAAGTGGTGTAAGTCACATTTTCAATTTTTTTTTATTTAAGGGCATAAATGTAATCTCCATGTTCAATTTATAGTGGAATTGCAAATAATTATTATTTGCAATATTATAATAATTATTATGAATTATAATTTATTCAATTTATAGTGAAAGTTTTTGTAGTTTTTGCAGTAAAATGCTTTGGACTTACACCACTTGACTTACTGACACCACTTTGCCTTTCACCACCTCAAATATTGATTAGATCTTATTATGAAAGATTGCATTTTCTCCTCTTTCAAATTACCCCTTATTGTTTCTCTACAAGACACTTTGAATCATTAAGAAGTTTGTTGTAATGTGCTCCCCCCACTTCTTATATAAAATACATTTAATGGCATGAAAAGCTTACAAACAGGTTGGTTTGCTTCCCTTTTAAAATGTTCATCATAATATGGAATATACAAATTGGATTAATTTTTTATACAATTTACTAAGTTATATTTTTACCTATTAAGACCCCCTTAGATGACTCAGGATCCTACTTGGGGAAGAGGGTTCTCATAAGTTTATCAATTTTAATGTATTATATAACTAGCTGAATACCCGTACTTCACAACGGCGTACATTCAAATTAAATACAACAGTCAATGTATGAAATTAATGCCAAAAAAAAAAAATATATATATATTTATAATAAATTCAGCAGTCAATATATGTAAAAAAAATCAATGTAAAAAAAGTTTATTAAAAAATTGTAACAGATATTTTTATAGACAAAATAATGTAGAAGAAAATATTCAAATTAAATACAACGATCAATGTATGCAATTAATTTGTATGTTTAATATCCATAAAACATACTAATTTGAATTAAATTCTTAAAAAACTTCCATCTCAATTAGTCTAATGGTTAAATTTTATCTTTTACCATATTTTAATATTTTTTTGTCAGTTTATTTCATTATTATGCACGTGACGCAAAATTAATTTAAAGTATTAGAAAAAGAAAAGAAACCCCGTGATGAGCATTTAATAAATTAAATTCTAAAAATGAATCTTTAAAAATTTTTTAATACTGGTGAATTTTTTTAAATACTCGTATACATATTATACAAATAACCAGTGCTCGATTTCTAGAAATAGAGGTGCTGGAATTGTAACGTTCCAGGGTGTGTGTGGGGTATTCCAAATTATATATATATATAATTAATACATATACATAATAGGCCAGGCCCACTCATTAACAACAGAGTAATATGTGATTAAATAAATGTTTTTAACTGTCGTAAATTTTTTTTCCTAAAGAGAGGTTCCGGAACGCCGTTCTGGCACGTTCAGCCTCAAATCGAGCCCTGCAAATAACTCCAAAGCAAACAGCATTTTAAAAACAAAATTTGATATGTCTCATTCTCATATGCAAGACCAATATTGTCTAAATGCTAATAACTAATCGTCAATTCTTTTGTATATAATAGTCAAATTTTTAACCCTAAGGTTTTTTGAAATAAACTGGTATATTTTCTAAAAAAAAAAAAAAAGAAATTAAAAACCTGAATGCTCTCATTAACATTTAATTCCTATACTCATTCTTAGATTTCAAACATGAAAGGATTTAACATAGAAATACAGGTCTTTCCCTTATGTTAAGATAGAAAACTTGACAAGAAGTTTGCTATGTTCTTTATTTTTCTGATTTGAGGAGTTTACTACAATAATGTGTTATTTTTGAGATAACTCTATATGAATTTGCCTTAACACAAAGCAGAAATTCCCTAATTTCATGGTTTAAAGAATTAAAAAGAGGGAAACACAAATATTAAGAGATAATTTAAGGTACATTTACAAGAAATTACATATGATTTGATCCATAAAATAACTCTTTCTCAAAGTGAGTATAACTTACCTTATTTCTTCTTCACCTTTGTACCATTCATTGTCATATGCATGCATCCATATAGGATTAGATCTAAAGAAGATGAAGTTGAGTTAATAAAGTAAAATTTTAAATTTGCAAGATCATTAAGGATGAACAGATTTAGCCTTTAGCTTAGGGGGCCCATTTGCCTGATTCCCTCTTTAGAATGGGAAATTTCATATCCCCTTTGTAAGAATGGCTATTAAAGGAGTTATATATACAGGTAACCCCCGTATAACAAGGGAGTTATGTTCCAAATAATTGCTGTGTTATACAAAACAAAAAAATAGTACAAAAAGGGGGATTAGGTTCTAAAAATTAAAAAGCATACTATTATATTTTCATAATTAAGATAATTTCATAATTAAGATTATCTTTATTAAAATTTTCTTAGAAGTAATACATATTAATATGAATTAAACAATGTTTTCTTTGTCATCTCTAAGCACTATTAACCGAGGGCATTTTCTTTTTGGCAAGATAGACTTATCCTCTGAGCATTTTTCTGCATTATCTTTAGATACATGGTCTACCTTTTGCAAAAAATCTGTTATTTTAGATTGCTTGCTTTTAGTTAAAAGATCTTTATAAATTTCCTTATATGGTGCTAAGAACTTATGAAGTTCTCTTTTAAATTTTATGCTCCTTTCATTTGAAGGATCTCCATTTAAGAAATATGACTCTAATTGTTGTTCGGCTAAGCCTAGGCCTTTCTTCAGGGCCGCCTAGAGACTTTACGGGGCCTGAGGCAAACTTCTGTTGGGGGCCCCAAGACTATTTTTCAGAAGACTATTTTGTAGTAAGAGAAATCTGATTAATCGAATAATTTAAAAATTTTTTTTTTTTTTTTTTTTTTTTTGGGGGGGGCCTTTTTTTCAGGAGATTATTTTGAATTTTGAAGTACGGTACAAGTTTCAGAATTTTCTTTCGGAGGAAATCTAATAAATAAATTTAAAAAAATTTTTTTGGGGCTCCTCTGACAGTTGGGGGCCTGGGGCAAAGTTCCCCAGTTGCCCCCCCTCTGGGCAGCCCTGCCTTTCTTTATGCTTTGTAGAGTAAACTTTTTAACTTCTTTCTCTTCACCTATGCTATCATCATATGAGTTATCATGGAATCCAGATATCATTTTTACCAAACCTGCTTCATCAATCTCTTCTTCCACTGGTAATATTTGGATATCTTGTGCAGTCATATCATCAAAAAATTCCCCTCCTAGAGACTTAGCAATTTTCTACTACTGCATCCATTCTGTTTTCTGCTGTCTGAATCAAATTTTCGATTTCATTTGACTCCGGCCATATTTTTTTCCAACAACCATTTAATGCCGTCAGTTTTATTTCTCTGATGGATGAGTTTATTAGCTTTATGCAGTCCAATATTGTGAAGAGTTTCCATGCCTCCTTGACGTCCATAGATTCATCATCAATTTTGGTCAAAACCCATTGTAATGATCTCCTTATGTAATTGGTTTTAAATGTAGCTATAATTCCATGATCTAACGGTTGAAGTAAAGCAGTTGTATGAGGACATAAAAAAAGTATTATGATATTTGGGTTATTTAAATCTTGCAGATGGTTGGGTGCATTATCCAATATAAGTAGAACTTCAAAATCTACATCTTTAAATGTCTTTTAACAGACTTTTTAAAAATTTTTGCCAGACATAGCTTAAACTAAACTCACGGCGCAACAGTCCAATGTGGACCAGGGCAGGTGGTACCCATCTCCACTTTCTTGACCGTAGGCTTGGAGTGCTATACAGCATATGTCTCAGTCAGGTGGTCATCCTGACGTGGGACCCCCAGAGTTTAGTTTCCAAGCATGCTTGGTCCTCATTTTATCGACCCACTCAAGGGATGAAAGGATGAGTCGACCTTGCCCAGTGACAGGGTTGAACCCTGGACCTGTGGGATGGCAGCTTGACAGTTTTAACCACTATGCCACTGGGCTAGACATAGCTTAGGGCCGCAGATTAATTCATAAAAAAAAAAACATTAATTATTATTGATTTAAAAAAGGTCGCCTACACTTACCAAAAAATTTTTAATCCACGTAGCCAAAAAAAGAGACAAAATTAAAGTCTTAAAATATACTTAAGTTCATGAAAATTATGCAGGAAAATTTGATAGTACATACGTGCTTGAATGAAAAATGTCAAATGAGGTATTTTTCGCACTTAAAAGTTTAATCATGTTTATTGAGCTGTTGAACAGGGATTTCCCCAATTTCAAATTAGATAAAGTTTCCTTTCAACAATTTTTATTACATTTCATGTTCCACTGAGGGTTTTACCCAATTCTCGAAGCGTGTTAAGAGTGAATCCATGCTATAAAAGCACAGTGTTATATGGCGATGTTCTTAATTCTCGAACCGTGTTAGAGTCAATCTGTGGTATATGGGGGTTTTCCTGATTCTTGAACCGTATTAGAGTGAATCCGTGCTATAAAAGTGCCATGTTATATGGGAGTTACCTGTATATATACATACAGTGTTTGATTTCTAGAAATAGAGGTGCCAGAACTGTAAAATTCTGGGTGGGGGGGGGGGTGAGTGTGTGTGGGGGGGATATTCCAAATTTTATTTTATATATATACATATATATATATATATATATATATTATATATATATATGTATATATATATATATATATATATATATATATATATATATATATATATATATATATATATATATATATATATATACACAGTAACCACCACTCATAGTGATCAGTGGTTGTAAGAATCAACCGTTTATAAAAATCAATATCACGAAAAGAAAAGCAAATGTATTATTTCCATGCTAAAGTTTTCGCTTTAAAGAATCAATCCACCGGTTTTAAGAATCAGTTGACACTCTTCGCTTTCCTTTCATTTTTCAAAAAAAGCCACTTAAACCCTCAAAAAGCACGAAGTTCTTTCTTCTTTTTTAAAAGAAAGATTGATAAAATGGGATGGAATATAGTCGTAAAATTCATCCCTTTCTTTGTTAGACATAACATAATAGTCTCCCCTTAAACGCTTTAGCATAACACTGTCCTATTAGCTTGACCCGGGGACATCTTTGCCCGTCCGGGTCCGATTTCACTTTTCTCCACTGACAAACAAAAATAGGGACTCTTTTTTTCCACCTCCCACATCCTGGTTGCGGCTTCCTGGATCCTGAAACACATAAATCTTTGGTGAAGTGTCCACTATCACTTAGGCAAACGTGGCATTAGTAGATTCAGCAAATTATCAAACCACGAAACGTTAGCTAGAAGGTGCATCTTCGTCTGAGACTATTGTTATTGAAAGAGGTATAAACAGCCTCCTGAAAACTTCCTTACGTCAAAGTACCATAGAAAACTTTTTCTTGCTCCCTTCCTGTAGTTGAAATGGTAAGACTGTTAAGCAGGTATGTTGTAACAAATATTGGATTTTTTTCTTCCCTTACTATATATAATCATGTGTATCTACTTATAGGTCTAGAAATTATGTTGTATTATTAAAATTATAGAAAATAATTTTAATAAAAGATAATTAACATAAATTAAAGAGTATTTTATGGTAAATTAACTCATGTATATATAGGTGTGTTTGTGCCTGTCCTAAAACCTAAATTTTGGCTATACGAATCAATGACAATAACAGCGATCAAAACGTAATCAACGTAATCAAAAACAGTAACAGCGTAATCAAAAACAGTAATAACAAACGTGATTCTTATAAGCGGAAATCACTGTATATATATATATATATATCTCATAGGCCAGGCCCACCCACTAACAACAGCGTAATATGTGATTAAATAAATGTTTTTAATTATCATAAATTTTTTTCCTAAAGAGAGGTACCAGAATGCTGTTCCGGCACATTCCGCCTCAAATCAAGCCCTGTATACATACATTCCTTAATGGGCCCATATTCTTGGGATACATGCTATCCAACCCAGTAAGGAAAAGGTTAAACTTTGCTGACCACCTCTTCAACTTTCTTATTCAGCTATTGATGAATAAGTAAATTTAAGGGCAGTATTATTTTAAAACTCTTTACTTAAATTTAAGAATTTAATATCCCAAACTATTTAGCAAGACAAAATTTTAAATAACGTTAAAATTTAGCATAAGGAGAAACATTTTTTTACCCTTCAACAGAATGCTGATTGGTGTTTGGTACATCCATTCTATTCAAAGCAGAATCTTGAGATCCTGTAAGAATTAACACAAAATATTAATAAATAATATTTAAAGTAATATAATTAAAGTATGTACAGAGAAGAAAAATACAAGTAACAGATAAAATTTTCTTTTGAATAAATCATAAGTACTACTCACCAAATGCAGTTGCTGTGGCAGCTTTAAGCTTTCGCTCATACCTAGAGATAAAAAGATAAGAAAAAGGATTTTTATCTAAATATATATATTAGTACTACCTAATATTTCAATATTTACTTCAATTTAAAAAAAAAAACTTTAAAAATCTGGTACCATTTAGGTTCAAATCTAAATTCAATAATTGAAAGTATATAGTGTACATCGTGTTCACTAATGGTGGCTGGGGCACGTAAAATAGGTCATGGCTGCAATGTCCTCCAAGTTCTCAAATTTACCTCTGGAGGTGCGGGGTTAAGTGTTCTGGTCTTATCACTTGACCTGGTTCAAAATTATGGGACCAGTCATTTAGCCAAGCTGGACTCCGACCTTTGTGGTGCCAAATCAAAACAGGAGCCACCTCTTTCAGCCCAATAGCCTATTTGGACCTGGTGAATGGAACCTCCAACCAGGGGGCATTAGCAACAACAACATATAGTGTACAAGTATACATTATAACTGTTCATTCAGCTGACCTTGTTCTGTTATAATTATAATTATAATTATATGATGAAACAAAAATTAATAAATGTGAATAGCTGAAGTTTGAAAAAATATAATTGCAGCATATTTTACAGGGGACTGCTGAATACTTAAGAATCAATCCCATTCGCAATTTTTTATTTTAAAACTTTTTTTTTTTTTCAAAATGAAGAAAATGGTAATTTTAAGGAAAATTCCTCATACATACTTCAGAACACATATGTTTAATGATTTAAGCAAGTTTAAGCAAACAATCGATTAAAGAAAAACTCACCGGCTTCTTTGAGTAAGGCAGAGGGAAATTACCAGAACTAGCATAATGGCAAGAAACACTGAAAGGCCAATCAACCAAGCTCGCACTTGAGCTTCCATATTGGTATCAGCAACAGCAGTATCAGCAGGCTAAAGAAAACAGAAATATTAGTTCCAACACTCGAAAATGAAATTTTTTTTCAAAGTTTTTTAAAAAGGGTTTCAAACAAAAGTATACTATGAATTTCACTATAAGAAAATTTTTATGCTAAGGCTAGAACTGTATTATAAGAAAATATATGAAATGTCATTTTCTCACAAGGGTTTACATGTATAATAAGTGAGATAAACAATGATGATGCATTAAAATATAATTCAGATTTTAATATTTCTGCTACAGATATGATTTCTTCAATTATTATAAAAAACTTGTTAAACTGGGGATTTATTTAAGTATTAAAACATAAATTATTAATAATATTAATAGAAATCATTCATTTCCCCATAAAATATATGTACATGTTAAAGATATTTAAAAATAATTTTAAAAGTAATATGCACAGTTGTTGGAACGAAATTTCTTTTGTACATTTTTGAAAACTTATTTTTGTTTTCCATGTTACGTTATTATATTTTGTAGTTTTGATATAATAAACATTAAAAGATAATGTATCATCGTGGAATTGTGCTCTTTGGCAATTTAAGTTTGTCTAGATTTTATTTTGTGATTATGTAGAAGGTTATTGGAAGTTAATGTTTAAATAAATTTTGTAATTATTAGCCCTAGCCTTGAGTTGTCTTTAATTCCTATTAAGAAGTGTAAGTTTTAGAGGTTTTATTTTTCAGCTTTTCTTTTAGGGTTAGTTACAGTTTTTTTCTACGACACTCTCAACACCCTTAGAACCTGGTTATTGCGGATTAAATTAAATTCTTAATTATTTGAGGTTTTCATAACGTGCCTCAATCTTATTTAATCCTTAAGGTAATCTAACTAAATTTAAATCTAAAACCCAATAGTTAAACTGTAATTAAAATTAATAATTATTTCCTAAACTTTTCCTTAATTCAATGATAAGTTTTCAAAAATGTACAAAAGAAATTTTGTTCCAACACAGTAAGCCCCCCCCCCCAAAAAAAAAAAAAAAAAAATTGTAAATTTCATTATGTACTGCAACATTAGCAGTATTTTTTTGGTGTTGATTATCACTTCTAACAACTGTATAATTAATTTAATATATATACTATATTAAAAACTTATGCATGGAATCACTTGCAATTCACAAAAAATGTTGGGTATTGGGGTAATGTATACCCCTTATAAGAAAGTCTGCTCCAAAATTTTATAACAAAAGGTTTTGCTTATAAGAGGTATCAAAATCTGATACCATGACAGGGGAAAATATTCTTACTGGGTTCTCAGGTTATAAACTGGGGAACACAGGCTAATGGTCCAAAGTAATCTAATCCCTCACCTTCCCTCTTGTTGATGCTGTTGCCCATTATACATTTGATTCATGACAAATAAATTCTTGGATGCTTTTAAATGTTTTAATTTGGGAGGTTATAATTTATTTTTATACCATTGTAGAATGCTAGACATTAGACACTGCTAAGTAGAATGAGCAAAACAACCATAACTAGCAAATATGAATTTAATGTATCTGAAATCAACATGAAATATTAATGACATTCATTATATTTATTGACACCATTAAACCTAACATCAGTATTAATCCTCTAAAAACAAATTTCACTTTAACTCAGTATTATTATGTTCTTGTTTGCCCACATTCTGTGAATTTCACCCAAATTTATTCTGCAATGTCTATAATAAATACACCTTTTTTCAATACATACCTTCTACCAAGGATTTTCTTTTTATACGCATGGACAGATTTAATATTAAAACTTATAGGTTGGTATTTAATCGCCCAAATTATTCAAGAATATATGAGATTATCTGAATGAAAAATACAAAAATTTTAATGATAAGCAACAATTATACTTACTTCACTATATAAGACATTGAATTCCTTAAACAATTCATCTAAGAATTCTATATTTTTATCAATTAACCTGCAAAAAATAATTAAATTCAGTTATAAAAATTTTTTCAGGTTAAAAAAAGAAATTGTGATTCTCTCTAAAATTTAGAGCATTTGCAATAAGCAATTATTTTTCAAATAACTTACGAGAGAACAGTAGCAACTTCCATTATAGAATTGTCTTCTCTGTTCACAAAATGCAAATATAGATCACTCCTAGAAAAAATTTATTTGATAAAGATTTATGTAATTCACCAATTCAATTAAAACAACAAAAGACATAATAACCTTAGAAAACATTTTTTTTTTTTTAAAAGCAAACTTACTTTTTCTTATCAACAGAGCCATCTCTATTTTCATGATATTTTGTCTCATCTACATTAACAATAGCTCCAGTAATATTACTTAATACCCTGAAAGTAATTTGAGACAGTTATGTTAAAATACAAATTTGTAACGCAACAAAATTGAAAAAAAAAAAGCTACTGAAATGTTTATAAATATTATCATGATAGGCATAAAAGAGTTTCACACATATTATTGATAAATGAAAGGTTAATGTTGAAAAAGGCATATAATACACCAACACTCGTAGTACAGGTTTAGTTCAATGATGTCACATAGTTTTGACTGTTTAAAAAACATAGCATATAGAGACCCTCTAACAGCAACTGATAATTATTTTTGATCCCAAATTAGGTCACCAGGCTGTAAATGTATCTTGCTGTTCTTTCTATGAACTAAAACCTCTGTTTCAAAAAATCTTTTTGTGAGGAAATGCAAGCATTATGTGAATTTGCCCCAACATGCTGGTCAAAGCAACATGAAAACTCACAAGGCCAAACCATGTTTATATGCAAACAAAACATTATAAACCCATTTAGTTTTGTGTAGTAAACAGAAATACGATTTTCTTTTGCAACAATATCGGACATGCAAACTTCTTGCTCATATTAGGTTTCACACAAATCGCCAAAAATTCAGATGAAATATTGTAATGGAAATATTTCAACCATTCTTTTTTCCCCAAAAAATCATATCAACTTAATGACAATAAAGCTCAGTTTTATGGAAACAGACTTTGGCTTCATTGATAAAAATGCCCTGAAAATGCTGTAACATCATAGATCGTAGATTTCTGCATAAAGCAGTTATAATTCAAGACTATTTATTGACAGATCATGATAAGCCATTAATTACAAAAAGTCCAGAATGAAAGTTTCAGCTTGACATTCCAGTAATATGGATATCATTTATATATATATATATAAATGATATCCATAAATGATATCCATCCATGGGGTACTCATAAATGTTTCTAATAATACTGTATATTCCTTCTTGATAGCAAACCCTTAACTCAGACCTTTAATCTTGTGTAGTTTTGTCAAAATAGTTAACTGTAAAAACATACAAAGTAGGTGAAATTTATCACTAGATGTTTAAAACTAGGTTAACATAAAAATACACCATATCTTTTATAAGACAATTCAATGAAAAATTGATTTTGTCAAAAATGCCATATAATTAATCTGTTAAATAACCTTGCATGTGATGTACAAAAAAATATAAAATTCCTCTTAAAACAAAACTTTTGGATGATTATAAGTAACACTCATTCTGAGCAAAAAAAAATCATTTTGATTCTACCCCAAAATGAAATTTATAACTAGACGTTTAACATTAGGTTAACGAAAAATACACCATATTTTTTATAAGACAATTCAATGAAAAATTGATTTTGTCAAAAAATGCAATAATAATTAATCTGTTAAATAACCATATATGACAAAAGAGAAACAACAATGATTTCAGATAACTTACTCTCTAAATTTCTCAAGTTTTTCCCTTATTTCTTCAGGAGTCAGCCTTAGAACAAAACGAACTCTTTGATCTTCTCTAAGCAAATAAATCTGAAACAAGAATACAGTTGATTAGTATGGACAGTGAAGTGACTTCCCTGTTACAATTAATTAAGGAAAGATAGAGGTATAGATAGCATTCATTTAATAAATGTTTAACAAAGTAAAGATGCAATTTAATTAGATAATTTTAGAGCCCTGAATATGAGTTCAGAATATTAATACATTTATGTATGTGTGTGTAGGGCATGTTTTCATAACTAAGCAAACAAGCATCTTATTGATAGTAGATGAGTTCTCAGCATTGGCGGCTCCAAGGGGGGGGGGCAATAGGGGCAATTGCCCCTCCCAAAAAAGCCTGGCGTATTTTTTTTTCATAGCCTAAAATTATATAATCGTAGACCTAATACTAAATGAGTTTAAATTTCATATGAGACGATGTTTATTTTATTTCTTATACATATATATAAATATATAATCCTAAGAGTTGACTTTGCCCCCCCAAAACTCTGGACTGGAGCCACCCGTGGTTCTCAGTTTTTATTTAAAACATTAAATGCACACTTAAGTATCTAACCTACATATATTGCATGTTTCAAACATAAAAACAGTTATTTAAGCCACTAATTATTTTTTTAACTGAAATCAATGAGAGGCAAATTAATAGCACAACTATTTTTAAAACTTCATTGACTATATTACAAACTTTAATGCAAAATAAGTGAATAAAAATAATGATGAAGATTCTACTAAATACTTAAAAATTTTAATGCAAAATAACTGGATAAAAATATCAATAAAGATTTTGCTAAATACTTACAAATACTCTGGCAGTGTCAAATAGTCCATCTGTATCATTGGCCAAAATTTCAAAATCAAAGTAGCCTTTCATGCCCTTCTGTGGATCAAAGTTTAAACTGATGACACCAGTATCTTTATTCATAATAAAGGGAGCCACTTTCAAAGATTCCAAGCCCTCTGACAAAGTCATCTGCACATTGCCTGATATATGGTATGTCACATGGGCATTTTTCCCAACATCTAGGTCAACAGCCTGCAAATAAATAAAATAGTTATGATTAGTAAGATAAATATATATAAAGTTATATATAAGTTAGATAAATATATATAAAGTCAATATAGATAAATATTGATAAGTTTTAGTGCAAGATTTATAAACATACATGTACTCATGTTTTCTTCAGGCACTTTTAATAATACATTCAAACTCAATTTATGAAAAAAAAAATGATTTTAACTCCTAACAACTACTCTCAGACTGCACAAGTGTTCTTGGGGAAAAATATATTTCATATAATATTAACAATTAAATTTGTTCATGAATGAAAATAATTTAGTTAATGTACATACATCCATGTGAAATAATGACTTTATTAAGAACAACTTTGCTTAACAATATAAGATCATTAACAATATTTAGTACACATGTTACTACATTAAAAAAAATCATGGTTTTCTTTATAACCAGGACTCTTAAACATACATAGTTAATTTGGTGATTTTCCAATCAAGCATTTAAAAAAATGGGGGGATTTTTACACTGCAGAATATCTGAAAAGTACAAGGAGTCTTTTATATATATTGGAAAAACTACAAATCTATCATACAAATAACCTTTAGAGGTAAGTTTCAGCTTGGTTTTCAAGCTTAAGTGTACCCAAATCCTTAAAATTGTGAACTGAGTGCCTTTGATTTTGAATTAGCTCTAATCCAATCAAGCATGAAGCTCCCTATATCGCAGTGTATGTATTCAAAAAAGTGTTTTACAACAAAATTAAAGCAATTCCAATATATTTGGAGACTTTTCTTTTGAAATAAAAATAATGAATATTCTAGATTCTACATACATTCTTATTTCATGAACTAGAAACTAGTAGGCCTGCCTAAGTCCACCCAATCCCTAAATCTGTTTCGCAATATAGAGAATGAGTCCATGTTGGGCCTGCAGTTGAGCTTAAGCTCGGTCCATCTTATCTCTAATCACACAAGAACAACAATAGAGAATCAAATCAACTCTCAAAAGGAGGTTATCCAAACTGCATGAACCTGAAAATGATTATGCATAGAGTTCAAAACAAAAAAGGAGGAAGTGTTCAATTTAAATGATATTCTTTCTCAGTCCCTTTTGGGATATATTTAATATTGGCAATGTATTTCAAAGTCAGTATTATGCTTAACCCTTCAGCGAGTGCACCTGTTTACAAAGTGCAACATTTTTGTTATTTTTAATGGTTTGTTTTTAAATGTAAGGTTTGAATGTTCTAAGCACTTTCTATTTATAGCTATACCCTTTCTAGCACAGGTGTGATTTTCTGACCCTTGTATTCCTTTCCATTCATTGTTAGTCATGATTTAACTATGGTAAACCAGCGATTATACTGGATTACAATACGACAAAAACAGGAATTGATGTAGTCAATCAAGTGTGCAGCTATTACATGGTATCCCACATATCACAAAGATGGACAATCTCATTGTTTTTTAGGTTTTGGCACATAATAGGGAAGAATTCACAAGTTGTCCTTAGATCAAATAAACTGGATAGATTTGAATAAGGTGATTGTATCTGCATTCTTTGGCCTTTAATTATAAATATATCTAAATATTATCAACATTTTATAACTTGTTATAAAACACAGAATTATTATTTTCAATTTGAAAAAAAAAAGTTCATTATAAAAGAAATAATCAAGGTTGAAAGAGATGTTGCACTTTGTACCATGCACGCCTGCTGGTGTTCCAAAAATTGATGCACCCACTGAAGGGTTAAGTATCTAAACTTTGAATATCCCCTTCTAGTCCCAGCTTTGCTAAAGCCCTTGATCTAGCTTTTCTCCGACAGTGAGTAATAACTTTATAAAATGTCTACTACTGCTTCATTTCATATTATGAATGACAGATGCCCACAATCTTTTTTAAACTTACTAATCTTTTAATATTTTAACAGACAGTTATCAAATGCATCTATTAAAAATCCAATACTACTTACTTTTACAATCATGAATGCAGTTCCAAAATCAGTTTCAGCTGTGATGCCACCAGTGAAAACTCTTTTGATGAAACGTGGGGAATTATCATTCATATCTCTGACCCCTATGTGCACTTGCAACAATGAATTATCTCTTGGATCAAAGCGATCTATTGGAGATGGTTGGTGGAAACAATCATCAGATGCTTGAACAATGAGAGTGTAGTTTTGCCTCTCCTCTCTGTCTAGTGATTCAGTGGCATACAGTTGGTGAGTGAAGATATCAAGCTTAAAACGACCTAGATAATTTCCACCTAGAATAAATAGGATATTTCAGTTAGATATTTCTAAGTTCAGTAAACCTAGCTAATTTTGTGCTCCTTTAGGATTTCAAAGATGTACTGCAACAGAATTTTCATTTTTAATTTTGTAAGTTGAATGCATTATATATAGGGGTATGTAAATTTTGCATAACAAATAGCGAAATTTTGCAAAAAAAAATTACATTATATAAAATTTCGCATTTATTCGCAAAATAAATAAATAAATAATAATAATAATAATAATAATTTAAAAAAAAACTCAGAAATTTCACATTTTTAAAAGAAAATCATAAGTTTACTTACTTGATTAGGTAAGTATCAAAATTCTTAGTTAAAAGTTAACATTGTAGTAGTCTCCACATTCTCTTCCTTAAGTCTTTAGCAATAAGAAATAAGCAAATTTCCAGAATGAGGTCTCATTTAAAAACCATGGATGGTCTTGGTTAAGCAATTATGTTAATAATTTATTACTACTATTACCTAATTTTGCTTAAAAAGCCGTTTATCACTGAGTTTTTGTCAAAAACTAGTAAAATATAATTTTTGCATTTATTTGCTCATATCGGCAAATTTCGAATTTATTCGCATCTATTTAGTAAATACAAAAATTACTTATCTCTAATTATATAATATTCAAGTTACGGTGCATTATGCTAAAATATTTTTTTACACTGAGAAGTAGAAACTTACGAAAAAATAATTTTTTTAAATAGAAGAGTTTTGAATCGAGGTAAAATACTTACCAACAATAAAATAACAAGGAATTGGTTTCCTGGATCCAGTATCATCATCTTTATCAACAGTTGCTATCAGTTTGAAACTCTCTTTTCCAGGCTCGAGATTTTCTGTGAACATCACTTCATACTGCGAAAGAATGAGAAGAGAGAGTCGATTAAGTCAATATAGTAATAACTAATGTCTACAAATGCAATTTTGTGTAAGAACTTCTTTTTTTAGCTTTCTTAAAGTTAAGAAAAATTTACTTTTAAAACCTATCAGAAAGGAATTAAGTGCATTTCTTTCAGATATGTTACAAGCAGCTTTACAGGAATCAACTGTTGTAAAAATATACTGTTTGCACTACAACTGATACATTTGACTCTTAATAAAAGTGCATTCACTGTCTCAGGGTGCTCAATTGGCACATTTTGAACACTTTTTTGAACTCTATTCTGTCCAGTTTCAGATAATTTAAGATCTTATAGATTCTATAAGGAAAAACTTTAGAAAAATAAATAAACTGGTATCTACCAATATTACATATTTATTGAAAATAATGCAATTAATTTATAACTAAAACTATTTAGAAACTTACATCATCTTCTGTAAATTCAGGGGCATTATCATCCACATTAACTACAAATATAGTCAAATCCAGATCAGTAGATAGAGAAGTTGGCTGACCTAAATCATAAGCTTCAACACGAACCTACGAGATAAAACATCCTTTTTAAAATGCACCCTAAAGCAGAATAAATGTTATTTTGACTTGCATAATATTTTACCTAAACCATTATCTTCACAATAAAAACATAGTAATGACATGTAAAACTGAACATAAATTATTTGTATACTGTGATTTTTATCAGTCCCATAAAGTATATTTATCGTAACACACCAAATTTTCTCACAAATGATCAAATTTATTCACGAATAATGCATCATTAGAGAAAAATTGTTTTACTTTAAATTTAAACATAAACATATAAAATGGCATCTATATATTAGAATTTTGAGAAAAACAAAGAATTGAATTTACTACTGAAAAAGAATTTTTTTTTACCTCATAAACTTTTTGCCTTTCTCTATCAAGAGGCTCCCGAACAGTTATTACACCTGAGATTTCATGAATGTTGAATGCTTTCCAGTGACCATTTGCCAGTTTTTTAAATCTGTACCTGACTTCACCATTTGCCCCAATATCTGCATCTCTTGCACTAACTTCAACAACACTGCTTCCAAGAGTAGCATTCTAAAAAACAAAGGAACCATTGAAAGACATAAATAAATAAAATGAATCTCAATATATAGCCTTACAAATTATATGCCTAAAATAAAATATATCTTTAAATAATTCTAATTAAATATAACTTTTTAAAAATATATGTCTTTATTTTATTAAATCTATAATTTTGGAATTTTAATTTTCTTATGTATAATATATCTTTATTTGCTGTTCCTTTTACATCCAACACAAGTGCTAAAAAACTAAATTCAGATCTTCTACTAAAGATGGGGCTTTCAAGAAAAAGAGTTTATCACTTTCATTAAACATAAAAAATTAACAGCCAATCCTCTCTTTTACATACAAAATCTACACAAAAAGTTACTTGCTTTCTTTTATAGAAACAAGGCATCTAAAAAAAATTAGATTAACATAACAATAGCTCTATCTATTATATAAAACATTTCCATAACTGACTGACTGATTGATAGATAATGCACAGACCAAACCGCTGGACCTAAAGGGCTGAAATTTGGGATGGCGATTCTTCTTATAGTGTAGGGGTGCACTACGAAAGATTTTTGAAAAATTCTTCTTAGATTTTTTTAAATTAAATTTTTAAGCTGTTTTTGTAACATTCTTTAAAAACATTAATTTTTTTTGCATTTAAAATAATAATCTGAGGGTTATAAAATTTATATCACGAGAACGATCATAAAAATTCCTTTAAAGTGAAATCTTTTTCGAATCTTTACCTCCATTTTCTGATTTTTGATGATTTTTCAAAGATTAATTTTTGGAATTTAATTTATTAAATGCTGATCACGTGGTTTCTTTTCTTTTTGTGATACTTTAAATTAATTTTGCATCACGTGCATAACGACGAAATAAACTGACAAAAAAAAATATTAAAATACGGTAAAAGATAAAATTTAACCACTAGACTAATTGAGATGGAAGTTTAAGAATTTATTTCAATTTAGTATGCTTTATGGATATTACTCATACAAATTAATTGCATACATTGACCACTGTATTTAATTTGAATATTTTCTTCTACATTATTTTGTCTATAAAAATATCTGTTATGATATTTTATAAATATCTTTTTTTGGTTTTTTAAGCATTAATTACATACATTGACTGTTGTATTTAATTTGAATGTACTCCATAGTGAAGCATGGGTATCATAAAATAATTAAAAAATAAATTTTATATTTTATAATAATACTAGTTGGTACCCATCAAAACATGATGGCTAGATAGTAAATAAATGTATTAATACACAAATTATACTAAACACATCATTGCCAAATGTTGAAAATCATAATAATGCGCAGAAACAAATTAATGTATTTAAGCAACCTCCAGCTTAGTGAGTATCTAAAAACAGATTTAAAAACGTCACTGAGCATGTACAGAAAGCAATTTTTTTTAAAAATTGTAAATTATCGCTAATTAAACAACACGAAGTAAACAATTTACATCAGGTTTAATCTTACATTTCACAAACATAATTATCATAAAAATAAAAATGGCAGAGAGAGATCTATAGAGAGACTCCTCGTAATAAATGTGTTTATCATTAAAACATGTCACTAAGCATGCACAGAAACAGTGACTTTCTAAAGCCAGATTTAAACATGCCACTGAGCATGTGCAGAAATCAATTTTTAATTTCAAATTATCGTTCATTAATAGAAATTGCGGTTATAAAAACCAAATTTGACAAATCTACAGATTACAATCGTTCATTTAAGACCAAAATGAAGTAAATTGATACAGTAGTTTTCTCTCACAGACTGCCCAAAAAGTCGGCTTAGCAACTGAAATATATACATAATTTTTGGGTTTTTTTTGCATTAATTACATACATTGACTGTTGTATTTAATTTGAATGTACTCTGTAGCGAAGCACAGGTATCATAAAATAACTAGAAAAATAAATTTTATATTTTATAATAATTTTTTTAAGCCCACTATTCTTAAAAAGATTACTAAAAACAAAACTTACTTCAAGAACTCTAATTGTATAGTTTTGAGGTGGCTTCACAAACACAGGGTTGTTATCATTGACATCTGTAACACATACATGGAAGCGAGATGTTGTATGAAGAGGTGGAGTTCCAGAATCTTGAGCCTGGAGTACAAGACTGTAGTTACCATACCTTCCCCTAAGAGAATACCTAGACACTACTCGAGCTGTATTTGAATCTTGATTTTCAATGCCAAATAGTCCTGTTAATAAAAAAAATATGATTATAAAATCAGTAAAGCAATATTTAAGAGATAATGCTATTTATTTAAACAAATTTAAATATTGCTAAACACACTAATAACCAATAACATATGAATAGGGATACGTAAATTTCACATAAAAAATATCGAAATTTTGCAAAAGAAAAATATGATACATAAAATATTGCATTTATTCGCAAAAAAAATATATATAAATTCAAAGATTTCACATTTATTAAAAAAAATTTACAATTTTACTTACTTGGATAGCTAAGTTTCAAAATTTTTAGTTAAAGGCTAACATTATAGTAGTCTCTACATTTATATTCCTTAAGTCTTTGCTTTCTGTCATTTATTACTATGTTGTACATACTAAAATATCTCAGCATTTACTCTGTTAGTAGAACTGTAGGGGCTTTGTATAACTGCCTTTGTAAAGTTAAGGTAGCAGCATTTCATTGCAATTAAAATCTGTATAACATCAACAGGGGTCTCTTGGTTGACTACTGTAAGTAGCTGAAATACCTTTGACTTTGGCACTCAAGAGATGTTCTTAAATCTACTAAATTGTTCCATAAAACTTGATGTTTGATTTTTACAGTTGGATTTTTAGGTTCACTCCAGAAAGAACAAACTGTCTGGGTGAAATTCAGAGCAAATCCAAAGGAAAGTGAGATTTCTCAGATAAAGACTGTAGATGGTCTTACTTAAGCAATTATGTTAATAAATTATTACTATTATTACCTAATTTCGCTTAAAAAGCCGTTTATCACGACATTTTCACCTAAAAGTAGTAAAAAAATAAGTTTTGCATTTCGCTCATATTGGCAAATTTTGCATTCATTCGTATCTATTTCGTAAATATGAAAATTACATATCCTTACATATGAATATTCCATTTTCATATACCTCATATAAAACTATCAAGGTTTAAACTTCTTTTTTTTTGGGGGGGGGGGGCAGTAGAAGGATATGCTTTTGGGACACTAGCATTAATAAACAATCCCAGATGAACACAAAAGGAAGAGTTAAAAAACAGATCTAGAATTACTTTCTTTACTTGCATCATACATTTTATTTTTTAAAGGATTCTAAGCTAATATAACTTCAAAAATATCAGTTTTCTCCAACTCAAACTTAGGAATCAATAACAAAAGAATATATACAAAAAATATTTGATCATCCTTTTCTAGACTTTAATTCATTATTACAATTTATTTAATATAATCTGAACTATGAAATTAAAGTGACAAAAGTTCTCATGTAATAATAAAATTCATATATAAATATATACAATGAAATAAATTTCTCAAAATTCTCACTTTACAAGCGTAAAATTAAACTATGTATAGTATATGTGATTTGGGAAAGTAGGATATTTTCTTCACAAGTTAAAACACAATGCACTCAAAATTAATTTTGTTCAGTGATTCAGCCTCAGAAAGATTCATTGAAGGACTCTTAATTCTATAATTTGAATATACACATTACTGTAACACCATTTATAAATTAAATTGCACAAGTCCATTTAAAAAATATTCATTGTTAAATTTATTTTTTCCATTATTTATTGATTTTAAAAAATCGCTAAAAAGACAAAAAATGAAGTTTCATCGTAAAAATAACAAATAAACTTATAAATTTTTTTAAAAATTCTAAATGCTTAAGTTGCCTTTATGGACAAAAATAAACATTTTTAAAGGTATAAGCAATGAGTCTTTCCATTATATCAAATGTTATGCTTAATTTTAAAATGCATATTAACTTTACATTTTCTAAAGTTAAATCTGAGTAGAACTTTAATGAAGCTGAGTTAAATAATTTCACAATTCTTTAATTAGTAACTGAAAGCTAAAACTATGTGAAAAAAGAGACATACCTTCATCATTGCCACCAACTATAGAAAACTGAAGCTTCCCATTTGGGGTTAAGGGATCATCAGCGTCACTAGCTGAAACCATGAAAATGGTGTCTCGTATTCGGTGAAATTCAGTTACTGAAGCACAAACCTCTTGCTTCACAAACACTGGAGCCTCGTCATTGACATCAGTCACTTTAACTGTTATCTAGATGATAAAACATGTATTGCATAAATATATACAGTTATGCTCGTAGTACAACTAAAACATAATGCTTAAGACTTACAGAAAATAAAAAGGAAGCAAAATTTTATTCATGTATTTTTGTGCCAATAGAGTATACAATTTTTAAAACTTTAATACAGATTTTTTACATGCTTATGATTGAATTTAAGTTGAAGATAACATTTAAATCCTTTGTAGTGATTTCAATTACTTGATTTTAGATAAAGGGTAATATCTATATATATAAAACAGTTCCGTAACTGACTGACTGACTGACAGATAATACACAGACCAAACCACTGGACCTAAACGGCTGAAATTTTGTATGGCGATTCTTCTTATAGTGTAGGGATGCACTAAGAAAAATTTTGAAAAATTCTTTTTAGATTTTTTTAAATTGAATTTTTAATCTGTTTTTATAACATTTTTAGTTTCCATTTAAAATAATAATCTCAGAGTTATAAAATTTATATCATGAGAAAGATCATAAAACTTGCTTTAAAACGAAATCTTTTTCAAATATTTACCTCCATTTTCTAATTTTTGGTGAATTTTTAAAGATTAATTTTTAGAATTTAATTTATTAAATGCTGATCACATGGTTTCTTTTCTTTTTGTGATACTTTAAATTAATTTTGCATCACGTGCATAACGATGAAATAAACTGACAAAAAAAAAATATTAAAAAAAGGGTAAAAGATAAAATTTAACCTCTAGACTAATTGAGATGGAAATTTTTTTTTAAGAATTTAATTAAAATTAGTATGTTTTATGGATATTAAACATACAAATTAATTGCATACATTGACCATTGTATTTAATTTGAATATTTTCTTCTACGTTATTTTGTCTATAAAAATATCCCTTACAATTTTTTTATACGTATATATATATATTTTTTGGCATTAGTTGCATACATTGTATTTAATTTGAATGTACTCCATGGTGAAACATGGGTATTCAGCTAGTAAATAAATATAACTACTATAATTTAAGCTTTAACAATTGTGGCAACAAACATATGCACAAAACAAAACAAAATATTAAAATCATTTCATAAATATACAAATTTGTAATATTCACAGATATGTATGGACATTTGGACATAGCAGAGTGTCCTATAAATTTTATGTTTCACTACAACAGTTATATTTCAAAGCTACCTTTCACCCACACTGAAATGTCTGACAAGATGAAGTACTACCTTGTACTGTTGAAAAGAAAATTAATAAAACTGCAGACATTACTTAGCAGTTAATATTCTTCAGAAGTCAGTCTTCGCAACAATTTTTAAAATTAGAGAAGTCACTTTGGGTTAACAAAATACTAGTTTATATGTCTAAATCCAGGCAGCATAATATTGCACAGCACTACTGTAATAATACCAATTTATTTTCAAATATTCAGAGCACCAACCTGTTTAAAAGCTTTTCTACTTTCACCAGTTGAAAATCCATAATCATAATTATCCCATGCTTGAACAACCAAAGTATATGTATCTTTCTCTTCCCGATCCAAAGGTGAGGCTACAGTCACAGAACCCTTAGAGAAAAAGAAAACATGGATCTCAAAACAAGCACTAAATATTTCAGTGTTATATTCAGAATAAATAGCTAAATACAAGGTGCACCCATAAAGTAACCAGACAATTTTTTATAAATAAGAAAGATATTACTCACCTTCAAATAAATTTATCTCCTTAAAAATAATCGCCAATTTCCAAAGCTTAAGATGGCCATGGAAGGACAGTGATTTGAAAATGACTTGGATATTAAATCAAATGTTACACGTATTTTGTGAATGGTTAGTTCCAATGCTTATAAACAGTGTTTCGATGACTTGAAGAAACATTGGAAAAATTGTATAGACTTCTTTGGTGATTATTTTCAAGGAGATAAATTTATTTGAAGGTGAGTAATATTTTTCTTATTTATAAAAAAATTGTCCAGCTACTTTATGGGCATACCTTGTAGTTTAACATATATCAGATAAAAGCTCCAAAAGAGCTATCACTTGAAAATATATATAAAAAATTAAAGTCCCTTTTCAAGAATATAATTCCAAAGTAGTAATCATATTCATACCATTCTACCAATTAATTTTCCTTTAAATTTATGAACATTAAAGAAAATTAAATATAGCATTCCATTCTTCATGATCTGTATCCATCTGAAAAATTTTTTTGATCACAGAAAAATCATAACATTTCTCCACTTAAATTCAATTTTGAATCAAGCCTAATTTTCTAGAAAACTATCTAAGATCAAAAGTTCTATATTGATGCCCGCTCAAAAATGATACTTTTTTTTTTAGGGGGGGGGGGCTTCAAATGATTTAACATCTTCAAAAGCATTTTTAAGCCCTACAGCTAAACAAAGAAGAGAATGGAATGTGATAAGGCATCAGTTTGTTTATCTAAATGTAAATTTTATCATAAGTTAGGGACTGTATAGAAATTATTTTAGAAAAATCCTGTAAATAAGAAATCTGGGTTTACTAATAAAATTTTCTGTACAAATTTCTGTAGCATAATATAGAACAAGATATTTTTAATGGACTTGCTTTTAGCATCTCAGAAATTTAAGGAAAATATAGTAATAGATAAAATAAAATGCTGACTACCATCATGAGTATGACTGTTTTATGATAAAGTATAGAGATTCATCTTTAGCCATTTCACAAACATAAAGTAACTAGCTGCAACTCAGACCTGATGTTTAATTTTAAAGAAGGAATGTATTGCCCACACTTTTTAAAAACTAAAATGGAATAGGAGATTTCAAAGCATAGAAAAGTATAACAAATTATTACTGTTTCTTTGTTGATTTTAAACCGTCCTTGAGTGGAAGAAGTATCTAAGAGATAGGTAATCTTGCCATATTCTCCTACATCAGCATCAGTAGCTTGGACCAAAGCAACCTCAGTTCCCATAGTAATATCTTCAGCTACAGAAAAATCTGTAGCACTGTTTACAAACACAGGGTTATTATCATTCTCATCTAAAACCTAGAATTACAAAAATATTCAATTAGATAAGATATCAACATTAAGCTTTCTCATAGTCTATAAAAATAAATAAATAATTAAAATACAATTGACTGGAATTATCAGCAAATACTGATATATATATATATATATATATATATATATATATATATATATATATATATATATATATATATATATGAGGCAGTGAAAGGCAAAGTGGTGTAAGTCAGATTTTCAACTCTTTTATTATTTGAGAGCAAAAATGTAATCTTCATGTTGAATTTATAGTGGAATTGCAAATAATTATTATTTGCAATATTATAATAATTATTATGAACTATAATTTGTTCAATTTATAGTGGAAATTTTTGTATTTTTTGCAGTAAAATGCTTTGGACTTATACCACTTGACTTACTGACTTACACCACTTTGCCTTTCACCGCTTCATATATATATTAATTGATTGATTGATTGATATAAAAGAAAAATTGATAAAATTCTGGGAACTAATAGAATTAAAGCAAAAGCTTCAAAATGCTTGCTTTCCTTTCTTGCAGCTTGTTTATATTCATAGGCCCAATGTCTAAAGATTTTATTGCTAAAAAAAGTATTTTAAACTATTTATGGATATAATACAATATAGTTTAAAGATCTCTAAAAATGCATATGAATCAAAATAACGACAAAAGGTAACCAGAAGATGGTAAGTTCCCTTTCTAATGATCTCATAGTGCAAAAGGCCACACAATGGCCGAATGGTCAGGCTGACAATCTTTGTTTGTTCACATATCAGTTTGTAAGTTTGAATCACATAATAGGCATGGGTGTTTGAGGCCATTTGGAATAAGCTTTAAGTAGTAGGATCTTGTCACTTTAGCTTTCATCTAGCAAAAGATGATCTGAGTGCTCAAAACCAACCAGCCATATATTACAAAATTTATACAGAAAAAAGGGTAACTTTAAACAGCTTCCTTAAGTAAAATCACTTAGTTTTGATTGCTGATTGCATATATTTTTAATGGTAATTTATTTAGTTATGCAATACTTAACCATAATTATACTCATCTGCAATGGCTATATACAGTAGAATCTCAATCTATCATTTTTCAAGGGACTGACTGGACTGAACTGAACGATAATGCAGGAACATAACAAAGCATTATGATCGTCAGGACTGGGTGAAATAAACAACACATATGGGAAAATGATGATTCAGAGAACAATTGATTGAGATTCCACTGTATATATATATATATATATATATATATATATAAGGTCTCAATCCTAGCACTATCTTATCATGAATGGTAAACTGAAAATGTGCATTGAAATCCAACTGGTAAAAGACATAAATATTTCTGATTTCTTTTCTCCAAGCGTGCTTGTCAATACAAAATGTGCCAGATAGTTTTAATGTTACAAACTAAAAAAAAGAGAAGATATTTCCTACCATATATTTAGTTAACTTCAGATTTGTAATGATACATAAAAGTAGATCTTTGCATACACTGAGCAAAGATTCTGATACACATAAACATTAAAAATGTGTGCACAGTAGATTACATTCATGTGTAATACTACATATACTAATCAACAAATGCCTTTGTGTCCTTTTTTTTGTGTCATACATATTAAACCAAAGATTTTAAACTTATCCAATAGATTTAACATATTGTCAACAATATACAGTCAGTTATATAAAGCCATAATTTTCAAACGTTATCAGAATTTATAGCAAAAAGTATACTGCATCATACTACATGAAATGCAGATAATGAGATTTCCAAATTGATGATGCCTCCTATCACTATTTAAAAAACAAAAGATGCTGACTGATATCTCCCATAAGCAAAATGTTAAGAGATCATCTTAAAGTAGTTCAATGCTTATCAGAAACTAAGGATGATAACCTTAATACCCAGTTAAAAATGCTGTCTGTGGAATTTAATGAATTAAAATTTATAACAAACAAATATATATGTAATACTAGCTACACATTACAAATTATATTAATAGCTACATTTAAAATATACATACAGGCATAAAAAAAATTGTCTATGAGTGATTCCAACTGTAATAATATCACATTTCAAGCAACATAGGTCCCAAACTTTATATTCACTTCAATCTTCAGACTATCAGTTTTGTAACTATCAAGTTACACTAAAATATGCATTCTAAATTCCAAAAGTTTACCTGAATAAATATATCAGCTGCTCCAGAGAGGGGAGGAATGCCACTGTCTGTAGCTATCACAGTCACATTTAACCATGAGAACATCTCTCGATCAATTTTGTTGCTCACACTAACTTCTCCTACAAAATAGAAATAACTGTGAAAAAAGATTCAAAATGCTGGAAATATATTACTTTACAATACTTCATTAAAATATTTTGAATAATTAATTTAACTCTTGGCATTATAATTATTATTTTGAGTGACAACTAATACTTAAAAACGTTTGTAATTGTATCTCTTAATTAGCAAAGTCTATGTACACAAAATATAGACGTATTGCTTTTGTAATTCCCTCAAAATTTAAAATTAATAACACATTCTTGATTGTGACATTTTGAAAAACATTTAACCTCAAGTAAAAATAATCATACAAAGAATCTACAGCATCAAGTATATAGTATGAAAACAATAATTAATTTTCCTAAATTTATATTTATCTCAGCAATAAAAAGGGCTAACACCTCATGTTTTTTCTTAAGATTAAAAAAAATGATTTTTAAAAAAAAAAATTTACATTACATTTCACATATTCTTTTCTTATAAAGCTCAGTCATTTAAAAAAATTGACATTAAAAAAAAAAAAACAGAACCACGCTACTTCTTACAAATGACTGTTGCCAACTGAATGGAGGAGTTAAAGTGGTTGGAAAACAGAAACCTCACGGGAAATTATCGCTGGATATCTCTAAAATACATGGTGAAGTAAAACTACAGGTTTAATAAAACTGCACCACAGCAAAAGGGCAGAACAGTTAGAAGTAAAAAATGTCTAATGAAATATAAAACTATCTCATTTTGATCAGGCAGTAAAGCATACAAATTTTCTGCATATAAATATAAAAACATTATTTACACAAACCTACAAAATTATAAAAATTACAAAATTTACAATAAAATTTAAAAAATTATAGTAATGAAACATACATAACATTATTCATTTTTTTTAACATTTGAAACATACAAACAAGCAAATGATGACCAAGATAGTAAACAGATTAATTATATCTTAAAGCTATTGTGTTAAAAATACCAAGTTTCTAAAATGTTATTGTTAAGAAAAGATACATTAATTAATCCCAGAACTGTGCCTATATTGTTATGTTAAAGTTTTATTTTTGGAGAATAGAGATGAATGCTTTAACAGAGAATAACAAAAATCAATAAGCAATAGGCCATATAAACTTTGGTATGTACATAAGGATAGACATAACAAACTGAAAAGTTTTAAAGTAAATATATATGGTTTATAGGGGCAAAAATTTTCCGATATTATAACACGGACATATTTTACTTTTGCAAGGGTAACAACCTGATAAACAGTTACTAAAATCAAAGCATTTTTGTCTAAGCATATAGTAAAAGTCATACATAAAAGTTAACTACTAGGGATAAAAATTTCAGAGAGATTTGATAATTTAGTTACTACAAAAAAAAAAGAAAAAAAGTCCTGTTTATAGAAGGTATGGATAACAGTTTGAAGGAATATAACCAGTCAAAATAAATCTCTAGTTACATGAAGATGTTACATAATTAATTTTGCCAATCTTGTTCTTTTGTCTAGCAGTAACAGTGTTTATAGATAGATAAACTGCAAAGTAAAAATTGCCTATTTATACTTCTCTGTATCTGAAGTTCTATTTATTCAACCAATATAATTCAGTTATCATACAAGAACTACTTATCTCCATAGCTATTTAATAACATGTAAAAGTAAAATTATATTACTTGAATCAAGGAATTCTTAAAATACATTTTATTTATTAGAATTATATTTCTTCTTGAGTTAAAAATATATCTTTGAATTAGAAGCTTATATGATATATTTCATATTTGCAGTATTAAAGTAACAAAATTTAAAATAAATACACAAACATTCATTAAATGCAAAACATGAGCACATATTCAACACAAAGCGATTTTGCTTATTAAGCTATAAAAACCCACCTGTTATTGGATGAAGCCACAGCAAACCAGTAGATTCTACATGAAAAGAGCAGAGAAGAATAGAAAAGCATGGTTAGCATGTAAGCCCTTGCACCATGGTCATTTATTAAAGCATGTTAATAGCAAAAAATGTTACAATGATATTGCAAGCTGCATTAGATCTTGTTATTATGCCACCATTATGCATTTCAAAGCTGTAAACATTACTGATCATCAGTTGACATTGCTTGTTAAACACATTCAGTTTTAAGAGTAAAAAACTAGCAGGAGCAAAAATGTTTAAACTAAAAATACATTATATGATGAATATTCAACAACTTTTGGAAGACATAGGGCTCTAACAACATAGAAAACTACAATATAAGATATTTTAATGTGAGATATAAAACTTTTCAGGAGAATAGATAATAACTCAGATGGCATACAAAAGCTGGGATATCAAAATGTAGCAAAATACATCAATTTTTGTCCCATAGATTTTTTACCAAATGGAAACAATAGAGAGATACATCACATCCTGAAAATTTTCTACTTTACAATGTTCAGAGTGACCACATTGTGTATTTTATTAGAATTAATGATGCCCACAACACACAAGTTCAGAGGAATGTTCACATACAGTAAGGGACAAAGGACCTTTAGAGAGTGCACAATCTACATGTTGCACTAGCAATTTATAACAACAGGTATATATGGGACATCTGCAGAATTGACAAAAGCAGTAATATCAAATTTTAACTCCTGTGCTGAAACTTCATGTGCTATTCTACACTTGCCCATTTCTCTCCAATTATGTTCTACTATCATTTTAGTTGTATATCTTGTATAATGGTTATATGTGTGCATATTAGAGAGATAGAATCTGCATTTTTCTGTATTTTTGTTTTTACATATATAGAAATATCTGCATATTTGAATAATATTATAAAAAATATGATGCAGTGAAAAAAGTATTTAAACCAAAGGAATGAAGAACCGGTGGAGTAAAATACTTGCATATATATATATATAATAAAAACAGATATTTTAAAGTACAACTGATTTTGGTGTACCTATCTCCTTCAATAAAAAAAATTTATTCATAGAAATATTACTGTTGTTATTTTAAATGAAATAAAGAAAGCCATAAAATTTATTAAGAGCTACAAATGAGCTTTTATAATCATAAAAACAGCTCATTTAGCAATGTTCAACAACCCAGCACATGCTGAATAATCACTAATGAAAAATCATGTTTGGTATATAAATTTAGAGCAAAATCTCTTGATTTCAGTTCGTCTGAAATAGTCTATTTTAAGAGTTTAATTTTGCATTATACTGTTTTGTTAATCACTGAGAGTTCAAGCAAAGAAGAAAGATGGCCTTTACAATAGGTATTATAGTGAAGATATTTAATATAAAATTCATATTATGGATAATGTTTACTAATAACATTAAATAGAAAAAAAATACCTATAGCTATGTTTACAACTCATTATTTCCCATATTTAACTATTATTAAAAATTTTATGACTCAGCAAATGGTGCATAATTTAATCAACATACATCAACACATTTAGTCATTTAGGAACATAAAGCTCTTGGAATACCTTTCTCAACTAAAATCAGGCTAGTGCAAAAGCTTGTTTATTTTGGAATTACAATAAATTTTTAATGCTACGTCCTGAGCTTGGGAAGCATGACAGCATCAGAAATTGAACATAAAGAAATTGCATGAAATTTCAATTCACTTTTAAAATAGTATATTTATACATAAAAAAAGGTTATGAACTTTAAATGTATATATATATTTACCATGTTAAAACCAAATTTGTCAATTTTTAAGAAGATAGGGAAATTCTTATAAATATATGCTTTTGTAAGTTTCTTTTTTAAAACTTTTTTTTTTCATTTTCAGAGATACAAAAAAAGGCCTATTTTTATTATTGTTTTTATTTAGGCAAAGAATGTATTTTTTCATTTCAACATCAGTAATAATGTAAAAAACCCTGAAAATTTATTACCAAAAAAAAAATGTAGAGAAATTGACAAAGCTATATATAATTTAAACATACTTCTCAACACGCTAAAGTTAAAAAATACTTTTCATGGATGATAAAATGGATGAAAGAAGTGGCAATAACAAAATTCAAATGCAGACTGCAGTATAATTACAAAATTTACTGGTTATGGCTTCAAGTAAGATCCTATTCTGTAGTTTATAAAAACAATCAAATTTTGAAAGCATGAATTAAACTTTAATAAAATTGTTACACTTTTACAAAACAAGTTAGTAATATATCAGTAATTTTAAAACATGAGCTTAACAAATACCTTAAAGAGTGAACATTTAGGCAGAATAAGTATTTAAAAACAGTTGTAAAACAAAATTAAATTAAAATTAAAACATTAATGTTACTTGTGAGTAAAAAGTAATGAAAGTAGCTTCACCAAAATAAACAAAAGAAAAACTCTACAAATTAAAACAAACTGGATGTTTCTTTCAACCTTATTAATATGAAAAAATATAATTGTTTTGCTATAAACAATTAAATTATTTGCTTACAATGATAAAATAACTTTTCAAGAACACACTATGTTGGTTCCTTAATATTATTTAAACAATTCTAAGATGACAGCAAGTACATGTACTTCAATAGATGTAATTTATATTTTTTTTATTAAAAACATACTTTAACACTATACTATGTAGAATTCACTCCCAATTACAGACCAAGAAGTTTCTTACATGTCAAATTAAGCAGTTTCATAGGTGGAAGAAAACCTATGCATTTAACAGAAAGTTTTTTTAAAGTTAAAAACAAATATTAATATAAAAATGATGGACCCTTAAAAATAGAGTTTTGGATACCTGAATGCTTTTTTCTGCTATAAATCAAAATCAAAGTAAATCTTTAAAAACATTGGTTTGATTCAATAACATACTGAATCTGTGTGCTTGAGGCATACAGAATTAGGAAGAGAATTATTTCAAACAGCAGCTATGAAAGTCAGATCCAAATTCATTTTTAATTTAAACTTGTTATAACAATTTGGTTCTTTTTTAATATGGAAATTCATTTTAATTTCTACAGCAACATACCAAAATAATACAAATTTTGAGAACCTTAAAAATTTGACTAAGAATGATGCTTTTAAACAAACATGATTTTCACGCTCACACACAAAACATACATAAAGTTAAATAAATAATATATATATATATATATATATATATATATATATATATATATTTCGTTTCCAAACAATATAATTAATTTTTAAAAGTGACAATATAAATTTTGTCTTGACTTAAAATTTATTTTAACAGTATCCCTTATCAGAAGTGAAATTTGAAGCATGGTCATGGAAATTTTAAGCATGCTTCAGAGTTTTTGATTTATCATACACCACACTTTATATTGAGATTTAATATATAAAATTCTCCCTGAAAAAAAAAGAAAATTTAAATTTGTTTAAAATAATTTTTTCAGGTTAGTATACAGTTCACCTTCAAATAAGGGTTTATAGTTTTATCCATTTTTTCCCAAACAATTAATTTTATTTCCTGATGAAGGAACAAATGTTTGTGTCAAATATCTTTATGCTTTTAAAATTATGCATTTCCTTTGAATTATTCCTTATATAATATTTTTTTAAATGAAGTTTTAGAGTAACTTACTCAATAATACTTAATTACAATTCAAATTAAACTTAAATAAATTCACCTTATACCCATGCCATCCATATTAAGTTTTAAAATTGTTTTGAAAAGAAATTTTTTTGACATGATACTTAAAAAAAAAAGATGATACTTAAAAAAAAGAAAAAGAAAAACCCAACTAAATAGCTCATAATATTATTTTTACCTGATTTTCTATCTACTCCCACAAGACCAATGATGTCTGAACTTCCTTGCAGAGAGTAAGTCAAGGACCGATTCTTATCAGCATCTTCAGCCACCACTGTCACTATTGGAGAACCAGGTTTTGTATTTTCTGTAACTGCCTGCCTATACTGTCTTTTCTGGAAACGAGGCCTATTATCATTTACATCTTCCACTTTGACAGTGAGAGTAGCTGTAATAAGAAAAGTTAAAATACATTTTATAAGCAGATTTAACATTGATATACTCTAAGATCTTTTCATCAAAGACATGGATATTAAACATTGCTTTAAAAACCATAAAAAAAATCCTTAAAATGAACAAAATTATTAAAAAAAAAGTTTGTAATTTTACAATTAGAATTTGTGAAATATTTTATACTTTTTTAGGTACTTACTAGATTATGTAAGAATGAAAACATTTTAGTGAAAAGGGTATAGAATACAATTTTACAGTAAAAACACCATTTGAACTTTTTCTTATAAATATTAACATTTCCTGGTGACTTAGAAGCAAAAATAACTACTTAAAACTCAATTATTACTTATTTTCTTTTTTATCTATTATTATCAGTTGAAAAACAAATAAATAAATAATGATACAAAACAACTCATTCATGTACAAAACTAAGATGTAATTCATAACAGCTTGAAAATGGTTATGTTGTCAATCTAGTAAACCTATAACTGCTGAGCAAATAAAAAAATATTTTCTTAGTTCCTGTTGCCATAGAAAATCTTCTAAAAAATCAAATTAATACTAATCTATCTCACAAAACTTTACTAAGCAACTTAGTCATATCACCCCCCCCCCATTCTTTCTATACACACAGCATACATACTTCAAAATTATGGTTAAGAAAGTTTTGATGGAGAGCAAAATAAACAGGTTATGGCAGAAGGCAAGCCCAGTTTTTAGAATTTAAGACTATAAATTTGGAGGAGGCAACATAACAGTTCTCCAGGTGAAAGCAGTCAATAGTTACTTGCCTTATGTAACATGATAAAAACTAGGCAAGTAACTATAGCACTCCTAATATTGTAAAAAGCTGTGTACACATAGTGATTGCTATGGTGATATGTTATACTTAATTAAAGAATGTGAAGCAGTTCTTTTTATATTTTGAGAAGTAACTTCTGTATGCTGAACAAAATTCTTAAGATGGCAACATCTTTTGGCTGCTTTGCAATCATTAAAAAATATTCAGATAATTTCCCCTCTTTTATCCTGGCTTACACTCATAATCAAGTTACAAATGATTTCCTGAAAAAATATTTGAAACGAGCCTGCTATTTTTCACCAAAATTTAATGATCATTACATACAAATAGGATAAAATAAAATTAAAGATACCTGTAATTCAAGAACCTGTGACCCGTTTTTAATGAAATTTGTTTTATTTCAGTTTTAGTCTTTTTAGGTATTATTTATATAAATATTGTGCTATTTTTGCAACATTGAATCATAGACAAATAAACTCAGAGTTTTGGTGATCTATGGTTAAATTATTCATGAGTTAATATAGTTTACTGCTGGATTGCATGATATGATAGGACAGCTTAAACTTCTGATCTAAACAGCCTATTGTTATTGTTTTTGTTGTTTCTTATGCCCCTGGTTGGAAGTTGAAGACCAGGTCCATATAGGCTTCAAGCTGAAGTATGTGGCTCTGGATTTAATCAGCACCATAAGGGTTAGAGGAGCCCAGTGGCGTAGTGGTTAAAAGCGTCAAGCTGCCATCCCACAGGTCCAGGGTTCGACCCAGCGACTGGGCAAGGTCGACTCAGCCTTTCATCCCTTGAGTAGGTCGATAAAATGAGAACTGAACTCTGGGGGTCCCACGTCAGGTTGACCACCTGACTGAGACATATGCTGTATAGCACCCCAAGCCCCAAGGTCAAGAAAGTGGAAATGAGTACTGCCGGCCCTGGTCCACATCGGACTGTTGCGCCGTGAGTTTAGTTTACAAGGACCGGAGTCTGTCTTAGCTAGTTGCCACCTCAATTTTGAACCAGCACCTCCAGGGGAGACTTTTGGGGGGATTGAACCCTCTCCTACCCTCACTGACCTTTATAGAAAGACTTTCCGGTCTACGGATTTAATGTACCCATAACTGGTCTAGACACGGAGGTATTTAACTGTGCTTGCCGGAATTCAAGCACCCTCTATACTGAAAGCCAGCATGTTACTGCAGGGCTACATCGAAGCTATTTCTATCAATAATTGAATTAGTTGAACTTTGCTTCAGGTTTTAAAACTTCCACTTATCTTACATACATGGGATTAAAATTCTAAGATATTAGTAACTAATTCAAAAATTATAAATTACAGGCTGAATAGATTTGAAAAGAATATTTTTTTTCATCCTATGCCCATTGCTGCTCTTTCAAGCATGCAATGCTTTGAAGTCCAGTACGACTGGGAAGTTGGTTCAAATTCAAAAAGATCTGTTCACATGTCACCAAGATCAGGGGAAACCAAAAGGTGGTCATTGCTAATATTCCCATGCCCTCAAAGTAGACAAGCAGAAGTTGCAAACAGTACAATGCAATTCATATTAAAAAGAAAAGTTTTAATACTATTTACCTGTAGATGTTTGGCCTTTTGTAGCAGCAGCTAAATCTTCCACTTTAATGACAAGCTTTATTAATTCCATTTTTTCTCTATCGAGAGATTTACCAACAGTCACTGTGCCATCTACAGCATTAATGGCAAAGATATTATTGTAGTCATACTCTGATGGTGACACCAGGGCTCCTTCTTCAGTTCTGCCCTCGCTGATTCGATAATCTATAGAAAACCTCAAAACAGGTCGTTCATCTGCATCAGTAGCAGAGACTCTGGTGACGATGGTACTAATCTGGGCATCTTCAGAAATCATAGCCTAGAATAAAAGCTCAAATGTAAGTTTACAAGCCAAGCATAATTAATACAATTCTGATGAGTTTAAAAATATGAAGCAACTCAGGTTTTAAAATGCATTTAGAGAAAGAAAATAAATGTAATGAAGAGTTTAAAAAAAAAAGTTTACTTCATCTTCATGTCTAATTTTTATTGCATAAATGTTTGTCATTTTGCTTAAATTTATTTATAGAAAGAAACTTATCCTAATTTTCAAGGCATTCACCACGGACAAATTCTGTTTCCCAAGAGATGATAAAAATTTTCTTTGACCATATAAAATTTTATGCATTGATGACATTGGTTTGATTTAGTTAAGTTGTTTTAATATATTTTTCATAAGACCTAATTTAAATTAACTTACTTTATTATTATAACTAATCGAAAATCCAGTTCAACATTAAATAATAACTTACAGGAAACAGCCTTTTTATATCCACAGTAAAAAAAGGTTTATTTTTTATTGCGGATATTAAGAAGCTGTGTGTTTCTGTTTTTCCTTAACATATAGTAAAAATAATGAAGAAGAGTCTTGCAAATGAAGTAATTTAGAAATTTTCTGATATATTTTAGCAGTGCTTGATTTCCAGAAATAGAGGTGCCGGAACTGTAACCATCTGGGGTGTGTGTGGGGTATTCCAAACTACATATTTATACAGTGGAATCTCGATCTATCATTTTTCAAGGGACCAACTGAACTGAAAGATAAATGTGGGAAGACGATAGATCCGGTAACATAACAAAGCAATATGATCGTCGGGACTGGGTGAAATAAATGATACATACAGGAAAACAATCATTCGGGAAAACGATCGATCGAGATTCTACTGTGTATATATATATAATAGGCCAGGCCCACTCACTAACAACAGAGTAATATGTGATTAAATAAATGTTTTTAACTATCGTAATCTTTCTTTCCTAAAGAGAGGTACCGGAATGCCATTCCGGCACGTTCCACCTCAAATCAAGCCCTGCATTTCAGCATCCTAACAAATGCCCCCCCAGGAATCATGAACCTTGAAGATGTATATTTTTTTAACTTAGATTCTTGCATGTTCTGAAATAGAATGAAATCATTCTATAGCCAAGCCTCCTTATTTGGCACAATACAAATTGAAAAAGTTTATTAAAAATGTATTACAACAATTATGCAAAAGTAACCTTCATCTGTAATTGTACAAATGCAACTTTACTACTTTTTGATTAAAAAAATCTTCTCACCTGCTTTGGATCCACAAACTTTGGAGCTTTATTATTAACATCCATTATGGAAATATTAACTGAGACTCTATTTTGCTGTTGCTCAGTGCCAATGCCTCCATCTAAAGCAACTACATCCAGCAGATAGAAATTAGATTTAGGAATAGTCCTGTCAGGATCCAAATTAGCTCCTTGAGCAACACTTATAATACCAGAATCAGCATCAATCACAAATTTATCTTGAGCTCCAGATTGTATTCTATACACAACTTGACTGTTAGATGATGAATGATCACCATCTAGGGCTTTCACTTGTACGACAGATGTGCCAGAGGGAGTATCTTCAGGAATAGATTTACTATAGAAAGGCTGGACAAATACTGGTGGGAAATCATTTACATCCTAAATAAAAATATTTGAAATGTAAGTTTATTACATACTTTACAACAATGTTGTAAAAAATAATATTGAATTTAAAATACTGCAGAAGTATCTGATACATATATTCCAATAAGTTGACACTATTATATTTCCTTCATCAATAATAATTATTCCAAAATTTCCTTTTCAGCTGAGAAATAATTTAACTAAATGTTGTTTGAAACAAAATTTTGTTTCTACCTTAAAACAGAAGCATCACAGTTTTCAAAATAATCTAAAAAAGGTAACAAAATGTATAATAATAAATATCAATTATTATAGGTGCTTTCTACAAATACATACCAAGGAGCATGTAAAGCAAGAAGTTTAAATCAAATTAGTTTAAAAAAAACTACGATTAATGAACATGTAGAGGATTTACAGTGAGTTTTAACAGCCTATAACATAGGTGAAGCCTTAAGAAATAGAACCTATTAATAGAACCTATTTTAAACATATCACTGAAATAATTAGATAATTTACTTTTAAAAGTAATAGCTAGCACGCATGCATGCATGCACACACGCATGCGCATGCACATGCACACGCGCACACACACACACATATATATATAAATTTTGGAAGCTTTACATGACATCAGATTTCATAACAATAATACCATAACTTAAAACAGATTTTCAAAATTTAAATTCCAAAGTAATTTTGAAACAATTCTAGGATTTGTAAAGGTAATCATAGAATTATTATTCAACTTATAAGAAATTAATAAAAATAAAAATGTTGATTAGTAAGCTAAAGAATATTAAAAACAAATTTACTCTAATCGTAGCAATTCCAAGATTCTGTCAATAGAATATAAAGCAGCAAATTAAGTAAATTTTAGACATAATAACTAGAATATTCCTTATCGAGGTGTTAAATTTTCATAACCATTTGCAAATTGTAATGAAAGTTTTTTCTAAAATTAAAAAATGTTAAGAACATTTGAAAAAATAAGTAGTTTATAAAAAAAACATACCTGAACATAAATAATGACAGGTACATCACTGTAAAGGGAAGGTGTTCCTAAATCATAAGCTCTAACTTTCAGTTGAAAGGTTCTAATGTCCCCCTTTTCACTAGACATCTTTTCAAAATCCACTACTGACCGTGGTTTTATTTCACCAGTTAGTGGATTGATGCTGAAGTTTTTAGATCTATCTCCATCAACAATTTGATAGCGAACTTGACTGTTAGATGATCCTCTCAAGTCATCATCTTGGGCCTAAAAATTATTTTATTAATTTATTTTAAAAATACAGGCATTAAAGAACAAAAATCATATTTGACTATGTGTATCTATATATATAATTATTAGAACACAGTTCTTAAGTAGTGCACACACACAAATATATATATATATATATATATATATATATATATATATATATATATATATATATATATATATATAATCAAAAGCATGTAGAATCATAGTTAACAGTCTAAAATGTGTTAGAAAAGGCAGATTAATATAGGAAGTACATGTAACTATCCACTCTATAAAACATTTATAGCCATTTCTTAAGAACTGCAATAGAATTTTGACATGATTTTAACTTTAATAATCATAATAGTTCTAACTATTCATTGTATCCTATTTTTGTGATAGACTCTAAAGAATTTTATACTACATGAAAAATTAATCCAAATTAGAAATTTAATTTCCCTATTTTTTACTGTTGTTTTTTAAATTAAAAAAAACTAGAGGTCACAATATAGAAAATATATAGCAAAATATTATATACCAAGCATGTACATTCTCGGTTAAATTAATGGTAAATTCTTGAATTTAAGCTCTCTTTATATTTATGTGAATCATAATTAGTGTTAAAATATTTCCCTATGAACTATTTTCCTAGCAAAGCACACATCCAAATAGATTAGGGTTATAATATATCTCCAAAATATATTAGCCACTGAATGAAGTTTTAATAATTATCAAAGGATAAAATATTTCAATAAGATGGAGATGCAAATCCTACTACAGATAAGTATTCTATAGACTTCAAATTAACCAGGTTGAAATTTTTTCTTCCACATTACACTTTAATGGAAGTGTTTATTTTTTAATTATATATATTTTGCATTATTTAATAAAAGCATGTATTACTCAATGAATTGATCTTTACCTGAACAATTAAAGGTGTTAAAAAATTTTCTTCATTCTCATTTAACCGTGCTTCATATTTCTGTTGTAAAAATCTTGGGACATTGTCATTCACATCATCCACTGATATAACAAGTTGCACCGTATTTCGGTTTCCTAGCCCATTGCTGTCTCTTGCTTCTACAGTCACAAAGTATTGTGCTGTAGTTTCTCTATCCATTCCATGATCTTGTTCTTTGATGGTCACAACTCCAGTGACAGGATCTAAATGCAGTCTGGTGGGAAAAAAATGATATACTGAAGATTTATGTCTGTTACATTTAAGTCATTTTTCAGTAGGAGTGAAATTCCTTAGTTTAAAATACTGATTAATTTTTTTAAATACAAGAACACTTATTTATGAGTTAAAAATGGGATTTTTATGTTCCTTAATCAGTCGACATTTTCAGTACTACAAATGGTCATTAAAAACAATAATTGTTCTTTTTTTATAAACAAAACTAATTTTCAATTTAAAAAGCAAAAAGTATTTTTTAGATACAGAAGAATAATTAATTTATCAATAAAAGAGGCAGATTAATATACTGATTAATTTTTTTTATACCAGAACATTTACTTTTGAGTTAAAAATATGATTTTTTTTGTTTGCTCCTTAATCAGTGAATATTTTCAGTACTACAAACAGTCATTAAAAACAATAATTGCTCTTTTTTATAAACAAAATTAATTTTGAATTTAAAAAACAAAATGTATTTCTTAAATACAGAAGAATAATTAATTTACCAATAAAAGGAATCCGATAACACAAAAAATAAAAAATAAATGTACAAATCCCTCAATATCAATTTTCAATAAGCTTTGTTTAAAAAACATAAACAAAGAAAAGCTCATTTTAAAACTAACAATTTAACTCCACATTCATATCATCTAAGACAATAATTATAAAGTTGCCATAACATATGCAAACATTCTGTGAAATATCATAACAGAAAAGAAAAGAAAAAAGAAAAAAAAAAGTAGTCAAAAGAAATCAGTTTTGCCCCTGTGATAGGAAAGTTAAATTCCTCTAAAATAAAGGAAGAATCCTCTTTTAATACCTTCCTTTAAAACATTACAAAAAAGCTGTATCACATTCACAGTAGTCCATATGTATCATGGAATTTTTTAAAAACATAAATAAATCATAGAAAAAAAGTAGAAAACTTCTATAAAATAATAGTAAAAAAAGTATATAACTTGCAGGTAATAAATGAGAATGAGCAGTTTCTTAAGTTATGAGGATTTCTTAACTATTTCAGATTTTAAGAGACATCAACTTATAGAAAAAAAAGTAAAATAGTTATCAATATCTTAAACTGAACAAAAATTGTCTCAAAATTTTGTATATTTGGCAAAAACCATGTATGATTTTAATAAATTTGATCAAAATGTACATAAAATAATTTCATTTACCCCATTCCAATGTTTATTTTAATATATTATGAAATTACACATTTTCCCCTTTCACAATCTTATTAATAGAGTATGAAATTTAAGAATAAAATTGTAAGGTAGTTTTCATCATAACTTACTTATCAGCAATTTGGCCTCTTATATCAGTATATTTGATTCCCCTGGTGCCATAATCTCCAGAATCTCTGTCTGTTGCCTAAAAATATTAGAAATATGAACAATAACAAATTTCATGAGCAAGAAAAACAATGCTTTCTGTAAATCAATGATTCTTCAAACACACAATAATTTTAGACACTTTTAGTATTTATTATTTTTTAAGTTTTAACTAATTATTTTTAAGAAACGGATTGTGAATAAAATTACAATAAATGATAAAATTATGTATTGTAAAAAAAAAACATGCGCTTATTAACAAATATTTCTTAAAATTTAGAAACTTATTCTTCATAATTTGGAAATTTCATAATTTTAAATTTAACCATTTATAATAGTGTATTTAATCAATTACTTTAATTGAAATGAAACATTTGGCTAAATAAGTTACTTTGCTAAATAACACAAATAATGTAAATAATTCAATACAAAATAATACGTATAAAGAGGGCATAGATTGCTGAACAAATTAGCAAAAAACCTACCCTAGCATTGAAAATTTTAACGTTGCTAATGGTATAGAGAAACTGAATGTGTAATATCAAAAATTAAAAATTTACCATCAATTTTGAGATTATAAATTTCATTTCAAATTGCCAGGGTACAATGTTAAGAATGCTGCACAACAGCATATAAAAATTAGCACATCTGTTTTATAGCTATTTCGAGGTTATGGTAGAGGTAAAAGTCATAAATAAGTTTGCATTAGATCTTACAATAAACTAAAAGAAAGGTATTTTATAAAGTGGATTTCAAAATTTTTTCTATTTAGATGTTTGAAAACTTTATATGGATTCAGCTAAATGCAGTATCTACTTTAATGTTTAGTATAAATCAAAAGCACTAAAAATATATTCCCTGATAATATGTAATAATTAGATGATATAAATCAAAAGAGTATGAAAATACCTGGAAATTGATCAATTGTTAGATTGCTTAGGGCAAAGAAAAATGGGTTGATTTGATTCCTGCGATAGATTGTTAACCATAGATTGTTTTACGCGAGAAAAAATAAGAATGAGTAAGATGTGAGACTGGGTTGTAGTGGTGTCCAAAAGATATTGAATAATTTTTGATGAAAAGGTATGTGGCTCTTTGGCTTTTTTTAACATTCTTATGCACTGTAAGAATAATCTTTAAAAACTTCATAAAAATATCATAAAGCTGTTTGAATTTGAAAACTTACAGAAATTGTAGTGAGAATAGTTCCTGCATCAGCATTTTCTGGAACAGATACCCTATATACATCCTCCGAAAATTCAGGAAAGTTGTCATTCACATCCCTAATGAAAACTGTTACATCAGCACTACTTGATTTGGGAGCAAACTGAACTGTTTCTTGAGCAACAATCTGGAATGCAATTAATATAAAGCAAATACTTAAAAATGTACTAGATAATAGAGATTTCACAATAAAACATACAATATATGCTACATTAAACGATACTCTGGTGAGATTTTGCTCTGGTGTGAGTTTTGAACTGCATATACACCTAAACTACTGTTGATAACTAAATACTTTAATGTAGCATTTGTAACCACTTTAGAGTAAATACTTTACTGTGGCATATGTTACCAGTTTGTAGACTTTTTGGGGGGAGGGAGAGATTTATCCAAAATCCTAATCTTTTAATTCATTACTGTGATTAAACAAATTGAGAACAAGAAAATTAGGATTTTTTATATTTTAGCCAGAACTATGAGGCTCTATTCAGGCTAATATGATTAGGAAGTTTCATGAAACTACATGAAAATATTTTTCATAAAAAATAAAACACCTCAGGTAAAAGAAATATTAATTTAGGGAATAATAAATGAAATGTAAATTGAACATAACAAAACATAAATAGCCTTTATGAATATTCCTGAAAATAATAAATTTATATGCTTGCCTTATTTCTTGATAATGATCATTTCTCTACTAGAATACCTTGATCAAAACAAGATAAAATATATTTGATTAATAATTTAGTTTATCTTGTACCTAATATTTATGAATAACAAATACAAACTGTCATAAAAGCATATGAAATCACTCAGTCCTTTTCATAACTCATTACATCAAAAACATTAGAGATGGGGAGGTATAAGGCTCTTTTAATTAGTGGATATTTTCATGCTTTTTCTAAAAAAATTAATATTTTTATTCATCAGGGTGCAAAAGATCATTTAAATTTGCTACTGCTTCTAACATAAAGGCATTACAAAACAAATTGCATCGGAATTAACATATGAAAAATGTATACAAAATATCTAAAAAAATAAATATTTACTTATAAAATGCAATATTTAAACTTAATATTTACCCTGAAATTAAATTCTTGTGTTCTTTCAAAATCCAGTGCTAAAGAGTTTTTGACACGAATGAGAAAAGAGGCTTCATTCACACCTTCAGAAGGAGTTACATCAAAAACTGCATCATCACCTTCCAGGAATATTCTAAATGTTCCATTATTACCCTATATTAAAAAAATGAAATCAAATACGGGAAATTTAATTTTGATTTGGCTGGTTTCTGGAGCTCTATGGACTTCTAATTTTGATTTGAGACATGCCAGAAATATTTTACATCAAACAATCTTAGAATACTATATGCAAGCCAAGATGTGCAGATAAAGTTCATTAGGAAATAAAAATTAATATTACACATAATGGCATAAAAATTGTCAGTAAAATAATTTAGTATTTTCTGTTCGAACAGAAAATACTTATAAAAAATTATCTCCCTTGCTCACACCCAAGACAAGAAAAGAAAAGTTGACAGTTTAAGAAATTAATATATAACTGTTCATATGTATACTATTCATAACTGTTGCTCACACCCAAGACAAGAAAAGAAAAGTTGACAGTTTAAGAAATTAAAATATAACTGTTCATATGTATAAACATACTTCTGAAAGTAAACTATGATTTATAAACTAGAGTTATAGAAGCTTTCTACCCAACTGAAATATATTTTTCTGGTATTATAAAATAAGCTTCCCAGATATTATGTTAAACATAAATTTAGAGGGAGATAGAGCATTAAATATTTTGAAATTTGCTTAAAATTTTTTAAGCAATGCTTTAAAGTTTCTCCAGTGTTAATATAAATAACATATTTCCATGGCATTTTACTTTTATCTTTATTAACTTTTACAGGTTTCCTAGGTTCTGCCTCATCTCTGCAGAAATCACGCCATATATTAATACCAATATGTTCACTAATTATGAGAAGAATTTTACAATATGCAGTTTTAAATGTGAGAGGAAATTATTTTTTTTGTTAAGGTAGATGTTTATCAACATTCTTTCCTATCTTTCACTATAAAAATTCTATTTGTTGTAATTTATGGAAAAATATGTTTTTAACTACAGAAAGAATTTTACAACAAATTGCTGAATAAAGTAATGTTTTACAACCTTCAATTCTAAAATTCTTCAAGTAAAAACAAAATTAACATTAATTTTAACTAGTACAAACAATAATAAAATAATTTATAATACAAAATTTATTTTCATCTACAATAGGACAAATAAAGGATGACACATAGTATACCATATATTGGAATGATCAGTGGTGCACCCATGATTTAATCTTGGGGAAGGGGGGGGGGGCGAGTTGAACAGATAAAAATATTTGTAATACAAATTCAATATTTATAATGCAATTTCTATTCTTTAGGGGGGAGGGGGGCAGGGGCCCCTTGGCCCACCCCCTGGGTGTGCCACTGGGAATGATAAACTAAGATAAAATGCAGTGATTTATACCTTAAATTTTGAAATACTATTAATCAAAAAATATTAATCAGTTAATGCAATTTCTTTTTCTTTGGGGGGGGGGGGAGCACTGGGTGTGCCACTGGGAATGATAAACTAAGATAAAATGCAGTGATTTATGCCTTCAATGTTGAAATACTATTAATAAAAAATATTAATCAGTCATAGTACATGAAAAAAATATTTATAAATAAAAAAAAATTGGTAGAATAAAATGTACTATCAATAAAACAAATCTAAAGAATCACAAATATTAGTTATATTTAAAACAAGCATGAGCACATAAACTGACCTGATCATGATCAAAAACTTCAGCTACACTAGAGCCTATAAAATTAACTGGTACATTTACTTCAGCATTTTCATTGATCTCTGCAGTATATTGCCTACTCAAGAATGTGGGTGTTTCATCATTGACATCTGTTACAATGATTGTGACTTCAGTAGTGACACTTGGAGAGGGATATACACCAAGTGAGACTTCTTGAGCCTAAAAGTAATATAGGAAAAATTAGCAGTCAATTTTAATACAGCAAAAAAAAGTTACAATTCCTAGTCAGTGATTTTTTGTTATTTAACTTGAATTTTCCATATAAAATTTCAAACTACAAAAACAAAATAGCTTATTTTAAATGAAGCTAGCTGATAAGTTTACTTTGAAGCCAATAAAGCTAGATATTAAATAATAACATAATGAACAGTTTGTAACATAAAAAAGTGTAATTTAAAGAAAAGTTTAAATAATAATGCATATATATATATATATATATATACTATATAAAGACTACTAAGGTACTATAACTAACAACAAAGCTTTAGGTATATACAACTTAAAATGAAGTTATATCAAAAGTTTTTGGTAAACTAACAGAAGAATTACATATACAATGTTGTTAGATTATAAATATTTTTTCAGCATAACAACAACTAATAAAATTATACATTTCATCTGCTCTAAAAATCATACAACCTCTTAGAAATTATATTATATTAATACAAATCAAGAGATCTGTTTTATTCAGTCTCAATTTACTTCTTTCCCCAGTCATCTGTTTTATCTCTCTCTGTCAAATAGTAATAAAATTTTATCGATTTATATTTTATATATGTTTGGTTTGTCATGTTCCCTAGGATAGAACATGATTCATAAAATGAGTAATTTAATAATATACAAGATAATTAATTTTCTTTTGTATGCCAAAAAAAAAAAATCAAGAGGATTCCTTTAAATTATGCCAAATTATAGCCATATAACCTAGTTGTATTTGATACCTACAAGTTACTATATCAATAGCAGTTTTAGGAATCTTTATATTTACACTATGCCATAAAGCCTTGAGTATAAACTTAGGTATGAATTAAGGAGTTTTAAACAAGTAATCATTGCACTCACTTCAATCTCTAAAATAAAGGCTCCATTTCTATTATCAGTATTTTCTCTGTCGAGTTTCCCACTGACAATAACTAAACCACTGGTACGATCTATTGAAAAAAGACCCCTGGAACCTGAAAAGAATTAATGATAAAATTATCAATGAATTAAATTTGTCATTGGAAAACAATATTAATGCATAGACACAATACAACTTAATGGCATTTTACAATCACAACAACAAAAAGACAAGACAAACCTTTAGAAATCCTGTATGTTATTGCATTATTGATACCCCTGTCCCCATCCACAGCTTTAACAGATAACACAGCAGAATTCTGAAAGAAAAGAAAAATAAAAGCACCTTTAGCACCACAAAATAAAAACAAAAGTAAGATGACATGATAAATGTAAAAAAATTCTCAAAATGAAATAAAATTATTTATGAAATGCTCATTTTTTCGAAAAGCAAAAAAATAAAATATAAATAAAATAGGATTATTAATTTATTTTAAGAATAAACAAATGTGGTCATAAATGCGAGGAGGAGAATAAATAAATAAATACGTAAAACTATGCTTTTTCAAAATTCTAATTTTTCCCCTTAAAACATATTTAAAATAAAAATTATTGATTCAATATCTAAAGTTTATGATTTCCACAGAAAGGTTACTTAAAACTACAGAATTCACCTAAATTTTAAGCAGGATTTATTTTTCATTATCAATATTTGTCTTACATGTTAGCATTATTGTTGTAATCTGTTCATACTTAACTTCTAAAAACTGCACTTGCATACTTGTTAAATTAAATGTTCAGTGGATATTTTTCATAAAAGAATTAAATGCTAATAAAATTTAAATCCAATAAAATGTTACAAAATTTTCTGATGATTTTATAATAACCCAATTTTTAAAAAATAATTCTTGAACTTAAATGTGTATAAAAAGTACATACGACCACTGCATTTTCTTTCAGCAAAACAATGCTGATAAATACAAGTTAGAGCATACAACAATAGTCAATTATGCAATAAATAGTTTTATAAACTTCACTAAACATGAAATACAATGCCATACACTCAGAAAATTTGAATACTTTAAACTAACAGAAACAATATTAACAGGAAATAACTTAGGTAAAAAACAAGAATTACAAATATACTTATAAAAAAAGCTTACTGGAGGTAAATCTTCAGGAATTCTAGTTACAGATGGAACAGAAATGAATACTGGAGGTTGGTCTTCAACATCTTCAACTTTTACCAGGATGGCAGCTGTAGCAGTATTACGACGTCCTGTATTTGCTCTGTCCTATAGCAGAAATAAACAGATTACATTAACAATAACAACATTAATAAATTATTTATATCCTAAACTCATACCTATGCATATTCATGCCTGTCATCACAAAAGTAAGAAAAACTACTTACAATTGCCACAACTCTCAGCTGGTAAAGCCCTTTTCTTTCATAATCTAACGGACCCACAAGATTGATTACACCTTTCCCTTGAGTTGTTTGGACTGAAAAAGTTTCTGATGTATCTTTGTCGACATTCTGCAAAGGTAGATACTTAATAGATTAAATAAAAGAATGAAAGATAGATAAAATATGCTACTCAATAAATACAATCAAAAAACTATTTTAACTGAATTTAAATAAAAAAAATGATTACAAAAATTTCAGTGCTGATCATTTCCTACATTCTCAATGCTATGATTGTATAAACACAAATCCTAGATTTTTATTTGTATATAACTATCTATCTATTGACCAAAAAATCATATTAGGGAGCAATAATTTTAACTGATATTTAAATTGAAAACAAGAATGCATTGAGTTTATATCATTTATACTAGAGCTCATATTACATGCAATAATGTACTATCTATCTATTTTATATGAAAAAATTAATAAACCACAAATGTTTAGATTGTCTACCAAAAATATTAACAGAAATTTCTAAAGCAAAAATATTTCCACAGTACTTTTGCTTGAGTATCTAAAGCAAAATAAGAAAAACAACCAGAACTTTGACACCATGGGACAAAAGTACTGATCCATGTCATAACTACATGATTAATTGGTTATAAAGTGATTAATCAGGAGAAGCATTTTTTTGTGCTACACCTAAGAATTTTAAAGCAATTGTTATAAGTACTGCACTGTAGTATTACAAGAAACATATTGAGTTTTAAATCAAAATAATCACTATTTAAAGTTATATTATAAAATTGCAAACACCTTTAATTAAATAATTAATTTTTATAACAAAAAGAAAATGAGAAATTTGTCTAGCAATAAAATAATTTACATTTTCCTCATAGATGATACTCTTTTTTCTGCAACCACCATTATATCTATTGAACATTTAGATTAGATACAGGGAGATTTATTGTGATTTCAAATCATAAATAAACTTAGAAAATATAAAACACAAGACCTGACTTTAGTATTTCAAATTAAACATTTAAATACTTAGCTGAGTGCCATTTTCAAATGAGAATAAAATTATGTTTAAAATGTTGATGAAATTACTAATAATTATATTAAGATAAAAATATTTTTAATTGCACTTAACATTTTGAGTAAAAAAAACTTTTCAAAGAAAATATTATTCAACATAATCATCTTTATTACCAGTTAAAGGTGTACACAATGCTTTTCTTACATTCTTGATAAATATAATTAAACCTAATGAGCAAAAATAATAAATCCTTTACCCCTAGTTGATAGATGACTTGTCCAAATGGTCCAGCATCACTATCTATTGCTTCTACAGTTTCTAAAATTTTAGGAGGAGAGTCCTAAAATGAAATATCATATTCATATTTAATAACTTACCACTATTTAAAATATAATATACTGACAGTATTACTTATGAAGACAAAAAAAAAATAATATAGAGTAAACTAGTAATAGTAGTTTTTAACAACAAGGGTTTCAGCAGCAAGATTCCAAGAATATGTAACTCATATATTTAACACCCAAATTTCCAAAATCTACCAACATCAATGGTCACCAAGAATCATAAACATTTGCTTTGTAACATACCTTGCCAAACTTTCTACTAAATAATTACATACTTAAAAAGCTTCTTATAAGAACAAGAAGTAAGCTCAAGAATGATGTACTAGATTTTAAATTTTCCCTTTGTTCAAAAAGTTGAGGGAAATTCAAGAATGATATGCAAGATTTTGAATTTTCAGGATATTCGTAAAAGTGATATTGAATAATGGAAGATTTCAAAGTATAAAACCAAGAATATAAGAATTTAAACTAAACTTTAAACATATATTATTGTTAATATTTCATATATGAAGCATATCATATTATTCTATATCTCTAGAAAAATATCATTACATTTCAACAAAAGCAATGATACAAAATTAAAATTCATTAAAAAAAGGGAGTATTATATGAATGCTTGAAATTTAATAATACTGAATTTTTTATAAGATATTCTGATACTTAATAAGTGAGTTTTATCTCATCATTTAAGGCAGATATAACTGACTGAGATTAGTGCTTATGAACAATGACTTACCTATGATACCAAACGTGCAAACAAAATGTTTTAATACATGCAGATAAACATAATAACAATTTAAATTATACAAGTTCTATAAAAATTCATTTAATTTACCTCTCGAACATTTATAGTAGATCTAAAGGATTTAAATACTGGCTCATTGTCATTTACATCTTCCACTATAATAAGCATTGAATGGCGGATCTAAAAATAAAATTTAAGAAATATATATAATATCACTTAATAAACAAAGAAATATATTAAATATATATTTGAAATCAAAATAGTAATAAAAGTATTTAAAATGAATCATAATAAATTTCTGTTTTCATAATACACATCATGTAATCAAGACTATAAAAGAAAAGATTTGTCCCCCCCCCCCTTAAAGGAAATAAAAGTTGAATTCAATTAGCAATGTACCCAATATTTCATTGAATTAAGAAGTAAAAGACTTTGCTTTAATGAGTAAGAGCTAGGGAATAAAAAAATTTCGCCAAATTGGCAAAAAATCTACCTGACCGTCTTATACAATCTACCCCACACACATTTGATTTCTTGCATTTTAACCATACACATACCTCAAATATACATGTAATTTTATAGGTATTTTATCGCTTTTAGGGGGTTTATTACTGTTACGGCTTGATTAAAGAATAATTTACCTATGAGGGACAAATCAAAATATGTTAAATTTTGTCCAAACTAATCCAAAATAATCAAATAAATCCAAAATAATCAAAATCATCTTTAATAACTTGAATGTTTTGAGTAATAATGTGATATCGTTCTTTAATTAGCTTTATTTTATACTTTGTTTCACTGATGGGCAGTTTAATTACTTCAGAATGACTTTTTCCAGTAAGATTTATAAAGTAAACTTGAAAAACTTTTTACATAGATATTTTATATAGATTTTATATTTATAGCAGAATTTGGGAAAGTAAAAGGAATGTCACTGCTTGATTGTAGGAATTTAATAGAAGAAATAAACATAATTAATGACTATGAAACTAATGAGTATATTATCAGAAATATTGGCATTTTTCAATAGCGACATTTTTTTCCTAAATTCTAATTTTTTAAATAAAATACTTAAGATTAAAAAATTACATATTGTCTTTTTTTAAATATAGAGAATAGGAATGCTTATTTATTTCTGCCTATTTCACAGTAGTAAAAAGTGCATGATAGACCTATTTAAGAAAATAAATGCATGACAATTTTAAAACATTCACATGAGTTTTTAATGTGATAAATTGCACGGGAATACGTGTATAATGCTATAGGTTAAAAAAATTAGGAACAGTGTATTAATGTGATAGCACAGCTTATTAGGGTGCTTTTTGATGCTAAATGCTATTTGCTCTTCTTTTCATCTTAAATCCAGGATTTGCAAAAAAAAAAAAGAGCCTAAGATAACATATTTAAATAGACCGTAAAGTTCATAGAGATAGTTTAACTTCAAGATGAATACGAAAAATTTGCATGAAACAAACAAACACAGGAAAAATTTGCAAATCCTAATTTGTTATCCTCACCTTCTTGTCAGGTTGCAGAAAACCCACAGAATTTTACTATAACGAAAATAATGCTTTATATCTGCTCACACAAATTGGTCTTTCCTTTTTATTTCTTTTAAAATTATATTTTGTCAATAATCTTTTCATAGTACAGGTCGAGCATCGCTTTATTTTATATCCTCCCTTTAGAGTCATCCATTATGTTCTGTTCTTTACAAATAGCTAATATAAAGTTTCAGTGTTTCTTTTATATGAATAATCAATTCTAGGATGACAAAAGGTTTATAGTATTTCAACAAAAATGCATTTTGAATGTGCGAATACGATGGTAGTAGTTACCGCAACTAACAAACAACAAAACTTGAATAGTGTTAGAGCGTAACGGGCATAAAATAATGCATCAAAATGAGCTGTCAACTACTATTTTCACAACACCAAAGTCACTGGAATATTAATCATAGTTAAGTAGATAGGTGGCAGACATTAAGCCTCTCCTGAGAGATTATCGTTGCTACAACTATTATTTACAAATACTGATAACAAATAGTTAACGCGTATCATTCAGATCAATCCCCCAAAGGTCATTCACATCATCGAGATCTGTCTTACCTATGACATACCAGCTCATAATTTTTGTTTACTGTATCCACCATTCCCATAGCAACGATACAGTTAATTCCACAGTGAAGTTGCGATTCAGCATATGGCATTTCTTTGTCGCAAGTTGGAAAATCTGCCGGTTATCGAAGGATGCAATAGCGAACGAAGTCATAAAAAATGAAAAATCACTTATTTTCAAGAAAAATCTGTCACTTTTTTTTATGAGTAGAAAAAGGCATTCGTAGTGATTAGATGTATACAAATGTAAATTAATAAAAGATTGGTAAAAGTATCAATCAAGAAAATGAAGATCTACCCATAGATTCTGAATAACGCACTTTTTCTGGAGTATTGAAATTTAACTTCTACGAAGATATTTATTAGGTTCCTAACTCTGCTATTTATCGAACTCCAGTTTTCAATAAGGCCTTGTTTACATTGATTCCGTCGACGTAGCCTAGCATCAGAGTTAGGACCTGCGTAAAAGGAACGATGGCGCTGAGACGGAAATAAACCAATAATAGGCGTTAAAAATTTCGTTGCTAATCGTTTGGAGATTCGTTATTGGTTAAATATATTTCAATACTTTAACGCTTCCGCTACCAGATTTCGGGCCTGTTCACATAGGAGTCCGCGTTGCGTTAAGGAAAAGATGACGTTGAGACGAAAATAAACCAATCATAGGCGTTAAAAATTTCATTGCTAATCGTTTGGAGGCATATGATTGGTTTATTTTCGTCTCAACGTCATCTTTTCCTTAACGCAACGCAACGGACTCCTATGTGAACAGGCCCTTACTCGTTCGAAATAATTTTAACCAATCACAGACCTTAACAGCGACTAATTGTTTTGAGTTCTGTGATTGGTTAAAAAAATTTCGATACGAGTAACGCTGACTCTACACAACGCTGACAAACTCAATGTGAACAAGGCCTTAGGGCCTGTTCACATAGGAGTCCGGTAGCGGAGCGTTAAAGTTCTGAAATATATTTAACCAATGACAAACCTCCAAACAATTAGCAAAGAAATTTGTAACGCCTATGATTGGTTTATTTTCGTCCCAACGTCATCTTTCCTTTATCGCTCCAATACCGGACTCCCATGTGAACAGGCCCTAAGACATAGGGCCTGTTCGCATAGAATCCTTCAGCGTCAGCGTTACTCGTATTGAAATATATTTAACCAATTACAAACCCCCAAACGATTAACAAACGAAATTGTTAAGACCTGTGATTGGTTTAAAATATGTCAATACGGGTAACGCTGATGCTGACGGATTCTATGTGAACAGGCCATTAGGCAAATGACGTCGCGAATTGGCAAATATGCTAGCAGCTGGATTCTGCCGTTCCGGCAAAAGTTAAGGCCTGTTCACATAGCAGTCCGTTAGCGTTAGCGTAAAAGATCAACGGAGTGTTCCCGAATGATGATACTTGAGTCAACGGATGATGTCAAAGAGCGCAGCTATATGATTGGTTGAAATTTAACGCTTAAGCTAACGGACTTCTATGTGAACAGGCCGTTATGTATAAATATGAATATACGAAAAGTAGTTAGAAGTCACAGTAGAAACAATTTTCGAACAAGATCATTCCGTTCCTTAATAATAGTTTCGCTTCAAATCAACCCGTGAGACTATGGGCCTGTTCACATAGGAGTCCGTTGCGTTTTGTTAAGGAAAAGATGACGTTGAGACGAAAATAAACCAATCATATGCCTCCAAACGATTAGCAATGAAATTTTTAACGCCTATGATTGGTTTATTTTTGTCTCAACGTCATCTTTTCCTTAACGCAACGCAACGGACTCCTATGTGAACAGGCCCTAAGAGAGATTTTAATTCAGATTTTCGGCCTAAGTATACTTACAAAAACTGCCAGGGAAAAATATGTATAAATGGAAGTTTTAATAGCTGGGAGAACTAACGGACATCATATATCTGTACTTGATATGCATTATGTAAAATATGTATTCTAATGGAAGAGTAAGAAACTTACAAACTGTCCTTCTCCCAACCTGCCGTCTGTAAGAGTGAGTACCAATGAGTATGAATCAGCCATCTAAGGGATGAAAGAAAATTATTAAGAAGAAATTCATGCAACACACTTTACATTATGAGTATAACGACAAAACATTTTTATAAATGAACCTCATTTTCTGGACTTTGTTACTTATTAAAAAGTTTAGAAAACTTGAAGAAAACTTATTTAAAAAGTTTGATTTTGATATATATATATATATATATATATATATATATATATATATATATATATATATATATATATATATATATATATATATATATATATATATATATATATATATATATAATTTAAGATTATGTTATGAAATGAGATAAAAATAGGTACTAAATGCTTTTGGAGGAAAATTAAGTTTTAATGAATTGATATAATAGAACATAAATATACTTATACATAAATATATCACACGCACAAATGTTATAGTGAATTTTGATTCCGATCTAAAATAGTAAACTGATCTTATTCCTATTCTTGACTGCTTTAAAAAAATTGTATTCAGTACCAGAACTGATTATTATAAAGGAATCATTTGGAATCTAATCAGTGATGTGTTCTATCAGATATTCTGTAAAATACATACGTAATGAAAGAAACTGAAAAACAAGTTAATATCCTTATAGATTTTCACAAATTTTTAGAAAACTCGTAGAACTGCTATTAATAAGGTAAAAACAAAATCAAAAAACAGCGTAGCGAGAAGTTGTTTGAAGTTTAAAGATATGAAATTTAGAATTAGAACTGAGAGACCCTAACACTACGATTTCAATTCACTTATAATGATCATAAGTGTACCTAGGGGAGCAATAACAGAGATTTCTATTGATGTGCTCATAAGGTGTAAGCACAGCGTGCTCCAAAATAAAGTCTTTACAAACGATTTCTGTTTTTCGATACCCTGCAATGGTAAGTGAAATCGAATGTGAGGCATATTAATATTTTATCAGAAAATTCATTACTCCCTTGAACTTTCAGGCATAATATTGGAGACTCCCTGGGTATAAAATGGCGCAAACAAAAACGAAAATAGCTTAGCAACGTATTTAATGGCTGTTTCGTAATAGTGTCTAAACCTCGTTTTATTCAGATAGATCTTTTGGTACTTACGTATTATAGTTGAAACTTTGCGGTTTGGAGAAAAAACGGCAGTAAAGCGCCAACTATACGCCCCATCCTTGTTGATAGTATTGTTTTCGCCATTCATTGCTTTTCGCTCCCGTTTTAAGTTTCGTTTTGAAGATTTTCTTTATTTTTTTAGGTTATGAAAGTTATTTGACAAAGATCTTTTATAAAAAAAGTTTGACGAGAAATATGACAGTGTAATACCTCAACTTTGATAACAGATAACTTTTATAAAAGTTGGGCTCTTCGTCAAAGTTTTATAAAAGATTTCGGTGCCCGGATGTTATAAACAACATTTCGAGCAATAGCATGTTAAAAAAATACAAATGTGTGGAAAACGCGGGAGATAAAGAACAAGATTTCGATTCGAAATAATTTTAGCTCTAATTAAAAATTGCGCTCTAATGATAAAACAGAAATACACGAAAAATATTCAAAATGAGTATGTTAAAAACTCAAATCTTTCGAAGGAAAAGTCTTAGGATGCTGAAATTTTGCATGGTGGTTACTCCTAAACTCTACATGCCCACTAAGCAATATTTTAAAAAAGTACAAATTTTAAGGGGTTTAAAAGGGGCTTAACCCCCTCCCCCACTGAAAAAAACCCATTGTATCTCTGAAACCATAGGACCCAGGAAGCTGAAATTTCGTATGGTGGTTCCCCTTAAGCCCTAGGTGCCCAGTAAAAAATCTTTTTGAAAAATGCAAATTTTAAGGGGGTTAAAAGGTGTTTAACCCCCCTCTAAAAATACCCCATTGTATCTCTGGAACCATAACGCCTAGAAAGCTGAAATTTTGCATGGTGGTTCCCCTTAAGCCCTAAGTACACACCAATAAAGCTTTTTTAAGAGCTCGAATTTTAAGGGGTTTAGCCCCCTCCCCCCTAAAAAATTCCACTGTATCTCTGGAACCATATTGTCTAGGAAGCTGAAATTTTGTATGGTACTTCCCCTTAAGCCCTAGGTACACACCAATAAATCTTTTATAAGAGCTCGAATTTTAAGGGATTTAGCCCCCTTAGATAGAAATAACTTTTATAAAAGATCTTTGTCAAAGAACTTTGATAGTGTAATAGGGGTATTTTGAGGTTATAGCATTTCTTTTATGTATAACTGTTATAAAAGATACAAATAACTTTTTAAAAATATCTTTGTCAAAGAACTTTGATAGTGTAATATAGGCCAAAAGGAAGATGATGCAGTGTCTTTTTTCCAGATCCGTGGAATTTTGCCCAGTCAGCGTGTATGTCCGAACTTTCACAACATGCGTGCCTATTTTAATCGACCAGTAGCTGGAGATGTAATATTAAAGATTGCGGCTAAACAGTCAGAATTCACAAAGAAAACTGGTTCTACGGTTCCCGATTGCCATTACTTTAAAATCCCGGTTACCAAACTTTAAATATTTGCATTTTCCGTCGAAACCTGTATGCATATTAATTTGTGTCCAATTGGCATTACCCCTTCTTGGCACGTCGCTTTTTTTTTTTGTCTAAGAGTGTATTCCTATTTTGTCTTTAATATGAAATTTTTAATTAGATCTAAAATTATCTATAGCGGAATCTTGTTCTTCATCTGCTTATTTTTTTTTACTTTTCCATGTGCTTTCCAAATACTTTTTTAAACATGCTGCTGCTCAAAATGTTGATGCATGTTTAATTACTGCTTTCGTATATTTCATACATGTGCTTCGCCACAGATTACACGAGTGCCATTAATTATGTCATTTGGTTCATTTAATTTCAATTAACTTTAGCAGTAAGGTGGGGTCATTTATCATAAGGAGTTCATAGCAGAATTTAACGACAGTGATCCGAATTTAAATACGAGTTTTGGATATTTCATTTTTATTTTGGGGATTTAAAACCACTTTACAACCTCCTAAAAAGTTGCTTTTTAAACATCTTTCTTGGCCAGCACCTAGAGCCTAAGAGGAACGGCCATGCAAAATTTCAACTTCTTCGGCCTTATTGTTCCAGAGATACAGTGGGATATTTCTTTTTTTTTGGGGGGGGGGACTAAACCCCTTAAAATTTGAATGTAAAAAAAGATTTATTGGCGTGCACCTAGGGCTCAAGGGAAACCAACCAACAAAAATTTCAGCTTCCCAGGCCTTATGGTTCCAGAGATACAGTGGGTTTATTTCTTATTTTTTTTTTTTTTTGGGGGGGGGGGCTAAACCCCTTAAAATTTGAACTAAAAGAGAAAAAATTTATTGATGTGCACCTAGGGCTTAAGCAAAACCACCCAACCAACCAAATTTCAGCTTCCCAGGCCTTATGGTTCGAGAGATACCGTGGGTTTCTTTCTTTTTTTCTTTGGGGGGGGGGGAGGCTAAACCCCTTAAAATTTGAACTAAAAGAAAAAAAGATTTATTGGTGTGCACCTAGGGCTTAAGGGAAACCAACCAACCAAATTTCAGCTTCCCACCCAGGCTTTATGGTTCCAGAGATACAGAGGGTTTATTTATTTATTTATTTATTTATTTTTTTTTTGGGGGGGGGGCTAAACCCCTTAAAATTTGAAGTAAAAAAAATTATTGGTGTGCACCTAGTGCTTAAGGGAAACCAACCAAACAAATTTCAGATTCCCATGCCTTATGGTTCCAGAGATACAGTGGTTTTTTTTTTTTGGGGGGGGGGGGGGCTAAACCCCTTAAAATTTGAACTAAAAAAAAAAGATTTATTGGTGTGCACCTAGGGCTTAAGGGGAACCACCATACAAAATTACAACTTCCCGGACCCTTTTGTTCAAGAGATAGATTGGATGTATTTTAATGGGGGAGAGGGTTTAAGCCCCTTTTTACACCCTGAAAATTTGTAATTTAAAAAAAATTTTTTTTAGTGGGCACGTAAGACGTAAGAGTAACCACCATGCAAAATTTTAGCATCCTAAGACTTAAGCTTCGAAAGTTTTGCGTTTGTTTTAACATACTCATTTTGAATATTTTTCATGCATTTCTGTTTTGTCATTAGTACGCAATTTTTAATTAAAGCTAAAATTATTTATAATCGAAATCTTGTTCTTCATCTGACACGTTTTCTACACACTTGTAATTTTTAAACATGCTATTGCTGGAAATGTTGTTTATAACTTCCGGTTAGAAAATAGGTTGCCACTGTGAAATTAGGTGTTGGCGGGCGGATATTGCGCCAAGGGTAAAAAGCTGCCAAGTTTCAGCTATAATACGTAAGTACCGATCAGGTATATTTTTCTTCAAACTTTACCCCGACTCGCAATTTAGAATTAAAACCTGAAGCAGACAAACCTCTCTGTCGAGTTCCTTGTTGAGATAGACATTGGCCTCGGAATTTCCAAGACGTTCGAAACGGAGGATCTCCTGGCCAACAGGCCCGACGACCCCAAATGTGAGACGATCACCGTCTGCATCTTCTCCTCGTAATCGGTACAGAAGCTTTCCTAAAAATAGAACGATGAAATGAAAAATTAAAACGATTGCTGTTAAATAAATTCTGAAAAACTGTATTTTTATGCACTTTTGCACCTTACAATTTTATTTCAAAATAGTTCCCGGTTGAAACTATCTTGTTATGCTCTTTTAAGAAAATCTTCGAAGCTTCTAAGATGAGAAACGACTTGAGAGCGCTATGATTATCTCTTGCTACACTAGGACTAATTAGAACGTGACCTAGAGTTTAAAACCGACTCCGAACGGCTACAAATTGGTTCATGCATGCTTGCTCATTAAATATATATATATATATATATATATATATATATACAGTCAAACCCCGTTATAACGAACCCGGTATATAACGAACGAAAATTATGGTCCCGCAGTTTTCCTACTGTACGTAATTTAATAAGTATTGTGTCAGTTTAATGTAATCGATTTTAGTCGATTTAATTCATTAATGATCATTTTTAATAGATTTTATCATTTTTTAATACATCATTATTGAATACTCATTGCAACTAATGAGTTATACATTTTGTGAACTCTAGCATTTTTCTTAACGGTTTGAATATAACGAACCACCGGATAAAGCGAACAAAACCTTTGGTCCCTTGAAGTTCGTTATAACGGGGTTCGACTGTATATATATATATATATATATATATATATATATATATATATATATATATATATATATATATATAATGCCAATAGCTGGAGAATTGTGAAAGGTATAATCCTTGAATTGTATGCTCATTGAATTATGTATCCTATAGAATTTTAATTGAAAAATATCTATGTTTATGTATCTTTTGAACAAATTAGTTGGCACTGCAAAACTAAGTCCTTTTAGATGTAATTGAAAATATAATGAGAGAAAACGACATTCTAAAAATTTTTTTCCCTTGTTTATTTATAAGTTCAATAATAAAACTTTAAGAACTCTTTGACAGCACTCAAGAGTTGCATACCTCTTGTTAACCGCTGTCCGAAACCACTTTAGAAGATTAATTATTTATGACCCTATGAGCTTGATGAGTCATGTACAATAAATGATACCGCTGTCAAACTTAATGAACTTAATTCTCTGGCACATATAGCTTGACACCATAGCTAAAGAAATTAAAGGGCTCTAAAAATGGGGGAATGGGTATAGGGTGTTGATAAATATGTCTCTTAATTAGAGTTGGTTGGCCTTTAAAGATCTAAAAGCAATTAACAACACTAATAGGTATGACGCTTCTTCTGTATTTCTTCTGTTTTATTAACATTGCAGACAGATAGATTTTTCAAAGTTCAGTTTCATTTAAAAAAGAGAGCTTAAAAATCTAAGAATTAAGAGTCTTTAACAATAAGAGTGTGAATTATTTAAAAGTATCTAAGAAAAATACGGGTATTGAACGTATGAGAAAAAATTACGTAATTCAAAACTTTTGATTTATTTCATATCTTTAACGGTTTCAAGAGCTACAAAAATTAATTCCAATGTTATTCACCATAACAATATATCGTCATAACTAATTTTCTACACAAATACATACAAGCAGTGGACACAATGTTCAACGTACGTAACAGTGACTAAATTTCTTACCTATGCTTTCTTGCCCCTCTCGGACTTTGACTACAATTTCACTTGCCCCGTCTAGGGCAAATTTTGGCGGAGAATTGGCTTTACCTAAAATAGAGAAATAAAGTTGCGTTATTAAAGAAATAAAAACATCAGAACATAGCTATACATTAAAAAATCAGCCGAAATTACTGTTAGAAACAGAGAAAACACCAAAGAAAAATAGGGACTGCTTTATTATCATATTAAAAAGTCATTAAAAAAGAGGGCTAACGTCAGTATAATACATCAATTTTTATCACGCATTGTTACAGGTCTATGACCATCGTAACATATTCCTTACTGCCTGTATTGAGAGGAAGTCACATCAATTTTTTTAGGGTGAAAAAGCCTGAATTTACATTTTAAAGTATTATTTTTCATTTAAATAAATTCGATTTTTTTTAAACACTGCCGAGATGAACACAAAGCGCAAGTTCGCGCTTTACATTAAACAAAGAGACCCCAAAATTCCTATATTTCAAATAAGAAGGAGTTCCCATAGCCACACAGTAAGTAGACACTAATCTTCGTTATTATCATTGCCATTTGGCCATTTGGAATGAGAAACTCTTCACTCTCAACGATTCTTCACGGTAAAGGCCTGTTCACATTGCAGTCCGTTAGCGTAAGCGTAAAAGGAAAAATGGCGCTGAGACGGAAATAAACCAATCATAGGCCTTAACAATTTCGTAGCTAATCGTTTGGAGTTTTATCATTGGTTAAATATATTTCAATACTTTTACGCTTATGCTAACGGACTGCAATGTGAACAGAGCCTTAGAGAAGACTGCATTTTCAGGAAGTGGCGAGAAATTTAACAGACGCGAGCCACGCATTACTTTAGACAGCAGTTCAGCTGAGACTACAGATCTTCAGTCCTCGTATTAAAACATGGGAATTCCCCCCCCCCCCCAGTAATTTACTAATCACAGGAAATTATTAAATGCATATTTTTGAATTCTGTTTTGATTTTAGATTTCTCAGTAGTTATTTTTCCCTTACAGATCATTAAATAAATGACGCCAATCGTTACAAAATTAGAATTGTTTTTGAAAAAGTTACATTAACTTTCAAGATTTTAGGAAAAGAATTGCATTTAAAGATAATTTTCAATGCAAAAATACAGAATTCAAAAATATACATTTGCTAACTTGTGAATGGAAAAATATTGACAGGACAATCTCCTGTAGGGAATTGGAAGTATGATGTGCTGCATTAAAAAGAAAATTTCGCACACCCATGAACCACCATGCAATAAGTGACGTTACCTGGGAGAAAAAAAATAATCTATGGGTCTTTTATTACTTCTTCGAAAGAGACTTTCTTAATGTCAGTAGTTTTTACTGTTCTCAGCTCTTGTATGACACTATAAGAAATATTATTACTGCATCTAGAAATCAGATATTACCTGATTGTATTCCGTAGAGGCAAAATATCAGGAGAAGGGCCGCCTTCATCACCCGTGCTCCCTGCATAGTACCATGGCAGGACCCAACAACAGGCCACGCCTACCTGTAAAAGAGAAATGTTCAACACAACAAATATTGGATAAAAATTGTAGGGCATGTATTTTATTATTTATTATACTAGGAAGAATAATTAAATACACTGTTACTGGTTATTGCCATAAGAGATGTCATAAAGAGCTAGCATTTTGTTGTTGTTGTTGTTGTTGTTGTTGTGTGTGTGTATGTGTGAGGGAGTCGGTGTGCCTCCTTAAGGTATTGTTGGTTTTGCCCGTTATTCAGTTATTTTAAGTTTAAGAGGTCAATATCAACAAAATTTACGGAGGTGATGTTTTGGCTTCATCAGAACGTTTTTTCTGAATAACCGGCCCTTGTCTTACTAGAAAAAAAATGTACCTGCACGCTGTTTATAACTGGTATGCTCTCTCTTCAGGTTATCCATCTCTTCAGTTTATGTTACCATACATATAGCAATTTTTAACGAAATGTGGAATGCCTTTATAGAATGCTTAAAGTTTACGATATCTTTTGTGAGAGCACTATAAATTTCTCAAGATTCTATTCTCTTAAGTAACACAAGTAATTATCTGAAGCTGAAGCTTCAGACGGCTTCCTTTCAGAGAGAAAAAAAAAGTCCATTAATGCGTGCATTTTGTAATTGACCACGCGACTTAGGTTTTCTTTAACGAAACGGATCCTGAAGTTTTATAGAAGATTTTTGAGACAGGTTTAAACTAATTGTTCTTTGAAGTTTCTTCAGTTTGAAATATTAGGTATAAAATCTGAATGTATCAGATGCTCAGAAAAAAGTTTTTCGTGAATTCCAATCAATAGCAATAGATGAGACTATTTACCATAGGCAAGATCAAAAGGCTGAAACTGATGGTATCTTAGCTAGATGGCCCAAATAAAGTAGCCACCTGTTAACAGAATAGCCCCACCTTGTTTCAGATCTATTGTTATAACGCCCTTCTCAATTTACTTCCTTTTGTAAGCCTGGTTCATAAAACTAGGATATTCGCAGGCACCTTATTACCATACATATAGTTTCCCCATTCTAAGATTGCTCAAAAGCAAAAGTTGGGGGGGGGGGGGAGGAGCTTCAACTTCAGATGCTCGTAATTGGTTGGTATGCAAACATATATAGACTTCCTCTAGTCGTAATTTTAAGAGCGTATTTAAGTATGATTTACAACGTTCGCCTTATCTTTACAGAATACTCGTATGATATCGAAATGCAGAACATATGACTCACAGCGCCGACATGCTTATTAAGGCACGATCGGCTTTTAGAGTTAGCTTTTCAACAAAACCGGAAACGATGGGCGTGGAGCGGAGGTTAAAACGTTCCTCTCTTTTTCGAGCATTAACCGGACGTCCACCTTTCTGCTGGCGTGCGGGAAAATTTTGGAAGATGAAATTGTCTGCTCGGTCACAAGGGGTGCTATTAAGTTATTAGATATTGGAGATGCGTCCCAACCCCAACGCCCACTGTGTTTTTCAAATTCTTTTCCAAGTTAAGTGTGATCTGATACAAATCTGACTCTTTATGAATATTAAATTAGGTTCGGTTTGCTTTATTCTGAAAGATTAATGCTTGTCCGATGATCAGTCTTGTTCAATAATAATCAGGTTATTTTCTTTTAACCTTGCAGCTTTCATTAATTTTGGAATTAGATATTGATTGTAGATACACATAACTTTAAAGGGGAAATTATTGTTTTTACAGTAAATAATAAAAAGGAGTACACCTATTTTCGTATGATGGAATCTTACTCGCACGTGGGTAGAATAAAGGAAATAGGAAGAGTTGCTTCCTTAAAGAACGAAATGCCAACGAATAGATTTATATTGTAAATAGAAATGGCACAATTTGTCACATATGTTAGTATAAACTATTAACAATTATGTTAACTGTAACTGTGTTTTATGTAATGTAACTGTAACTGTGTTAGTAATTGACAACAAGGACTGAAGAGTGGAGAGTGTACTATTGCATGTGGCAGTACGGTAATAGCACTAGAGTGCATGGCGACTGTGCTTTGGCTGTATATATGAATGTTGTTAATTGTGCATCTTATTAAACTATTTAATCACTACTAAGAGTTTTCTCTGACATGATAACCACTAAATAACACAATTGAAATGAATGAGTATGCATTCTTGAAACTAGAATCTTAAACGAATATCATTATCAATTGCACTGAAAGTGTAAAATGGATACATAGAAAAATCAAATAAGAAAATTTTTGCGGTAGTTATTGAAAGGCAAAAATGCCCTTCTATTAATTACGTCAGCCACAAGTTATGCTTTGAGGATACGTTTTCACTTGTCATAACTGAAAAATTATGAATACCAACCAAGAAATCGAAAAAAAAAAAAAAAAGGAGGGAAGGCCATAGAGAGAAGTTAGAGAAACGGAAAGAAGTAATGTAGACAGGAGACAAAAGCTCGCAAATAGTCAAATAGACAGAATAAATGAAAAAAATCGCAAAAGCCTAAAAAAAGTTAGCAATAAGTAACAAAGATTACACATCATTAGTCATTAAAAAAGAAATAAAATATTTAAAATGAGATTAGTTAGTTTTAAATTACATAACAAGTTATTATTAACCTTAATAAAATATAACCATAGGCATTATGTAAATACTAGCTTAGAGCTTTAACCAAATAATTAATATAGATCCCAATTTAAAGCAAAATTAGATATTATTTAAGATTTGAAGTATAATTTGTTGTAGTGTAGATTGGAGAAACCCCTAAGAAATTGATACTAATGTTTCACTACCGGGAGTTGTTTAAAAGTTTAATAACAAGTTTTTCTTCGGAGGGGGTGTCTCTAACCGCACGCAGATGATAATACAAACTTACTATGAAAATGAGACACGAGCCGCTATATGAAAATGTAATTCAATTTTCGGAAAGTGCTTCTCATCAGACCTGAATACGTCAGATGTAGGAAGATGATAATGGTAAGAGACTAAACAAAGAAACACTTGCTATTTTGGATTAAATTAATTGCCGAGAGATTAGGAAACTTCCAGAGAAAGAAAAGACTGCACTATCCATCACTTTACACAAAGTTTATCCTAAACAGTATTAATCACCGTCTGGAATATTCCATCTTAATTGGCTCGAAATGCCTGATGTGGTATTTTACTCTCTCACAACCATACCAGTTTCTTAAGTTCACATGAAATAATTGAAGAGATATAAACATGAGAGGCCGGATTAACAACAGTACAAAATAAATCAATTTGCTTCGAAAACGCTGAGAGTGAATAAAAACACGAGTGTTTTTCTACTTCTAAGATGAATTAACTTATATAACGAGTTGTGACGATAAAATACAGCAGATATTAACTATAAACCGCATGTAGAGCAACCGTTAAGACACCATTATACATTCATTTAAGATACCATTATACATTCTTTCATTGTTTTTATCCCGCAAGGCTGTTATTTTAGAGAATCATCAATAAAAACAGTTATGTCTTCAAGTTTATTAAACTCCAGTTTGCTGTGTTCTGAAATATTATCTTATAAAATGAACAATAATCCTAATTCTCAGATGGGACTCACTGAAATCCCATAAAAAATGACCTTGAAACATAACTTAGTTCTTGCATACATATAAAAAACCCCAATGGTAAGCGATATCACCATTCATCATTTTGTCATCATTACCCATCAAAGACCAATAAAACATAGATAAGCTTTGTTAAAAGACAATGTATTTTACCACACCCCTTTTGAGGGCTTACCGCTGTCTCATCAATTACTCCATTTTCAACAGAAGTTGGTCGGGAGGTTCCTAACAAGACGTCTCACCTACCACAATGCTACAACAGAAGCTGTAAAAACAATGCTAATGTTGGAGCCGATGATACATATTAATAGTCATTCAGTAGGCTAGCCCTTTTTTTTTTCTCCTGTGGTAGAAGCAGCGATTCAAATGGAATTGGCATCGAGTGCTTGTTCTCAAGAATATAAACACGAAAGATTGAAATGAATCGAACTGATGAGGATGCATTGCACATTCAGTGGGCCTATGGTATATCAGATTTTGTCATTGCGTTTTGTGATAAGTGTTGCTTTATCTATTTATAAAACAGTTCCGTAACTGACTGACTGACAGATAACGCACAGATCAAACCGCTGAACTTAAAGGGCTGACATTTTGTATGGCGATTCTTCTTACAGTGTAGGGGTGCACTTAGAAAGATTTTTGAAAAATTCGTCTTACATTTTTAAAAATTAAATGTTTAAGCTATTTTGGTAACATTCTTTAAAGTTTGCATTTAAAATAATAATCTGAGGGTTATAAAATTTAAATCACGAGAAAGATCATAAAAATTCCTTTAAAATGAAATCTTTTTCGAATCTTTACCTTCATTTTCTGATTTTTGGTGAAGTTTTAAAGATTAATTTTTAGAATTTGACAAAAAAATATTAAAATACGGTAAAAGATACAATTTAACCACTAGACTAATTGAGATGAAGTTTTTTAAGAATTTAATTCAAATTAGTATATTTTATGGTTATTAAACATACAAATTAATTGCATACATTGACCGTTGTATTTAATTTGAATATTTTCTTCTACATTATTTTGTCTATAAAAATATCCGTTACGAGTTTTTATAGATTTTTTTGGGCATTAATTCCATACATTGACCGTTGTATTTAATTTGAATGTACTCCGTATCAAAGCACGGGTATTCAGCTAGTTTGTTCATACAATAGATCATATTCAAGTCATCGTTCGGATTCTTTCTAACAAAAACGCTAATGAAATTTGATGATTCTTCATGAATCTGTTACATAGCGGACTATTTCTCTCCTGATTTTTGATCCAGCCGAATATTAATCACGACTTTTATATTTGTTGAAAAATTTAGCACCGATACCACTGGGGCAAGTTTTTTTAAGAAATCGTTATCTATTACCATCCATGTCATAATATTTCCTTCAAACAAAGTCAGGGAAAATTGGATATAAGGTGTTGGGAACCCGTCATACAGGATTAACTTGGTCCCAGTTAATCATATTAATTGGTTTGGATTTAAGAATTTATCCCAAAAAGTTCATCGTAACAGTTGAGGTCGAAATTCATTCGTAAGGTTATGTTATGGATAGTCGAAATATGTTTTCTTAATACTGGTTTTTGTTTCCCATTATTCAGATACCGTTAAAATAATGTTTCAGGTGTTTCAGGATGAGTTGTGGAAACTACAGTCTCATTGTAAGATAATACAGGGAGGGGCCCAGGGCCGGATTTAGATGAAAAGAGGCTCTAGGCTATTCCACTTATGAGGCCCTTTCACCTCTCATAAAATTAACGTAATTTAAATTTGTAAATTACGTGAGGGATAATAAAATACATCATTACTGTGATATATATCAATATATTAAATGAAACATGTTGTTATTTGTACTAACCTATATATATATTCAATACATTGAAGATTAAACCAAATTCAATTCCGATAAATTTATTTCGTAATAATTCGCATTTAAAGTTTTAAGTATGAATTATTATGAATTTTAAGTCTTAAACTAAACAAAAAATGGAACTTTATTCAAACAAAATCCAGATCCCCAAAAAAAAAGAAATTATCAAATTGTATATCATATTAAATTTTATGTTAATAGTTATATTATTTAAGAACTGATTCAATCCATGTATACATTTAAAACGAAATAGTAGATTAGAAGAATTTCTTTCTAAACTTTTTCACACAGAATTCTTCTATAAGTTCATCAAAATCTATTTTTCTGAAGGTCTCATTTTCGATGCAATTTTGCTAACAATGCAACTTCGATGCAATTTTGCTAACAATTTGAATGTAGGCCCCTCTTGATCTTGAGGCCGTAGGCAGAAGCCTAGTTAGCCTATAGGAAAATCCGGCCCTGGAGGGACCCTTCGTTGTAAGATAATATAGGGCTGGGTCCTCCACTGTAGAATAATATAGCGATGCACGCAAAACTTCCGCGATCAAAAGTAAAAGCTAACATAGGTTAAAATAATATAGTTCCTCGGCACTTTAAGACTTTTTTTTTACCTGAAAAAATGCGGTAACCAACACTTCTGAAAGATATCTGGAATAGATTTTCGAAAATCAATAATTCGATTTTATCGAATTATCGACACTGTCAAGTGTCAGAGAGAATAGATATCTAAAAAAAAATATTTTAGTGATGATTTTTGCAAAAGTGCTATTTAAAAAATGTTAACTAATTGAGTAGAAATTATTACATCACTAAAATACAGGACTTCACAACACGTGATGGTAACAGCATGTTTCAAAAGAAGTTTAATTAAGCCGTCGCTTTTTGAAGAGATTATTTTAGAATTGAATTTAACAAACGAAAAACTAATGTGCATATTCAAAAGAATATGAATTAAAACCGAGTACACAAATGTCAAAGAAACCAGTCTATTGTACTCGGTAGGATTATCTTATGAGTTTGGAGGCATATGTTTGATGATGTTTAGAATAATTAGATTTCATAGAAGCAGGGGACAAAGGATAAATTAGATATCCATTCTTCCTCCTGCTGTCATTAACCTTTTCGCATGGGCATTCGATGACAGATAGAATGCGCAGAGAGAATAAACGCTTTTGCATAAGAAAAAAGTGATAAAATTACGTCGGCTGCAAGAGAAGAAAAAGGCGAAAGAAAGCTATGCCACTGCTAATACGTGCCGGGACTCTGACAAAAATGAGAAAATTGAGAGCAGAAACATTGATATTTTGTCGTTTCCGTTCAAAGAATCGCTGTCTCAGAAAAGAAAGTGGCATCTTGAATAGAGTCGAATCCCGTTATAACGAACTTCAAGGGACCAAAGGTTTTGTTCGCTTTATCCGGTGGTTCGCTATATCCGAACCGTTAAGAAAAATGCTCACAAAATGTATAACTCATTAGTTGCAATGTCCATTCAATAATGATGTATTAAGAAATGATAAAATATATTTCGTTAAACTGACACAATACTAATTAAATTACGTACCATAGGAAAACGTCGGGACCAAAATTTCGTTCGTTATATCCGTGAGTTCGTTATATACCGGGCTCGCTTTAACGGGGTTCGACTGTATAACCATTAGTAGCTTTCTATTTGATAAATATATATGTATATTTTTGTAAGCGGCAGGCGCTTATGCACTGGGCAAACACCCAGACACATTACGGAATCTGTTAGTCATTTTGTAGTGAAAGCGCCCAATTGGTGAATTCCAATGAGGCTGCAACACAGGAGTATCCATGCCTTAGCTGAATTTGAACCCTTGCCCATATGGTTTCAGTTTGGGACGCTAGCAAGTATACAATCAGGACGGTTACTTGTTAAAGATTGGAAAATGTATGCTACTAGCAAAATGAGGAGGAAAAGACGCTAGCACAGGCTTTGATCTCGATTATGTGAAGTATCATAACAAAATTTCGATATAGAGCCTCTCAAAATCAACAATAGAATGTAACAAGAAAAAATAGGTTTTTTGATTTCTACTTCTATGGTGATATTTTTTCTAATATTCTGGGGCCTAAATAAGGACTACATCATTTTGTCAGAAACTAATTGTCCTTGTTTCGTTCAAGTTGAGGCTTTTAAGAAGTTCGATTTTACAATTTTCTTGTTCATCGCAATTTCATAGTAAGTACTGGTATAATAATGGTAGCAGACACTCTGTGCTCTATTTCCCCATAGTATGGAGGAAATTTTATGTGTACAAGGAAGATTTTGGAAAGAAAATTGAATATCAACAGGAAAAAATTATTATTTTAAAATGTCAGTTAAGTTATAACATCGTAGGTGTAGATCGCAAGAACAATTTCTGCAAATTATATGGAAAATAATAAAATAAATCCATAAAAAATAATATGTAAAATTAAGGACTGTTACAAAAGTTAGGAGAAGAAATTGAAAATTTAATATAAATAATTATATTCCCATATTACAATTAAAATTCAATTAAAATAAAACGAAAATCAATCAAAACCGTTACCAATTTTTTCGTGTTCTCCTAATAAACAAATAAGGATTTGTAATACATTTAAATTACGTCTTTCAAAATCCCGACCTATCAAAAATGGAGAGTTTTGTCATCGGGGATCTAATTTTAAAACAAATGTTTAAATAAGTATCGTACCTACTGATTTATTTCATCTTCTGGGAATACTCCATCTGCTTCAGTGGCGAATTCGCGGCCCACCGGTCGTTACTGCATAACGATTTAATACACGATACCTGCCTCTAAAGGAACAAAACTGCTTTATGCCTTAAAATTCGAATAGAGTGATTTTTTCCCCTGTTATTTCAAAATTTTAAGGTTATATCTCTTGTCGGACCAATTTTCACCAGTTTTGGTGCTTTTATTTTTTTTATCTACATCGCCAAGCTTTCATTTATCCGTACTGCTTGGTGTTAAACAATAACACATTGTCATAAGTGACGAGTACCTCGAGGACGAGAGGGAAAAAAGGACAAGCTGTTAGTAGGAAATCCGAGCGTGCCGTGTCACCTCTACACGTGAGGAACTAAAGAACAGAAAGATGAGGCCCAAAGACAATGGCGTGATGCCTTGGCGGATACACCCGCATTTAAAAGCTCGCGTCAGCGTTGAATGATATCAGATGGAACGTGTGTCCTACAGTATCTCCGTTAAGCACATTGGAAAATATTCAGAGACTTTACCGTCTACAACAAAGGATGAACCAGCCAGCAGATTCTGCCACCTTTTATTTTATGTGTCTAGGTGATTTTGATCAAATATCATTCGTAATACATGCAACAGCCTGGCAGCGGATGTTCGACAATGGATTCAAGCGAGAACAATGAATTCTTTGCTAGAGAAAAAGTGCCAAGATGCGATAGAATCGAAAAGTGCGGTAGTTAAGTCTTTCGAAATCAGTTTTAAATGGCATTCTGTGATTAGAGAGATTTTCTTTTAACTGTTATGAATGGTTCATTGTTAGTGGGAACAAAATTTAAAATATCGGAAAGCGTGATATATAATTTATGTCCATGCATCTTCAGTTAAAGGTTGCTTTATACCCTCCATATAGGATTAGCCTTTCCTCGTGTTAATCTAGAGTGAAAAATGTTTCTGATTGTCAGTTTCCATTTAAGACTTTTCCCCAGCGGTTGTACTCAACAATACAGGAAGAAACCCTATGCAGGTCTTTTTTTTTGTTGTGCCCTCTAAATGGAGATTATTTTCACTTGAAACTTATTAACTCCCGATTTTTTCAGTTTGATAAAAAATAAAAAAAAATATTTGCAACTTTTTATAAAATGAAAAATCTAGAACTCTGTTGCTACTTGGTGCTTCCAATGTTTTTATGCTATGATGTGGGTGCAGCTTTATTTCGGATATCCTTAAACGCAGCTTGACAATCAGGGACGAGCTTTTTCACATACGTTAATACAGAATTCAGATAATCCCGTGATTAAAATAAACGTGAAAATTTGAAACTCACCGAAGTTTATTCATTAGTTTTTGAAATATAGAGTAGTATTAAGAAGTCATCTCAGAAATCGTAACGTTTAGTTCCGGGGCTCATGTCTTTAATCTGAGAAAGTATACAAAAATTTAAGGGTTAAAAGTTAAAAGTTATAGGTTTTAATATCAGTCCACGAAAAATCATCTCTGAGCGATCAATCACTCAATCGACGGGCACTGTGTGCACTCAAAAATGATCGCTGATCGGTTTACAGATTTTGCTTGACGATTTAAATAAAACCTAGTCCTTTAAGTTGTGTACACTCAATCAAGATATCAATCACTCAATCGACGGGCATTGTGTGCACTCAATCGACGGGCTTATGGGGCTCGGTGGCCCGGTTGGCAAAGGCAGCGGGCCAGTGATCTGAACGTCACTGGTTCGATGCCCGTCGCTGACAAAACCACCGACGTGTACACCAATGGCGGCTGGAGCACGGAAAAAGTCTGTCGTTGCTGCAATGTCCTCCAAGTTCCCCAAAATACCTCTGGAGGTGCGGGGTCAAGTGTCCCGGTCTCGTCACTTGACTCGGTTCAAAATTACGGGACCGATGTGTACGGGACCGAGGTCAAGTCATTCTTCAGCCCCCCTAGTGGTACCTCGCCTTAAAGTGAAGCTGCTTACTACCTTCGCCAAGGACCAAGATCCTTTGGACTTGGTGTAAGCTTTCCTACACCAAGGGGATTGGAAACAACAACACTCAATCATTTGTAGTAATTAGAACTATTGTCATTAGTGCCGTTTCATATATATACTCCTTTCCTTCGACAAGCAAAGGAGCTTCACCTTAAAAAAAATTGAAATGCAGTTTATAGAGAAAATAGCTCACTTCTACCCAGACTTGGGTGTATATAATTTGAAGTGGCACTCTAAATGAATTTGATACAAACACAGTTTATACATGAAACAATGTTTATTGAATTCGTTGCACATATAGAATTTGCTTTTACAGCAATAAGCATACGTACTACTTGTACGGAATATATATATTAACATTCAATAGAAATACACATTTCAAATACTCACAAAACCAGCAGAGAGTCAAACCAGCAGTACTGCCACGTAAACTTTGGGCCCCCTAAGCACTAGCGCCGGTTAACACCTGGAGCTGTTTACCCCGTAGCTCCCTATCGCTTATCTATCAACCTTAACAACCTTTTTCAACTTTAACAACCTTCTTCAACCCTAACAACCTTTTTTTTATTAATGACGCTGCATGGTATTTATACTAAGCGCGTATGCCGAAATTAGCATATCTCATGCAGCTTCTTTAATTCATTCACTCAAAAGTTCGATTCTTGTGAATCGAATCTTGTAATACCTTACAAGCTTCGATATGTATACCTTACAAGCTTCACCTTTAAAAAAATTGAAATGCAGTTTTCTGATAGGGACAAATGCTTGCAGCATTGGAAAAAAAAGGTCTCGGATAAGGCCCGTTGTAAAAAGTTATAGAGAGTTTTTAATACCAACAATAGTATCTGCTCCGTCCTTATCATATAGTGTTAGATTTTTTTTTTTCCTGTGAAAACATCTTCTCTCATCTCCAACTTTAAACACCAAACTTCTTTCTGAGATGAGTGGATGCAGATAAGAAAGTTTGCATGAATATAAAATATTTCAGCAACTCTCTGCCGGAAAAATTCACGATTTAATGAAAAAAAAGTAAATTATAATAAACAAAAGAAGAAAAAAAGACCAGCGCAAGGGATTTAGATTGCACTCAGGTTGTAGTCATCGATAAGTGGCTGTCATGAGCACTTCCGGCATATTACCAGCGTTGTCATATGTTTGACCTCGATAAAGTTTAATATTTATGCCTAATTTTGTTAAAAAGGGGGATGAATACTTGTTTTCCCAAGTAAGATCAAAACACTATTAACAGTAGCCCCCGTCTGTCTCAGACTACTTTTGTGTTTAATTTGCGATCTTTCGAAACACTGGAACTTTTCTTCTGTGTTTTTTTTTTAGCATGACATTTTCGATTGATTTGCAATTTTCTAAAGCGCTCGAACATTTTCTTCTCTCTCTCATTTTCTTTAAATGACATTTTTGGTTGATTTGCGATCCTGCAAATCTATAAATTTTGGCTGATTTGCGATCTTGCAAAACACTCGAACATTTTCTTTGTTTATGACGACATTTTTGGTTGATTTACGAAGCTTGCAAAACACACAAACATTTCTTTTCTGTTGTTTCGCCTTAGAAATGTGTAGTGCCCTGCTTACTGACGAAGAGTAACAAAGTAAAAAAAAGAGATATCTCTCTATTCTAAAAAAAAGTAACTGCCGTTGCTGTCGAAGCCGCTGTCAAAAGTTTGTCAAGCTATCTCCTCCGAACCTGCTGGGGGTATGGGGTCGAGACCGATACCAATAGATGCAGAACAATGTGGGGAAGAAAGTAAGACATGTCTCATCTTCGTCGGCCTTTAAGTTTTTTTTTTTTAATTTTATGTTTTGTGGAAAAATATTGACTTTTTCATGTTCAGATTACGATAACTCGCCAAAAAAAGGATCGTAGAATTTTGATTTTTTACAATCTAAGACTACAGACATTTCTCCTTCAAACAAGACCTTGTTAAAAAATAATTTAAAACAGACTAATATTTTTATTAAAATTTAAAACACACGTTTTCGACAAATTTATGCGTTTCGAAAAATATAAGTTTGATGCTCTCAGATTTATTATGTTACAAAAAAAAAAAAATATTTACATCATCTGGAAGACGAAAGCTTTCTCATTCATATAAACCTAATTTCAAGTCTCTATCTTAAAATTTCGATTTTTAATTGAATTTTAAAGAAATACTTCAAAAAAATCTTCTCATTCGCTTCCTTCGCAGAAGGACATGAAAGAAGATCCAATTTTTCACCCATAGGCGGGCTTCATCCACTTCGCATAAGGGCGACTGACAACAGTAAATGGCTGTTACATTGCCCGAGAATCACCCCTATTAGCCATAACAGAGGAGCGAGCGTAGCGAGCCTAGGGGCAAAGCCCCTAGTATACTAAAAATAAAGTAAGATGGACGGGGACAGATTAATTCTCTTTCGTATGATTGCGGCAATGCAGTTTGAAATGAACTTCTCCCGCATCTTCATCTAAATTTATCTGTCAGTTATGTAAAGAAATTTAATTAAAAATGCCCATTACTTGCCCCCCCCCCATGGTTTCATTTTGAAAGAATTTATTTAATTCTTTTCTTCTTTTATCGGACATACTGTATAGTTACAAATTTGAAGCTATTGTGCCCTGTTTTTCTTGCGTTGAATTAGAGACAGACAAACTTTGAGGTAATTATGTAGGAAAAAGTGAAACTGCCTCTGTCAGTCCATGATTCATGGATAAATCCAATGTTCTGTAAACATGTCTTTTCAGTATGACAAACTTGGGGCGTGTGCTCAGCCAAAGGACATATGCAACTGTGGCATATGCGTTGTTGATTTCCTTTAATATGCAATATTTTATTAACTATCGAAAAGTCTAAATTTGAATTGAGATTTTATTATATATGTTATCTCCCACGTTCCACCAAATTTATTTCGACATTTTGATAGAGTTCACGCGATAAATTGAAACAAGAAATTTTAACACAATTAGTTTAAATGGTAAAGTTCAACTGTAAAAAGTTGAAAAAAAATTTACAATGTATGTAGTCAGTACTATGCTTTCTGAGTGAAAAATTTCATATGAGTTTTACAGGATAAAAAAATAAAATGACAGGTGAAAAAACACACAATACTTAACTTGTGAAATATTGTACTTCCTCTTAAATAGTGCTTTTACCACCGAATCCCATACTTTTAATTCGTAAGGACCAGCGATTATGCAAAAAGTTCCAGTTTTCTTTGGACCAGAATTTTCAAATTGCTTCTAATCTCCCTAACTGCCGAGAGCGACTTCTAGAAACGGTCTGTGGCCGATGCACGAAAAGAATGACAAGTTTGAACTAAATTACGATTTTCTCTACGCATTTGATTGATGGTATGCTGTCATCCTCGCAAACTTCTTCTCATAACAGATTAATTCCACAAGAATTTCAGGAGGAAGGGTCACCCCCCCCCCCTGCATAAATTTACAAATTAGACAAATGCTAGACAGTCGATGAGACATTGTCTGGAAGGGTCTGAATTAGTAAAATTTTTTTGGATCATCCAACAGAATCAGCGTAAGAAGTCGGGTCATGTTTGAGGGAAGTTAAAATTAGCTTGGCGTTTTATGGGTATTTTTTTACGATTATATACTGCTAAACTTCGTAGGGCTGCATATTGTCAACGATATTATAAGAGACTTAGAACTAAGAAAATTTTATGAGGTTTTGCTGTGTTCAGTTTTTTTTTTTTTCAGTTTGATTACTTAAAGCCCATTTGGAAATTCTCTGTAACTGTGACTCAGAAATCGTTCTCCGCGGAACCCTGATGGCGTTTGAGATTTAGTAGGGCCACTAATTGAAAAAAAAAAATAAAATTCAGGTAGTCTCTTCTAACAAAACTACCGCGGTTTATTAACGTAGGATTACTCATCGTTACTTACCTCTTTTGTATGTATATATGTATGTATGTGTTACAGTGGCGCACCCAGGATTTAATCTTGGAGGGGACCGAGTTGAACGGATAAAAATATTTATAGTGCAAATTCAATATCATAATGCAATTTCTATTTCTCTGGGAAGGGCTAGGGCCCCTTGACCCATCCCCTGGGTGCGCCACTGATGTGTTATGTATATATGTATCTATATATATATATATATATATATATATATATATATATATATATATATATATGTGTGTGTGTGTGTGTGTGTGTGTGTATGTATATATGTCAAAATTTTGACATGTTTTGGTACTTTTCTGTTTTACTGTTTACTGCTTGTCCAAGCGATACAGACTACTTTAATTTTGGCACGCTGCCAAAATTAAAACTCGCGAGGTACGGACGGATGGTTTTAGCGTCTGAAAATTTCCTTTTCGGAGGACCGTTATGGAGGAACGTAATCCTACGTTAAAAAAAATACGCGTTTAAGTTAGTATTTCCAAAAGTTTACTATTATTTTCAAATAGCGATATATTTTAAATATTTAGAATTGATTTATATCCCACCTGGTCATTTAAAGGTATCCGTACACCCTCAGAGGTGATTTTTCGAAAATTTTAAAATTTTGTCTTTTTATCTATTCTTTTTATAATGAGATGTAAGTTAAAACATGAAAAATGTATAAAAAAATTTAGCTGTTACATTAAAATAATTTTTTCAAGGGGAAAAAATGGGTGCGAATTTGACATTTCTGCAAAATGTGATAACTCAAAAATAAACAAATTTATTATCATTTTATAAACTGGAGAATGAAGATAATAACTTTCTAAAGAGTATTCTCGAGAGAATATTCTGTTTATCTCAGAAGCTGTAGCAGTACTGATGTATAGAAAAATTGCTTGAAATTTTGGTGACAATGACCCCCTCAAATGTCATTTGAGGGGGTCATTGTCATTCATTGTCATTTGAGGCCAAGGGGTACAAGGGACTTAAAAAAAAATAGAGTTAACGGCGGTTATGGATAGTTAATCATTCAAGGTAAATATTCTACAGTCAATATTCCAGGTGTATACACCAGAACCCTAATATCAAGCATTATAAAGACTTGAGAGTTTCAGGGAATTTAGCAAAGTGACTTATTTAACATTAAACTGCGTTTTCACAAAATGATGGAATTGTCACTTGTACCACTTGGTTTCTCACCCCCTCATTTGCCATTCATACCAATGTAAACAACAACAAAAAAAACTAATTAATCTACAATGATAACCTATTCCCTTCATAAACATTTGAAGAGCAACAATCCAAAATTTTAAGGCATTTCACGCATAGCTTTTTAGAATAGGATGTTTTGAGTAAAGATAAATGATGAAAAAAATTCATTTTGAAAAAAAGCTACTTCCAGTTATAAATTTTTTTGACGACTGTTGATATAATTGTGGTTACTTGGCTCTTAGTTTAGATAGAAACACAATTCAAACAGAATTAGAAAGATAAAATATTAGGCTTTGATATATTTTCATATGTGGAAAATCGATATTTTGATCGAAAAGGCTATTTTAAAAGCGTAAGTATAACTTAAAATACTCAGTGTGAAGAATATATCCCAATTTTGAGAGGATGAAAATCATTTCAGTGGCACACAGTGTTTTTTTTTCTATGTAATAAAGGTAAAGAAATTTTACTTTAATATTCTTAACCTAAAGAGTGTAATTATTAAAAATAATATTGTTTTTGGCACAAAAATCGTAGTAGCTTCTTCATAACATACAAAGGGTAGTAGGATAATTAAGTAGGATAATTAAGCTCATGTTAGTCACAGACCTAAAGGTATTATAATTTTTTTTCTACGCTTTCAAAAATGTCAGTTGAATTCTTTTTCTACCTACGCATTGTCCAAGAAATAATGGATGATTATTCGTAGCTTCCAGTTTTTGAAATGGATTTGACACAACCCGTAATCAACTCAGTCTGAAAGCCCAATGCAATTTAATAGCAATGACATTTTCTGTTATTTTTCAAACCCAACCAGTTTCATTTGGCGAAAAGTACCAATTAAACCCAATGTATCTGTGTGAGCCCCGCACTTAATTTATCACTGTAGCTCCGTTTCTAAAAAAACAAAACCGTTTCGAATTAAGGGCCCACCGCAAATTACCTTTTTGGTCGAACAGAACGGTGACAAACACTTCTACACTTCGTAATTGGAGGATTGGGGAGGGGGAAAACATCTGTAGAATGACATGCAAACGACACATTTCATCAGCCGTTACAAAGGAAATTGCTTAGGATAACTATAAATGTTCTTTCGTGAAATGAATTCTAGTTATGTATTAAGCCGACATGTCGGTACCTGGGGTGTTTTTGTTTATCTTGCTGACAAATCAGGAACAGTGGAGGGTCAACGTTTTGAATGGATCTCTGATGGCCTGCGTCATTGTACTCCAGAAAGGAACACAAAGCTTTTTTAATTTTTCTTTTTTTTTTTTTACAATAAATCTGTTTTTACATTTGTAGGTTCTCAACGGATTGGCATTAAAAGGTGAACAAAGTCATTCGATTCCAAAATATTTTCAGATCCGGTCAAATAGGAGATATTTTGAATATTTTGAATATTGAAGATCAATGAAAAAGTTTTTGACGCAGGCGATATATTACAATTTATTTTTTAAGTTATCGAAGTTTATCTGGTAGTTTTGTGATAAATATTATTTTATGTTTTTCATATATTATCTACGATGATTGACTGCCATCTTAATATCATCCTTTTTTACATAAATTTACAAAATAATTAAGGCCGACAAGGGGGTCTGTTTGCAAAAGAAGACCCCTAGGTTTGGAAGGAGGAAGAGTAAAGTGATCGACCTAAATGTCGACTTGAAGAACACTTAACTTCTTTTAGATGAATATGAGATTAGGTTATATTTTGCACATAATCAACAAACCACAACTTTTGTCAATTATTCCCTATGCCAGAGGTAAAATAGAAAGAAAGTCGTGCACTTGTAGCAAAACTTGGTGGAGAACCTACCTGGAAGGTTAACTTCCGTAACGGAGGCCCAACGTGCAATTAATAGACGGGAACGTCGAGAGCCTGCACCAGGACTAGGAAAAATAATTCTTAAGGAGCTTCTAGACCTTGCATTGTTGGCCTAAAACTCCCAGGACCAGGGAATCTCCTCTCTCCTCTGTTGTCTTGTTGGGTCCAATGTTAACACCGCTGAAGGATTAGAAAATCAACCACGGCTGACGGGATACTTTTCATCATACAGTGTGGGTTTTACTGTTTCAAAATGGCGCAGAAATCCTTCTTATTTAATTTCTAGATGTAAAAACATAATTAACCGAAGATGTAACAGGGAAAAAAAAAAAAACCTGACCTATCCTTAGGCTGCTGCATGAAGCATCCCCCTTGCACTTAATATGCCATACCCCCACTTCGACCACGTCTCTTAAACTCATTAGTGCTTCTGACAAATCAGCTTTTATCTTTTTGAGTCTTCTGACCCCTGTTTTTTGAAAGCAGCTTTTATCTTCCAAGATATTTGTCATCCTCTATCAAATCTTTGCAAACGGGCACTCCTTATTTTTTTCCTCCAAATGTTTTTGATGGATCTCTAGTTTTACAATTTTCTTGTCAAGTGGATATATATTACACATGTTTATAACGTGTCTGCATGTATACCCATGGAAAATAAGTAGCATGTTTTCGCACTTTTACAATTTCTTTCTTGAAAACAGATCATGTAATTTTGTACCCTTTTACTTCCGGTATCTAATTAATTATTTTTCTTCTGTTATATCGTGTTGTGCAAAAATGGTCGTCATTTTAGGGTCTTAAGATATTGTTCTGCTGCAAATACTAAGGCCGTCTGCACACGGGGCAACTCAAAAGAAACTGATAACTGACTCGAATCACAAACCAGTCCGTGTTGAGTCGTAACCTATGTAATTGAATGGAGCCACGCACACGGCGCAACTGGTTACAAACGCGGTCGACGGGTTTGTAACCAGTTGCGATTAGCACCCCAGTGGAGTAGCGAGGGGGGGGGGAAGGGGGTGTATCATGCCCCGGGCGCCACTCGCAGAGGGATGCCAAATGATCTAAGACCATTGGACCATTTGGTCCCCCAAGACCACGGAGGGTACCGAAAAGGTATCGTGCCCCAAAAAGGTATAAGTAACCGCAACCCAAACTCTGGAATTATGTAAAAAGAAACTGAAACGAAAGGTATGCTACATATAAAATTAGAACAGGTTAAGCTTTGATTTCACTCAGAGGTGAACTTTAAGGGATAGGGAATGCACTGTTTTGGAAAAGTAACTGAGAGGTACGAGGAACTGTTGTTAAATTAATTAAATAACAGGGATTCAACAGAAAAGTGTTTGAAAGTAACTTATCAAGTAAGAAACCCCTGTTATCTGAAATAAATTTTAATATGATGGTTATTATTTATAATTATTTTCTGCTAAACAGTTTAAATATATATTATTTGACTTCATTTGATCGCTAGAAATTTACGGAGAAGGGTTTATTATATAACTGCTGTTATTTCCCCCTTGAAATTAAAACTTTATTTCCAGCTACAACACATTCAATATACATACTACATTGCTGAAAATTAGAACGAATTAAAATTTTAATGCTGTCTGATCTTTTTTTTTATGATCAATAATAAGACTTTTCATACCACAAACGAACATTTATTTTATTTCATGGACTCGAAATTGACAAAATTTTTAAGCTTAAAAGTTTTACAATATTTGTATCGGAAAAGTACTCTTAGAATATTTTCTTTCCTCGATAGGTTAAAATCGAAGAAAATTGATTCCCATGGTTTAAATTTTTATGAGGGTACCAGACTATGAAAAATTTCGGAAAGAATGTGCTATGAAAGTACACCTCTGTATAGTAGACGTATGGATGGAAAAAAAGAAACATTTTTAATGGGAATAATTTCAACTAGTTAGGTTAAGAAAACACGTCTTCAAACCCCCCAAAAAGATTCAAATCATTCAATGTAATTGATACACGACACCGGATTTAACACAGTGGCTAAGTATAGGTGGTCAAATATAAAAGGCTATAAGTATATGTGATATTAATCAAGATATTTTGATGAAACCAAATTCAATAGAAATTTTCCTTGGCTTTAAGTGTAACCGATATTATGAAACCAAGCTCCAACGAAATTTTGTAAAATCCTATTTCAAATGAAAGGCATCGATGTTTGAAAAATGTTAGGTAATTAATTTTAAATGAATAATCGAAAACAGCTGTCAATTCTGTTAAATAAAATTCGAAGTGTATATATACATGTCAAGAAGCAATACAGAAGCAAATTTATTTTTTTATATGTAACCTTTTTAGATTCCTAAGCTCACGTATTGAGATAAAAAAAAACATCGAATTATTTGTAATATATTTAACTACGATTTCTTCTAGAGAATGCTGATTTAAATAATGACTAATTTAATTCTAACTCTCATGAACGTACGTTTCTCGGATTATGCAAATAGCTAATTAACGTAGATAAAAACTGCCTCGTTTTGGTTTCATCTGACACTTCGATATTGATGCTCTTTCTTCCAAACATTTATAATCATTCCCATTTCTCGCGGCTACCGCCGTTTTCCCCTCTTTTATTTTATCATGTGCCATGGATATTGACCTAGCGACCTTGAATTGATCCCAAGGAACTTGACCTGGAATTTTTTCAAAATTTTTTTTTCGTCATTCTCTTTTGAGTGTTTACATTTCCGCGGCTTCGATTTTCTACTCAATTAATCAACTGCAGTATTACCACATCTTCGATCTAATTACTTTTTTGTTTATTATTTATGGCAACAGTGAATGGCACATTTTGTATTGCGCAGAACAAACATCTCTCGATTTTCAGGCCCCCAGAATAATAAAAAAAATATTATAGACCATAATTGTAGGTTGAAATAGGTCGATTACATTTTTTTTCATTGTTTTGTGAAAGAATGCAACGTTTATATGCATATCCCTTATCTATAACACAAGTTCATTGGCTGAATAGAAAAAAAGAGAGCGATTTTGATCAATGATAAAGTTATACAATCAGGTGATTATCTGTAAGGAATTTCATCCGCCTTGCATTGCGTTCTTTTTTCTTATCTATGATGCCTTCAAAACAAATTTACGCTTTGCATTACAGCTGAAAACTGAAATTCCTTACACGTTTTATATATTTTACCTATTTTATAAGGAAATGAAAATTTTGCCATTCCGATAAAACTGTATTCCAAATTTTGCACACACATATCTAATACATAATGTTGTAATTAATAAAAAAATGAGATTTGAAAAAAAAAAATACTTATATTCAGTTCAATCCAAAATATTTCCATTATTTGGAAGTTCCACTAAATTAAAGTATTCGGAGTAAAGTATTCCACTAAAGTAAAGTATTCCACTAAATTAAAGTATTCACAGTTTATGTGAATATAACAGTAAATCTTAAAGTATTATCTGTGAATCACTGTTTCATCTAACTTAATATATCTAAAAGTTAAAGAAAACTGTCTAACACTTTTCATCAAATTCATTAAGAACCTAGTAGAATAAAATTTCTTTGTAAAGAAATAACCATTTTTTGAATCTAGCAAACTGACTTGTAATGGCCAACGACCAATGGTAAGAAACTTAAATTACAGCTTAAAAAAAATAAGTCGAAATTTAATACAATTGGCTGGACTTAGTGATTAATGCTCAAGTTGAGTAGCAATCAGTTTAGGTTTTTTTTTAATTATTTATAATCTTTACCACTGGACTGAGGGTAATACAAGACTCGTGAAATAATTATTTCTTCGCAAAAAGATTTTTTTTTGTTATGTTCTAGATTAAATTTAAATCTTAGGCATCGCAGATTAGTAGATCATGGAGTATTTAGTAGGCCACATTTCTGTACTCTCCGCAATTTTTATACGGCCCATAGAGAATAGATCGCTGGGCATAAGGCTTTGCCCTCCTCTTACCACGAAGCTTAAGGGAAACGAAGCCCTTAACCTTAAACGAAGCTTTAGGGTATTTGAATGCAGGTTTAAAAAAAAGAAACTAAAATTATTTGATATTTTTTTTTTAAAATTTAAAAAAATTAAAGTAATTAATTTTGCCTGTTGATAAATAATTTAATATGGCCATGCCTAATTAATCCTTACGTTGTCTAGACATTATTATTAATAAAAATATGTAACGTATAGAGAACGTTCTTAAGAGGACAGCTGCTTGAGAGTAATGAATCAAAAATAAAATAGTTTTACGAAAGGTAGAGAGACAGCCGTCTAATGTGAGTTAATGTGAGCGCTAATGAGTTATTTTTCTCTAGTTTACGAAAAAAAAAAGTAATCACTGCATTAATCAAGTTTAAAACACATTTATTTCCTTGGTGATAGCTCATATTCGTTTAGCAACTTTAGACAGGCGACCATGGCAAATGAATAATTCATTAGTGAGAATTTACATATGAATAAAATAGTATTTGATGAGAATAAAAAATATTTTTCATTCTGTTTTCTTTCCAAAAAGTAAATGAAACTAATCTTTTTTAAGGTTCTATCCATAGAAAAAAAAAAGAGATTACATAGCAGTGACAAAGGAAGGAGATTTAGAGCTACTGAAAGACTGACAAAAACTCATTTTAAATCAACATCATTTAAATATAAGTGGAAGAGTCAAAGATTTCATTCGTCTGAAAAAATATATGATAATTGCATTGAAAAAAAAGATTAAAGAAAGAAATTAAATTCTAATATCAGTACTATTCAGGGTCGTAAAAAATTATTCTGAATAAAATCACACATTTATAAAGGTACTAATCCAAGCTAAAAAAAAAAAAAAAAGACAATAAAAGCAAACAAAAAAAAAAATTAAAGAAGAAATGCAAAAAATGTCAATTTTAAGTCTGATTCTTCACATTTAAATTTTTTTTGAAAGTTTTAAAGTTCAAATAAAAAAAAATTCAGGTAGTCTCTTCTAACGAAACTACCGCGGGTTAAGGCGACAATGGACCTTCAGATTGACAAAATATGCCCCCAAAACGATTTTTTTCTTTCAGAAAATGATTCTGCAACTCATCAGCTTTAAATTAAAAAAAAGTATGTTGATCTGATCATTATTAACCGAGTTATAAGTATTTTTTTCAAACGTAAACAATGGAAATGTTAGTCAAAATAAAATTTTAAATGCCATTTTCTCAAAACAAGTTTTCGTGCCGTTTCGGTAAGTTCAAAATGTTCCATGCGTCATCATTTTTCTTAAATTTTCATAAAATTTCATAAAATGATTATTTATATATGTTAGAATAAAACTTACTAATCAATTCATTATACTATTTTAAAACAACTTGAAATTTTTACAATAAAAAAAAATTTTTTGATAAAATTTTCCATAAAATGACCTATTTTTATCGATTTCTTTTCTAGTTTTTATAAATATGACTGTAAATCAAATATTTCTACTAACTTTTATTATAACTATATAAAGCTAGCTTAAGAGAGAAAATGAGATATCTGAGACAAAAATTAATGCGCATGGAGCATTTTTAAATAGAGTCATTAACAAACTGATTTTAATTAATATCTTAATTAATTACATTCTGATTTTTTTTTAAAATTTAGAATTTCCATCTCTAAACACAACTGTATAAGTATAAAAAATTTCATAGCAATTGATTAATAAATAAATAAAAGGTTTTTCGTGGTCCATTGTCGCCTTAATAACGTAGGATTACTTATCGTTGCTTACCTCTTTTTTTTTTTTACAATAAAATTCCTACATACGAAGATAAGGATGAGTGGTAACCCTATGCTGAATAGGTTGATGGTAATAAAACTAAGTTACATATGTTTACTATGCCACTCTTGATTTATAACTCACGACGACGGTTTTAGCGTCATAAATTTTGCTTTCCGGAGGACCGTTGTGGAGGAACATAACGCTACGTTAAAAAAGTTTTAACAAGAAACCTAATTTTTTTCGACTAAATTGCATGTGGTCTCTGATAAAATAAAGAAAAATATAGTGAATACATGCCCCTGAGTTAGATGGTAACAATGGCTGCTTAGAGTACATTGGGCGTCAAGTTGAATACTTAACAAAGAGAACATTCTTATTGAGACTTTAAACTTCGAGAAATTAGTGGAATTTCTAAGGAATTTTTAAAACCTCTTAAGAGTAAACAAGACTCTTTTTCCTTCAGCAGCGCGAGCGTAATTTTTAAAAACTTGTTTCCAGTGCACCAAAGCAATTGACGTGCATTGAAGATAAACTGCAAGAGCTTGTAGCCTTTTATTTTAAGAGGTGTGTAATTCTTTGTATAACAAGTCTGTAATCACTCAGTTTTTTTAAGAGTTGAAGAAATATGCTCTTCTTTATCGATCAACTTCTAACACTCCATCAGTTTCAGTCTTTCAAAATATTTATCTTTGACAGTCCCACTGTGTGTACTTTGGCAAGTTTATGGCCTCCCTGCATCTTTCTCCTCATGTATCAAGCATGTCCATCTGTCTCCTCAAAAAAAGCCATTCATCATCTACGTCTCAAACTTTATGAAAATCAAAGACTATCGTAAACATTATCAGGAAAAGTAAGCGATCCATTTTCATATCCCAGAATAGGAGTCACGTTCCAATTTAATTACGGGGTTATTTCTTCTAAGGATCCCAACCTTGATGACACTTTCATTAAGACCGCACAAAGATAATTGTCTTCGCAGAGCATAATTATAATCACTATGATCGTGGAAGAATGTTTGTCATAAATTTCGCCCCTGTGTCCCACAGGCTTTGATTTTACTTTCATAAGATGCAGTAATAGGCTTTCATAAATGTTTTATTATCAAATTAATTACATATTTGAAGGACATTAACGTTATTCCTCTCCAAAGTTTCTATTCCACCCGGGTTAAAGATAATTCATTGTTACCTATCCTTGTTCGCGTGTACCCGAAATTGCTTCCGATAAAGATTTCCATATAAGACGTCACGTACTGGGACGAACGGCACCGCGAGTTTTGAAGGGAGCAAAACCGTGTTTTTTTTTTCCCCTTTTAAACTAATGTCTTCCATACATCGACATTTGGGCATTGCAGATTTTTGGCGTCAATTTTGAACGGACGAAAAAGTGATAGAAATTCCGTGTTTACACTGTTCAATGATTACACATTAAAATTAGCTTAAAATAAATTAATTTTGCAGTTTTCAATGGGTTTTTGTAATATGGTATTTTTTTAGGCTACAGAAAAAAGAATAATTGGCAATTTTTCCTTAATTAATTTTTAAAAATACCTTATCAAGGAATCAATAAAAGCTAGCCTTTTATTGGTGAAAATAAATGTAGACCAATTATATATTTTGCGATAAGGTGTCCTGGAGGGCCACAAAAACACAGTCATCTCATTAAGAATTTCGTTCTTCGACGTATGAAATCATAATTGGCATGCGAATTTGTTTACAGCTAATATAAGGTTAAATTAAAAATGTGAAGGTTTCATATCATTCTGGAGTTTGCATAATGTTTTAACCACAGTCTTCAAAATATATAGTTGCATCAATATACTATGTTTTTGTTTTAATGAGAGTGTCACATTTTCTTTTTATATTCCATATAAAACTGATTTAGTTTTCGCCTCAATTTACCATAATTAGAGTATTAAACAGGAATGGAGCATTACCATATCTAAATAATTTATTATTTATCAAATTATTGAAAGGTCAGAGAACTACTGACCTAAAACTATTTAACTGAAACTAAAAGTGACGTTTAAAAAACTGACATAGAGATTTCAAGGAATTTTCGAGATTGCAAGTTTAGATCCTCATCATTTTATGAACGTTTTAAGAAAAAAGGTCCTGTGTAAGATAAGATAAGATCCTGTTGAAAAAGCTCATACACATTTCGTTGGTTCTGTTAATTTGCTTCTCCATGTATATCATACATAGGACATATTTCCCTTACTAAGTCTTATCAACGGTAATATTTAGTACCTGAACCATATGGAACTGTTTGCAAAATATAGTCAAAATATTTTCTTTAGGGGAGAGTATGACAAAAATCTATCAACATCAGAGAAAAATATGGATACAGTCAATTATTGAATCATCAGAGTGATATCAGCGACAGTAAATTATGTCATACATGATAATGACTTAATGGGCAGCCAATTTCGAGTAAAGAGTACGCTAATAGAACACTTTTTAAACATTTATAGCTTTCCCACGAAAAAAAAAGTTTTTTTTGACATAATCGCAACACGGGTTAATGGTGCTGAACAACAGTCTGATATGCATAATGTTTATAGTTTAGATCCCCAGCTTTCATTAGTATTATAAGGAGCAGGGAGATGGGGTTCAAAAGAAAGGATGTACGCCCGCGTGATGAATAAAATGAACATTAAAAAGAATCATTCAGTCATTGAAGATATCCAGTTGAGATCTTCAGAGATAAAAGTGAAAATTGATGTCTTACGATGCGCTGGATTAGAAACGAATGAGCAGAAGCAACATACTTATAAGAAACCATATCTTTTGATGCATCTATTTTATCAAATAGAAAAGTATCGAATGTTATTCCGTCTCTTAGCCCCAACAAAAATTCCGACGGAGTTTTGTTTTACTTCAATATCTTCAAATACATCACAGTGATATGATATGCCTAATTACCTATATATCAAGATTTCCTTCATTAACTATTTGCAAGAAAATCTTTTGAAATGACTACCGAAAAGCATTTATTGTTCTCTTCTTCTTAACGGTATTCACTGTTTTAAATTATGTGTCTCCATTTGTATAAAGGTTCATTCTACTACTGATTCTCACGGAAAAATTATCCAGACGTCCTTGAAGTGATATACTGACTTTCTCCTAGACTAGTGGTTTCCTGGATGACAGCTCCAGAGCGTTGACTGTGAAACTTCGAAATAATAATGCATTTGAAATGTCACTTGTCTTCACCTGCTCATCTAGATTAATACCACACAAACTCCAAATACCACAATTTTGTAAATTAGGAATATTGCACGCTCTGGATCAATATCTCGCGCATCCAACCCAACGCATGCCGTCCCATCCGATTTGAAGGCGGGAAAGATGGTTATCGAGGCGCGATTGATTACAGGTTGAGACCCTGTCCATCATATCCCCTCAAAGATCAATATTCCATCCACGTGGACAAGAAATTATACTTTGCGGTTATATAATGTTCCGCCACTTTTTTTCCGCCTCCTGGGGACAACCTTCCATACGGAGGTGTGAAAATGACCACTAATGAACGAGAAGTCATCTAAGCACCTGGGAAGGTTAACATCTTCATCTGCTTTTCGGGATTCTTGCCCTATTGTTTCTCACATTGGAGCGCACGTCGCACAGATTTTTTTTCCCGATTACGAGGTGGTGTAATAGCTTTTGTCTTGTAAATAATGATACGGATCATATGTGTAGTCCTCCTCTAAACCACCAACTGCGCAAGTGTCTATAATAGATGAGAGGCAAAATGTTTCTTAATAATACGTTATAGATATTTTAATTACGACCGAAAGATGAAACATGCAAATCCGTGTTTTTTTAAGGCTTTAAATGCCGGTAATCAAGCACACCTTTCCATTTAGGATTCGTGTCACAGACAAACATGCATTACGCATGCTTATGTCTTCGCAGCTGCAGCTGATTGGCATGTGAATTCTTCAAACAGCAAATACTTATTCAATCGAGCAGTACGAGAACTAATTTCTGTCAAGAAATTTTACGTTTGTTAAACCATTGTAATCACTTTCTAATTTCCATTTTTCTCAGTTGAGATGAGACGATTGATACACATATTACAGCGGGTAGTCTTTATCATTTAATGTTGATAGTAAAGATCAAGTAATTATTACCTTTCTGGATACTAACAGATGAGTTACGGATATCTTAACCCTGACATCATTAATGGAAGGATGAGAAATCTTTTGTAATCATAGATTATATGATATGACTCCTGACTTTAATTACGCCAGTTAGTAAAATATGCTATTTGCTCTTTCGGTTAAGATATCACATCGTTTCAGGTCGATAATATACGCAAGCAGTTGTTCTTTGTCTAGACAAACACACATTACCAAGATGCATCGCGAGAAGTAATTAACGTTCTATTACCGTAAATAACTCTCAAGAAAATTTTCGTGAAAGAAATTTATGATAGCTCTAAGTAGTCATGGAATTGTTATTCATAGTTCCACACCTTTTGTTGGGATTTCCTAATTCTTTTGACGATTATGTTAAGCTTTCGTGTACCATCTAAGATGCTATAAATTAACATGAAACGTTCTAGCTTATAATTTAGAACGTCAAGCGTTAACGCCTATAATCTAGAAGAAATGTATAGGGAAGGCAAAAGAGGCAGATTCACGATAATCTGCAGGGAATAAGAATGAAATGTGGGCCTTTGAGCTTCGAAGCTAGCGTCTTGACTTGTAGATCATTCAAATAATGTATGAGTTGCATTTCTCATTGAGAATTACACCGAGAAACTTATTTAGATTCTATTCTATTCTATTCTATATATATATATGTACACACATACAGCGAAACTTTCCTATGGCGGCCAGTACGCTACCGAAAAAAAGGTGGCCGTTTTGAGAGGTGGCTTTCGAATAGGGATGGCCGGTTGGCGAAGTTTCACTGTATATACATACATATACACCCACACAAATGCGCAGCTGTTCATTGAATTAACAACCCCTTTAGAAATCATAATTGGTAACTTGCACATGACATGACATTGAGTGATAAAAGATTTGAACTGCTGTCTTTGAAATGTCGTTTCATTCAGATTGAATACGCCTTCTCAGTTCTCCAGTTTTTTTTCCTGGGGGGGGGGAGGAATGACATAAGGGCCAATTTTCGAGCATTCATATCCCAAAAGTTTTCTGAAATGGACAAATTGGGTGACCGAGCTGGCCAAGGAACAAGTGATATTTGTTGGTTACAGAATAAACATTGAACAATTCGGGCGAATGTTGTCCAGAAGATAGATAACTCTAGGGAAGGTTTCTGAGGTGGGTAGGACTTCACGTTTTATAACTTCTCTTATGTAACGCTGACTGTTCATAGTACATGCAACCCGCATAAGGCGTGATTGAAATGAAATAACTACCCCCCCCCCCAAAAAAAAAAAAATAAATAATAATAATAAAAAAAAAAATTGCGCTTGCAGTAGGACCAATATGACGCTTTACATTGCACCCTGCTAGATGCCGTTACCCACTGTATCCGCGACGAAAGATCCGACCATCATTGTTCTCGAGAGTAAGTCTAAACTCACCAAAAAACACGATTCACTCTCATTCAGCGTTCTTTGTTCTTTACAGCACTGAACCTCTGACATCTACAATATAGGGCTAAAGGCATTTGCAGTAAGGAACGCCGAGCTGTGAGTCCTCGTTGTAGCAACTGCCGGCGAACAGTGGAGGTAAACATCGCCTGATGTGTCCTCATCCTCCATAGCTGTTTTAACGTTGTGGATGTCGCCGTACAATTCCTATCCCCCTGAGTAGAAAGTGTCTGACGTATCCTTATGTGCTCCAGATACCTTACGATGATGTGTAGAACCTTGTATCCATTGTGCCCAAGTACGTACATTTGTACAAGGGTTTCGCCCAACGCGTGCAGCAAATCATATGACAAATCACCATCAACTCAATAATTCTTCCCTGCTCAAAATCTGCCATGATGTCTCGCTTAGCGACGAGGCATGTTTACGCACTAGCAAAGCAATTGCAATCGAAATCACGGACACATTCTTTGAGATTTGTTTTTCGAGGTCTTCTCTTAAGTCGTCCGAGTCCCATTTCAGCCTATATCACGGGCGTATCAGATTTGCATACGCACCTGAGATTTCAGTCAATAGCTTTTGCTATGATTAACTACACGTCTGCCAAATTTCAGGTCAATCCAACAGTTCTGTCATAGTACTGCAGTTCCAATGAACATTATTTCATACTTCTGATTTTTTGGCGTGTTAATGCAAATAGAATTCACTTTTCCCCAAAATTGTTTTGGATCCCATGCAACGTCAAGAAGAATTCTTACATTTTATTATCGGTAATAAAACTGAGAAAGTATAGATTATAGTCTATCCATTTATAATATGTTTTCGCTACAGAAAAATGACATAAAAAACGAAAAATAAAAAATAAATAAGAAAATTAATAAATAAATGCATGAACAATCAAGTCATTTTGTCATACTGAATATGTTAATACCATATTCCCGTTTGCGTGTGAAAAATCTTGTGAATGCTACTGATTAGTATTGAAATTACACTAATAGCAAGAACGTCACTTTTTATCATCTCTCAAATATTTCCATCCAATAAATAATGATAAAAATTTCATACCAAATTATTTATTTTTACCGCATGTTTTATTAATGACGTCTACCAGAAGCGAAAACAGACTAAAGCATCTGTACAAAGGGAATGGTTCATTCTCTTATTATATGTAGATAAGAGAAATGACAACAGCTAAAGATCTAGGATTGTCAATCGTACATTCCAAGATGTGACCCGTCGGCATTCCAAGAGATGAAAGAGGTGATTAAATTATTATGGTCAGCACAATAGATGATATGGAAAGGTAGACTGTGTTGATAATAGAAAACGAGCTTCGGTTTTTAATCTTAATCAAGTTGATGTACCGGGAGTAGTGTAAATTAAGCCTTGTTTTACTAGAGCAACAAATGTACAGCTTATGAAAACGTAGTACCTCATTGTTACTCTGCGATAAACAGACAGCAATTATATCTTTAAATCAGATAATTGCTTCACTGAGATACGATTTTGATCGCTATAGAGTTTTTAATTAATTTTTAATACAATAAAAGATAAGGATCCGTCCACTGCAATGTAAAACAATTTGAATCTGCCTTTTTTTAAATGCTAATCAAAGTTTATTTAAGACTGTACCATCTTCATTAAGCTATTATAATGAACTGGATTTCGTGGATCTCTTGCGTGGTCAAAAGCAGTATCGATCCAAGGTTTTGCCCTTGAGCTCTTAAGCACGAACGACAGTGAACGTTATTTTGCTACAGCACGTATGAATTACGTCACAGATTATGGAAGTTGCGATCTTCTCCATTGAGGAGGACTGGTTTAGAGACGAGAAGAAACTGCGTCCCCAGCAAAAAATTTACACTCAGTCTGCGTGTGGAATTTTAGTATTTCTGGCGTGGTCATTAACCTTTAGTTGGCTGGCATGAAGGATATGAATTTATAACTATGTAAATCGAATTCAACATGTTAAGTCATTGACTTATTGTAGAAAAAAGAAAAAAAAACTGAACTTTGCTTATCGGCAAGAGATTTTATCGGTGAAATTCGAGCGTGGATTTTCACGTATTTAAGTGCAGCGGACAATCAAACATCACCGTATCTAAACCTAGAGTACGAGTAAGTTACATATGTAAGTACGATAGTAGAACAAAAAGACTAAATGAGGAGTTGCCGATGAAAAGGAGGTAAGTGCCAAAATTTCCGAAAGTATTTTTTCATCGATACAAGGGTTTGTTCCAAGGCTAATGGTGAGGAAAAGGACGTAAGTGCTTAGCTCAGAACTAAACCAAACTAGCTAGGCACTTACCTCCTTTTCCACACCAAAACCATTAGCCTTGGAACAAACCCTTGTATCAGTGAAAAATACTTTTCGGAAATTTTGGCACTTACCTCCTTTTCATCGGCAACGCCTCAAATTATAGAGAAGTAAAATTTTTTTTTCTCCTTTTACAAAGAGAAAAACTCCATGGTTCACTGATACAGTAAAATAAACTAAACCAATAAGATTTGAAATAAAAGCTGAGGTGTCAGCTGTAGATTTAATGAGCAGCATGATATCGGTGGCGAGTGTTACTCATTGAAGCTGCTCTTTGGAGCATAATAAGGAAGCTACACGTATAATTTTGAACGTAATAGGAGTTTACCATCTACACTTGATTTAACAAAGCGTAATGTACACATATTTATCAAAGAAAATTTTCTGTTCCTAAAGAATAGGCATAAAACTATAAAATCAATGATAACCAAACAAAAATTGAATAAAACATAACTAGTTATAAAAACTGAGAAGTCATAATTATAACTTTATTTTTAAGAAACGGTTTTGTTTTCCTAATAGACTTTAACGCGTCGTTACGCGTTACGTCGTTACACGTTTAACTCGAAAGTGCATTACATCAATGGAAGTTTGAGTTACTAAACAATCATTCTTAACTTGCACCAAAAAAGAAGTACCTAACAAATCATTCGAATTATACATTATAATATCGAGCTATGTATTGGTTTAAAATTTTGAAATCAAGTGAAGAGAACTTGATAGAAAATCGGAATATTTTATCAAAGTATGGTTTGTTATGTGCTAATATAGAGCGTAGATATTTATTTATTATTAGCACAAATTATTAATTTATTTACTCCTTTATGGGCTTAGTTAAAAGATGTTTTATCTTAATAAATCACGATGTAATTTTCTATTTTTTTTTTGGAGAGGAGAAGGGAGGGATATGCTAACATATTGAAAAACATAAATGCATCATTCAATTCTTCACGAAAGTTTTTATAGTCTTTTATATGCTAACGGTTTAAGTTGACTTGGTGAATTTGCTTTGGGGCTTTTATGTTAACTTGTTTAATTCTATTTGTACCATTGCAATGCAAAACATTTTAATTCTCAGAACAGACCTTCATACTTTATTTTATCATGAGCAAAATAGGATTTTACGAAGATACACTCTTCAGTATATCTTCGTAATATATCGTTCAGTATATCGAAGAAGTATTCAGTGTCTAATATATTGATTTACTTCTTCAGCAGGACTAGAGCTAGACTTCTTTAGCAGGAATTTCAGAGAAAATTGAAAGATTCTCTTGAGAATAAGAGGAATAAGCATTACAATTGAGCTGTGTAAAAGCTCCAAAATTACACCACGCAGTTTTGACCCCTCTATCAGAATTTGGTTTTAAAAATATACATATTCCCTTAATTTGTTCATTAATATTATCCGTGGAAAAGATAACGAATTGAGTACCTGACGCATTCATTATAGTCACTAGCACAATAGGGTCTATTTTTAAAGTATGACAAGACACTTATATGGCCATTTATGTTCTATAAGCATCTGCCGATTTAATGTTACGCTCGTTATGTCTTGACACGTACACAGCAGTTATCCAAGCAATTAGGATCCTCCATCACTCTAGTCTAAAACTGCTACAATCGTTTTCCTCCTAAAGCAAAAGCTGTGGAACTTGTCAGATGTAATAAAAGTCCAGTTGTTATAATTTACCTTAACCATCCACGGACTGCAACACTTCTCCGTTTATAAATGACGTTTAGCATCCATTAATTACAGAGATTAAATTGAATTTGACTTGGGCATTTATCAACATCCGAGAATTCACCGACAAAACAGCAAATCGAGGTCACAGGCCATTACAGATTCAGAAGTTTTCACTCGACTACTGTTTGGGTCTCTGAGCGATCTTTAATTATCCCGTTAATTGATGCCATTATTCCAACGAAATCCGTGTCCTGCGGCACCAATTAAAAGCGGAACAGTTGATTGTAATGAAGCGCAGTGTTTTACCTGACATGCTATTATTGTCTTGCTAATAAACTGAAATGGAGACTAGCTCTGACATGCAAAGGGTTATTAGATTCATGGGAGAGGGCATGACATTACTGTGACACAGTATTCCAAGTCACTTAATCATGAGAAAATAAGACAAGGTCAGGGTTGGGCAATGTCTATCTTGATGGGATTCCGGACTATCTCCTGCAGTTTCGATTCGGTGACGCCTAACGTACAGGAATTCAGCACACACAGCTTCGTAGTGGCTGTAATAATAGATACGATGGGAAAAAAATAGCTGATTTTGAGTTTAACTGAATGTTGCCCTGATGCTTTGTTTACGGAAAGGCCGTTGCATGATTTTTATTGAGCTAGTTCAGAAGTACACCTCACTGTATATCAATGTCGGTGTAAGTGATGATTCCATAAAATGAAATTTTGGTGATGTGGTTATGTGATTTTTATTCAAACGTTTTATGATATGATGAAGCGATCCGACAAAGTTAACGAATAATTTTAGGGAATTTAATATGGATAACATGGTTTCTATTCTAAAAGTTTTATGTGACATGGTTTCATTGATGATACATGGTTTAATATGATAACATGATTTAGGGAATTTAATATGGAATTTTAAGAATTTTAGGGAATTTAATATGGATAACGTGGTTTCTATTTTAAAAGTTTTATGTGACATGGTTTAATTGATGATACATGGTTTAATATGATAATATGGTTTCTATTTTAAAAGTTTTATGTCCAAGATACTTTAAAAAACCCCCATAATATTTCTGAATATACTTCTCCGTTAAAAATTAAGGAAGAATATACCCAATAAAAGCGTTTTATACCAGACAGTCTGATAAAACACAATTTGTTCAAAATTTTAAAAAAAATTATGTATACATATATAATTTATTTTTGTGTTCTTACTGTATCAAAAAAGGATTGAAAATAAATAGCAAACTTACGGTATTTCGACAAAGAAATACGGTTGAATTTGCCCGAGTAGGAAGAGAAGATATATAAAGGCCGCACCACAGGAGATGGGGGAGAAAGGACAGTTTGGTCAGGTATCAAAAGTTTTATTACTGAGGAAACAGTATTTATTAGAATACAGTTGACATAAGCAGCACTACAGTGAGTTACTTTCTTGACGACAGAGAATATTGTTTTTAGAATCGACTTTACTTGCATTCATAATTCTTTTGTGATTTTGAAAATATTTTAAAGTTTACCTGCTCCCGTAATGTCAGGGATGACTGAATGGAATGGAACACCTACATATCAATTTGGGTATTGGTACGAGGATTTATCTTCTCGTCAATTATACAAATTGTAAAATTTAAAAGCTAATTTTTAAAGTATGTTCATATTTTCCAAATATTATAACGTAACATAGCACACATTTTGTAAAAGCAAAATGGTATATTTTAGAGTAAAATGTCAATTCCAATTATCTCTAACATTGAATACCACAGAAACATTTTTATTTAGTCGTGGTTCTGAAAATAACAACTATTTTTAAAGACCGATTTTTTAAGGTCCAAGTTCCCGTTCGGCCGGGTAAGGCCCTGCTTATATAGCCATATATTATCATCTAAACGCAGGTCTTAATTACATCCCATTGACTTAGAATAGCTTAAAGAATATTATAACATAAATATATCTTTAAATATTTCATAAATAGATATGCGAGAGTTAAAAAAATTTGGACAACGTTTCAGGCACGAAACGGATTACATCACATTCTTGACTATAGTATAATAGGTATTGTAGCGTGCTGGAAATAGGGTCTCATTTTTTTCTCGAGACCCCACAAGGGCTTGAAACACAGCTGCGTGTTTCTCAAGGAATGTGTTGTTCGGTTCCACCAGTTCGGAACACGTGGGGGGGATTAAAAACCGTTTTCCTCACAGATGCAGCCACTAAAGCTGTCATCTGAACGTTTCTGCAAGGTAGTAAAGTTCGGCGTCTAAGAAGAGCTGTCAGCCGATAAGCTGCCGGCCCCTCCACCCCTTCTGAAAATCCAGACATTGGAGAGACGCTTGAGAACGCAGGCGGTACGGATGTGTGTTTAGGCTCCGTACGTTGTGAATCTGCACGGTTTTTTTTTAAATTGAATATGTTTCCCTGTTTTAAATGTTAATTATTTTTGTTAATAAATTGTTAAGTTTTGTTTTAAAAATTTGGCCTTCGTTTGTTAATTAGAACTCTGTCTTTCTTGGTATGGATCAATAGTTGTGAAATTTCTTCAAAATGCCTCAGAGAGAATAGCCTTACTACTTACAGTGACGCCACAGTATATTTAGCTAGCACTATGAAAGAACTTGCGCGGAAAACAATAAAACAATAACGTCATAAATTTAACTTCAAATTGACAACTAATCAGGACTTTTATATATGGTCTTAATTCAGGTCTTGGAACTTTAAATGCAATTTCTCTATATACAAATCGCAAAGGTTCTTAGATGCGTCTCACAAAATACTTGTGATTTGTACGTCAAGACAATACGCAGAAAATTAGATGCAGTCTGTATGCATTTTATATTTGTACACAGGTTGCATCTAATGCTTTACCACCTAGGGCAAGACTATATCTATTAGTTAAGAAACACGATTCTTTTTTGGTTCTCTATTTTAGATTTGAGAAGTTGTCATTTACTGTTTAATTTAGATTGCGTCTTGAAAATAAAGACTCCAGTGGAGACTAAAAAACATAATCTTCTTTTAGAAGTAATTTTTTCGCATAAGTTACAAAAGGGAGAGAAAGTTATGAATGAAATCAATTACGGCATTGATCGTGAGTTAAAATAATTGCATAAGTCATAGTACATAAGTTATGAAAAGCCACAATTACAATATTAATTTTTATTTTTGAGTTTATGGAGTACGTGAATCATGTCAGCATACAACCGTAATAAGAAATTAACAGTGGAGAGAGAGAATATTTTTGGTCAGAAATGTCCCCCATAGGATTAATAACTTTATGAAGACAGTTCTAATTTTCATCTCCGAGCAATATCTCTATTATAATGTCAAACTAAGGCTTCGGCAACATAAACATTACTGTGACATTCTTCGCTGTATAATGATAAAAATAAAGTAAAGAAATAGAATTAACACATTAATCTTAGCATCATTTTTATTGATACGATATCCTTTTTCAAAATAAGTCGAACCTTTCTAAAATCGTAAAAAGTAAAACTCCGACATACGGTCTGGGGAACCAGAAACGAAGAGTTGAGCTTAATGAGAGAATTTTAATGGTGATTCGGAATACATTTGAAAGCAATCGGAATACTTGACAGGTGAAGCAGCCGTGATTGAAACTGCTTAACAGGATAAAAAGGTACTCATCCATCTAAGGCCTGATTGATGAATTTAGTGCCTGTTCCGATCAGTTTAGGTCATTTAGCTTGAACACTGCCGTATTTCATCTGATAGATAAACGCCCTGCACAATCTGTCCCAAAATGTCTTACTCCAGTGCAAAGCGTCCAAACTGGACATTCCACAGAGTTTGTCATTACCGATAGAACTAATAACACGTTCCGTCAAATAACTCTCTGCAACCTGTTTATCTCCGGCAAGAATATTTGCGGGTAAGTGGGGAAAGTTCTGCCAAGCAGTGGGTTAGAGGGTTTGCGCTAGTTTTCTAAAGGCGATTAGCCGCTCTCCATTTAATAACAGGGCACCTGTATGAGGTTTTTTTTTTTCTCTCGATGATATCAGGTCTGTGATTGGTTATTGAAAGCCAGAGATGAGGTGGCTGGTCTTTGGGTTAACCCCTGCTTTGACACGTGCCAGGAATTTCTGCACATTGCTTTCGCGTGCAGGAGAGAACTTTAATTTTGCTGTCGTTTTTGTAGTTAATACGGGCCATTTCCAGCAAATCTGTTTCCACAGCGTTGCGCCTCTGTGACAGGTTGTCACAACGTGTGAAGGAATCGATTATCATCTATTTACTGAAGAGATTCGAACGGAAAGCCTTATCTTAGTCGTATCAGGTAACATTGTGGGAAGGTGTGATTTTGCATGATTTGTTGCAGGACACACGATATATAACCGCAGGAGTTAAAAAGCTATATTAACTTCTGTCATTTCTGCTCAATTTTAAATGCTATACAACAACAACGTAATGAAAGCCCCGATTTCAAGGATTTTGGAATACTGAGTTCTTAGGTTTGTTTTGATATTGTTAAAGTTGCAACGGAGAATTATCTATTTTTAAGGTTAAACAAAAGCATCTTATGATACGCAATTATGCAAAAGATTTGCGACTCTAGATTTGGGCTAAAGATTCGTCAGACATAGCA
>OU015498.1:28367272-28419436 GCA_907164885.2 Dolomedes plantarius | reverse complement strand
TGAAGAATGAAGTAATAAAAATAAATTTAGAGGAAAGCGTCATCATTTCTCAGAGAATGATTACTAAAGATAATAATTCCGAGTTAGAACTATTTGAATGAATTTCTGTTTACGCAAAACTCGATGAGACGAAAAAAAAACAGTTAATGGCAACTCGGACAATAATGTTTCACGGCAAGTATGGAAGAAACGAAAAAAAAAAAACCATCTGCAGCTCTTAAAAAAAAGGTTTAACGCTGAAAAATAAAATAAAATACAGGTTGTTGACCATTTCATAAAACATTTTAATCGAATTTTTCGAATGCTGTAGAAGAAGAAGAATTTAGTTATTTTTTTTACTCGTTTGTTGCTTAGTGAAAAGAAATTGTCAATTAGTAAGAAAGTGGAGTTAACAAGGCAAAGCATCACGAGGCAATTTGTCACTAGGGTAATGATGGCAGAAATTCTTTGAGTGACGGGTTTCAGAGGTTTCTATTAGGCGTACAAATTATTGGTTTTTTTAATGGATGGATTTCACAGTATACCTTCATGACCGAGTAAGTTTAGTTTCAATCAGCGGACTATTGAAAATAGAAGTGAAAAGTGGTCTTAACTACTTGACTGAGGTATTTATTAAGCATTTTCATCCTATTAAAATATTTTCGCTCTTTAAGAGTAATAGGAGAGGGGCCGGAACATCCTATTGGTTAGCGCGTCGGGATTCGGGACTGAGAAAGTTCGTTTCGAGTTCCGACATGCGCTGCTGCATGCTTTCATGCTTACGCCTGATACGAGCATGTTAAATCTGCAGGTCCGAAAGTCCCTCCCTGGGGGTTTGTAGGGGCATGAGGAGGGTATGACCCCTCCCCCAGATGTCGCCCCTGAGGTGCTCAGTCTGATAGCTCTTCCACATTCATGCAGACAAGTCCCCCCCCCCCCGATCCCGCTTGACACCATTTGACCCGCGTGACCCCCCGCCCTGCCTTTGATGCTCTGTGAAAGACCGCTCGATCGCAGGATCGTTGCAGACCGCCCTGCCCATAAATCACTGGTTTCCCCCGCAGAATACTGGCATAGCACATGAATGTGGACGCCTTATAAATTGTGGTGACACCCTCATAGCGAGTAATGTTGACTCACCTAAATGTTGCTTCTTCAATGAAGAAGCCAACACATTCACGGTGATGAACGTAAAGTCTCGGCGGAGACGGGCGTAAGATGGGCGGACTAGTGCCTACCGCATTGGGGACAAAAAAGTCTTATAAGAAAACATCTCAGCCATTTCATATCTAGTAACTATCATGCTTGGCGAACAATTCGAGTAAATTCCTATTTTTAAAGAGCTATGTTTATTTCCATCTTGAAAAACATATTTTCTTTAACTGTAGTTTGATGCCGGAATTATGATGGATTTCTGTTTACTACGCTGTCTTAAAAGCTTGACTCGATTTTATCGAATCCCTGTTCTAACTTCTGATTAATTTTTCACATTTTTATCCAGCAAAAAAAAAAAAAAAAAAATGATAATCGTGGGTGAGAAGAAATGGAAAACCAAAGTATTTGAATTAATTTTTTAAGAATAACCACTCACAAAAGACAAAGAAGAGGTCAACCCCCAACTCGGTTAAATTTGAATGAGCCAGAAAGATTTTTTTACGACTAATATTCTCTTTTTTGAACAAATATAGACCGTTGTTATGGAAACTGGAGAGATTAAAATAAAAAAAAAAAAAAAAAGTAGAAAGAGGGCAGGCGAAAGAGAGATATGTCGGAAACTGCCATCTGAAGGAGGGTAACGTTGTCAAACTTGCACAGCTCGAAAACTGTTACTAATGTAATAGGTTATATTTACATGTTGTTGTGTTAGTATGGCTTTCTTTCTTATAAATCGCAGTACATTTCGTTGCTTTGGGGACTACTGTGGAAAATTTAAGCATGAAAATCCAAGTTCGAAAATTTAAAATCACAAATTACCTTGAGATGTTAAAAAGTTTTTCAGGTAGTCTCCTCTAACGGAACTACCGCGGATTATTAACGTAGGATTACTTATGTCTTTTTTTTACAATAAAATTCTTACACACGAAGAGAAGGATGAGTGAAACCCTGTTCAGAATAAGTTGATGGTAAGAAAAATAAGTTACACATGTCTACTCTGCCACTCTGATTTATAACTCGCGACGACGGTTTTAGCGTCAAAAATTTTACTTTCCGGAGGACCGTTATGGAGGAACGTAATCCTACGTTTAAAATTAACACGGTTTACTACCTGTCACGTAAATAATTTGAAAGAGATTCGCCAGTCTTGTTGCTCTGTGCAGGGTCTATTCATTTTCACCAAGTAGATATACCCGAAGCAAATTACAGATCCCGAATCAGGATTTTTAGGGTCCATGTGTAATTCAGTTCTCGAATATTTTAGGTTTGGTTTGGAGGGCTACGATCAATTTTTTGCTACACGAGGGCTAATTAGACCGGGACCTACTGCTTAAAGCCGATTCCGAATTCCGATGCCGTCCAGGCCAAGATTGGGACTCGAACCCGCAGACTCTGGTATCAAAGGCCAGCGCCCTAGCCATTCGGCCATCAACCAGCCGAATATTTTAGGAATTTAAAATGATACTGTATGTACTATTGCTGCGTTCACAGTGCTCTATAGTGTTTAGAATTACATGTCCTGACGTTTATATTATAATAATGATTTATAAAATGTATTATGCCATTTCATAACCAACATGGGATTCATTTTACACAATAGTTACGAAAACATTCTCGCTCGGGGTAGTTATTTTGTATTGAAATCTTATACAGTTCCTCATATTTGTAGCTAAAGTAGTCGATATATGTACAAGCATTGAAAATCATTAGCTACAAATATATTCAATGAAACTTAGAAGGGACTAAGAATATTAGGAATTTTGACCATAGAAATGTGGATGCAGGTAGAAAGGGAGTATAGTAGTAATTATCAAGGTATTACATGGGAAACAAGTCAAGGTAAGTGACTTACTTTCGCTATTGAAGTAAAGAAACAATAAAAGTATTTTGAGGTATTTTTTATCTGTCCGATATGGTATGTATAAAACAATCAGTGGGTGGTCACGGAAATTAACATTATCTTAAAATATTTTCAAATCATGATTATAATCTTAATTGCAAAACACTATTGCCAATGTACTTGAAAGGAAAATAAATTTCAATCCCCAAATAATTTGAATTTCCGCACTATGCATGAGGAAATAACAAATCACTACCAAATTTAACATGGTTTAGTTTATGTGGTAGACAATATATGCTAAAATGTAGGTTTGCCTCTTAACCTCCCCAGTTTAAATATATTTTTTCGCTATATTTTAATATTAAGTTTTATTTTGAATTATGTTGCGAATTATCAGGTAAATAAAAAGTTTTCAAACCAGACGCTCAGGCGTACAACAAATTTTGTGTGTTTAGAATATTTTCTTTAGAGGATCACAAAATCTCATTCCAAACGAAAATTAAAAACAGTTTTTGGTGCCCCAAACCTCCTATATCCAAATAAAAAAAATCTTTTCGAAATTACAGAGATTAGAAAACGTTCCCTTCATTCATAATAAAAAAATTAGCATTATAATAGGTTCTGTAAGCAGTGGAGGATTTACAATAGAGATGAATTTCTGAAAATTGGTGGATAATAATAGAATGGAATACTATAAATGAAGAATCTGAAAAGCCCCCCCCCACAGCCTCTCACTGTAATCTTCAGAAGTTTATTTCTTTGAATGAAAGAGAATGGGATGACCGTACTCAATACTACACCGTGGGTGGTCGTTATCTATTCCTCACGATTTTTTTTCAATGTTATTAAACTTTCGGCGATGCATATGGGAAGAAACTAATTTATTAGAGGCCATTGATAATTGTAATTTATCCAACGTCATTACGATATCAGGAAATAACGTTCCTTGCTTATTTTTTATCTGTTAGGCTATCAGAGATTCTCCCCAGGTGGTACACAGCGTTCATTATCTGTCTGGATAAGGAAGGAAGGGTGGTGATTGAACCATACTTTCGAACTTCACTTGATGATACTGGTCTTGGAACACCGCCCATAAAATGAACCCCTTAATATTTAAGCACGGAATATTCTAATTAGTTTATTGCTGGGACACATGGGGATCCTATGGGAAAATCTCAGCTTAAGGATGGAGAATATTTTTGTTGGGTATTAAATGGAAAGACACACTGATAAACTCCCAGAATTTACCCGAGGGGGAATACTGGTTAGATTTTTTCGAAATTAAATTTGCAGACAGTGCCGAAGGGGTAAAATCTTACTGTTTACATACAGCTAATCTACCATTTGTGCAAACTGCAACTCAGTTACAATGAGAAGAATAAGTAGAACAACATTATCATTGGAAAAGAGCATGTCTTTGACCCCGACAGTATTCCGTCATGCCACCGAAGGAGATTGTTTTCTGTTCAGCAAGGCCGTAAATTCTGAGAACAGAAATCTATCCCTTTCTGGAATATGCTAAAAAAAACCTCAGCTGTGAGAGGTGGTTTCAAATCTGGAATGACACCATAATTGTAGTCTACAAGTTGAGGTGTATTACTTACACCGTTTCCCTTGAAGCAAATTACTACCTAACTTACCCAGTCATATTAAAATGCCTTAAAAATTTAACTCTGCCTTCCATTGCTAACTTCAAATATCAAATATCGGAGCTAGGACTCGAATGAAAACAAAAACAAAAGACATGGCAATGCTTTCTAAGTGGTGACTTTGCTGACTTCTTATAAATTAAGGAACAAAAATATTTCATGCATGGTGTGCTAAAATGTTAAAGGTTGGACACAAAATAACGTCTGGGACAAGAGAGCTGTTTTCAAAAATATCAATAACACTGTATTATTTTGTAGTATGTTCAATTTGAACTTCTTATGACTGTGAGAATACCTTAAACGTGAACTTCCAATGAGCGTAAGAACTATTAAATTGCTCAGATAAATCTAACACGATTGAAAGATCTACTTTTCGATCGTCTAGAAAGCCAAGCGAAAAGTTAGTTCGAACAATGGGTTATTACAAATATGACCAGGGAGATAAAAACTTCTCAGTTCCTATCTTGCAGATCAACTTTCTGCCTAAATTTTGGGCAAACCAGATATAGATAAGGCCGCTGATCTATAAACGTTATAGCACGATTATCAACTTTTTCCTTGAAGCCAGCGAAAAGTAGATTCTAATAGGTGGTTCAGAGAACCAAAAACACAGACTCTTAAAACTAAGAATTGAGCCAACCAATTTTTTTCCGTTTTAAATAGAAAGGAATTTATTTTTAATGTAAAGAACAAGTCATAGACTTTCAGAGCATTTGGAAGTGTTAGTTTTAAGATTTGCTGAAATAACTCAGATGATTCTGCTTTGATCATTGATTGTCCCCAAAACTTCCCGATTTTCCTCACACTCTTACGCCATTTATCTGGCTTTTATCTTATATTCCCAAGATATCATATATTTTCTTCCTGCAGTATTCCAAAATCATTCTTAATGGACCTTCCAAGACTAGCAAGTTGCGAAATTATTTAATCTGGACATCTAGGCCACCAGCTCTACCAGCTCGGAACTTCCGCCATCGCACGGGCATGGATGATTATGTATGATTATGTATGATGCACACCCTGGACGTAACGGGTGACAGCGGAACACAATCACTCCCTGAAAAATGGAATATTACAGACGAATGCTAATGTTGAAAGCCTCCGTATCAGGCAGCAACAAGATTTGCCACAAAAACGAGGAAAAGGGAGATTTGATGTCAGAACTTTTTTTTATCATCGCCACCCAGGGACCATTCAGCGGAACTCTTTTCCGGTATTAGCATGTTGTATTAGAGTACAGCTACGTGCTGGTATTGACATCTTACTAGGTGAGCGATCACAAAATGTAAGGACAATGCTTCCGTACACAATGGAGAATTATATGAGTTTCTGATAGGATGGAAATAATGGAGGCATCACAGATTGAGCCCATATGTATTCGCATAACTGTCGCTATTTTGGTTATCTGTAAAGGAATTTTAACCAGGCCTATCTGTCTTCAGATAAACAGTAATTACATGATAAATTATTTTAACAACCTGAGCTGGAGAATAAAATTTTATTTTATATCGTATAATTTTACAAAGATTTAGGTCTCCTACTCAGTTCTAAAATGTTAAAGACGTTTTTAATTGGATTCAGAAACATGTAAAGCAGTGGTTCTCAACCTTGGGTACGCGTACCAGTACCGGTACGCGGACAAGCAGCTACCGGTACGCGAATGATTTTACAATTTAAAACAAAAATCTCTTAAAAATCTGTATTTCGAAAAGAGAAAAGAAATGACTATAATAACTATAATCCATACTTTATAATATTTTAGTTTGGAATTTCCATTGTTTGTGTTGTAATACTTTAATGGGATTTATCTAATCTCAAAAGATGACGTCTACGCCTGAAAGTGTTATCTATGACCGCCCCAAAAATTTGGCACTCGCCTACGAATTATAACTGTGTCTATAACTATGTTTGCGAATTATAACTGTGTCTGAGAAGTTTCTCGCCAAGCAGTAAAATTTTTGATGCCATTTACGACCACAAATTTATGTGAAAAGGGATTTTCTGCAATGACTGCGATGAAACCAAATATAGAGCTTTGCTGGACATTGAATCGGATCTTCGCCTTAAACTGACAAACATTGAGCCCGATATTACTTCTTAAGTTAATAATAAACAGGCCCAACCTCCTTACTAATTATATATATTTTAAAGTGATTATTATATTTTATGTATATGTTTAGCAATAAAAATATATCCCAAGTTACTTGTCTTTATTACAAATGTTCTCCATTGCATTTTATTCCCCATTTCAAAATTTTTGGTCTACCGGTACGTCATCAAATTGTTTACAACGTACAGGCACGGTACTATAAAAAGGTTGGGAACCCCTGATGTAAAGTATTACTTCAATTCATTTTAAGACCTTTTCTTTGCCATTTTTTGGAACGTGTCAGTTAGATATCAAACTTGTCAGCCAATTAATCATTTTACTTTGTCGGTAGCATCGGAGTGCAATTTTACAATCGGATGTAAAGAATTGCATAAAATATAGGGTGCGGCAGAAATAACGTTCTGAGGGTATAAATAAATAAATAAATAAATAAATAAAGTAAAAAATAAGATAATAATTTATAATAAATAAATAAATAATTTTTTAAATTTTTCTGAGGTATAAAAGATTTCTTTCTCTATCTTGTTTTGTATTTTTGTTATTGACGTTTCAAATCAGAACGTTCTTTTTGCAGCACCCTGTATTAGTACATACAGCTTAAAGAGACTGCTTCTGTAATATTATTGATGATAAAACTGATGTTTAAGGATAAAAGTTTTGACATAGCAGCTCCTGCTGATCCTGAACTATCTACAACTGCTACAAATTGTTGGAAACTGAGAATCTTTTATTTTGACATAGATAAGTTTCCCATTATATACTATCGACGCAACGCAAAGTCTAAAACGATTGATTTCATAAGCGTCAAGGACGTATATTTTGAATTAAATTTAACTGATATCCAAAACTTTTACAATAGTAAATTAAAATTGCCCTCCGAGATGTGATTCTAAATAAGATTGACCACTTTCGAAATATATATTGCCCACAACTTTGTTTTTTATTATCATTATTACTGTTTTATTTGCTTAAGAGGAGGTCTTTTTTTATTAGAAAATTTTAACTTTCTTTTTGGGTGAAGTTTACTAAAATGACCTTCCCTTTGTTTTGATAAAAAAATACTGTAAAACAACGGAGTATTAAGTGAAATAAACTCTCACAAGAGTCTCAGTAATAATTAATTAACTGATACTTGAGATACATAACTAGTTTTTCATCTAATTCAGAATAAGTTTAATGCAAGAAATTGCTAAATTAAATTATCATAACAATGAAATTAAACTGCGGTGGGTGCAGCCGCACTGGCAACAATTAATTTGCTAGGGATGGTCCACATTCAGACGATTTCTAGGACATTTTCCTGGGTATCTCGTATATAGGGAATTAAGGACATATCTATTGTTTATCGGCATTTACGAATGCTTTCAAATCTACTTCCTTTTAAGTAATAGTTTCACCACAAAAGATGCACATGTTATGAGCATTGTATGAAAATTCACTGATAATTCTATTTCCTATGGATAATAATAATAAGATTAAAACCCTTCTAAAGGTTCTGCTGTGTTTTGTTCCTCTGAATTTGGAAGATTATAGAATTAAAGCGAATAATGCTGTTCCAACCCTTTAAAAGCACTGCCTACACAAAGACATATTTGTTAATCGCATTATACAGAAAATAAAAACATTAAGGCACATAACAATGCAATATTGGAAATCCATAATTTCATACGGTTTATTTCATTGTTCACTTCATGATAAAAATACCACAATGCGTAATTTTTAATCTTCGTAAAATATTAAACCATACATGAACGATGCTGACATTTAGCTTCTCAAATGCTGAAAAATATGATTTTTTTAAATGTATACCCAAAAGTTTATTTAAGTTGGAGCTGTTTATATTTAAAATTTATTTATAATTATATTTCATAACTGCTGCAAAATCAGAATTTTTAGTCAAAAGTACTATGTTTTAATTTTGGTAATAGTTTTCTGAAACCCAGATGCTTCAAATTTGTATTATTGCCAATAGTACGAATTCTTTAGGAAACCTGTTTTCTTAAACATTTACACACACACACGCACACACTCACACACACACCACACACACACACACACACACAACCACACACACAGACATATATATAATATATATAATATATATATATATTAATAATATATATATATATATTAATATATATCTAGCTGAAAACCCGCACTTCACTACGTAGTACATTCAAATAAAATACAACGGTCAATGTATGCAATTAATGCAAAAAAAATAAATAAAAAATAAATAAATAAATAAATAATAAATAAATAAATAATAAATAATATATATATATATATATATTATATATTTATATATATATTATATATATATATATATATATATATATATATATATATATATATATATATATATATATATATTATATATTTATAATAAATACGACGATCAATGTATACAATTGATGTAAAAAACAAAAAAATATATTTATAAAAAATCGTAAGGGATATTTTATAGAAAATAATGTAGAAGAAAATATTCAAATTAAATGTAATAGGACATACTAAAGAAATAGTACAGTTAATATAGTACAGTTTGAGGAACATAATATCTTTTATTGTTTTAATATTTTTTTGGATAATGTCCAATCGTCTGCCGCATTAGCAAGAAAAAAATTTTTTTTTGTCTATTTAGTTGTTATGCACGTGACGATAAATTTATTTAAAGTACCAGAAAAAGAAATCACGTGATCAGCACTTAATAAATTAAATTCTAAAAATTAATCTTTAAAAATCCACCCAAAATCAGAGAATGGAGGTACAGATTCGAAAAAGGAATTTCATTTTAAAGGAATCTTTATGAACTTTCTCGTGATATAAATTTTATAACCCTCAAATTATTATTTAAAATGCAAACTTAGAAAAGTTACTAAGACAGCTTAAAATTTAATTTAAAAAAATCTAAGGAGAATTTTTCAAAAATCTTTCTTAGCGCACCCCTACACTATAAGAAGAATCGCCATGCAAAATTTCAGCACTTTAGGTCTAGCTGTTTGGTCTGTGCGTTGTATGTCAGTGAGTCAGTCAGTTACGAAACTGTTTATATATTATATATATATATATATATATATATATATATATATATATTATATATATTTATATATATAATATATGTGTGTGTGTGTGTGTGTAAGTAAATAAGTAAGTAAGTAAAACAGCTTGCATTTTTATCCAATATACATTCGACTACCGTTTATGCAGTTTTATCAACAACTCATTACAGCATCATCGAAAGTCCATTATCTGTTGAAGATATCATCAAGCAGACAATTCTGTACTTGCACAGCACTGTTCTCCATAACCAATAAATTTATAGTTTCTTGGGCGGATTGAGTATTACAACTAAAGGGGTTTTATTGTCTCGAATTTGAACACAGGCGGTAACTTTGATGAAAGTTGGAAGTTAAATAATTTTATATAAAACAAAAAGTCCTGGTCTGATTGACGGGGAAGTTATGCATAATTTAATTTCGTGTTATGTTAATTTCATGTTGACTGGTTAAAATAATTTAAAACCTTCCTCCTAGACGGAAAAAATTCTTTTAAATTTGAAAAAAAAAATGTTAATTTTCAAGCAAGTTTTTGGTTTCTTAACAGATCATAAATGAAAATTTTTAATGTTAAATATTTACCATTTTTCGGCCTGTAAAGAAATATTAACATCAGGCAGTGGCCGATTAATTGTGTTTGAAGGGTTGTTATAGCCCTCAAATATTTCAGGGCCTAAACTTAAAGCAGTGTTTTATAACAAAGTATCGAGTAATGCATCGGACTTACCCACCTGACTAATTCTTTATGATATCCATTGGAAATCCGCATAGTTGTTCTTAAAGATCCATTAAAAGTTCTCGTGTGAATCATATCCCCCTGTGCATATCTGCGTCGCTTGTTTACACATCGAACTGAAGCACCATTAAAAGTACACAACAGAATCTACCTTGACGCAGACGCAAGAGACCAAAAATCACACGATTTGCTTTCAGAGGAAATCGCGAGAATAAGAGCTCACTACCGACTCACTTTTGCTACGGATTTTGGGACTTTTATTTTTAAACCGAATCAACCAGTTTCAGCGTCCACGGTTACCATGACGACGGGCGTGTTTACGTCTACCCAAGAGCACGCTAGCGAGTCATCGCAGGAAACCATTCATGTGTAGTGCAGATAATAGTGAGCGGCTGTTTTTTAAAACAAGTTGTAGCGACTGGCACAGATAAATAATGCGCTTTGGTCTTAATACTAGGTATCCGAATCAGTTTTTTTTTGGGGGGGTTGAATTTCTGAAATGTGAGACTTTGATAAATTGATTGACATCACGATAGTTTTCAATCGACTTTATACAGATGCTTATTATTCTTAAAAGCTGTAGCTTATTATTCTAAACGCTAAGAGGAGTGATTGACTAAAATTATTGGCCAGAACAGTCTCGAAAGGGTAGGACATGCTATTAACAGGCTGAATGCTAAGGTACTGCTGCTATGCCAAACCGTTTAAAGTAGTAGTTAGTCTTATCTTTCATTATCAGGTTAAAACGCTTTCGAGAATCTAAGGGGAGGGTACTAGACGTCTAAAACTCGTCATAAGAACCGAAACAGAAGCTTGCTGGTCTCATATTGTAATCAAAACCCTGTCATTTTAATATCGCAATTACTCCGCTCTTTTTTAATCCAGAAATACTGTTGTGCAGACCGCAATAGGAGCATTGTAGGTAGTCAGGTAAGACTGGGAAATAAGGGGTATGGGGCGCGCGGTACATCGTTAAGATTCCAGTAATTGTCAAGAAAGGACCTTTGCTGCTGATGCATTTTCAAGCCGCATCACAAAATGCTAGATGAAAACTCTGATGGATATCCATAAGCGTTGAAATTTTCTTTAATATTTCTGCAAGGAATATACCAGATTTAGTAAAGAGATATTAATTTTATTAAACAGTATTGGTTTCCTAGAAAGCATGTACAATATGCCCTATGAAGCAACAGAATGTAAAGAAAAGGAAACTTAATTGAGTTGAATTTTTTACTTCCTAAATTGGTAGCATCGCTGATTTAGACTGCATCGCTGTAAATAGAGAAATCATGTGTTTTAACGATAAAAATTGATTCTAGAGGTAATGGTGAATACAAAGAGGTTGATATGGATATTGGAGAGATGCACCTTCCCAAGTATGTGACTTCAGTGATCGTCCTAGCTTGGTGCCACCGATACTAAAATAAATCCATCTAAACTAAGTAATTTTGGATGGACTTATTGATAATATAAATTTAATTGAGGGTACTAAATTATCCCTTGATACCACTGATATTGTTCCCACGTTAGTAGCGACATGATAGATAGTGTAAAATCTCTGCAACTGAAATATATCAAAGCTAAATTGACATATATTACAAATACCTATCTCAATCCGAGAATTAAGGCTGTTTATGAAGTACTTTATGAGAATAGATTAAAATCAATACTGTCAAACTGAATATCATGGTAACGTCTGTTGGAAGGAGTTTCAAGATCACTTTATACAGTCTCAAAACTCCTCCAAAGATTAGTTTTGAGCTAAACTTAGTTTCTCTGAACTTTAAAACATCCTATCCACGCACTCTAAATTAACTTTCAATTCTCCCGAAGCATAGACCTTCATCCAATATATATGGTATTCGTAATGCTATCAGATAAACGTAACGCAGAATAGCATGAAAGAAATACTATAAGCACTACTATGTAGTTCAAATGTGCCACTCACTATCTCTTTTATCATATCCTGCTTCAGATCTCGTGTTTGCAAACATTGGGGTTCATTCAAAGGGCAATGAAAAGAACCCCGCAATCCTCGATATACGCACTATCCCATTCACGAGAAAGTCTAGTAAGTAGTCTTCTAACTTTCCTCTGCCAATAACAGAACGTCACGATTTTCTTCCTTAATATCCCTTTGCCCGTTCCAACTATTTACCACTCTGTCTAATAATCTACGGCATCCACCCTACAAAGTGGCGAGGTAATGGTTCATGGATCTGGCATCGTGGTAGGTTTTTTCACCAACAGGGTATTGCTCGCTCAACGACAGCATCGAGGTTTAATGGTCGCTTTATGAATACAAAAAAGAAAAGCGATTTCTGTACCATCACTCATTATAAGCTTTTAGTGCCGAATTCTTGTAGAGCATTTACTGGGAAGTCACTAACTTTTTGAGTGCTAGCTGAAAATGACTAAAGTTTTTTTTCTTTTCACCTACAATGTCTTTTGTAAACTTAAGTGCCCGCTACGTGAAAATGAGCATGTCTTAAGTAGAGCTAGAGTATTTTCGAAGAGTGTTATTTATGAGACACGACAGGGATAGCCCATTGTCCCTTTGGCATTATAATCTTCTCATGCCGATGACCAAAATATTAATGCACTCCCAGATCTTGAAGATATGATGTTAATGATTTTTTTTCCTTCATAAAAGAAACATATTATAATAGTCTGAAGCCAGACATATGGCTTGAGAATGCTGTGTTCCCAAATATTGCTGACTAACGTGTTTGAAACACGAGACACTTTTTTTCACTGGTTGTGGCATTTCAAAATTCTTCCGTAAAAAACTGTTCCCAATTGAGGAAGTGAACTTTGGCATTTTCTCTATTCACCCTCCTGTTGAGCCTCTGACTAATAAAATTTTATGTAGTTGGTATATAAACTACCCACACTTTTCTTGAAATATATTTAACCTATGGTTCAATTCCATATTTCTATCATACACTGATAACCTGTGGAGAAAATAGGTTAGGGACAAAAGGATAGTTTCTCCTAAGTTGATTTTATTATTTTATTATTGATTTACGATGGCACTAGAGGCAAGAACTGAATAAAAGAAACGTGGAAAATGGGACAGTCAAGTTAAACAACAGAAGAAACTCTCAAGATACCTCATGTCCAGAAGCGGTAGCAGACTAGTTAGGAACTATATTGATGCTGTGTCTCTGTGAGGAAGACACCCAATTTGTTTTTTTTGGAGTGATACGGCAAACTGGCTGTTGTATGATAGAATGTGGTCAGTATTTTAGCAATAGATCTAAGCGACGTTCAATAAGAGCCTCGAATTTCAGGAGGGAAGATGACTAATTAATTTCTCTTAAGAGCACATACATAACAACATTATGTCATTATGAAAAATTGTAGAAAGGGAAAATCGATATTTGACCGAAAACTAAGATTAGAGGCTTGCTGATAGCTGAAAGTAGCGTGCCTGAAACAAAAAAAATTAGAGGATAGGGGACATAAGAAATAGTTCTGGATTCTAGTTTGTAATTCCCATTTTACCAATGTTGTTTACACAAAGAATATTCTGTAATCGTTTCAAGGAGACTATGACAAAAAAGACTTTGGTCGTCAATTGCTCATAGGATATACAAAATTACATTTCAGTGAAACTAAACCAAAAATGGGAGGTTATGGAAACGTTGGGAAGAAATTGTATCATATTTTTACTTTCCAACTTTTTATTTAAGTGTCCTTTCCAGTCTCAATTTTTTTAGTAAACTATTTAGAACTTCCTTGAGAAACTTTCACCAGAAATCAGTTTTTTTGTAAATAATTAAGAAACTATGCGTAAGCAGTAGTGACAGGCAAGGAAAAGTGTATGGTACAGATTCTCGGATGGTGACATCAGCCAAGGTTAGTCGAATAAACCACGTTATTCTGGAGGCCTGATTCTGAACCAAATAATCCGACTGAAATTTAAAGTTTCGAACTTAAGGTTAGTCGTGTGCTATTATCCTCTACTCGATACAAACGTCGATTGAACTTTGAGTGTAATTATAATTTGATGGTTGCAAATACCAGTTCTTTAGCTGTAAGCTCAGGAAGAGTATCAAGTGAAATTTTATATCATAATTCTGACTTTGTTTTTCCATTTCTTTCTACTGCTCTAATCCTGAGTAGTAACTAACTTATGGAAAATTAGTAGATGACAGCGTCTTCCATTCAATATGAACGCATAAATTGTAATTAATTTCAGGATTAGCAGGCATAGTCCATCTTTAGAAGAGGCGATTGTCTATATGTACAATTCATAAATGCATACAACGTTAAACTCTTTGATTCAGATATGGGGATCACAGGACACTTCTGAAAGAACTAAGTGTACGTAAGTGTGGGTGGTGATATAAAAGGAATGAATTTGGTCAAAGGAAAGAGAAGAGACGAAATATAGAGACAATCAACCTAACGCTCTGCAGCCTTAATATACCGGGTGGGTAATAAATTCGTGAAAAGTTCGAAAATTCGTAATAAAAGTATAATGCTCTGAAATATTTTCTGTTTGCGCGAATAGGATCAGAGGATACTGGATTTTTTTCCATGTATAAAAAAAGGTTCCAAAAGTAACCGAAAGAGGGCACTTTTGCATGACCACATAAATCTGCATTGCAGGAAAGACATGCGTTACCTGTTGTTACCTTCATGCAGGATGGTGTCCCGCCCCACATTTCACGTGATATCAAGACGTTCCTGTTGGAATCTTTCACTGAAGACCAAGTTCTATAAGTCGCGGTTGTAAGGTTCAGTGGCCAGATTTGACCCCGGCAAATTTTTTAGTTGGGGGAATACTTAAAGTCTGATGTGTACCGGGGCTCCCCAACCACTTTCGTGGAACTGAAAATGTCATTCGACAGACAGTCTCTGCCATCGATGCTACAATCCGCTGTAATAGGCTTAATGTCTCGCCTCACTTGCCTATTAGCCTTGTGCTGGTAGTAATGTTGAACATCTGTTACTTTAAAATAAATGCACAATCTCATGTTATTGTGATCTGTTTTATTTTATGTTTTAGTTGCCTGATTTGCATAAAACGTCTCAGTATGACGTGTGAGCGCCCTCTTTCGGTTACTTTTAGAAACTTTTTTTTTTTACACGGAAAAAAAATCCAATGTCCCTCTGATGTTATTGGCGCAAACAGAAAATTTTTTCCTAGCATTGCTTCTTTTATTATGAATTTTTGAACTTTGCACGAATTTATGAAGCACCCGGTACTTCTTAGTTCAGCATATAGTTTAATTTTACAGCATATAGTGTAATTTTATCAAATGCCACCAGCAGTACTTACAATAGTTTTAAAAACCATTAGAATGCTGATCAAAGCGGATTCACAAGTTACATTTGATTACGTCAGAATATTCCGATAAATATTCCGATAAATATTCCGATAAATAATATAAATATTCCGAAGTGCAATCATGTCCTAGGATATGGCAAGACTTTTTGGAACTGCTAGCGAATCCAGTTGTCAGCCCTTCCTTTCAAAGACACAGCTGGATGGGGGAAAACCCTCTCATTGTAGTCACGATCTGAATATGGGTATTACTTTCCATATTGCAATCTACTGATGTAGGGCAGATTAGACAAATCTCGTAATGAAGGCTTGGAAAACAAGGAATGCGCAGAGCAATTGCAGACATTTGGACGATTCGGACAATTTCCGATTCTTCAATAATCATTACACTTCCTGTTGTCGTTCTTTGCATAGACAAATTTAGATTTTGCGCCTCTTTTCTATTATTCTATCCTGGTCGAAGTGAAAAAAAATTTAATTTAGTTTATATAAACATAAATTGGTTTTCTCTTAAACAAATGATTTTCTGTAGTCATATTCTTTTTCGAAGGTACCAACGCACTGACACAAGCTCACTATCCTCATAATTTTTTTTTGTTGAATTTCATATTGGAACAAATTAAATTGCGCTGTCACTATTAAATTCGCTTCAGGGTAGAAATATGAAAACTGAAAATTATATATGAAAACATATATGAAAACTGAAAACTTGTTTTCAAAGCCTTTTTCATACCTATGTTTGAATTTTTTTTCCCTAATACGGAGGCACTTGTATCAAACATTCGACCTTACTACACCGCAGTTTTACTGACCATTTTATTATGGGGGCACCATATAGGCGGACAGCAATGTTTGAATTGTAACTTCTAAGGCCTAAATAAATTATTTAAATTTAAAGGTGTCTGGACTCTTGGACTTGATCTGAATATATAAGATTAGTTGAAATAGGCAACGACGACATCCTATTGTTACCCTACAACTTCGGCAATATCAAGTGTGAACATCAATTTTTGCCTGTTTAAAACAGGTGAATTATAATACCTGTTTAAAACAGGTGAAATAATGGTTTGGCATGATACAGACACGTGCAGATCTACGATATGACCTCCCTTGATAAACCTATACCTTCCTCAAAGGTTTAAGCAAATGTTTGAACTCTTCAGTTTGAACTCTTCAAAATATTTCTGTTACCAAACTCTTTTCTAGTGGGTTACAAAGCTTTATTTATATACTGAATCATTTTAAAATCATAAAACAAAATTTTCTCGCCTCTATTAGATCTTATAAACTATGCCATAGCTCAAGAAAATATATAAATTTTCACAAGCAGCAAAAATTAATTTATGCGTAAGTTCACCTGGTTTGTTCCACGTGTAAAAACATTCAGCTGATTTCGATAATGCTTCCTCTACTCCTTCAAAATATCCACCCCGCCCGTCACTCGAAGGTGTGACCCGCTGATGACCGGATAAGCACAACAATCTTTCATACTATCTCGATTTACCTGCAATGTACCTTTGTAAGGTATACATAAGATTCGATTCACAAGAATCGAACTTTTGAGTGAATGAATTAAAGAAGCTGCTTGAGATATGCTAATTTCGGCATACGCGCTTGGTATAAATACCAATGCAGCTTGATTATTGAAAAAAAAGGTTGTTAGGTTGATAGATAAGCGAGAGGGAGCTACGAGGTAAGCAGCTCCAGGTGCTATCCTGCGCTAGTGCTTAGGGGGCCCAAAGTTTACGTGGCAGAACTGCTGGTTTGACTCTCTGCTGGTTTGTGAGTATGGCAAAGTGTATTTTTATTGAATGTTAATATATATTCCGTACAAGTAGTACGTATGCTTATTGCTGTAAAAGCAAATTCTATCTGTGCAACGAATTCAATAAACATTGTTTCATGTATAAACTGTGTTTGTATCGAATTCATTTAGAGTGCCACTTCAAATTATATACACCCAAGTCTGGGTAGAAGTAGCAAATTCTCTACACCTTACAAGTTTTAATAATGTAAAGCATATGAACTTTATATCAGAAAAAATCTTATGTACATTTATTCTCTAAATGTGCCAGATTTAATGAAAACTAACAAATTCTATATAAATACAATATTTATTAAAAAAAATCGGTTCTATCACATCAGCTTGAATGGGAAGCTATATGCTAATTATTATCCATTCATGTCGAAATTTGTAAGGTTGATCAAGAAGTAGTTGACAATAGCCAAGAAGCTCTGCGGTCAGACTATCGGATCAGGATGCCTTAGGGTCCGATTCCTGTCCAATCCATGTCTCATTTTTAATGGGCTAAATATGCATGAGTATGATGAGAGAATGAGATTGTTGCAGTGATTCCTGATGCAAATTAGGTGACTTTTGACCTAGGTAAAGTGACCCTCAGTTTATCTTTGCTAGGGCAGAATGTGAGGTTGATCAATGACATAATGTGGTTACAATGCAGAGAATATAGGCTCCAATGCTGAAGATGGTAAGTGCGATTTCTGCTTTGGTAGTAACTTGTTTTAATGAGAGAGAAATTATGCACGGGTGCAGTGTTAGGGAAGAAGTAATCACAAAGGTATTACTTTTTAGCTTAGTGTAGGATTCTCTCAAGTTCAGTTTTTTTAATTCAATGTAAAACATTTTTAGGGAAAATTTTAATTTTTAAGAAATTTTCTTAAAATTTTCTATTCAAGAGCATGGACAATAAATTTTTCCGAAAGGCAAGGTTAGACGATGGAATTAACGGAAAATGATATGCAATCCCAAAATGTAACGGAAAATTTGATCTGACCTTAAATGATAAAAGTTTTTAGGAGTTTCTGTATACACTTAGCTTCTACAGAGCATCTGTATTCCAGTTAAGCCCTAAAATGAAAGTAAATGCTACCCAAAATTTAAGCCCGAACACGTCTAGGGAAAATCACAGGTAAAAGAAATAAATTTAACTCAAGAGTAATTGATGTAGCATTTGCTTTGTCAAAAGAATCACGTTCTATATCATGACACATAACGCATGCCAGATTATACATCTATATTTAGAATTACCACTGATATCAAGATGAGATGATCTCAGAAATATTTCATCTCCATCAACAAGGAATGATAAACGATGGCTCATACATTTTTGCCCCCCCCCCCCCTAAATACCCAGTTGTAGCGATTAGAATGACAAATGCCTGAAACAACAACCTACAATGTGTCATTAATAACTGTCGTCATTAATTAATGACAAGAAACGATTCAGTTCCTACCGATTTTCAAACTCTGAGAACACGAATCAGTTCCTCATTTAGGTCAGCTGGATGGAACGATGATAAAACAACGCAGACGAGATTTGGGTTCTGGGATGATTCTACGACAGAAAAAAAAAAGCTCTTTTCTGACTGGTTTTGCGGAATTAAATGGTGCATAAAATCAATTATTTAGCGCCCCGCTGAACTACAATTTGGAGTTCTAAATGGCTACTAGGCTACTTTACTTTTAAAAGAAGCAGATGACCGCGTTTTTTTGCAACAGAATTAAAGACAGCCATTTTGTGCTTTGATTGGAAATTGTTGTAGTGTTTATTTAACCCTTTTTTGTACAAGGAAAGGAACAATTAAAACTGCTACAGGTGATAAAAAAGCCAAATCAGACAATTTCGTAAGCTGCAGTCAAAACAGTGTTTCGCAGAACTTACTTTGTTTTGATTTTCAGAATAAATCACAAAGCCACGTGAAAACAAACAATTACTCGGGATATTACTCTACATCAGTGTTCAAATACTGTTTTCCATAGCAACCTTTGCTTCTTGGGAAGTCACCACTAGATTTATAGTGGCAGTTCATGAAACATATACGGGTCTTTTTTAAGGGAGTGAATTACACTTAGAATCGAAAACGGGGGCTCACCCAACAGGAGAATGTCAGGCGTGAGGACCACTCAAATGAATCCCTTTCGAGCCGTTACAATACATGGTTCTGTTGGAGTCTAATCCAAGCAAATAACTAGCAAATAGCGAGCAAAATACATAGTTATTTTTTAATTATAATGTCTTAAAACGTTAATCATTTTATAATTAAAATGTATAAATATAATTTAAATTTATTATAAAGTTTTGGAGAGTTATCTTACAGAACACCCTGCTCCATAGGAAAAATAGAAAAAGAAAATATTTCTAAAATATCATTGCTCGAAATTTAGAATACGGAGATATCTCTCTGTCTGTCTCTCTCTCTCTCTCTCCTCTCTCTCTCTCTCTCTCTCTCTCTCTCTCTCTATATATATATATATATATATATATATATATATATATATATATATATATATATATATATATATATATATATATATATATATATATACATATATATATATATATACATATATATATATACATTACACACACACACACACACACACACACACACATATATATATATATAGTGAAATTTCAAAGTAAAAAAATTAAGTATTGTTTGGAAATCCTGCAAAATAGCTCACGGTAAAAATGTTCATTAATACATGAAGATATTAAATATCTCCTCATTTTCCAAGACAATATGCTCACTTTTTTATAACAACACAAAATATCATAGTATTTAGCCTTAACATTAAATTTTTACACGAGGAAATTTCAAATTATTAGTTTCTGATGATTCTACTTTTGTGTCTGTGAACTTTAGCCATAAATTGCAAACTAAGATCAAATTTTCCCATTATATCGAAATTATGTTTAAAAAGAGTCAGCATTTCCATGCAAGTCATTACATTGAATTAATTGCCCTAAAAAGCGAAATACAACAATTTTGTTTCATGCGTGCACAGGGGAAAACCAACGGTTTTCGCATGGGGTGAAGATAATAATAGAATTTCGCCTTCATGCCTCTGAAATTTATTAACAGTTCCTTGGTCACTTCGTCGCAAATAAAGTGTCTTATTTTTTAAAAACAAAAAACAAATCCATCTCTACAATCTGATCTGTAAGTGTTCCATGTTTCATGTCGGCCGTGCGTTTGTAAACCCCTCATTTAAATTTTTTCCCAGAGGAGATGGCAATTGCGGTGCGCTGAACGTGAAACATGAAAGGAACACCTACTTCATGCACACATCTAAAAACATCAACAGTTGAGGAATTTTTAAAAGAGCGATTCGTGAACGAGTTGAGTGTTAACTCTTCGCACTTAGGGGCTAGTCGTGACGAGCTGCGGTACGCGTAGGGCGTGATCATTGATTGCACAGGACCTTTTTTTTTTTTGGCAACAAGTCAAATGTTACGGAAAATAAATAAAGCATTTTCAAGGAACATACTAATTATTTTGCACTCGTTAATTATAATCCCACAGAGTTGTTTCATTAGCGAACTGGCACTCTTGATTAGGAGCTAAGTCGCTTAATGGCTTACACAAAAACAATTTTCCTCTTGGCGCAAAGTTTAGGTCGAAGGTCAAGATGAAAAAAAATAAGAAATCTTGAAAATAGTTTAAAAGTTGTAAGCTATTAATACCATTTATATTTCAGTGGACTGCTTCTTAATCGCTATATACAGGGTCATCGAAAAAGGTTGGGCACATTTCGAAAGCTCATAATTCTAAAATAAATTGAGCAATCGCATTAATATTCTTTTCAAATGACTTGGCAAGCGTCCAAGATTTCTAAATGTAACTGGTACGCAACCGTGACGTTGAACGTTGCGCAGAAGCGATGCGAGGTGGAAGAGGTCTTCGTTCGGCTTTCCGTCAGTGCAATGGCGACCGTTCAGGAGAAAGCTCAGTGTGTGTTGTGGTTAGCGGAGTACAAATCTGTTAAATCAGTTCAGCGAAATTACCGTCATGTTTATCGCAAACAACCACCGCTTGAGCTTTCTCCTGAATGGTCGCCATTGCACTGACGGAAAGCCGAACGAAGACCTCTTCCCCCTGGCATCGCTTCTGCGCAACATTGAACGTCACGGTTGCTTACCAATTACATTTAGAAATCTTGGATACTTGCCAAGTTGTTAGAAAAGAATATTATTGCGTTTGTTCAATTTATTTTAGAATTATGAGCTTTCGAAACGTGTCCAACCTTTTTCGATGACCCTGTAACTGTAAAACTAATAACTTCTCTGGAACAGCTCTTTTGGCAAACACGGATTCCGTTTTGGTTTTCTACCCCTCGGAAGGAACGAAATTCTGAACGCTGCTGTAGCTAAATACAGTATTTTTTTATGTATTTCATTGAGAAATACAATTTATTCAGATAATTTTAATCCTTCAAAGATCATGATATAATTACGGGTCTTGAACAATTCGAGCTTCGTTAAAACTCGGTAAATGGTAACGATGTGATTTTATATGAAAATATTTATTAATAACATCAATTTTTCTTTCAATAAATTTTTTTCTAATAAATCTTTGTAGTTTTATAGGTTTTTTTACTATGCTGATTGTGCAAAAACTCTTTGCTTTTTCACAGCATTTTTTAACTTCTAAAATAGCCCAGCTCTGTCATGTCCATACCCTTTTCCAAAGTTCTAAAGAAAAGACTTTCCATAGAATAAAACTTTTTGCCCGTATTCAGTGAAGACACTTCCATTACCTTTTGACCTGCATATATACGCATACAGAGGTCAGAATTCATGCGTTCTATTCCAAGAAGTTTCCTGGTCATTTACCTTTTCCAATGTGTAGAAAATGTCTAAATTGCCTAAATTACCGCTCGTGTACTTCTATTAGAATAATCTTAAACTTTCAATATGCTAAAATCTCGACTTATTTCTTCAGTGGTTTTGAATCCAATGTTTTCAACCATGGGCCTTGAGACGTCATAATTACCTGACCTCAACAATTCCTTTTCCCCATTTAGATAAAAATGACCAATATATTGAAATGCAACGACGACTTCTTCCATTGCTCATACATTAAGCCTCAGTTCATTTGTTTGTCTAAAGCTGAGTGAATTAAAGCTATACACACAAATATATATATATACACACACACACACATATATATCTATATATATAAAACAGTTCCGTAACTGACTCACTGACATACAACTCACAGACCAAACCGCTGGACCTAAAGAGCTGAAATTTTGCATGGAGATTCTTCTTATGGTGTAGGGGTGCACTAAGAAAGGTTTTTGAAAAATTCTCCTTAGATTTTTTAAAATTAAATTTTTAAGCTGTTTTTGTAACTTTTTTTAAGTTTGCATTTACAATAATAATTTGAGGGTTATAAAATTTATATCACGAGAAAGATGATAAAAATTCCTTTAAAATGAAATCTTTTTCGAACCTTTACCTCGATTTTCTGAATTTTGGAAGTTTTTAAAGATTCATTTTTAGAATTTAATTTATTAAATGCCGATCACGTGATTTCATTTTCTGGTACTTTAAATAAATTTATCGTCACGTGCATAACAACTAAATAGACAAAAAAATATTCCTTTTCTTTCTAATGCAGCAGACGATTGGATATTATCCAAAAAATAAATATCCCTTACGATTTTATATATATATATATATATATATATATATATATATATATATATGTATATTACATCAATTGTATACATTGATCGTCGCATTTATTATAAATATATATATTTATTTTTTTTGGCATTAATTGCATATATTGACCGTTGTATTTAATTTGAATGTACTCCATAGCGAAGCGCGGGTTTTCAGCTAGTATATATATATATATATATATATATATATATATATATATATATATATATATATATATATATATATATATATATATTCACGTGTGCGTGTGTGTGTAGAAAAATAGATTATTAAAAGGAGGCAAATTCATTATCAACACAGAAGCACTGAATAGATAACGATATTGGCCTCCTCTTCTCATTAGTATATTCGACAAAATTATTAAAAAGAAACAATGCTAATAGACTTTCCAATTTTTTATGGCTACCAACTTTTAGTAGACTGTAAATTTTAATGTCAGTTTTACATAATCTTAATTATTTAGTACTGGATATTGTACCTATTTTAGAAGCAATTGTTATTTTTACAGTTATATATATATATATATATGTGTGTGTGTGTGTGTGTGTGTGTATGTACACATTGTACATACGTACATACATACATACACCCCCACACCTCCACAAATCTATCTATCTATCTATCTATCTATCTATCTATATATCTATTTATCTATCTATCTATATATATATATATATATACATATATATATATATATATATAAATAAATTTAAATTTATTTTCATACTGATTTTTATACAAACTGCTTTGTAATGTAATATTTGTATATGCGTATCGAGTCAGCAATATGTCTCGTTAATTTCTTTTCTTATTGAATAAACTTATTGATTGAAAGGAAAAAAAGAGAAGGAAAGAATTCGAATTCAGTAAGTTCTTATAGAAAAAAAGAAATGAATCTTTTCTCATATCAACGGCACAAATCGAAGCTTATATTCGATATAGTTTAGCGGAATTTTCTGTACACTAACGATCTTTTTATCACAACTTACATCTTTAAGAGACAAAAAAATTGACCACATGCCATTGCGACACTCGTCATTTTTTGATAACTCGCCTACCTCCAGAGTGTTTGCTACTCACCATTAAAAAAAAAAAAGGAGGAATTTTCAGTTCCGGAAATGATCCGAGAACAGTGACAGACAATTTTTTTTCTCCTCACTCCAGTCGTCGCAGTTATTGTTACTGTTACTTCCGCTTTTCGTCTATGAAATTTAACAACTTGATGTATTAATGTAAATGCGAAATCCCCTCCTCCCCCCCACACACATACACACGCTCATCTCTTTTCCACCGGTGATGGCAGCTACATATCCTGTTTTGAATCACGGTAACTTGTCCAAAACATGCGAAAACATCTGCGGAACATCATGGCCCATATCGGGGTTTGCTTCCTGGTGCACGCGGTACCCATCCAAACGTAAATAAATAAGATTTGATTCAGAAATTCTCTCAGTTTAACGCTACTGGTGTATTTTCGGTAAAAGTGTGTATAAATTCCGTATTTTTCGGACCATAAGACGCACCGGATAATAAGAAGCACCTTAAATTTATGGGGAAATTTTAAGAAAAGAATATTTTGTATTTTGTTAGGGATATAAAGATAATTTCAATTTCTTACTTAATAAAGATAAAAAAAATATGTAGTATATATATATATATATATATATATATATATATATATATATATATTTATTTATTTATTTATATATATATATACATATACATATACATATATACACACACACACACACACACACACACACACATATATATATATATATATATATATATATATATATATATATATATATATATATATATATACAAACATATAATGATAACACCCCACCATTATTACTTGTCGCGCATTCTAAATTCTCCTCAATAAAGCACAGCCCCTATTCCAAATTGTGACCTAGGAATAAACGAACTAACTAGCTAAATTATCCCTTAACTGCTACCCGGTAAAGTTATTTTCAACCTTCTACCCACTAACAGGCGCGTGGAAATGAATCATACCTTCACGCGGTCAATCATGTCCGTTTCTAACCAATTATAGAATTCTAAACATCTAGCGCCCCCATAGTATAAAAAGGAGTTCCGCGCGCTCTCGCTCTCTCGTTCCCTTGTCGCTTGAACTCCCCTCTGTCTTCGCGCTGCTTCTGCTGCTGTTCGATAACATGCAATAACGTTCTCTGCCTTCTCAAGCTCCGGCAGGTCCGGCGGCTGGTATTGTTTGTGTGTAACCTGCTGTAAAGCTACCTTTGCTGAAATGTTTGCTGAATAATATCTTCGTTATCCGGAATAAATAAATAAATAATGTGCATCTCATCTCTGTTGTGCGCGCCCTTCAATGGGCTCCTTATGTGTGTGAATACATCTCCTGTACCGATCTGTTAAAGTTTATAACATATATATAATATATGTCACAGAATATTCATTTCATTTTAATGTTACCTTCGGATCATAAGACGCATTCCGATTTTAAGTTGATTTTTTTTTATATAAAAAGTTTCGTCTTATGGTCCAAAAAAATGCGGTAATTTAAATTTTGTCTCATAATAACATGTGACTGAAAAACTTGGAATAGCAGACAAAATCAAGCTGTTTCAATTTGAATGATTTTTACAAAGAAAATTTTAAGAAGTATAAGGAAGAAATTAACCTTATCTTAAAATATAAGGGTAACTCTACAATTAGCAACCTTTTGTTGTGTAGAAACTGATGATCATAATTTCGCCGGGGACGTAGATTGTTATCGAAACATCCTTTTTGCAGTTACCAGCAGAATTGCAGTTGACAGAAAAATCTCCTAAATTTTCTTTTGTAATTTGCAATTTATGCTCGCGAAATGAAAAATAAATCAAATTAAATTACAATCAAGAGTATAAGTTACAAAATCCTGCGTCAAACACGTCTACATATGTTCGAGACATTTTAAGCGTAACTTAAGGTTAATAATATTTAATACTGAGAGAGACAATAAAGAAAAAAGTAATTGAAGATTGTAATTTGCGGATGTTATATGACGTTGAAAACACCTTCAAATAACACCCGAAATAGTCTAATATATTTCAAAATAGTTATTCATTTTAACTAATACCGAGTATACCATATAACGAGTATGTTTGGAATAATCGAACTAAAAATAAAAGGACCATATTTTAGGATTAATGCAAGTCCTTCAATACTAATGGCGTGAAAAACTTATATACAGTCGAACTCCGTTATAGCGAACCCGGTATATAACGAACTCACAGATATAACGAACGAAAATTTTGGTCCTGCCATTTTCTTATTGTACGTAATTTAAGTAGTATTGTGTCAGTTTAATGTAATCGATTTTAGTCGATTTAATTCATTAATGATCATTTTTAATATATTTTATAATTTTTTTAATACATCATTATTGAATACACACTGAAACTAATGAGTTATACATTTTGTGAACTCTAGCATTTTTCTTAACGGTTCGGATATAGCGAACCACCGGATAAAGCGAACAAAACCTTTGGCCCTTTGAAGTTCGTTATAACGGGGTTCAAATGTAATCGGTTTTCGAAGTTGTTTTACTGAGAGAGAGTTTGGGAGCCATATCTGTATCCTCAAAGTTTAAAACTCCAAAAGTTTTTTTAATAACGATATACCTTTATTAACAGATTTTTCAGAGAGTAAGTTGGTCAGTTTAATTTCATAAAGTGGAGAAAATTCTCATGCTTCTGTACAAAGAAAAAAAATGGGAGGAGAATGATAAATCGTTAAATGTAAGTTGTATTCTATTTATGACAAATATTTTGAGCAATCCTTATAAATGTATTTCGACCCTGTGGTAGCTTGAGCGCTCGCATCATACACGATATGGATTCATTTCTAAGGCTGACTTACATAATTGTGAATTAAACATGGAGGAAAAGTAATTTGTCTTATCATCAAAAAATATTTGAAAATTTGTAGATTGTAATGAACAAACTTACCGTTTACACGTGCGTATGAATAAAGTTGTAGTGTATAAAAATCGTCTTTCTTTATCAGAAATTTAATAGATTTTCGAAGCAGTCTTACCTGAAAAGATAAAAAAAAAAGGTTCAACGTTAATAACAAATAGCAAGGAAACAAAAATATTTATGTGTATGTAAACATTGCAATAACATATTTTTACATCATTTATATACTTTTAATAAATAGTTGTTTTTCTGTTATAATGGCAAATGGCGGATGCAAGTGTAATTGGTTTTTTTTATGAGTTTCATGGCTCCAGTCCAAGCATGTCGGAAAATTTGGGTGAGAATGTTGGTAAAGTACGATAACGTCTAAAAGTTCCCAATTTTTATCATAATCTATATTTTTAAGTTGCTAAGCCGACTTTTTGGGCAGTCCGTGAGAGAAAACTTCTGCATCAATTTACTTAATTTTGGTCTTAAACGAAAGACTGCAATCTGTAGATTTGTCAAATTTGGTTTTTGTAACCTCAATTTCTAATATTTAGCGATAATTTACAATTAAAAATTGATTTCTACGCATGCTCCGTGACATGTTTTAATGATAAACACGTTTATTCTGAGGATCTCTCTAGATCTCTCTCTACCATTTTTATTTTTATGATAATTATGTTTGTGAAATATAAGATTAAACCTGATGGAAATTGTTTATTTCGCGCCTTTTAACTAGCGATAATTTACAATTAAAAATTTGCTTTCTGCGCATGCTCAGTGACATTTTTAAATCTGGCTTTAGATACTCACTAAGCACGAGGCCGCTTAAACAAATTAATTTGTTTCTGCGCATTATTATGATTTTCAACATCTGGCAATGATGAGTATAATTTGTGTATTAGTACATTTATTTACTATCTAGTCGTCATGTTTTGACGGGTACAAACTAATTTGAAGATTACTTCTCAAAGAAAAAAAAAACTATTGGTATCCTTGGTGGTAAAATTACTGACGAAGAGGTTTGAAATAAAATGCTACAATTTCGAGATGAGTTTTGGAAAACTAGAGAGAGCGAGAGAGTAAGAAACAACTGAAAGAGAAAAAAACAAAACAAAAATCCCAGTTTTTAAATTTCGTTTCCCCTCTACCTTCGGGGCTTATCCTCCCTCTATCGAGGAAAAACCACGGACAAGAAGAGTGGCCCTGACCAGACTTTTGGGTTGAAAAAGATGAAGCTAACTCACCGCATATGATTTTTCGATGCCCGCAATATGGTGGCATTCAACACATACGGCAGTCAATAGGAAATTTTTTTTTTCAAGGATCTAGGAAGTTTTTGATAGCATCCTTTTTCTTTTCTTATCGATAAAAAATAGCTAGTAAATAAAAACTCCTTGTTACCCGTACTCCACGATGTGGATGTCCTTGTGTTCAATTTTTAGAGCTTGGTGCAACTTTACTCGTGTACTATCTATGTTCCTTGTGTACAACCGGATCAGTTTGTTGTGTTGCACGGTAGGTATGATTAATGAAGAGACGACGGAACTACATAAATAGCATTTACGGTTAAAACATTAAATTTTCAGCTCTGCATTTTTTTAATCTATCTTTTAGATCGAAAAAACGTTTATAAGGCTTTTCCCTGCAGTGTCAGCTGCCCCTAACTTGGGAAGCGCTGAGCTTTGTACGTGGCATTTAGTACAGCACATCACTGGAATTATTTTTATCCACTGATTATTTCTAAAGAGGATTTAACCCCTAGCTGAAAACTTGCATATTTAACCCCCAGAATACTATCTATCTTCTATAATATCTCTATCTATAATACTATAAATACTAGAGAAAATACATATATAATAGAGACCAATTGAAGATATTTAAATTTTTGATTTTTTTTTGACAAAACAAATAAGTTTTGTTAGAGAGATTTTATGAAGAAAACAGCTCAGTTCTGATTGAAGAATGACGTAGAAAAGTTTGAGAATGTATGAAGATGTAAAAAGTATAATAAGGAGTAGATTTCCTCAAAGACAATAGCACGCAGTTGGAGGGCCGCTATTAGATTAAAATTGGAAAACGCTGGTTTAAAAGGCAAGTAATGAATTCCATTTGTTACCATCGTAAAGAAGTAGTGTCTGCTGTCACATTCCTCAGCAACTCAGACAAAGGAGGCTTGGTCCATATCATTTTCTTTGAAAACCACACTGAATCATAAAGCAGTCATCACGCGACAACAGTTCGACCTTGGTTCATTCACAAATACTCAGTGACACATCTGCCTAGTTACCTTATTATAACTTCTCTTCAACCATTCCAGAGTGTTCGGCTGACTCTATTCATAATTCGGCATCACCTCTCAATTTGCGAGGAATTTCACCCGAGAAGATGTCAATGGGCATTTGATGAGCGGTAATCCTTATGAAATTCAATTAACAACAGCGGGCAGAGAACTTTCGACTATAGCCCAACAAAAGGGACTTGTTAGAACTGACCTTTAACTCTAAGGGTTCAAGGTGAAAGAGAGAGTTAATTGCACTGAATAGAGACTTGAAAGTGGATCTTGGTTTTTACAATCAAAACTCAACTACCGTTTAAAAAGTTACGTTGACTGAAAGATTGCTAAGTGAAGTAACGTTACATTTACTGTTTAATTAGAAGACAGATTTGGTGAAATAAAAATGAGCAATTCAAGATGCAAATCTCACAAAAACTTTCCTATGTAATAAGTTATATGAACATTTTGTTAAAATGAATGCAGTTAGAGCAAGATTCAACGCCCCATTACAAATATATTCTTTACAAGGCGCAAGATTTTGCTAAATTATTCAACCCAGTTCCACTGGCAACTGCTCAATAATTGGTCTTTTTTAAAGAAATTGGCGCAAATACGAACGTATAGTATTGTGTAGAATTATTATCTTATGTTATTGAAGAATTCGGTCAGTTTTATGAGGCTTTATTTACTGGCTCGTCTGAAACTAACAAACTTGAAATTATAAAGTTACCCTTAGTATTTCCATGAGGACCATCATATAATTTTTTCTGTTTCTCTTGAAAAATTAAAGAAAACTCTTTCATTCTATGTTTGCAAAATAGTTTAACACTTCTATTACACCGCATAAAGGTTGTAGCAACTGTTCACTACCTCCAGAGATCAAGTGATGGTCTTCTAACGAGGCCGTCGTTTTACCAATTTAAGTATACCACCGATGCGAGGAATTATCCTTTTTGAATGCTAGTAAAGTGTTTAAAGAATTGCACTACATTGAGCAATGCAACTCATATCTGCTGAAAGGGAAAATATTTTCGGCCTGTACACTCAATAGAGACGGATTACAAGCGCATTGCACCATGAAGTGGAAAGAGAGACGATCGAGATGCTGAGGTGGCTGATTTGGTAAAAATTTGAGGAAAAAAGGTTGACGTGAGGTTGGCTAACATTGAGGTACGAACCCAGTTGAGTAGCCCAGTCGTTTAGTTTTGACAAGTTATATACTTTCATTCAGTCGCACGAATTTTTAGAAAATGGTTATTTGAAAAATGTTATTTTGAAAAAGAGTTGCAGACGTAACAGCTTGCTCAGGTCATCTATGATGCTCGCAGTTATACTTACAGAAAACTTGTTGCATTCTTAAGGAATGGTATTTGACTTGAGCTCTTAGTATCACTTGTAAGAAGAGTAAGCTAGCATAACGATATTATCTCACAATCTGGTTCCTGAACATAGGCTAGAAACCAGGAATGTTAGATTTAAAGCCTTCAACTTTACCAAATGAACTACAAATGCTTTCGTTCCCAAAACGTTTCCTCTGATTGTGCAATGCACTTGCATTTGCGTCAGCATCTGGGTACGAACTGATTTTTTAAAAACTCGAAAAGGATACAATGAAAAAATAAGCAAAATTAAAAGTGAGATAGTGAAAATAAGGCAATATGTGACAGATTAACTTCATTAAGGCTGTTGGGTGCCCACCGAATCGACTAAGTCATATTCCGTTTTAACTAAAACAGCAAAACTCGTGAAATTTCTTTGCTCTTATGGATAAATGTACCCGTCAATATTTGAACCATGGTGGTAACTGATATAGGTGGAAACCCTGTATATTAAATGTTCTGTAACATTTTATAATATATCGAATGCAAAGTCTTTTGCAACACATTTGTCAAGTGACAGGAAAGAAAAATGCTGTATCTAAGGATGCAAAAAGTCATTCACAAAATTTTCTATGACAAACACTTCATCTAGTCGTTATAAAAGAAGATTGATAAATAAAACATGCAATTAGAAAAAAAAGCGAAAAGATTCAGTACTCTATCATACCTTTCAAGTTCAAGTGGACAGTTTCTTTTTCTCCTAAACCCAACAAAGGTAGTTTTAACATATATGTTTTTTTATGATCACATTTGTCTAACAAGAATCAGTCTACGGAGTTAAAAAATGTTATCACCGCATAAGCTAGTCAAAGTCTCTTTTGTGAAAGGGATTATGATGTGCATTCTGTTGTGTTGTTTTTCTCACGATGGCTTTTAGTCAATTAAAACTTGGAAGAGATAACGCTCATTAGTGAATAAAAGAGTCTTTCTATATCCATATTGCTATTTTCGTTGGTATCCAATAAAGATGCACGGCTTAGTGGGGATTACACCTTCATGGTTTCGTTGCACTTGATAGAGAAGAAACAATTTTTTTTCAGCTCCTTACTTTCAATAAAAGCATTATTTACGTAATTATGTTCTCTTTTTCCCACAACAGGGAATCACAATTAAATAACGCCAGCTGCAACTATTTGATTTGCGAATGCTCTAGCAATGAGTTTTGGACTTAGCGTTTGAATCTGTATTCATAAATAGGGAGTTATAAATGTGTAGTAACCTGCAAGGGAAGATTGCAACGACAGAAGGCCAAGGTTGAGAATCAAATTCTGATCTCCTAACCCCGAAGCCGGGGTTCTCTCCACCGAGCTATCCCATGTCTCTCTGTGTATTTGTAGACAGTTAAACATTCCCAAACCCATCTTTATATTAAAATATTTTAATCTATCTTTAAGTGACATACTTATTTAATAAAGTGGGGGTAACAAATTATCATCCCCTCCTTAATAAACAAACAAACTATTACTTTTAAATAGCTAAAAATATTTTTTAAGCAGTTTTGTCTTTCATCCTTTCCATTTTATTGAATGTCTTTTTTGAAATTATATTCTAAATATTAACCATTTTAGCTTTAAATGAACGCATCACTAAAATAAAATCAAATTTCAGGTAGTCTCTTCTAACGAGACTACCATGGTTTATTAACGTAGGATTACTTATCGTTGCTTACCTCTTTTGTATGTATATATGTATGTATGTGTTATGTATATATGAATGTATGTATGTATGTATGTATCTATCTATCTGTCTATCTCTCTCTCTCTCTCTCTATATATATATATATATATATATATATATATATATATAAATTTTGACAAATTTTGGTACTGTTTAACTGTTTACTGCTTGCTCAAACGATATACAGACTAGGTTTGGCGTGCTGCCGAAATTATAACTCATGGCGCAGGACATCTGAAATTTCGCTTTCCAGAGGACCGTTATGGAGGAACGTAATCCTACATTAAAATGCTGAACTAGTTTTGTCTGCTTTAGAAAAGATCAGTTTCCTTCAGGTGAACTATTGTTCTATTTAGACTAAATAATAATGCAGTTACACAGCATTAATTTTGAATACTCCAGAATACTAAAAATTCTAACTCGAAAGCCTACAAGTGACTAGGCACTTCTAACTCGATTGGGGGCTCTCTTGTATTACTTTTTTTTTCTACATTGCTGTTGTCTTTTGCGCACAGAAGGTCTAAACGAGCCAGGACCTTCTCTTCAAAGCCCTTTTAGAATGGCTGTAAACATCTATTCCGACCGTGGACTCTAGTTGAAGAGTGTGGTGTCGAAAGCAAGCGCCATGGTCATTTGTCCATGGTTGTTACGAGGACTGTGTGTTAAAAGTTGTCCTGGCGAGCATTCCAAATGCAGAAAACATATTAAACGGAATGTTTTCACGAGCAAGTTCCTGCTATTAAAATTACCCCCACCACCTCTAAACAATTCACGCATTGTATACCTTCATTAATTTTTTTTATAACAATGACAGTGGTTTAAGTTGGTTTGAGAGAGTGCCATGAGATGACAGTAAAAACAAAATTTAATATGGTGTGAACGGAAAAAACGGCAGCTGCATACTAAGCAAGGGGGTCAAGAATTGCATGCTCACGTGTCCGTAAAAATGGCCTTGACTTTAACAGTTGAGCAAGGGCGTGGGTGATTTATTACTTGTATGATAGCCCCCCGACAGTCATGCATGTTGCACAAGGGAAATCATACACCTATAACATAACGGATACGAAGAGATTTAAATAATCACTATTGTTCTGTAAGGAAAAGGGGGGCATCCAGACATTTTTCTGGTGAAAATGGAAGTTACTTTCATGTTATTGTTTTTACACATTAATACATACCTATGGTATAAATGACTAGATATACAGATAACTTATCTTATGGCTGTAGTTTTTCCTTACCTAGTTTGCTAGTGAACAAAATATAAGCGTTACTCATTAACTAATTATTTAAAAGGGGACACATCACACAGAACATATCACTGTATTTTCCGGACAGAGATAAGTTAAAAAGCAGATTTTGGATCCCTAAATTCCTCTAATTAAACAATCTGGTGAGATATTTGGTGGTACAGTGTTCTGTCACTTACTTTCTAGGAGAAAACTTATATATATTGAACTGTTTACAAAAGCAAAGTTGTAAAAAGTTCTCTTATCCATAATTTAGTGCTAGCATCTACGGATACTGAATGCAATTAAAGCATTCAAAATGCTTTTTGGAAGGCGTTTAAGTATTTACAAAGACTGGAACTGAAAACGTGCACCATCTAGGCCTGATAATGGCAAGAGGAAATGAATACTTGCTCTAGATTTAAAACTCAAGTATGGCCGGGGTAGTTGCCTTAGATTGTATTATACGAAGTATTAAAAACACTGCATATAAAATAAAAATGGACTTTACCTCTATCTCAGCCGCAACAGGTAAAATTAAGAGGTATAATTACATGATTAACAAAACGAAAATGAACTATAATGATATAAATTTGCGAAAAGCTAAAAATAGAACGCAACATTAAACTTAATAAATGTTTTATATATATATATATATATATATATATATATATATATATATATATATATATATATATACATATATATATATATATATATATATATATATATATATATATATATATATATATATATATATATATATATATATATATATATATATATATATATATAAATAAGAGTGGAAATGCTATGTATATTTATGTGTTTGTAAAGCCTTTTACGGAAAATAAATTGTTTCAATCAGATTCTTTTCATGAGGTCTATACATAAATTGAAATCCTGACTTTTTAAAAACTAAAAGCCATAAGTTCTTTCATTTAAGCAATGCTATCAATTAAATGCTTCACGGACCATTACACAAGGGACATGCCACTATATAAAACGCTTCTGATAACGATTCACACTTCATTTATCTCGTTCTTTTTCTTAAAATACTATCTCATATTTCACCTGTAAGCCATATCATCTATTTACCGAAAATAAAAAAAAGCTCTCCCTTATCAAGCTGAAGTTAAATTATTTTCGCAAGTGTACTCATCTATGCACCATGAAATGATCCCGTTGTCATTTACTTTTTTTCTTTTTGAAAAAATTTTAAATAAAATCCTGTGCGACGATCTCTGAATAACACAATACTCTGCAACCCACACTGTAAAGGTTGAAGACCACTTGGAACAGCTCTTTAAAATTCATGGTTTTTGAGGTCTGATTAGGATGCAGAGGGAGACGTTACGTATTGTGGAAAAGATCTTGTCAAATCAAAATAATTCTGAGAGGTTGATGCATTGATTATGTCTCACAAAGAGAGAGAGATATATAGAGAAAAAGAGAGTTAACGGCTTGCAAAGATATCTTCCTCTAGCTCTTTGTTCTTTAGTTTATGTTGTAATGCTGCTGGTCTCCTCAGAAATAATCCGGTTTGATAACGTTCGGAGGATCTAAAATTAAACTAGATCACAATCTTTGATTAAAATCTTAAAATATACGCCCTGTTAAGCAGCTGAACTTAACGGAAGTGCTTCGCATATCTCGTAGAATGAAAAGGAATTTGTATAAATTAAGTGTCAACCTCTATGGGGTTCCGAAAATAGCCGATAACGAGTACTGAATGTCGGTGTTACATATTAGTGCTATCAGTTTCCCTTTAAGAAAAGCTACAGTAGATATTTTCTACCCACTAGCTTTAAATTAAAAATTCTATTCGCTTCCCAGAAGTCATATAGTTTTCAGTCAATTATAACATTGCTTTTGAAATAATCTTGTCTGGTTTTCCCACCACCCATTACAATGGTTTGCCGATTTTGACCAGTGAAGGGTAAGCTCTTATAACACTCAAAATCATCTTTCCAATAATTTCTTAGGATAAATTACTGTAGATTAGTGGTTGTGTTGCCATAAAGAGATGACCATTGCTTCATTCCATCACAGTAAATTTAGTTATTGCATATCATGAGGTGAATAGGAGCGGTTTGTTGAGAACGAGATTAAAATGTTAGATTGACCTCTTCAGACACTGGGTTTATTATGTAATTAAACACATATGGACTGAACTAATGCAACATCTACGACATAGAAACCAAGTTCTTTTAGAGCTCCCACCTGGAAGTTGCTCAGCAGGAAGAATGCAATTCATATCTTGTTAACGCCTAATGCAATTTGAAGAAAGTATGTCTTTAGGAACAAACTTAGTGATCAACGCCAGTGCTAGTTCAAAACAAAACCGCCCTTTTAAGGAAAGAACAGAATGATCAATTACTCTTTTTAGCAGATAAGAAAAAATGTACATATTTAAATTAAACATAAAAGCAAATGAAGACAGATTTTTTTTAACAAAATAGGCGTATTACAATGGTGTTACACCACGATGTCAGTTGTGACAACTTATTATTACTTCTAGAATTATTACTTGAACGGTGATCTTAAGGATTAACAGATTATCACTAAATGATTCCTTAAACACTGGAAAACCTAATGATTTAATGTTGCTGTGTACTAACTCTATTGGATTCGATCACCTCAATTTAAATTATGGAAGAAATTTGTCCAAGGATTGCCGACTTGGATTTAAAGATTTAAAAAAAAAAACTGTACTCCGTAATAAAAGAAAGAAATTTTACACCATGAGGCATTTTTCATTTTTTTTAAAGAAATACAAATAATATTTTTAAATTTAAATTATTCGGGGGAAAAATCTAGTATAGTGTGTTTAAAAGTTCATCAATTCCTTTGGTGGACGAAATTTATAGAATGAATCCTGTTACAAGGTGCAGAAAAGTCCAGGCTATCTGAAAATACCATTTTTATTGGATTATCAGCATTTATGTAGCTGTAAATTGTAAAAAAAATTTATCCACAGGTTAATATTGAGGTGAGCGAATCCAATAGGGTTAGTACATAGCAGCCCCTAGTTAACATTTAGCTTACGGGGGCCCATTTTTCCGATTCTGTCTTTAGAACGGGAAATTTCATACCCCCTTTGTAAGAACGGCCACTAAAGGGGATATATATATATATATATATATATATATATATATATATATATGTGTGTGTGTGTGTGTGTGTGTGTGTGTGTGTGTATTCATTCCTGGACCCGTATTCTTGGGATACATTCTATCCCACCCCGTAAGGAAAAGGTTAAATAAGAGCCCTGTTGGAGACGCACTGGGTTCGGTTCTCATCAACGGCGGCTCCAAGGGGGGAGCAGTAGGGGCAATTGCCCCCCTCCCTCAAAAAAAAGCCCGGAGTATACTTTTTCTCATTGCCTAAAATTATATAATAGTAGACCTAACACTAAATGAGGTTAAATTTAAAATGAGAAGATGTTATTTCTTACTGATTTATATATATACAGTGGTGCACCCAGGGGGTGTAAGGGTCCCTGCCCCCCCCAAAGGAATAGAAATTGCATTATGACTATTGATTTTGCATTATAAATATTTTTATCCGTTCATCTCGCCCCCCCCCCCCCCAAGAAAAAATCCTGCGTGCGCCACTGTATATATATATATATATATATATATATATATATATATATATATATATATATTATGGGCAATGTTGGCCCTAAGAGCCAACATTGCCCCCCCCCCCCCGCAAAAAAAAATATCTGGACTGGAGCCGCTGGGACTTGTTCTCATCCACGCACGAATAACTGAAAAATCTCCGAATCTAAGTTGAACTGAAACGTGTTGAATCCTCTAATCCGAAAGTCTTCGTGGGGTTTAATGTGTTTAGAGGAAAGGGACAAGAACTTTGAGGGTGTTGCTTCCTCCAGAGACAGACCTAAATTTTAGAACTGGAGATTTTCTCGTGTTGCTTTGAGGAGGATGAAAAAAATCAAGATAAAATCATGATCCACCAGCACATTTCACATAAACGCGAAGAGAGTCCATAATCATTCACACCTTTTTCTCTCACAATATTTTCTAAAATGATTTCTCTTTTTTTAAATTTTTTTTCCCTTACCGCGTGAATTGTATCGATGTCGCAAAAACCTCCCACATACATTTCCCCGGCGTTTATCGTTCGAATAATCGGTGAAAAAAAATCGCAGGGCCGTCAAACGGGGGTCTCCAAAGGAAGTCTGAAGGGCGAATGATCAGATTAGATCTGCAGACCATGAGAAAACGACAGTTTCATGCGCAGTTATGAACGGATTTAGCTGGAAACGGTGGCAATTTAACCACCGGGTGGGAGTCAGTGGACTATGACATTACACGTAACGCTTTTGGGGGATATCTTTATGCTAAAGTTTTAGAAAATGGTGGTTCTATGAGCGGTCACGGTGATTTTTTCGCTGTGATTTACAGAAGGGAAGAACACCATAAATGACAGAAAACATGTTAATACTGTTATCCACATAGAAAACGGAAATATTTAAGATGACAAGAAATTGAAATATTTAAAGTCATTATTCTCGTTCCTTGCTAATTTCTTAAAGAATATTTATCCAAGCTACAAGAGAAAATAAACTGTCTTTCGTTGACTCGTCGAATTCTATACAAAAAAGAGCTACACATAAAGTTAGCAAAGTGTGTGTGACACGGACCACTTATGACACGGACGCAACAACAATAGATGAGCAGTATTCTAGTGAAAGTGATTAAGACTGATAATTTGACAGAATTGTTTGTTTTGAATAAAAATTTAAGTTTTTTTTTCTACCGAATTTAATTTTTTCGTTTCTTTTTATTACAAACTAGCGGCCCGTCCCGACTTTGTCCGGGTTGAACAAAATATTATACCAATAAATTTCCAGTTGATAGCCAATAAATTGTAAATGTTTTTTACCTTAATAATAACCTAAATAATACCTTAAATTAATTTTATGTTAGTTAATAATTAAAATAAATTTTTTAAAAGAAAAAGGCGTGCCGGAGAAAGGCTAGGTTCGAACCGCTAGCGTCAGAACAGAAGCCCACCGCGATAGCACCACGATAAGGATCGTTGAAACCTTCGAAACAAAAAGCGGTAGAAGACAGTAGCGGAAACAATGGAGATTGTTAGGATTAAGCCCCTAACTTTATTTCTTCTGATCAGATATACATAATATATAGCCTATGTCCATCTGGAATAATGCACCTTTCAAACAGTGAAAGAATTTTTCAAATAGGTACAGTGGTTCTGAAGATTACCCTCCACGTACAAAATCGCTCTCTCTTTATATATAAGTATAGATTTTATTTCTGCTAATGAATGTTTGTGTAATATTAAAATAAAATATTGAAAAGCTATGGGTTCTATTATAGTCGAATTTAAATTTTTTTCCGAAAATTTCGGCAAAATCAAGCATGTGTATTATACTCGGGTGCGTATTATAGTCGAGATTTTACGGTATGTATGTGTGCGTGGGCATAATTTATTCTTACTGGGAACAAGATATGGAAAAAAGCTTTAGTTCTACAAATATCATATACTTATAATTATGATTTGCATTTGAAAATTTGACCCATCGGACGGGTTTGTAACCAGTTGCGCCGTGTGCGTGGCTCCATTCAATTACATAGGTTGCGACTCATCACGGACTGGTTTGTGATTTGAGTCAGTTATCAGTTTCTTTTGGGTTGCTCTGTGTGCAGACGGCCTAAGAATACAAAGCTTAAATGTTTTCAATCGCCTTGTGAATAATCGAAGACACACTTTATACGTTTTATTGCGACAGGTCCCCGGATGAAAATCCGTCAGTTTGCTAGGACACCTTCATAACAATCGTCCCGACACCATTTCTTACTTTTATCAATATTTCTTCCACTCAAATACACGCCAAATACTTGATGCAAATAAGTCCTCTTGCGTGATACTGAAAATTCCGCTGTACGGTATTTCGCATCTCAGTGAGAATGGTGAATAGTTTGGAGCGCTACGGTCAACATTTTGCTACACAAGGGGTAATTATACAGGGACCTACTGTTTTAAGCCGATTTTAAACGGCTACAAACATCCATGCCAAGAGTGGGACTCGAACCCACGGACTTTGGCACCGAATGCCAGCGCCCAAGCCATTCGGTCATCGTCCGGCGCATCCCAGTGAGAAATAGATTGATGACATTTAAAAAAAAATCAATTAATTTCAGGAAATTTTGAGTAGGATATTTTCAAAATTTATTGGAATTCTATTGCATATCGAAAGTTAATTTTACAAAAAGATAAGCTGAAAAATTATGCATTCATTCTACATGTTTAATGCCGCTGTGATCCTTTTGTAACAAAAAAAAAGTTTCACTGTAAGTGGAAACAAAATGTTTGTCCGCTGTGATACAGTAAATAAAAATAATTTTCAAAATTTCTATAAATATTTTATCATTTTGGAATCAAAGCATTACTCCAGAAATCAAAACAGTTTTTAAAAAATCTCTGGCGTTTAAAATATGATACACTAGCTGAAAACCCGCGCTTCGCTACGGAGTACATTCAAATTAAATACAACGGTCAACGTATGCAATTTATGCCAAAAAATAAATATATATATTTATAATAAATGTGATGATCAATGTATACAATTGATGTAAAATATATATCTATCTATATATATATATTTATTAAAAAATCGTAAGGGATATGCATTTTTTTTGGATAATATCCAATCGTCTGCTGCATTAGAAAGAGAAAAAAATATTTTTTTTGTCTATTTAGTTGTTACGCACGTGACGATAAATTTATTTAAAGTACCAGAAAAAGAAATCACGTGATCAGCATTTAATAAATTAAATTCTAAAAATTAATCTTTAAAAATTCACCAAAAATCAGGAAATGGAGGTAAAAATTCGAAAAAAAATTTCATTTTGAAGGAATTTTTATGATCTTTCTCGTGATATAAATTTTATAACCCTCAATGTATTATTTTAAATGCAAACGTAAAAAGAGTTTAAAAAACAGCTTAAAAATTTAATTTAAAAAAATCTAAGAAGAATTTTTGAAAAATCCTTCTTAGTGCACCCCTACACTATTAGAAGAATCGTCATGCGAAATTTCAGCCCTTTAGGTCCAGCGGTTTGGTCTGTGCGTTGTATGTCAGTCAGTCAGTCAGTGAATGAATGAGTCAGTTACGGTACTGTTTTATATATATAGATTTGAAACTCTATACATTAAGCAACAGCTATAACTTTTTATTGCATTATACAATGATTAGAGGAAAAGTTCCCCAAAAAGAGCTCTTTCCTCCAAAATTTCCGTTAAGGCTTTAGATCTGGCGATTACCTCACCTCTCCATATACTCCCCACCCCCTCACATGAACTTCTGGCACGGCAACCCGAAGCGCGAGCAAAGGCAATTTTCCTCGCAATTTGCATGCGATGCCGTCGAGATAAATGAAAATTTCAAAACAAATCAAAACCTTTCTCTCTTCCTTTTTTTTTGCGAAAGATGGTTACGGCATCCAGAAAATTATGCAGGTCTGACACACTTACCTGTCGTGGTGTTAAAAACGGTGCCTGTAATCAGGTTTATTCACACGAACTGTTGTTTTTTTTTTTCGCACTAGTGTTTATTATCTTCTGTCCAACCCATTTTATGCGCCGTTCTAAATCGAGAGCATCGGGAAAGAAAAGTCAAGTGGCACCCAGCGCAATCTGATGGATTCCGCTCAGATCTGGACTTAAAAACAGAGTCGAGAGCTGAATTCAGGTTAGAGAGAGAGAAAAAAAAAAACCCTTTCAGAATCAGGGCATGTGAATTTTTTACGGCGAATTTGTCTTCGAATTTGGAATCACGAAGTGTGAACATACAAAAAAAATAATGAAGAGTGATTCGATGTACCTTTAACATACAGAGAAGAATGATGTTGGAAAATTACAAATTTTAATGTCACGTGTTTAACCTTTTCCTTACGGGGTGGGATAGCATGTATCCCAAGAATACGGGCCCATAAATGAATTGAATATATATATATATATATATATATATATACATATATATATATATACATATACATATATATATATACATATATACATATACATATATACATATACATATATACATATATACATATATATATATATACATATATATATATATATATATATATATATATATATATATATATACATATATACATATATACATATATACATATATACATATATATATATATATATATATATATATATATATATATATATACATATATACATATATACATATATACATATATATATATATATATATATATATATATATATATATATATATATACATATATACATATACATATATACATATATACATATATACATATATATATATATATATATATATATATATATATATATATATACATATATACATATATACATATATATATATATATATATATATATATATATATATATATATATATATATATATATATATATATATATATATATATATATATAACCCATGGCCGTTCTTACAAAAAGTCCCGTTCTAAAGAGGAAATCGGAAATGTAGACCCCGTAAGCTAAAGGTTAATCAATGGTTGTTTACTTCTTAATTATTACGTGGTACTGGGAAATTAGATAAATTTTATACTATTGTTGCGTTTTGATGAATTAAAAAACATATTACGAAACAGGAATGCATCAAGCTCAGTACATAATGACGGGAGTAAAGAATAATTTATACGTTTCGTGATTGCAACATTTTTAAATTACTTATTTTTGCCAAATTAAACACTAGAGTCCATGGGAAGATTAACCAAGCATGCTTAATCTTGGTTTCTATTGAATGACTAGATTAAGCAAGAGGTTGGAACTAGAATTTCAAACTAATTAAGTTGGATGTTCAAACGTTTGTACTTAATCTTCATTTAACAACCCAGATAATTTCTTTTCCAACTCGGCAGGCACTTGTACTGACTCTAAATTAAATACTCTAGAATCCATAGTAACATTAAATAACCTTGCTTAATATTGGTATCTGTTAAATGCAAGCACTAGAATTTCAAGCTAATTAAGTTAGATGTTCAAACGTTTCTACATAATCTTCATTTAACAACCCTGATACTTTTCTTTCCAACGCGGCAGACACTTGTACTGATGCCAAATTAAATACTCTAGAATCCATTGGAAGATTAACTAAGCATGCTTAATCTTGGTATCTATTGAATGCAGGCACTAGAATTTCGGACTAATTAAGTTAGATGCTCAAACGTTTGTACATAATCTTCATTTAACAATCCTAATAATTTTTTCCAACCCGGCAAGCACTTGAATTGACGCCCATCCACATCGCAAAATTTCGTTGGTAACGTCATTATGAGAACACCCTATGGCGAGTCAACATTGCTACCTATGAAAGAACAGCCCAGAAACGTCCAATTCATAGGCGGAATTCGAGTCCAAGCCTACTTGAGGAAGCTCATGACGTTAACCACTATACGATGTGGTCTACACCCGAGTGAAATTCATCACAGATAAATGATTGTCTTTATGCCTCCTAATGTCTTTTTTTGAGACTCATTTTGACTTGTTTTGCGGACCATCCTTTGTAAAGGTTCCATAGAACAAGGGACACAAGCATTACCATACCTACAAGAACTCTTCTTACATCTAAACCATACTGAGAGAAAGAATAAGGTGTGATGTTATGATTATCCTATATAGGCTCCTTGAAACTCTAGAATATACTACGAATTTCTTTTGAAACATTCTTAAAAAATCAATCTAAGTTGGACATTTAGGCCTGGTTGTAGTAATATGACAGAACGGGAAATTATCACCAGCTTCCCATGATCAACAACAGTTATATTTCTCAGCACTTTAAAAAAAAGTTGTCCATCTCAGACTTCGGAAAGGCACGATTAATATAACAACACTGAGTCAGAATTACGATCTTCTAAAAGAATCTATTCATAAATATTAAAAAAAGGGTTCAATCTCTTGAAAGATTTAATAGATCTATTGATTTTCTTTCTTGAAAGTTTTTTTTTTTTTTGCGTGCGACTACTGATCTCAAAGGTACGCATAGAAAGGTTGAATCTCGGGAATGAATTATTAAAGTAAAACATGTATGTTATGAAATCAATGATTTAAAATAATTCCTTTAAATTAAGAGTTAAATTTCAGAATAAAGGATAGGAATTTCAGATAAATAGAGATATAGTCATATCTAAGAACTTCAATTCACCAGGCAACTAAAAAGTGATTCCTACGAAATTTAATTTTTAATTATTTAATGAACATCTTATGAACACGTGAAGAAATTAAACCAGTATACACTAAAGTTTGAAAGTTTCTGAAACTTCAGTTTATTCAATTTTTAATATTATTCCTTATATGTCTTTGTTTTATAATGTATTTAAACAGACATCACAGACGTCCTGGGTTGTGTGGCTGTATTAGGGCGTTACGGCCAACTTTTGCTATTCAAAGGCTAAATTAGACCATAGACGTCCTGGGACATACATAAATAAGTTATGGGTATTATACGTGAGGAGAGCATGTTCATGTGATTCAGTAAGCTCTATATTACTAGTTTAAAGCTCTATGAACGCAATATTCTCAACAAAAAAGAAAAAAAAAGACAGAAAATAGAAAAAAGAGATGGATAGGCATAAAGGCATGCTTGAAATAAACAAGTTCGAATTTAAATTATTTTTCAGTTCATTGTTAAGAATGACTCAATACAGTTAAGTGCTTGAAGAAAGAGCTTTAGCATCTACCATTTGAAAATACATGGTAATTTTTGTCTTACTTGTATCTGAATTATGTACATATTTCTTTAACATTGAGAGACACATAATTCTAAATTCAAATAAAAAACTCCCATATAACAGACTCCAATTTATTTTCAGGAGCTCATATAGAAACTTGAAATTCTAGCACGTGCAACTGCATTACAATAAACTTCTAACCACACACTTTATGACTAGTCAAAACTTTCCTCTTCACACTCTGGGACAGTAATAAGTCAACGTCCCTCCGGAGAATTCCTTAAAAAATATAACGCACCATTCCGTACGTATTAATATAATCTTTTTTAAAACAAGGTTGCGCTCCGAAAATAAGCCACAATACATCTAATATGCATTTAGATGTACTTGGAAGGGTTGCACAGAATTTTAAGCACACGGCTGCTTACATGTCTCGAAATACGTTTATAAAAAGTAAAGTTATAAAAGATGGCTTCAGTCTGAAGGTTAATAGACGTCCTTTTGAGAGTGATAAAATACGCAGAAGCAAACAAGTGGAGAAAATGTCGCTCTGTTGGGTGCAGCTGAGTGAATGCGAAGAGGCTAGTTTCTGGTGTATTTGCAGTGAATAAAAAAATTTTGCCATTAGCAATTTCGAGATTATATTTTAAAGACGGACACACACAACGAGTCACTATCGCATACATCACAAGTAAATGGAAATAAGAGGACATATCTGCTTAAGAGCAAGCATTAGCGAGAAACGAGTAGTAAATTAACGTCAGAGATTGTAAAAAATAGGCTCTCGTTTTAATCCATTATAAACTTTGTTTTTTTCCAATGCGGAGGCACTTGTCGTCAAACATTCGCCTATAGTACGCCGCAATTTTACTGCCCATTTTATTATGGGGGCACCCTATAGGCGAACAGCATTACCCCCTATGAAGAGACGACACGAACGGAAGCATTTTTCGTGGCGCGACGCCAGGATTCGATCCGAGCACCCTCAGCACCGAAAACCAGCACGCTGTACCACTGGGCTGCCACAAGCCCCCATTATAAACTATGTAATCGCAGTTTTTAGAAATGCCTATTAAACTTCATAGTTTGTTTAGGACGCTGCGGGTTCGTTTTCAGTATCGTTAGGCTAATTTAACTCCCAAGGGCTTGAGGTGGCATTGTGGTAACGGCCTAGATTTCGGTGCTGAGGGTGCTCGGATCGAATCCCGGCGCGCGCCATTAAATACCTCCTTGTCTAGGCCGGATATGGGCATTTTAAATCCGTGGACCGGAAAGTCCCCCTATGAAGGCCAGAGAGGGTGGGAGAGGGTACGACCCCCCCCCCTCCCCAGATGTCGCCCAGATGGGGGTGTTCGGTCAAAATTGAGGTGGCAACTATCTAAGACGGACTCGGACCCTTGTGGGGCTATTCAAACCGGAGCCACACACTTCAGCCCGTAGCCTATATGGACCTGGCCTGGAACTGCGTTCTATCCAGGGGGCATAAAAAACGACAATAACAACATCTCCCAAATCAAGAGAGTTTGTTCACTGGGAAACGTAACTTGCGAAATAGTGTAAACATTAAAAAAGTTTGGATGGTACGAGAAATATTTTCAAAACAATAGGGTTTGGTTATTTGGTTTGGAGCGTTACGGTCAATTTTTGCTACACGAGGGCTTATTAGACCGGGACCTACTGCTTAAAGCAGATTCCGAATGGCTACAAACGTCCATGCCAAGAGTGGCTCTGACCGAATGCCAGCGCCCTAGCCATTCGTCAATCTTCCGGCCAAAATAATTGGGAACTCATCTTTATATAAACACTAGCTGAAAACCCGCACTTCCCTACGGAGTACATTCAAATTAAATACAACGGTCAATGTATGCAATTAATGCCAAAAAAAATAAATATATGCGTATATATTTATAATACATACGATGATCAATATATACAATTGATGTAGAAAAAAATATATATATATAAAAAAATCGTAAGGGATATTTTTATAGACAAAATAATGTCCAATCGTCTGCACATTAGCTAGAAAAAAAATTTTTTTTTGTCTATTTAGTTGTTATGCACGTGACGATAAATTTATTTAAAGTACCAGAAAAAAAAATCACGTGATCAGCATTTAATAAATTAAATTCTTAAAATTAATCTTTAAAAATTCACCAAAAATCAAAAAACAGAGGTAAAGATTCGAAAAAGATCTCATTTTAAAGGAATTTTTATGATCTTTCTCGTGATATAAATTTTATAACCCCCAAATTATTATTTTAAATGCAAACTTAAAAAAAGTTACTAAAACAGCTTAAAAATTTAATTAAAAAAAATTTAAGAAGAATTTTTCAAAAATCTCTCTTAGTGCACCCCTACACCATAAGAAGAATCGCCATGCAAAATTTCAGCCCTTTAGGTCCAGCGGTTTGGTCTGTGCGTTGTATGTCAGTGAGTCAGTTACGGAACTGTTTTATATATATAGATGATGTAATACAGGGTGTCTCAAAAAGCCTTGACACATTTTTTAAATGTATACAAAAAAAAGTAAACAATGTAGGAACTAGAAATTCACATATGTGTTACCTTACGTATTAGAGTTTTTTTTTTAGTATAGTCAATGAAGTTCAGTATGTGCAATTTTTGTGCCACCGAGAACATCTACAATAAATCTCAACCTGTGCTTTCCAAAATGAATTCCGTAACACATGAAATCGCAGCAATTTTTTGAATTCTTCAACACTACAACCGATTATCAAAGACACTTCTCACTTCCAGAAACTTTTTATACCAAGCTAAGATGTTGTTAACACTTGGAGGATCTTTTCGAAATCTCGTTGCAGTTGCATAACAGATTCCATTTTGATACCAGCCAACACATATTGCTTTGTCTGATGGAATAGCCATTTTACAACTTTGGCTTTCACGGAACAACTAATTCCACCTATTTAACTTTTTTGACACAGAAAAAAAAAACTCTAATATATACGGTAACACATCTGAGAATATTACAGTTCTTACCTTGTACACTTTTTTTTGTATAAATTTTTAAAATGTGTCAAGGTTTTTTGGGACACCCTGTATAATCAAGTCCTTCGAAGTCGATATGAAATTTTGAATTAAACGCTTTAAAGGAAGGATGTGTGTATGTGCTACTGTATTTTATTGGCCGGAGGGGAAGTTGCAGACATGAATATCTTTGACAAAGAAATAAGGTAGTTTGATTGCATTGCGTAGCTGATATATTCTTCGAACCTAATTGTGCGTAGAATTCTTTTAATAAAAACTTCCGTTAAAGAATAAATATAAATCATTAAAAAGTTATTTAAGAAACTTGTTAAGAATGTTTAAACATGCAATTTTAATGCAAATGGACTTAATAAAACGATTAATTAAAAAAATGAACTCTAGACATGTCCTAATGAATTAATTTTATTCGTGTAACATCGTAGTCATTTCACGATCCCAATATCTGGGTAATCAAACGAAAGAATTAAAAAAAGACCTGTGTTATGTTCATTGTTCTTTAAACGTTCTTCGTCCAATCAGATATTTCCTCTCCGCTTGCGATGTCACGGTTCAATTGCCTATTCGATAGAATTTAGATTAGAAGAGCCAATCATGGGGGCTGTTTGAATAATTCATCCCAATGCTAACCGAATTATCTGCCCCCATCTCCCGTTTGGTCGAGTTAGATTGAGTTGTGACGCGATGCTATCGGGGATCCTGTTATAGAGAAGGTCATGTTCACGAACGTTAAGAGGGAGATTTTTTAGTTCAGATCCGTTTATTCTCATGATTACTGCGGTGATAAACTGAAGATGATTCTGATGAGTATGAAGCGGTACGAAGCGGTTAGGTTAAGTTATCAAGGTGAGGAAAAAGAAAATGGGTGAGGAAAAAAAAATCGTTGTCGTATTTGAGACGTTTTATCAACAAGAATAACTTTTAGTGTTTGTTTCTTTTTGTCTGAGATAAACCTTCCTGAACGCTTTTCTGTTCTAAAGTCAACAACCAAGAAGAGTAATTTCTATTACGATGATTCCTATACAGTATTCAGTGACATCGTTCAATACATTTAGATACGTTTATTGTGTGTTATAATGCAGTATTATAATACAGTATTCAATGAAACCGTTCAATACACCTAGATACATTTATTGTGTGTTATAATGCAGTATTATAATACAGTATTCAATGAAACCGTTCAATACACCTAGATACGTTTATTGTGTGTTATAATGCAGTATTATAATACAGTATTCAATGACATCGTTCAATACATCTAGATACGTTTATTGTGTGTTATAATGCAGTATTATAATAAAGTATTCAATGAAACCGTTCAATACATCTAGATACGTTTATTGTGTGTTATAATGCAGTATTATAATACAGTATTCAATGAAACCGTTCAATACATCTAGATACGTTTATTGTGTGTTATAATGCAGTATTATAATACAGAATGCAGTATTATAATACATCATTCAATGACACCGTTCAATACATCTAGCTACGTTTATTGTGTGTTATAATGCAGTATTATAATACATTATGCAGCATTATAATACAGCATTCAATGACGCCATTCAATAATCTAGATACGTTTATTGTATGTTATAATGCAGTATTATAATATAGTATGCAGTATAAAATGCAGCATTCAATACATCTAAATACGTTTATTGTGCGGAATAATGCAGTATTATTATACTGTTATAATGGAGGTATAAATAGTATGCAGTATTATAATACAGTATTCAATGACACCGTTCAATACATCTAGATACGTATTTTGTGTGTTATAATGCAGTGCTGCGCAAACTGTGGGTCAAGACCCACAGGGGGTAACTAAAAAAATTGTAGGGGTCGCGGATAATCTGAAGCAAATTTTTATTATACTGAATTATTCAATTAAAAAACATGCTTTAAATTTACTTTAATCACATATTTTTAATATTTTCAATCATATTTTTTATATGTTAAAAAATATGTGCTATCATATTGTTAAATAAGGTTACAAACAGTTTGACAATAAAAATTCCTTCAGCAAAAGACTATACTTACATTACTGCTATTTACATCTACCTATATGTGTGACACTGAGTTTTCAAATTTGGATTTTAAAAATAGTTTGTCAAAATTTGCATGTATATATTTCTTTTTTTTACATTTTCATAATTTTTAAAATTTTGTTTCTACCAAAATTTTTTCGTTGGGGGGAATTAATTTAAAGAAAGTGGGTCGTGGTAAAAAAAAAAACAGTTTGCGCACCACTGTTACAATGGAGGTATAAATTCCTTATCACGGTTTCTTTGGCATTACCTATTACCCTTATTTTATTCAAATATTCCTGAAAATACTTTTGTTCTGCTATCAAAATTAAGCAAAATTTCTATAATACTGGCTTAAATTTCAATGAAGTATACGATGATAAACCCCAAAATATAAAAAAACCGATATTTATCTGAAAATAAACTCATTTGAAATTAATTTGAAAGTTTTCCTAAAAATTTATTTTTAAGATAATTAATAAAATTTAAATGTGTTAAATTAATTTTTTTTTTAAAAATGTACTTTATTATTAAAAATTTAAATTTTTATTTTAAATAATAAAAGTAATTTAAAAATTGTTTAAGATGACAGCTAATAAAATTATTACAAAAATTAATATTCTTAAAAAACAATAAAATTGTCCTAATATAATAAAAATCTTAAAAATTCATCCAAAATAGATTTTGAGTCGTTTTATATTAGAAGCTTCTCACTTGAAATCTCTCAATAAATAAATAAATTTTTTAAATTGGAAGCCTGACCATTAACTACAAAGTCACATTTTTTTCTTAAGATTACACAATTAATTAAAGATATATAATTTCTGAAAACCTTTACTGCAAGCAATGTTACGAAGGAGTTTTAAGATTTTTTATTAAGAACTGGTTAAATGTATCAAACAAGTTGAAAGTCTTTTTTTTTTCACTACCTAAGGCATAAAAAAGTCTTACCCTCAAAATTTCAATCTTCAAGATTGATAGACGAATCACCTCATTGGGACTGTTAGAGAATATACGTCAGTTATTCTTACCTGTAAAGAAAAATAAATGATGAGTACAATGAATAATTTTGCTCAAAGAAGCAAATCACAGAATGAAATTAAAAAAAAAGATTAATTTTGTATTGCCTTTTTATTCAAACTGAAGTTACTGTCTTATATATTAACACTTAAATCTCTACCCTACTTAAATCTCTACCCTAAAAAATTTCCATTTAAATTAAATCAAAAATATATTTCCTCCACACCATGGGGCCGTCCAAGTAGTATAATTAAGCCCATTTTTAGTCATTGTAGACCCCTTGTAAGCAAAATAAACAGATAACCCCCCCCCCCCCTTTGCTTACGTAAGATTTTGAAAATTTCTTGTCGCTATTTCATAGGTCAAACGACTTTTTTTTTCAATAAATGAAGTTATTTTAAAACTCTGAACAAAATTTTATAGATATTAAATCATTAACAGTAAAATCAGAACTACTAAGTTTCAATACTGGTTGGTAGGGGAGTGTAGTCAAGAGAATATTGGCCTCGCTTGCACTCTCTTGCACTCTCTAGTATGGATATTTTCTGTCTTACATAAGTATTGATCTGATCCCCTTTCCAGCAAAAATAACGAAAGCTTGAACATCCCCCCTCCGCCTTGAATGCTTACGTAATATTTGAACGACCCCCACAGTAAAAAAAGAGAGAGAGAGAGAGAGAGAATGAATGTTTGTATACCTAGGCGGCCGTGTGAAATAAATTTAATGCAGTGGTTCTCCAAAACTCTAAATTGATTCAAAGACATTCAGAAGACATTTCTTACAGCTTAAGAAAAGTGTTTCTTTAGGCTGAGAATTTTTTTTTTGAGACGAGTTTTAGCACTTTAATTTAACGCTTTGTTAATGCTTTTATATAAGCATGTGTGATTTATATTTGATGCAGACTCTTTAACGTTTATATAATTAAATACATGATTGTTAAAATACGAAATCAGTAAACATACTTCTTATGCAAAACAGTGTTTGTAACTTATCATAATTTCTTGAGGCATCTTTTATAAGTTTTGGAAACCTAAAATACTCATTTTTTTCATTATACATATTTTTTTTGTTTCTATAGAGATGACAGTATTGTCTGTAAATTTATCTTAGTTAACTTTTGTTTTTATAACTGGAGATGTTTTATTAAAAGTAGGAAAATATTTCAGTATATGTTATTTTTTCCTTTGAGACACGCTTTCCTGGAAGGAATTTGAAATGAGCTAAATTTTATCCATTCCTCGCATGCTAGATTAAAACGCATTTGTATGAATTAAATGTGCTACATTTGGAAATACCATTTTTCAACAAATTATCAACAATGCAGTGGAAAAATCTGATTTTGAAATGCACTAAATCTATTCAAATGCATCTATTTAAATGCACCAAATCCAAAGATTTTGGGATCTCAAGTTTTTTATTAAAAGATTATTGATTACAAAATACGTAAGGTATGTTTAAACCAGCTTCTCTAAATTTTTAACATTTTTTTTTTATATTCTTAGCAGAATTTCTCAAAACGGAGATTATTTCAAAACAAC
>OU015498.1:28352272-28357272 GCA_907164885.2 Dolomedes plantarius | reverse complement strand
GGCAGAATAATTCAAGTTTTTCAAATTTTTTTCCCAAAAATGGTAACGTTTTTCAAAATGCTCTATGGGCATTCTATATTAATTAAAATTCTTAAATTTTGTATTATAAGTTTACCATATGTATATAAATATAAATGTGAATTAAATTTTTTTTTGTGTGAATCTAAATTCTTAAACAATTTCTTTCTATTCTACCTGTTATTTTTTTTATGTTTTTTACTTTATTTTATGGTCTATAAATTTGAAACATATTTGTGATTTCAAAGAATTATGCACAGTTTTGTGACAAACACTTCAATTAACAGTTCTGAGAAATTTGGAAGATATCAGAAGAAAATGAATATGCATGGAACCTTTTGAAAAATTCTAGCATTTTTTGAAGAATTTTTTGACAAACAGGTTTTATTCCTCCACAAAATGCTTATTCATGAATTCTAAGTATCTTCAATGTGGTAAAAGAGAATATTAATTATACTCAAGGGGGATATAGAGTAAAATATTGAAAATTAAAGAAAAACGAGATTGAATGTACCTTCATTCTCGTTCTTCTTTAATTTCCAATATTTTACCCTATATACCACATGAGTATAGTAAATATTCTTTTCTACTACACTGAAGAGACTTCGAAATCCCAAATAAGTATTTTGTGGAGAAATCAGTCCTGTTTCTCAAAAATTTCTTCAAAAATGATAGAATTTTTCAAAGGGCTCCATGCGTATTCATTTACTTCTGATATCTTGCAAAATTTTCAGAATTGTTAATTGAAGTGTTTGTCATAAAACTGTGCATAATTCTTTGAAAACATACATTTTTTTAAATTTATTGACCATAAAATAAAGTAAAAACATAAAAAAATAACAGACAGAATAGAAAAAAATTATTAAAGACTTTAGATTCCTACAAAAAAAAATTAAATGCACATTTATATTTATATTCATATGGTAAACTTATAGTAAAAAATTTAAAGACCTTAATGAATATAGGGTGCGCATAGATCATTTTGAAAAACGTCAGCAATTTTGAAAAAAAATATTGAAAAACAGTCATTATTCTACAAAAAATTCCTTATTTTGAATTCTAGGAGTTTTCAGTGTAGTAAAAAAAGAAAGTAAATTATTCTCATTTTGTATTTAGAGTTAAAAAATTGAAAATTAAAAAATTTGAGTTTAAAAGTCCCTCGTCCCCTTAACCTTTACAAGACTCTAAATTTCTTAATTGAATGAACTTCCGCAAGTCAAAGCCCATGAAGCAATAAATTTTAAAAATTTTCTATCTTCGCTTATGAAAGTTACTTTGACATTTGAAGTCTCGTGACCAAAGATTTTTCTGTACAACTAAGAACATAATTTACTACGTATCAACAAATAATTTTTGCTTTCCTAACTAAAGTTTTCCAAAAATGCATAAGGACACGCATATCCTTTAGAAAGCGAAACCATGCTCGGGTTTCAGATAATTCCCTGAATAAACTTTTCTTGAAAGAATTCAAAGCCATTTTCATTCGCACGCATGCAATGAGAATTTGTATTTAATGTAAAATTAATAATTTTAAGGCAACAATAAAAAATGTTCTTTGTCAAATGTACATTGCTTGCTCACGTGATTTAAAACAATCTACTTAATTATTCTCATTGTTTCTGAATTTGTCTAAAATTAGTTTAAGATAGTAAATGAAATCTCTTGCTTTATTTGCTTTTATTTTTTTTATAATTTTACGATTGATACAAGCAAATTTAACAAAATGAATTTCTGATCTACGAAACTCACCAATAGGGCTGTGTCTAGTATAGAGTAACTTGAGCAAATTTATTGTTCAGGTTTCAATAAGTTATGATGCTGCAGATACACTAGAGATAACATTTCGATCACAACAGCATTTACTGATCCGCAGTAAAAGTAAAAGAGAAACATTTTAATCTCATTTTAAGAGAATTATGGGTCAGTGTAGAGCTAACACGAATTTAACATTAACCCCAAATATACATTAGCCTTTAACATACATAGCTTTTCCCTGAAAATACATACCACCGATGTTTCAATGACCATAGACTGCCCAAAATAAGCACCGCTGCTCTTCAAAGTAACAGTAAATTGGCCAGTAAACGCCGCAAAATAGACTTTGTGTCTTCTTGTTTGTTTGCATTGCAGACAAATGTCTCTGAATGATTTTTGTTACTGCTAGCCACTTTGTGTAATGATGATGACCTTCTAAGAAGGACGTTTTCTGGGAAATGCCGATCACGATACTAACCCCTGACAGAGTTGCTATTTGCTCTCTCTATATTAATATCTCTGCAAGCGAATGGTGTAGTATAATGACCCACAGATCTAAATTTTCAGAGAAGATGCCGATCCATGCCTTGAGGCAATCAGAAAGGTTAAACTAACTGTTCTGCATTAGGATCTAAGCACAGAAGATCCTTAAGATTATGATATGTATGCGGGTATATTTACAAGTGACGTCAAACAGAAGATTAGGGGATGTATACAGGATGGTACTCTCCAAACGGTACAATTTTCTAATGTTATATCTGTCTACACGAGGGAAATGGAGACTGGTAATTATTTTCAAGAATACACAAAATCTAACGAGATTTGTATTTTTTGAGACAAGATTATAGATGCAACGCTAACGAAATATGCACGTACCATTGAAAGTAAAGATATAAGAAGAACATCTGCATGGTTGGTTACAGTCTTAGATAAGGGTTTCATTCTCAATAATCGGTTTTCAATACGGTAAAACTGCTAAATACACGAAATCACCATGATTCCGAAAGCAAAATGACTCCACCATTTTACTGACGGTGAGATCTATGGTCTTCATTAGAATAGATGCATTTCTATCCATAACGCTAGAAGTACGAAATTTAGGTTACACACGCACAATTGCTACATATAAAATCAAGTGTTTGTGTGTCCAATATGAGACAATTCCCCAAGTGGTCCCTTTAAAAGATATACCTCTCGTAGTAGAGTGTGTAGCTCCTATTAGAAAGTGTGACTTGCAGACTAGATTAGCCAATTTCCACCATATGTAACACGAGCAAGAAATGCAAAACCTATGATTTGAACTCGGCGCGATATTAAGCGCATGGTAAGCCCCAAGAATTTTTATAATAGTCAACATGTTGGGATTTTCTTGTATGACAGTTGTCCTTGTGTACCAATAAATGCTTCAATAAGTGCTACGCAAAAAAGGCATGTTAAATACAATTCTATAGTCGATGAAATGTAACACTTTGTCAACGATAAGGGTAACAACGTCGTTTGGGCCTGATATATGGAATTATTGGTTATGTTATGCTGAGAATATCATAATGAAGGAAAACTTAGATCCATGTTTGCTGTTAGGTAAGTTGGAGATGCCGATTCTTTGAACTTAGTGATACTTTTTGGGGGAACGGTTCCTGCATTTTTTGTCAAATCATCATCAATGGTTAAGGAAATAATGTCAATGCATATTTTTAAGTCCTGTTTATGTATAGAATGATATTTTTAAAATCCGTGTGCTTAAGACATATTTTCCCTTATTTCTCGGCTTCAGCAAAATCGCATATATGCAGTCAAGTGTCTGTTTGTTAGTAACAACAACCTGGCTGATAGAACATTTTCAGCTGGAAAAGTTAGGGATCACGCCATACTCATTTGTATTCCCTTATTTACTTTAATCCAATGCACACTTTTCAACCATCAGATCCCTTTTTTTCGTAAATATGAGTATAGTTCTCCTAGAAATTAGAAATCAACATTGAATATTGGATGGCATTTACTCGTAAGGGATGAAGGGAAACTAGCGAGAAATTAAATTATTCTCCATATATGATCTTAGATGTAGTCTCATGAAGCTAAACCCTCATTTTTTCAACAGTATGTCCTTTTGGTTGTTTTTGTTATTTTGTCAGATCTTAGCTGCGTAATGGAGTTGCTAACTTGTCCAAAAAGCAGAAGATCTGAGGTTCAATACCCGGTATACCTTCAAGCATTTTAAGCAAGGGAAAAATTGATAACTGACAGAAAGTATATCGGGGGGATCACATATGTGCAATAAAGAACACGTTTGGCCAATTTCGTCGTAGGGTTAATATATTTGTTCGATTTCCAGGTACATAACCCTCCATCTTTCTTGAGTCTGTAATAATAATAATAAAGGATAACTGGAAGTGAAGAATCTCCTCTCTCAGAAATGCCAATAACCAGATCATCCAATACCATTTATTTTTCGGTATATAATATACGTACATGTTCTAATTTACCGAACGGATAGTCTAATAGCCTATAACCCCAAATTTTCGAAGAAAATTTCCGTATTATGCCCAGGGGTGAGAAAGGCCAACTTCTGGACTTATTTGCAGAGTAGTTATCATCATTAAAGTTACAGTTCGAGACGCCAGGTGTGTGGTGACTGCTAATTATTCTCTCCCTGACACGCGTGTCTTTAAACAGACACGAGCTTCGTCGAGATGCTTTATAAAGGTTCTCGCGTGCGGACCGGGGCGCCGGAATACCGAGATCGTGCAGGAAGCCATTTTGTAACTAAGATCTTCGCTTCTTGAACATAGATTGCAGTGTGTTATTAACCCTGTTGCCTTGTTCGGAAGTTAAGCCTTTCCTCGGGTGGAATGTCGAAGTATTTTTGCCACAGGCATCAGCGATAAAAAAGGGAAACAAAAATGAATTTTACGGTTTCCGATCCTTTCCGAGACGTTCTAATCCGTTGTGAATGTCACACCCTTACATGTGATGGAAATGGTAACCCTCAATTATGTCGTCTCGTGACCAAAATGGGAAGTATCTTTGAAATATTGCAGAGATGACGTATGGATGTTTAACCTTTTCCTCACGGGGTGGGATGGCATGTATTCAAAAATACGGACCCAAGAATGACATTTCCGCCAAGAATGAATATATATATATATATATATATATATATATATATATATATATATATATGTGTGTGTATATATATCCATATATATATATATGCATATATATATGTA
>OU015498.1:28327272-28347272 GCA_907164885.2 Dolomedes plantarius | reverse complement strand
CTTGAAAGTTTTGTTTTTATTCAAAATGGCGTTTTTAACAAAGCAGTGGTTCGAAGGCTACATTTATGCTCTTTCCGAAGAGAAATAGGCATACTCCGTTATCCAAAAACGATGTGAGAGTCATGGTTTTGTGATATCTAAAGCGTCGATAGGTAATATCGTCAACAAGAAAGGAAAAAAATGTCAAATTGGAGCCTCAAGTGGGACAAAAATTCTAAACAAGTATCCAAGGAAAAAACCCTTACAGGACTCTGGAAAGCTGTTCAGGAGGAATGTTATAGAATACCTCTTCTGACACGTTAAAATGCATTATTATCCTGGAAATTGCGGTGTCGAAAGATAGTTCAGAATAAGGGATGTCAAATAGAACATTTAAAACACAAGAATTTTATGTAATCTAGTTTTGTGAATACAATATAAATCGTCCAAAAAATGTGTGAACAGCCTCTGTATATGCATTAGAAGTTTAGTTCTACAATTTCAAGACATCCTGCCGATAAAAGTGTTTGCATTCTTAGATGGATGATTTCTATCTGTAGATAGAAATTTCTACTTTCTGTAAACGAAAATTACTCACATGATATCAATCTATCGTGACTGAAGCATTTTAGAACTTAATCTGAAAGCCGTATTAAAGACGGTGGGAAAGGATGTCTTGTTGTGAAGGTGCCGGCCTCAATTTGTCACGGTATGGGGCCAGGACGTGTTTACATAATCACTTTATTTTAAACAATTTATCTCGGGGCTATGGATGCGGGTTCGATTGAACTTTTTTCTACCGATCAATTTTAGATGCATTATCCCCCTGGTGGCAGTTCATGATGTGTCCCACCCATGTAATGCGATACAGGGATTCTTGTTAGTTTTTTGGAACGAAGAAATAAATAGCGAAAGCGTCAAATCTAAGCGCCGCATCGAGATTAATTAATAAAATATGTTGATAAATTGACGCACGTGGTAATGAAGTTGCCACACTCACCAATCAATCTTCGGCAAGCTGTCCATCTGGGTTCACAAGCTGTGACAAGTTCTATATATCAGTACAAAATGTAGACTGAAAAACCGAGAGACGGATACAAGTTAATACGGTTATAGATATCTTTAAAGCGATATAAATAGTTTGTAATGCAAATTTTTTTTTTTAGCCTTGTCATGCTCTATCTCAGTGTGAAAATGTGTTTAAGTGCATACACACACACACACACACACATATATATATACACACACAAACACACATATATATACACACACACACACACACACACACACACACACACATATATATATATATATATATATATATATATATATATATATATATATATATATACTACGCTGAGGTATGCTCCCAAATACCGATTATAGTTGCTTTCTATTTCAGCATCAGAGTTGGTTAAACATTAAAGAAATTAAAACTATGAAAAGCCCGCGGAATGTGCAGTTTATCTTGTACCACTGATTCAGTTAAAGATTATTCCACAAGTCGTTGGAGGAAATTGATTATGTACAAGTATTTTCATAGTTCACTCCGCGTTCATAGTTCCGCGTTTCATAGTTCATTCCGCGGGCTTTTCATAGTTTTAATTTCTTTAATGTTTAACCAACTCTGATGCTGAAATAGAAAGCAACTATAATCGGTATTTGGGAGCATACCTCAGCGTAGTATATATATATATATATATATATATATATATATATATATATATATATATATATATATATATATATATATATATATATATATATATATATATATATATATATATATATATATATATATATGTGTGTGTGTGTGTGTGTGTGTGTGTGTGTGTGTGTGTATATATGTGTGTTTGTGTGTGTATATATATATGTGTGTGTGTGTGTGTGTGTATGCACTTAAACACATTTTCACACTGAGATAGAGCATGACAAGGCTAAAAAAAAAATTTGCATTACAAACTATTTATATCGCTTTAAGGATCTCTATAACCGTATTAACTTGTATCCGTCTCTCCGTTTTTCAGTCTACATTTTGTACTGATATATAGAACTTGTCACAGCTTGTGAACCCAGATGGACAGCTTGCCGAAGATTGATTGGTGAGTGTGGCATGAAACTATGAACTATGAAAATACTTGTACAATCATACTACTACAATCATACTATATTCCCCTAACATTTATGAGGAGTAAACTTTAACGTATATTTTTTATCATCTGAGCAACTAAATTTGCTAACAGCTAAAACTGGATATGAGAGGGGTTTATATTATGTATACGTCACTTTTCTACATGAGTGAAAACAATACATGATGCGGAAGGAACTATCGGCCAATCATATATGCCACTATAAATCCACTTACTAACAGAGAAATATTCACATTCCCGGAAACTCGAGCCCGTCATTTGATTTTGACCATAACGTGAGTAGTTTATTGTGACTGTCAATGTGAGTTTAAAGTCGTTACTTTCTAAGTAACGACTAGAAATAGTCTATAATAGTCATTGCCTATAATAAGTGAGAAGTTTTTTTGAAGTTTGATTTATTTGGTTATAGGATGACGAAAATCTCCAAGAAACATCAAGCAAGCGCAAGCCGGAATATTGGAGAGAAGCAAATTTTTTCAGATCGAATCATTTGCAGCTATTAGTGTCGGATTATACATTCGATAACAATTTCGTATTATTCTCTATATTTTATTTAATGCTAGGTCAAGCAAAGGTACTCATGAATGCTTTATTAATGTCATATGCCAAAATAAATTAATCAATAAAAAATTGATTTTGAGGAATCTAAGAATGAGTTCTAAGCAATGACTATATAATTTTTTTTTGCTATCTTTAGATGTTATCTCCCTAGATAACATCTACATATAGCAAGAAAGTTGGGTTTATAGTATATACAGCTTTAAGAATATTTTAGGGGGATGCCATTATTATATTAGATAATTGTTTTTTTCCTTGCATTCCTAAGAAAAGCTAGCGTCTCCGAATTGCTTGGGGCATATTTCCTTTAAAGACAATTTAAAGGAAAAAAATCACAAAATGAATCTTTTTTTTTCTCATCTGGGAAATTCATTTTCTCCATTGACAATCCATCCTTCAAAATACTCAATAAGAAAGATCGTACACAATTACGTGTCGTTCTCTTCTTTACCTGACCTTCCCTATTACAATAGGAACTCGCGCTAATAGCCGCTACCGGTTCTGCATAATTGGGCAACGGATTGTAATAAGCTGTAGTTATAACAAATTACGATAGTTAAATTCTATATAACGGCAAGTGAATGTAATTATTTCGCTGAATACATCAGAAGAGAGTAACTGAAAGTTTTTTATACGAATGGTTGAGCTGGACTGAAAAAACGGTACCCGCATGAAGACTGGTAAAAGAAGTTCACCCTGAAAGGAGCAATAAAGGAAAAGAAAAAAAGGCTTCTGTGCAAATTTGAGATGATTTCTGACCTAACCAGAGCTTCTTGAAAAAGTAACTTTCATTTTCATTGACGTTTTAGTTATTGTATTTGCGAAGAGAAATAAAATATCATTCATAAAAAAGCAGTGACAGGTTTTGCAATATAAATAAGCATGGATGGACTTAGATAGGATAAAATAAGCCTGGAGGAAAAAGGGTAAAAACGAAATGAATGAGTCAAAATGAGACTAGCAGCTGATCTAACTTTGGGAAAACAAAGATTCTATATTATGAAATGAATAAAACTGAACAACACTGAATGAAATCACAGTAAATTATAAATTAACTAAAGAACAGATTAAGAATAAAATTAAGAATTATTACATAAATATATGGCAAGAAAATTGGGAGAGAAGCAGTGTAGGAAGGAAAGTATTTGAGGTATTCCCTAGAGTTTCTACGAAAAGACTGTCGGCAGATTTCCTTGTTAATCAAGCAATAACTGAACATGGCTGTATAGGAGTCTATCAAAACAGACTTTTTGCTAAAACAGATCTTTGTGAGTGTGGCAATATACAAACTATAAACCATTGTATATACAATTGTAGCAAATGGGCTGAAGCACGAAAAAACCTACCTTTGGGCTTTCAAGATTGGGCCCCTAGTAAATTATTTACGGATTATTATTGTAGAAGGTACATAAAGAATATTATGCAGGAACTTATGAATATACACTTCCCTCTACAAGGGGAAGGTGGATAGCCCTTCAGATTTAAAAAAAAAAGACAGGTAAACGAATTGCAAAAAAAAAAAACTTCGGGACCTGGTTGGGCTGGATTGCCGTCGGCATGATTAGTTTTATTATTGAAGGGCCGTATAACCTTCGGGTGTGGACGGCGGCAATATTACTTATGAAATGAATATTTCAATGTACGGAATATCAATTTTTAAAGAAAAAATCTTTCCCATTCACCTACATTCACATCACAATTGCAAGGGTGGTTGCATTAATTTTAGTACATAAAAGAGATGGGGGATATTTTTTCAATCTAATTTGAAAACAGAAAGTAAAATGGTGGAAACCAAAGGTTCCAAAGAAAATATTATCGCGGGGTAAAAGAGGATAGTAACTTTCCAGAACCGACAAATCTATTAAGACTTTAGGTGTGAATTTCGGAAAATACATGAAAACACTCCTTGGCAATCTGAAAGTTTTGGGTTTAATTTATCACACTTCTCATGAAGGAATTCTACACTATCATCCTATCAAGATTATCCTACAAGATGGAGTCAACCAAACAGTTTTTGGTTGTAGAAGAACTTTTTCGTATTCAAAGATATCTTCATAGCGGATTCAAACACACATAAAAACCCCATTTTTACCATGTTTTTATTAACTCGCTTTCTTGTTTGTGTGTTTGTCCAGTACAAATCTTGCAATCGATTTTTAACTAACTTCCCGACTAGCTAGACATTTGAAACTTTTAGAATAGCTCAGAACACGACGACAATGCATTCTTTTAATACTTTTAGCCATCTTTAAGCAGGACAGAATTAATTTTCAGTTAATTTTGTTATTTGAAAATTTCTTATAATTGCTCTCTTAATTTCGCATTTGATCATTTTCTTTTTAAGTTGATGGGATAATTCATCAAAAATTTTTTTAAAAAGTATTCATTAACCCTTTGAGGGGCGCCGTTTGCACAGTGCACCTTAAACTTAGTCCATTTTTTAACTTGCATTCAATGTATTCCAGTTAAATGAGCTGAAAATTGGTTAGTACTGCCATCTGTTATCAGATTGAAGAATTAAAAACCTTTTGCAACCTTTCATTGGAAAATTTTCCAAGATTTTTTAGGTAAAAAAAAATCGGGAAAAAAAATCTGCACCTGCAAACGGGGCAGGTTGTTGCCCCTGAAAGGGTTAATGCATAGAATTGTCAAGTTTATATGATTCAACAGAAAATTTAAAAACGTTGTATATAAAAAGATATTAACAGTCATTCTCGAGTGAGGTGAACTCTTGACGTGAAAAACCTGATTAAAAAAACTATTTTAACTTTTTTTAGAAATCTAATAATTTTATTTTGTTGCAATCAGAGAAATTAATTATCAATTCGTTAAAACCTGAATGGCGACCAAAGGTCTTAGACAATCAATGACCAGTTTGATGTTAGCGTTGGCATATTAACTCATAACTACTTTAACCAGAATGATTGCTATAGACTTGTATTTATAATATAAACGTTATTATTTATATCACGGGCATTCTAGAGATTTAGGGCCTGTTCACATAGGAGTCCGTTGCGTTGAGTTAAGGAAAAGATGACGTTGAGACGAAAATAAACCAATCATAGGCGTTAAAAATTTCATTGCTAATCATTTGGAGGCATATGATTGGTTTATTTTCGTCTCAACGTCATCTTTCCGTTAACGCTACGCAACGGACTCCTATGTGAACAGGCCCTAACACTTTCTTAAGGAGAATTATATTAGAAAATTTTTTCAATGTAGATAAGAAATTTCCGAGATCTATTGCGATGCAAATGTCTTCGCAAATTTCGATGTCCACAGGGGACGCATATTATGCATACAATGAAAAGTAAAGAATTTCTGCCCGAATGTCATACGCAGAGCTTATGTAGCATATTTTATTCTTAATTTATATTTTGAGTCACAATCTATGAGAGCTCGGAATTCTCCCCCCTATCAAAGGAATTAATAAAGAGGATTCCTTTATAAGGAATCCTCTAAGGTCCTTATAAAGTTATCCTCTAAGGTCCTATAAAGGAATCCTCTATGGTCCGGATAAGGATTAATACCCTATCAGACTTAATAATTAATATAATTAAGTCTGTTATTCGACTCAAAATTTAAAATGATTTGGGTTACAAAATAGCTTAACGTATTAATTAAAGTAATATATTAATTAATACGTCTTACGTTAAAAGTTAAATAATTTACGTAATAATATAACGAGTAACACTATTTAACGTTTTAATTAGCAACGAGAGGTTTATGAGAGTAGCACAAAAAACATGAAAAAAGATATTTGATAACAAGCTATGGTGTTTTAACGTAGGATTACGTTCCACCATAACGGTTCTACGGAAAGGGAAATTTCAGACGCTAAAACCGTCCGTCCGTACCTCGCGAGTTATAATTTCGGCAGCGCGCCAAACTCTGTCTGTATCGTTTGGACACGCACAAAACAGTTAAACAGAAAAGTACCAAAATGCGTATAATTTTTGACATACATATATGTATATATACATACGTACATATTTATAGATCCATATATACATAACACATACATACAGATATACATACAAAAGAGGTAAGCAACGATACGTAATAGTACGTTAATAACCCGCGGTAGTTCCGTTAGAAGAGACTATCTGAATTTTTTTTTTTAGTTTACGCATTATATATATATATATATATATATATATATATATATGTATGTATGTATGTATATATATAACTTATTTTTTAGCACTTTGTCCATATAGAATCTTATATGTTTAAAATTGGTATTTTATTGAAAAAAAGTTTATTTGCAACTCTTTTTTTTAAAATTAAATTATACTCATGTAAAATACAGCAAGGTTTCAACGTTTATATCTGCGAAAACGTCTACTATATTAATCATCATGTTGCTCGTTTCACAACCATAATGATAATAACCTACGTCAAAATGAAGGTTTCTTTTAACACGATTTTCTTTGTCCGTTGCTAGTCATCCATCCTTCAAAATATTCAAAGTCACTAGGTGAAGTTAAGTAATATTCTTTTCCTTTCACGGTGAGGAAGAAAAGAACATTTGATAATGGGTTCTGCTAATTCTGTGTAATTGGACAACGGTTATAATAGCCCCTAGTTATCGCACATTACAATAGTTATCGATTGTTCGAGGTTGGTGAGCTCAATTTATTATTGATTTTCGTGGAACATCGTTAAAACGTATAGGAGAACCTGCGACGTTTGTACGTGCACTCTGACCGAATAATTAATTAACTACCATCGTTATAAACAGCCCAAAGTAAAAGACTGCATGAATGATTGCATGTATGTCTGCCGCTAGAATCAAATTTTGGCTACTTTAAGGGGGGATTAAAACTTTTTAAAAGGGAATAATTAAATATTTTACATTCAGTGAAGCTCATTTGAGAAGTTAATTGAGAATTTTTAAATATTATCAATGACATTATTTATATCGGAATAAATATCATTGGCAATAAGTTAAGCTTAATGTGTTCATCATAAATAATGATGAACTTATAAGAAGAAAAAATAACCAAGCGTGTACAGCCCTACCAATATGTGTTTTACTCATTATACTAGCGTCATTTACAATAAAATGAATATTAACGGTAAAGAATATGCACATTTATATAAAAATTTATATATAAAATATACATTAAGAATTAAACGTAAAAGTATTTATAAATATGTGAAATCTAGTATTATAACTACTGAATATTTTGGTTTGTGATTTAATTTTTATATACACACACAAAATTATATACGAGAAAATTACTTTGAAAGGTATACAGTCGAACCCAGTTATAACGAACTTCCAGGGACCACAGGTTTTGTTCGCTTTATGCGGTGGTTCGCTATATCCAAACCGTTAAGAAAAATGCTAGACTTCACAAATTGTATAAGTCATTAGTTGCAATGCTTATTCAATAATGATGTATTAAAAAATGATAAAATCTATTGAAAATGATCATTAATGAATTAAATCGACTAAAATCGATTACATTAAAGTGACACAATACTAATTAGATTACGTACAATAGGAAAACGGCGGGACCAAATTTTCGTTCGTTATAACCATGAGTTCGTTATATACCGGGTTCGCTATACCGGGGTTCGACTGAAATTAAATGTTTTACATTCAATGAAGCTCATTTTCTGCTAATAATTTGAGAAGTTCAAGAATTTTTAAATATCATCAATGACATTTCTTATATCTGAATAAATATCTTATGGCAATAAATTAAGCTTAATGTGTTCATCATAAATAATGATGAACTTAAAAGAAAACTAAGCCTGTATAGCTCTACCAATGAGTGTTTTATCCATTATACTGGCTTCATTTACAATACAAAGAATATAAACGGTAAAGAAAATACACATATATATACAAATCTATATATAAAATATACATTAAGAATATAAACGGAAAAGTATATATAAATCTGTGAAATCTAGTATGGATAACTACTGAATTTTTGTGCTCGTAATTTAATTCTTATACACACAAACAAAATTATATACGAGAAAATTACTTTGAAAGATTTACAAAGTATTTACGAAATATCTGGAAAATGTACTTTACAAACCTTGTCAGTGCATCCTGAATTAGACGAAAGTATTAATATTTCTGTATCTTCCTAGTCCGCTGCAAGATGTATACACACAATACTTTCACAGAAAAATGTTTCAGACTCAAAAACAGGAAATCGCTCGACCTAACCAGGCCAATTCTTTCACGAATCCAATTGAATATCACGCGAGAAAAACGAAACTAGAAACATTCCATAAGCCGCACACAACAGATGGGTTCCTCTGCCGACTCTCCGACCACCCCCGACTGACACAACTGGCACGCGTAATACAAGGAAGAGGAATGGCGCGAAAAGGAGGAAGACGAACGAGAAAGACAAAGGGAGTCGAGAGTTCATTGCCAAAAAGGATCATCAACCAAGCTTCCTTCAGCCGGTTGCAGTGAACCGGAACCTGTCACGAAAAAGTGCTTCTAGACGTCGGAAGGAGGCAGGAATTCGACAGATTTCGTGGGTGGGTGGCTTTTCTCATGACCGGCATCGGTACACAGGTTCGGGGAGATGACTTGCACATCTGGATCAGATCAACCCGGATGACCCCTTATTAGAATTGCCGTATTGATCAATTTATGATCAGGCACACACACAACCCGATGTGTGTACGTGGTTGGGCCATTGTTTAGTGGCGAGTTCCCGATATGGGTAGCACGTGGTAAACAGAAATAATGTTGACTGTACGCTTTAGAAACAATACTTGTGAAACAGCATTTGTTCAGTAAAACTAGGGCGTAGAGAGGGAAAATAGCTCCCAAGGGTAATAATATCCAGGTTGCACCTCCCCCACTTTTCTACATGAATAGACATTGAAACCTATCTATTAATGTTTTACTTAATAAAAATTGCGTGTTATTTCTTCAGAGAGACATGCCTGGGGGCCTTCTAGACTCGTGCCCTGAGGAAAATGGTCCCGTTGAAGGCTCGAGGCAACCAAGTGATTAACACGTCCTATTTCAGCACCGAGTTCAAAGATCGAAAAGTGCCACTGAATGTCTTCATGCTTACGCCGGGTATGTGCACTTTAAATCTGTAGACCAGAGAGTACTTTGTGGTGCTAGGAGGAGGGTACAAACCCACCAGATGTCGCCACTGAAGTTGCTCGGTCTTAATTTTGCTGGCACCATATTCACAGGCAGGGATTCAATCCTGGAAGGCCTTAGTTGCTATGCTTGGCCTTGTCTGGTGCACAGGAAGAAATGGAAATGGCTCCAAAGCATATATCCCCTCACCTCATCTTCGTATCTCTAAGACTTTGCAGTGAAATCTCTATGAATGCATGACGGTTTAGGCTAGTGTGTAGCGCCATTATCTCCCGTGCAATACATTTTTGAGTAAATATCTTCGTTGGCTCATCCACTTAATGTCAGGTGTTCGACGAACGCGAGTAAAAGCGGCAGTAATCAAGTTTTAGGTTGGAGGTACGATTAAAATTATAAAAATTTCAAGAGCTAAGAAATTTGTAGGAAAAAAAATATTAGTTCCAGTGTTGCAGTATTTAATCTTATTGACAACCTTAACTAACTTTTAGAACTTACCAAGGGAATTTTAGGCACAGAAATTGGAAGATAAAGTTTAAATTGAGTACCGCTTGTTTTATAATATAAAATGTTTTAAAAAACTTTTATTTTCACTCCGACAGAAAGTAAGCCATATCAAAATCCTAGATTTAAAGAATGTTTACTGAACTCCATTAAGAATTTTACAGCAACAAAGAGAAAAAAAATTCTTGAAAATTTAAATAACGAAATGTCCGTAAAGACTCTTTTCAAGAAATCAATGGTGACTCCTAAAAATTCCAAGTTTGTTTTTTGTCTTTTCAAGGCAAAAATCCTTTAGTTCAAGGACTATGTTCGACATAAAATAAAAGAAAATTCTCAAAATGCTTAAATTCTGATTTTCACTTTTTCAAGACTAACAAAAAGTTTAAATGAAATAATCTTTTTAAAGCATTTCCATAGAAATCGGTATCTAAACATATTGAGACTCAAGTCCATATAATTTATAGTGCTTGAACAATGTTTCTCCAGGTAAACCCTCTAATACAATTAAGTGAAAGTAATTCTATTCAAGGTTTCTAAACAAAAATCCCACAAGATGTTAAATACTGATTCATTCTCGAACCAAATCAACCAATTTACATGAGGTTAAAGAGATAAAAGATACTTTTAAAGAAATAGATGTTGCACCGGAGAATTTAATTCTCGATATATGGCCAGACAAACCAATCTGTTGATTTGATGTTAATGAATCTCTTTCTAGAAAAATGCTGACGCCCAAAATGTTTAAGCTCGATCCATGTGTTCACCAGACGAAAGCATGTATTCCGGGCCCAAGAGTGAATACACACGCACGCACACACACACACACACACACACACACACACACACACACACACACACACACACACACACACACATATATATATATATATATATATATATATATATAGTGCTCGATTTCTAGAAATAGAGGTGCCGGAACTGTAACCTTCCGGGGAGTGGGAGGAATTCTAAATTTTATATTATATTATATATATATATATATATATATATATATATATATATATATATATATATATATATATATATATATATATAGTATATATACACTGCTGGCCACCCAGATTGCAACACCAAGAAAGACAAGAGATATCACAACAAAATTTATTTTGTAGATGACATGTTGACCAAGTATAAAATGATTAAATTTATAGACTTATGTGAAGTGTGGTTCCTGCCAAAATCAGTAGCCAGAGTAGCCGCCATTGTTGGAGATCACCGCTGCCACACATTCGGCATTGATTCCTCGGCATTGATTCAAAGATACTTTGGATGAGTTCTTGGGGTACAGCAGACTAAGCAGCTTCAACACGATGCCAAAGTTGATCTGCTGTAGCAGCTGGGGATGGAATCTGGGTCAATCGTAGAGCAACCATGGACCACATGTTTTCTATCGGTGAAAGATCCGGAGAGCGAGGCGTCCAGGGAAACAATTCAATCTGGCGATTGACGAAGAACCGTTGGACAATGCGTGCCACGTGTGGTCGCGCATTATCCTGTTGAAATATGGCTGTGGGCAAGCCCTGAAGGTAAGGAAGGACAACTGGCTCCAACAACTCGGAGATGTAGCGCTGGCTGTTTAAAGTACCGGCAATGCGTACTAGAGGTGTGCGAGAGTGATATCCAATACCGCCCCATACCATAATACCCGGTGCAGGACCAGTGTGGCGGTGCATAACGCAGCTGTTCAGCATCCTCTCTTCACAGTGTCTCCAGACTCAAATGCGACCATCGTGGTGTTGCAGACAGAAGCGTGACTCGTCAGTAAAGACAATTTCATTCCATTCTGCCGTCCACATCCTTCTGTCATCGCACCATTGGCGGCGGAGACGTCTGTGGTTCTGCGTCAAGGGTAGACTAAGCAATGGACGTCTTGCGGACAGACCACTCTGCTGTAAACGGCGTCGAATGGTACGCGCAGACACTGGATGATGCGTTACAGACTGAATGAGCTGTGCTACGGTTCGTGATGTGACTGAGCGATCCGTCACTGCCATGCGCTCTATTTGCCTGTCATCACGTGAAGTGGTGCGCTGAGGTGGATGCGATCGAACACGCCGGTCCGTCGTACCCTCCTGCATCCAACGATCACATATCCGCATTACAGTTGTTTGGTTTCGTCCAACACGACTACCGATTTCCCTGAAAGATAATCCACAATCTCAGTAGGCCACTATCCTTCCTCTGTCGAACTCGGATACTTGATCAAAAGATGATCGCTGTTTTCGACGAGGCATAATTGATCGTTTTTTTTTAAAAAACCACAAGAAAAACACAATTGCCGAACTTGAAATCGTCGAAATCTCCAAGCCTTAAATAGCGCTTTGAAGTGGCGCCACAGGCGCGCGTGATGTGCGTCTGCGCTGAAATTCTAATCATTTGCATATGTCACCTCCGCTAATGCATGTTGTAAATTTCATGTTATTTGCATGTTTCCTTCAGGGTGTTGCATTTACAGTGGCCAGCAGTGTATATACATATATATATATATATATATATATATAGGCCAGGGCCACTCACTAATAACAGAGTAATTATGTGATTAAATAAATGTTTTTAACTTTCGTAATTTTTTTTCCTAAAGAGAGGTACCGGAACGCCGTTCCGACGCGCTGCGCCTCAAATCGAGCCCTGCATATATATATATATATATATATATATATATATATATATATATATATATATATATGAATGTATGTATGTATATACACATATATATGTATATATATCGTCGGTATTCTGTAAAAAGGGCGAATACGTATGTAAATCGCTATGGGTATTCGCCCTTTTTACAGAACACCGATATATATATATATATGTATATATATATATCCCTTACTGGTCGTTCTTACAAAGGGGGTATGAAATTTCCCGTTCTATAGAGGGAATTGGAAAAATAGGCCCCGTAAGCTAAAGGTTAAGAGGATTTTCTAGGTAGGAGTATTTAGATTCCCTCCTATGACTTTTCGAGAGAAACCCGCGCAATTCAGTTGCGCTTGTTTTAATGGACCGAGGAAAGAGAAACAGAAAAAAAGTAATTATAGATCGAAACGAGGTGTCGGTGTATTATGACAATAAGATGAAAATCTTTAAAAAAAATGAAAATTTGCGAATATGTTCCAAGCGTTTTCCTCTGTATACGTCACTGGTTTTAAAGAATTCGCCCAACTGATCTGCGATAACGTATCCTTTCTGAACATTTTTTAATTTTCCGCTCCAGTACATCCTGAAAAGAATGATTCTGCCCGAAACGGTCATTCCCGGAATTCCACACTATTCGAGGATGAAATTATCTTATTTTTTTCTTGTTCTTCCTCAAAACTTATTCATGAAGCTTGTTTTTCTACCCTAGATATCACGATATCTTTGATTCACATTTTCCAAAATAATTTTTTCTTTCTTTTTAAACTCTATACTGGCACATGGGTTCCGCTCTTATAAAAGGGATATTGCAATGATAGCAAGTAGTTTTGCAAATATGTTTCCTCAGAATTATATTTTGTGTGAGAATTTTTTTCGCACAAGTTAAGTGACCTTTTATTATCCGTGTGGAATTAATCTCTTATGAAATCCACTGTGGGCTGATACCATAGGAGACAAACACTTTGGTTAATTTTCAGCTGTTCGATACCGGGCCATCATAAGCAAAAGTGATTGTGAACCTTAAACTGAAATTTTTTAGCCTTTTTCATACGGGGTGGGGTAGAATGTATCCCAAGAATACGAACCCAAGAATGAATATATATATATATATATATATATATATATATATATATATATATATATATATGTATATATATACATATATATATATATATATATGTATATATATATATATGTATATATATACATATATATATGTATATATATATATACACTGCTGGCCACCCAAATTGCAACACCAAGAAAGACAAGAGATATCACAACAAAATTTATTTTGTAGATAACATGTTGACCAAGTATCAAATGATTATATTTATAGACTTCTGTGAAGTGTGGTTCCTGCCAAAATCAGTAGCCAGAGTAGCCGCCATTGTTGGAGATCACCGCTGCCACACGCCTCGGCATTGATTCAAAGAGACTTTGGATGAGTTCTTGGGGTACAGCAGACCAAGCAGCTTCCACACGTTGCCAAAGTTGATCTGCTGTGGCAGCTGGGGATGGAATCTGGGTCAATCGTAGAGCAACCATGGACGACATGTTTTCTATCGGCGAAAGATCCGGAGAGCGAGGCGGCCAGGGAAGCAATTCATTCTGGCGATTGACGAAGAACCGTTGACAATGCGTGCCACGTGTGGTCGCGCATTATCCTGTTGAAATATGGCTGTGGGCAAGCCCTGAAGGTAAGGAAGGACAACTGGCTCCAACACCTCGGAGATGTAGCGCTGGCTGTTTAAAGTACCAGCAATGTGTACTAGAGGTGTGCGAGAGTGATATCCAATACCACCCCATACCATAATACCCGGTGCAGGACCAGTGTGGCGGTGCATAACGCAGCTGTTCAGCATCCTCTCTTCACGGTGTCTCCAGACTCGAATGCGACCATCGTGCTGTTGCAGACAGAAGCGTGACTCATCAGTAAAGACAATTTCATTCCATTCTGCCATCCACATCCTTCTGTCATCGCACCATTGGCGGCGGAGACGTCTGTGGTTCTGCGTCAAGGGTAGACAAAGCAATGGACGTCTTGCGGACAGACCACTCTTCTGTAAACGGCGTCGAATGGTACGCGCAGACACTGGATGATGCGTTACAGACTGCATATGCTGTGCTATGGTTCGTGATGTGACTGAGCTATCCGTCACTGCCATGCGCACAATTTGCCTGTCATCACGTGAAGTGGTGCGCTGAGGTGGATGTGATCGAACACGCCGGTCCGTCGTACCCTCCTGCATCCAACGATCACATATCCGCATTACAGTTGTTTGGTTTCGTCCAACACGACTACCGATTTCCCTGAAAGATAATCCACAATCTCAGTAGGCCACTATCCTTCCTCTGTCGAACTCGGATACTTGATCAAAAGATGATCGCTGTTTTCGACGAGGCATAATTGATCGTTTTTTTTAAAAAAACCACAAGAAAAACACAATTGCCGAACTTGAAATCGTCGAAATCTCCAAGCCTTAAATAGCGCTTTGAAGTGGCGCCACAGGCGCGCGTGATGTGCGTCTGCGCTGAAATTCTAATCATTTGCATATCTCACCTCCGCTAATGCATGTTGTAAATTTCATGTTATTTGCATGTTTCCTTCAGGGTGTTGCATTTACAGTTGCCAGCAGTGTATATATATATATATACATATACACACACACACACACACACACACATATATATATATATATATATATATATATATATATATATATATACATATATATATATATTCATATATATACATATATATATACATATATATATACATATATATACATACATATATATATATACATATATACATATATATAAATACATATATATATATATATATATATATATATATATATATATATATACATACATATATACATATATACATATATATAAATACATACATATATATATATATATATATATATATATATATATATATATATATATATATATATATATATACATATAAATAAATATATATACATATAAATACATTGCCTAAATTTTTGCCTAAAAAAACTGGTTTGATCAAGAATCGAACTTCGAATTTTTGTCTGGATAGTTGTGTAAACCACCACACTACCAAAGCACGTTTTGAGCTTTTTTAATGAATCCCATAGTCTTCCTATCGTGGGAAATACCAGAGAGATAAGTCTCTGACCCACAAACAAAATTACTTACCTTTTGTTCAGGGACTACCATAACGACTCTGTATCACTTTTTATTCTTTCTTTCTCTCTCTTATTTTTTTTTCTCTTTCAGAATAATTTAAGGAATCAAATCTCGAATCTTCCGCTTTGTAGACAAACGCGTTAATCGCTACCCCACTAAACCATATCACGTTCCACTAAAAAGATCATAGAAACCTTTTTTTGCTAGAACTTTTAGTTCAGAGAGAATCCGTTGATTAGTTCTTCTGTAGCATACGAACAGAAGCGATGTAATTCATGCTATCACAGTTATTTTAATATTGAGGATGGCAACACTTTTAAAAAAGTTTCAAGAATAACGTCAACCGGATTATATTGGGATGATTCTGTTATTAATTCGGCTACGATTTCGTGGCGTGGGCTGGTTGCCCTGGCGTGTTTTACGCTTCGCTCCCTTGGTTGGGGGTGATCTCTGGTTTTGTTCGTGTGCGTGTTGTTCTGTGTCTGTCGTTTGTCTTCATCTGTGTCTGTCGTTTGTCGTGGTGTCTGCGTGGTTCTTCATCCCCGTGTTTTGTTCTTGTGGTCCCGGGTGGGGCTTCTCGCCGCTTTCCTTCTCCCATGTTCGAAGTTTGTGTTTCAAAGTTTCTCCGTGCTAGTTGGTCTAGCGTCTGTCCGTCCATGTTTTTCCTTTTCGGGTCGTTATGTATAGACAAAGCCGGCCGCCTGGTTGTAGCATAAGTCTCACAAATTTTCAATTCAATTCAATTATATTGGGATTTCCCTTGGTCTCCTGAAATATGAATGTCACATACTTTTGTCAAACCTTAAGCTCACCATGATGACTGGAAATAGGCGTATTATCCTTCCCAATGTTTAATTATGATAGAAAAATTTTTATCAAAGAGTCAAAGAATATATTTTTAGATGGATATTTTTTATCATGAATTTTCTAAACCAGGGGGAAGCAAACTTTTTTGGATCGCGATCCATTTTGTTTGAATAAAAAATCACTTGAGCCTAATGAAAATTTGTTGGTAATAGCAAATATTTTTTTTAATTTAAGAAAATATTAACAAAAGAATAGAAAAAGGAAATATGCAAATTTTGAAACTAATTCAAAACTATTTTAAAAATTAATGAACTGTATTTTGGGTGTATATTTGCATTCCATAATAACGATCCCCAAAATGCATTCCTTATCATTTACATTTGTTTTTTTTCCAAATGTTACGTCATTAAAATTTCATATTTAAATATTAATATATATTTATATTTCATTTAGGTAAAAATTTAAAAAAAATTTAAATTTAAAAGAGCACCATTTTAAAATTATACACTTCATAATAACACACTGAAAATTATAAAACTCATTTATCTGTATAGAACTAAAATAGAAAAAAAATTACTGAATAGAAAAATTTGAACCTAGACCTCAGATAGTATTTATTCAATATTTGGTGAAATATTTCAGAATGCTAGTCTCATACCATAGTTGTTTGGTTTTTATATCCAGTGGTGGGATTCAAATAAATTAACAACAAGTTATATGTCCTAATGGCCATTTTAAGTACAGGTAACCCTCCTATAACACGGTAGATAGGTTCCTAGAAAATGCCGTGTTGTGTGAAACCGTGTTATATGAGACCCAGAGACAGTTCAAAATAAGGGTTACGGTCTGAAAACTTATTAAAAACATTTTTTTTTAAAATTCCAACTTAATTTTTATTAAAAATATAAATGTATGTATAACACAAACGTATAAATGTGTGTATAACAAAATATAAATGTATATATAACAGAACCTTTTTCTTCATTTAGATTTTTTGCACCTTCTATCCTCTTTTAAAAATCTGTAATTTTGGTTTATTTGCTGGTTCTTACAAGATCATTGTATATTCACGGTATGGAGATAAGAAAATTTTGCAGCTTCCTTTTGAATTTTCGGATTCTTTCAGCTGAAGGATCTGCATTCAGGAAAAATGATTCAAGATTTTCGGCTAAGCTTAGGCCTTCTTGTAATTTTACAGAGTTATAAATGATTAAATTATAATTTGCTTATACATTTTCATGTAAAGCCGTTATAGTTCATTATTCCTTCCCGTCATTATTTTAAGGTAATTTAGTTTTTAAATGTATTAAACAAAAATCATGTTATCCAGTGCTACAGAACTACAGTGTTGTACAAAAGTTTTTGCAATTTATCTTATCGTGTTAGAGCGAAACCGTGTTGTAAGATGCCGTGCTGTAGGAGGGCTACCTGCATACCAAAAGATGTACCGAAAGGTAGTTTAATAATTTATGCATTAATTACTCAAATAAAAACAATTAAAAGAGGCACACAAAGCTAGATTATGTTTCAAGAAAGAATTTTAAAATATTAAATACCTGACAAACTATTATTGAAGATATTTCCATATTGCTGTTTGATTGGCGTCACTTGCAATTTTATTTGCTTTTATCATAGGCTATGTGATTTACTCTTAACAATCTTTGCTCTTTAGGAGTAGGATTCCATCTTTTCCGATTAGACTGGACCGGCTGCCCGGTGTAGGTTCATTTTAAAAAAAGTGTTTGTCCTGTGAACAATGCAGCTGGCGCTCATTAGCAAACGGTTCGCAGAACCGATACTAGTACCTACATTAGGTAGCGGTTCTTCAGAACCGGTGCGAACCTGCTGAGTCCGATCACTGTTTATAGCTTTGAAAACCCAATGTGGCCTTGTAAGACTGTTTGGCAACTTATTTAACAATACCATATATTTTTAACATGCAAAAAATATAAATAAAAATATTAAAAATATGTAATTATAGAAAGTTTAAAGCCTGTCTTTTAATTAACCTTAAGCTTACGGGGCCCATTTTTTCCGGTTCCCTCTTTAGAACGGGAAATTTCGTACACCATTTGTAAAAACGGCCATTAATGGGGTTATATATATAGATATATATAGATATATATATATAGATATGGGGTTATATATATATATATATATATATATATATATATATATATATATATATATATATATATATATATTCATTCTTGGGCCCGTATTCTTGGGATACATGCTATCCCATCCCGTAAGGAAAAGGTTAAGTAATTCACTATGATGTAAATTTACTTCAGACTCATCACTTCAATTTTTTCTCGCATCCGCTCTGCACCACTGTTCTAAATGATCAAATACTTTATCACTCGCACATGGAGAGGGTGAAAAAGTAATTTTCATGAACACATTCTCATGACGACTGTATTTCAAAGGGTATTTTTTTACTTTCACTGCATCAATAATACGAATAAAAAAAATGCAATGAATGATCGATCATAATGGATTCATATACTACACGGCAATTACAAGTCGTACTTAAGGCCCTGAAAAAAAAAACGGAGGACATTTTGTCTCTAAAAAAATTACATGTAATTACACGTATGGTCACATCATTAGTAAATCGTCATTTAAATTAAGGACACTGGGGACAAATAGGTGGTTGAGAGGGAAGATATACGGTGTAATTTATTGACGATTGTCTGCACGTGATCCTAACAGATATATCTTACTTTTCTTTCAGCCCTAATGACAGCGTTCTGTTTGCAAAATCTAGCACCGGATCTGCTCTGGAAAATATGTTTAGGCACTTTCTCCTCATGTTCTTTCAACAACAAGATTCATTACAAGTGCTTCATGGTCTGAATAGAAATAACAGAAAGAGAGAAAGAGAGTAAAGATGTGGCAAAGATTATTTCCAGAGTTTGGTCTTACATATTCCTGGCGTTCAATGTTAAGTTGATGTTAATTAATGGTTTGTTGAAGTAATGCTGTTAAAGATTTTAATATGCTGTATTTTTTTATCATTATCAACTCCTGATGGACTTTTTATATGAAATGTAAATCTA
>OU015498.1:28292272-28322272 GCA_907164885.2 Dolomedes plantarius | reverse complement strand
AAAATAAAGTCCTTAAAAGTGAAAGCAAAGAACAAAAAAATATGGCCTTTTCCAATAGCATTTTTGCATGACGATTGTTCTAAACACTACAGCCGTTAGATTTCTTAGATTCATTTTTTTTTTATCCAGTAGTAATATAAAATTTTCATTCTGTCTGTTGTTATTTACTGAAATTCACCTATTTGTCTGTTCGATGGCATTTTATCTCCTATATTGTTGAAACTCGACATCATCTGACAAATTCATGGTAAAAATTGTCCAAAAAGCCAACAATGGGGGGTCATCTAAAAGTTTCCTGTACTCCTCTTAGCTGCAATGTCTATTAAATAGCATTCAGTTTTTAACCGTTCCGCATATTAAAAATTTCGTTCCCTTGTCATACGACGGGAAAATAAAATGGTTACACTTGATTTTTTGACAGAGGAGCGTCAAAGTGGAGAGAGATCATTTTGAGATACTTGACTTGTGAGTGTAAGAAAAAGTCAATCCGGGATGGATAGATTTCTTGAAAATGTTCAACCAGCTGCTAAATGAAAAAAAGGTTTTTTAAAGTAATATGTATGGAGAATAAGGAGATGATATATGATAAATAAGTGAATGTTTTTTTTTTCAGGCTTTGGAATGAAGGATAATCCCTGAGCATGTTTTTTTCTCCCTTGTAATCCCGCGAAAGATTTACCTGTAGAATTCATAACTGATCGGTGAGAATGAAAAAATGCATGGACCGCTAATGCTAATATATTCCTCTCTAATGTACCTAGCAGTCTTTGACCCAGGTGTCTCACTTGTTGTAGGTCCTCATTAATATTTTTCCTTACGCGGTGGGATAGCATGTATCCCAAGAATACGGGACCAAGAATGAATGAATATTGCCCTCACAGTGTGCTTTTTATTCACGTGATATTTATACAGAGGCTGTTCACACATTTTTTAGACGATGCATATTGTATTCAAAAAACTAAATTACATAAAATTCTTGTGTTTTAAATGTTCTATTTGACATTCCTTATTCTGAACTATCTTTCGACACCGCAATTTCCAGGATAATAATGCCTTTTGAAGTGTCAGAAGAGGTATTCTATCCCATTCCTCCTGAACAGGTTTCCAGAGTCCTGTAAGGGTTTTGGGACGACGTTTGGATAATGCAGATTTTAAAAGTCCGAAAGCACAAAAATCCATACGTGATACATTGGGAGATTTAGTAGGGATATCAGTGAAGGGTATGGCAATGATACCAGTTTTTTGTTCAATTTCTTTTAGGAAATTTACAGTGGATTTTGATGTGTCACTGCTAGCTTTGTCCTGATGGAGTCTCACAGATTGATGGCACTGTGGGTAAAGCGATGGTATTTCATTCAGAAAAATTGGCGATAAAATTTATTCCTGATAGTATTTGGAGTTAATCTTGACATTTTTTCCCACTCTCTTTATTTTTAACTTGCCATTATACGAAAAACCAGCAACAATCATGAATCCCTTAGAAAAACTTTCTTTCGATTCTTTGAACCATGTACTTAAATTTTTTTCTCCCCTTTTATGATAATAAATGGCTCTTTTTTTGTTGCAATCATTTAAATACACCCATGATTCATCTATTGTGACAATTGTTTTCCATTTTTCTTTGGATAAGTGTTTCTCATATAGAATTCTGCAGCTTGTCCTGCGTTCAGCGATATGATTTGGAAGAAGACGATGCACATTGCGTTTTTTCGCTTTCTTAAGATTTAAATCAACGTTTATCATTTTGTTTACAGTGGACACAGAGCATTTTAATGATTTTGCAACTGTCCTTTGACTAGGGGGATTTTCTTTTAACATTAAACAACATACCTTTGCAATAGTCGAAGATGTCCGTTTTTTCCTTGGATACTTGTTTGGAATTTTTGTCCCATTTGAGGCTCCAATTTGACGTTTTTTTCCTTTCTTCTTGACGATATTACCTATCGACGCTTTAGATATCACAAAACCATGACTCTCACATCGGTTTTGGATAACGGAATATGCATATTTCTCTTCGAAAAGAGCATAAATGTAGCCTCCGAACCACTTCTTTGTTAAAAACGCCATTTTGAATAAAAACAAAACTTTCAAGCCGCAGACGATAATTTTGACTTTTAAAAACATAGTACAATTGCAATTATTTCTTTTGCAGCAAATGATTTTTTATTACCGCTTACCAAAATCGTCTAAAAAATGTGCGAACAGTCTCTGTGTAACAATTTATATTTGAATGATTTTATTTGTTTATATCTTAAGCGCTTGTTGCACTATCGGCACAAGTGAACATTTAATATTTACGAAAATGACGGTTTGAATAATGTGATGTAATGGTAAAAATGTGTTAATTTGTATTTAATTCATCAAAATGAGACAAATAAAACTCATAGTGAGAAATTAGATTTGACGCTGTTTTCATGTTTAAAGAGTAATGCACCTTTTAAATTTCCGGCAGAGAAATGAAAGACGTTATAGCTAGATTATATTTTTTGGGGGCATTATGGAAAATGTTCATCATTACTGTTCATCATTATTGTCCAAACACTTGCAGTGTGTTTCCGAATATATTTATGCAAAGACTTTCTTTTCCCTCTTTGATGGTAAACTAACAAGCAGACTCTAAACTATTTCCATGTCTCGTAGCGTAATTTTTCATTTCACCGGAGAGAAAGGAGATTATCGAGTGTGACAGCAAAATATCGGAGGCATTCCCCTGGCGGGAGCAGGGAAGCACGTAATTGAATGACATGCCAGGAGGGAAGAGAACAGCGCATGTTTAATGTGCCTTGCCTAATGCTTCGAATTCGAAAGTTCAAGTACTCTAGCGGAAGACATGAATATCGTTTAAAAAAATTGTTTTTCTCCCGCTCAAATTGCGAGGCTCGGGAAAAACAAGGTATTACAGGCAACACGATTTCAGAAAAAGTTTTAAAAAAATACTGGCCACGCAGCTGTAGGAATCGGAATACGAAGTTAATGGACGACATTTTGTTGCTTGCTATATTGTCTGAACATTAACGAAAGGGTTTTTGTTAGTTCATGTTCAGCTGCGCTAGAGTACTTGAACTCCCGACTTAAAAAGATAACACTCGTAAGTGCAAATTGCAAAGTAAAAATATAAAAACTTATTCTATAAAATGCCTAAAGGAATGAGTAGAATAATTCAAAATAGAAGGCATTATATGAAACAAAGAGGATGACGTAACAAATGGCACAAAACATGTCCAGTCGACCAGGCTCTGATTTTTCATTAGGCCCGGTAGGCCCAGGCCTAGGGCCCCCCCTCCCCCCAAAAAAAATATTATTTTAAAAGAAAAAAAATTCCCAATTAAAATTTTTTTAAATTTTACCTTTTTTAATAGCAATTTTTTTATATATCCTTTCAAATTTGATTGATTGGTTTATCATATGTATAGTTATATATATAGTTCATCACATGTATGTTATAGTGTATATAAGGGATTAATAAGTTTTTCTGGTTGTATTGTATTGATGTTTTAATGATGAAATTAATATGTTGTATTGCTTTTTGCTATTTGATAATATTCTAGGCTTCTACGCTTCAAATAGCCAATTCTTGGTAAAATGGTACTTCACAATGATTCATGATTATTTTTTGTGTGTGTAAATTTTGGAAATTTTACACCCACATCAATGTTAGGGGGTCCCCATCCCGAGTTGTGCCTATAGTCAAGAATTTTCTAAATCGGGCCCTGCAGTCGACCCTTAATATCCGCGGGGGTTAGAGCCACCGGATAAGGTCAAAGTTCAAATTAGCAAATATCTCTAGGCTCTTCAGCCTCAACTTTTAATCTTCTTGACCATATTTGACCATGCACAAAACAGAAAAATAAAAATTCTGGGTTAACGATAATGAAAGATGCAAGCAAGCTGTTTTTCAAGGGTTGAACATGTTTTTGATCTGTAAGAATATCACAAACTTACTCTTCGATTTCATTGCAAATGAGGCCATTTGTAGACCGAACAGCACCCGAACAATTCAATACAGTGGAATCTCGATCTATCGTTTTTCAAGGGACCGACTGAAATGAACGATAAATGCGGGAAAACGATAGATGCGGAAACATAACAAAGCAATATGATCGTTTTGACTGGATAAAATGAACGACACATACGGAAAAACGATGGATCCGAAAACGATCGATCGAGATTCCACTGTATTACCTTTCCTCTTTTATCAACGGATAATAGTTTTAAAATATCACTATTTCCTTTTTAAAAAATATATATACGCAAAAAGACATGGTGAAAGCATAGTCTGACGAAAACATAAATGCTTTCGCAAAACTATGCTTTTAATGAGTATTTCGTAATTTCATAGAACTACTGTTACAAATTTTAAGGCATTTTTTTTTAGAAATTATGATATCGTTTGTGGATATTAAAATTCTTTTAGTGAAACTATCACTTTAGGGAAACTACTTGTAGTTTCAATTTAGGTTTTTGCGTTGGTAAAAATTTCATTCGAATTTATCGCTAGAGTCACATTATTTTAGGAAACTTTCAATCAAGTGTAACTATAACATTAAATAAAGTATAACTGTTAATTCAAGTGTAACTATTATAATTTATTGTAATTTTTGATTTGATGTTAAGAAACAAATTTACTTAAAACGTAATCAAGAGATAGCCACGTATTATTACAACGTATTTTTAAAAAGAATTCCTCCTAAGTATACGGTGAACTTAGAGAGCAAAACATTTTTTGTATGTACATATTTTAACACCTTTTTTTTTACGGAAAAGTTACAAAAAAACTTTTTAAGTAGAAGAAAAAAAATCGGGAATGCATTTCTGGAACTGGTATATAAAAGAAACCTACATATAACTCTACAATGTTTCTTTTTTTCAATTAAATAAATAAAAAGAAGAAATCAACATAAATTCTTCATTTTATGTAGGTGCAAATGCTTAGTGAAGCACTTAAAAGCGAAGAGACAATCAACGAGAAACTTTTTTCCAGTTAGTTTACATAGGTACAGTCAAACCCCGTTATAACGAACTTCAAGAGACCAAAGATTTTGTTCGCTTTATCCAGTGGTTCGCTATATCCGAACCCTTAAGAAAAGTGTTAGAGTTCACAAAATGTACAACTCATTAGTTGCAATATGTATTCAATAATCATGTTTTAAAAAAAGGATAAAATCTATTAAAAATGATCATTAATGAATTAAATCTACTTTAATCAATTACAGTCGAATCCCGTTATAACGAACTTCAAGGGACCAATGGTTTTGTTCACTTTATCCGGTGGTTCGTGATATCCGAACCGTTAAGAAAAGTGCTAGAGTTCACAAAATGTACAACTCATTAGTTGCAATATGTATTCAATAACCATGTTTTAAAAAAAGGATAAAATCTATTAAAAATGATCATTAATGAATTAAATCTACTTTAATCAATTACAGTCGAATCCCGTTATAACGAACTTCAAGGGACCAAACGTTTTGTTCACTTTATCCGGTGGTTGGCTATATGCGAACCGTTAAGAAAAATGCTAGAGTTCACAAAATGTATAACTCATTAGTTGCACTGTATATGCAATAATGATGTTTAAAAAAAAATGATAAAATCTATTAAAAATGATCATTCAGGAATTAAATTTATTAAAATCGATTACATTAAACTGACACAATATTAATTAAATTACGTACAATAGGAAAATGGCGGGACCAAAATTTTCGTTCGTTATATCCGTGAGTTCGTTATATACCGGGTTCGCTATAACGGGGTTCAACTGTATATCCAGCACTGCAGGTGTCTCAGCACGTATCTCAAAATGGAAATCCTGCCCGCTTCTAACACCCTTCCCTAAAATTTTTGTTTATCCCTGCCTGTTAACGAAATGAGGGGATAATTCAGGCATCAGATCAAAGCCGTACGTCACGTCAGAGGGACGACTATATGCACAGAATTACGGCCGTGCGCGAATAAAGAGCAGGAAGCATTGGTGTCGGAGGCTGACCTTTGCAGAAGCACCCACGTGACCCAGACATTAGGTGTGGGACACAATGGAATTTGCACAGAGACCCAAATTCTCTGCAAACACAATGCCCTCGGCCTTTCCTCTCACTTTAGAGGTCACTCAGAACGCGCACCTCGTGTGTGTGTGATGCGGCCTTGCTCAATCAAATCACTATAAAAAAAATGCGATTTTTATAGCAATATCGTAAATTGCGCGGCAAATGCATTTCCAGCGACATCTGGGGAGAGATATGTCTCTCGATGCTCGTCCAAGACGTTCGGTTGTTCCAGTAACCGTCCGACAGTGGAGGGAAACTTCGTTTATTGTACTACCGAATATTGAAATCAGGTGTTTTGGTAGAATATCAGAATCAGAGTTTTGGGAGTCCGAAAAACAGGAAGTCCTTGATGTACGTGCTTGCATTCTCTTCGACGGTAACATCTATATATTTCAGTTGCTAAGCCGACTTTTTGGGCAGTCCGTGAGAGAAAACTAATGCATCAATTTACTTTATTTTGGTCTTAAACGAAAGATTGTAATCTGTAGATTTGTCAAATTTGGTTTTTGTAACCGCAATTTCTATTAATTAGCGATAATTTACAATTAAAAAATTGATTTCTGCGCATGCTCAGTGACACGTTTTAATGATAAACACGTTTATTCCGAGAAGTCTCTCTAGATCTCTCTCTGCTATTTTTTTATGATAATTATGTTTGTGAAATATAAGATTAAACCTTATAGAAATTGTTTATTTCTCGCTGTTTAATTAGCGATAATTTATAATTAAAAAAAATTGCTCTCTGCGCATGCTCAGTGACATTTTTAAATCTGGCTTTAGATACTCACTAAGCACGAGGCCACTTAAACACATTAATTTGTTTCTGCGCATTATTATGATTTTCAACTTTTGGCAATGACGTGTTGAGTATAATTTGTGTATTAATACATTTATTTACTATCTAGCAGTCATGTTTTGACGGGTATCAACTAGTTTACAATTTAAGATTCACACACACACACATATGGCACCCAGGCAAAAAAAGTGACACAAGTCAAAGAATGGCAATTTTGAGATTATGTCATTGAAAAATTTGTATGAAGGGCCCCATCATGCTCGAAAAGCGACACATCACTACCTCGCAATTTGTCCACCTGAGTGCAGTTGTATCAGTTTTATTGTAATACTAGTTTAAGCTGTATAATATTCTTTAAGTTAATTTTCCTCAAATGCTGCATTTTTGAGTTGTGTAATTTTTCTTGATGGAGTGCGATATATGCCTACACATATGTAACAGTTAGAAAAAATGACGTAGAATGTTCAATCGTTATTTAAAAACCCGGAGGATTCAGTTTAATTTAACGACTATTTTTATTTGCACGATACCTCAGTCATGACAGAAAATTTACATTTTAGTCCAAATGCAATAAACTGCATGCAATTTAGAAGTGACACATCATACAACAATAAATTTGGAGCCCAGGTCTTTAAGGCTCCTGTGTACTAACCCAACTGGATTCGCTCACCTCAATGTTAACCTGTGGAGAAAATTTGTCTGCTATTGACAACTACATAAATGCTGACAATCAAATAAAAATAGTATTTTCAGATAGCCTGAACTTTTCCGCACCTTGCAACAGGATTCGTTTTATAAATTTCGTTCACCAAAGGAATTTAGAAACTTTTAAAACACACTACACCAGATTTTCCCCCCGAATAATTTAAATTTAAAATTATTATTTGCATTTTTTTTAAAACGAGAAATGCCTCAAGGTGTTAAATTTCTTTCTGTATTACGCAGCACAATTTTTTTTGAAAAAATATCTCAATCCAAGTCGGCAATCCTTGGATACATTTTATCCATTGGTTAACCTTGAGATGAGCGAATCAAATAGGGTAAGTACACAGCAGCCTTAATAGTTTCGCTTACTCTTGGCGGCCAGAGGAATTAGCATCATTTGGGTAATAAGTAAATAAATCTCCGAGTGACGAATAATTCACTGTCTCAACTCTAAGAATTATATTTTCATATTGATTTACATCGTCCCAAAGAAGCTAACGAGCTTTGATTTCGTTTAAGTCAACAATTTAGGGTTCATGAATGGGGTGTTGAGCTTCTGGCAGAAAAAAAAAAAAACTGCGACTTTGAAAGAGAAAAACATAGGAATAACTGGAGGGACAAATCTGTACGTCAGAGGTAAACCATCATGAGTGAACTTTCTTCATTTTCGATATTTTGTGATTTGTAAGTGACTCCTTTTGGATGGAGCTTCTTTGAGGAAAACTGTCCCATATGTAAAACAAGATGGTGGGTGAAATATAGACTTATAAACTATCGCCTATGTTAAGTCCTGATGAAAGGTAAACCACCACAAAGTTCTCAGGACAAATGGGAAAATTTACTGAAGAAAATTCACTTATGATGGTTTACCTCTGACGTACGGAAATTGTAGCGGAAATGTTAGCTATGAAAAATCAAATAATGCCAATATGAAACTTAAATGTGAAAATACATATATGTGAAAGTAAATATTAAAACAAACGATCAAAAGATTAAATTCCTTAAATTTGTAATTTCCCGTAAATTCTATAAACACTTGTTTACTCCTCGTCGTTTTAGAGACGTTATAAACATGTTTTCATTATGAGGAGAACATAAATAAACTCTTTAATCCAATGACATAATTACAGGTGTTATGCAAAAACGCATTTTAGCTATCAGTTAAATATCATTTATATAAGAATAATGAATGTTTCATTTAATATCAGTGGGTGCAAACAAGGAATTTGCTATGTGAATAAGCTAAAATTGAGTAAGGATATCTTTTAGAGAAGAATGGGATCCTAAAGAATTGCAAGCCTTTGGGATTCATTCCGGATGGACAAAGCCTTGACAGCCAAAAACATCTGGTCTCCAAAAAATATTTTCCCATCACATCTGATATTCAGCAGCTTATTACATCTATAAATTACAGTATGAAAAATAGAATGAAATCCCCTTACAGTCAGCCATCCGGCTGAAGTTTCAAAGCCATCCAGGCGGAATGATATAAAACACCGTGACGTCACTTCATCCGCCTCATTTGCATAGGGACAAAATGGCCGAACACGAGAGCTGTTCCACCCACCCAACTGGATCAACGAAGTTTCCGGCAAATCAGAAACCTGAATTATTTCCGCAAATTCTTTCGCACCATTTTATATTTTGTTCGTTTCTCTTTTGGTACACTTATGACGCGTTTCGACCGAGCCTAGTTTTCAGATCAATCAAGGGAACAAAGGCGACTATATTTAGCACGAAATGAAATAAACAAAGAGGATTATTTTGCTTTTGTTGTGAGTGGTACACGTTTTGTTTTTCTGGGACTGACTTTCTCTTTTTCGTTTCTAACAGCAGCTGTCGCATGTCAGTATGTATGTCATGCGAGAAACAAAATTTTTTTTCTCGCATTTAAAAAAAATAAATGAATAAATTGAAGGTGGAGTGTTATCGGAAATGTGCAATTTGACTTCTTTTTCGGGGATGAAAGGCACTGGTATATCAATTTATTCATATAATGACTACTATGTTAGTTCTACATATAAAAATTTGTCCTGATATCAAATCTGAACGATTTTAAGCATAAATTAACGCACCTCCAAATATAACTTACAACTTATGGCTTCACAAAAATCGATCCTTAATTTTATTTATAATCATTTGATATTATGATTTTGGATCTTTTAAAGCCTCCCTCTGCCGTTCTTCAATTGAAATATGATTTGTAGTAAAGAAGTAATTCAAAATATTTCACTAAATTCTTTTAGAAGAATTAAGTACTCGATCATCTAAACTCTTCTGTCTGTGAAAATACGGACACAATAATTATTTATCAGCTTTGAAAATGTATTTCTTAAAAATTCTTTCAAAAATAACATAAGATATATGTTACTTCTTCCGTGGTAGAAAAACTGTTGGAGGAATTATTTTCTTAAAGTACTGGGACTTTTAATAACTTGACACCAATCTCCAACTTTTCCAATGGCAACTTCGGCGAGTGTCAGTTTTTCTTGCATAGGATGAGATAGAACGACGCCTTTCAGATCTTCAATTTCAACCAACAGTGTAGCCCAGACTGCTAATTCTACATTAGCAATCCTTTCCTTTCCATTCTGACAACCCTCTATTAATAAAGTCGAATGTTATATATAAAATACAATTTACACAATCTATAAGTACTTGGTGGTGTCTTGAGAGGTATGGTATTCAAACTGAGATTTCCTCCCACTTACGTAACCTAACTGCATAACACCCTATCTCATGATTGGAATATCCATGGTTCAAGATACATTAAAGCAGATTATATCGACTGCAGTCGGTCGTACGATAGCGATGAATAATTTGAAAGAGCGATAATAAACCGTTATGTATATATGCATAATATTCATTGTCGGAAGAAGAAAAAAAATCAGAAGTCTTGAAAAGCACAATAAAATATATAAAATGCCAATTCAACATCCTGTGGGATTGGCCACAAGTAAAACGTTAGGGAAAGATGTTATGAATACCTTTCAGAATTTATTAGACTGCAGAGCAGGATATTGCATTATCTGAAACTTTAGAGATCGGAAGGTCGAAGCTCGGTCGTTTCAATCTATTATATTTCTTCATTTCGAAAGTACTACATTGGGAAAACGTTCTTCTTATAATTATTGCTTCAATGTAAAAAAAAAACACTCCTGGATTTCAATTATTTCCCAAAGAAAGCCATTTCCAATGCATCTGAACTTTCAGTTCTGCAGACCTAAACTTACTGGAGAAAAAACAGTAGTACTTTGAGAAAAATGGTTGGAGTCGACGGGATTAATGAAATTTAAACAACTCAGACTTAATTTTAATACGTAAATAGAGACAAGAGAAATCAACAAAACATACATGCGATAAGCATTGCAAACGTCGGTGGATAAGAGAACGGAATTTTAAGTTCTTTGAAATTTATGACTACCCGCTGTTATAAAAGGAAATCACTAGTGTTCACAATTCCTCATATTCTATCATTTAAAGTTTTACGACACAAGCCTGTAATTGTCAAAAAACATTCTGAACTGAATTTTTCGTTATAACTATTTTGGTAACTGTAACCAGCTAGTCTTAACGGCTTCTCTTAAACGCTAGATTAAAATTATTAGAATTAAAATTTATATTCTCCTATTCTTGTCGTAAAGGTCTAATTAGAAGAATGGAGTAAGTTTAACAAAACTTCTCTGCCAGCTTCCTACCAGGCAACATACATTTTTGTACAGACTAAATGCAGGAGCTCTGTTTCATGGCCAAGAATTCACTACTGTCTATCATCAATATAAGAAATGTCTTAAAAAACTAAAGATTAAGGAACCCCCGAACCTCAAAATATTGGTAAAATTCATTTTAAAGTAATATACAGGTAACCCTCTTATAACACGGTAAATAGGTTCCTAGAAAATGCCGTGTTGTGTGAAATCGTGTTATATGAGACCCAGAGACAGTTTAAAAAAAAGGGGGGGGGGGGGCTACGTTCTGAAAACTTATTAAAAATAAATATTTTTTTAAAAATTCCATATCAGCAACTTAAATTTTAATAAAAATATAATTGTATATATAACTCAAAACGAAAAGAAACAAAAAAAATATTTTCATTTATTGCGACCTTAATTTAATGATTTCTTCCTCATCATGGCTCAGAACAATCAAACGAGAACGTTTTTTCGATTGAACGATATCACCTTCACTTTCAGAACCTTTTTCTTCATTTAGATTTTTTGCACCTTCTATCCTCTTTAAAAAAATCTGTAATTTTGGTTTATTTGCTGGTTCTAACAAGGTCATTGTAGATTCACGGTATGGAGATAGACAATTTTGCAGCTTCCTTTTGACTTTTCGGCTTCTTTCGGCGGAAGGGTCTGCATTCAGGAAAAATGATTCAAAATTTTCAGCTAAGCTTAGGCCTTCTTGTAATTTTATAGAGTTATAAATGAATAAATTATAATTTGTTTATACATTTTCATGTAAAGCCACTATAGTTCATTATTCCTTCCCGTCATTATTTTCAGGTAATTTAGTTTTAAATGTGTTAAACAAAAATCCTGTTATATAGTGCTAGAGAAGCACAGTGTTGTACAAAAGCTTTCGCAATTTTTTTATCGTGTTAGAGCGAAGCCGTATTACAGGTTGCAGTGTTATACGAGGGTTCTCGCAATTTATCTTATCGTGTTAGAGCGAAACCGTGTTGTAAGATGCCGTGCTGTAGGACCTGTACCTTAAAGCCACGAAAAAACAAACAACTGACAAAGCTACATAAAATTGAGGCTAAAACGTTTTTAAAGTACATTGGTGACGCTGTGCCCTATAAACCAGTAAAAATAAATAAAGGCAAACACATGTCAGACTAGCAAACGGAAGTGAAATACTAAAAGAACTTCAAGAAAGTAAGTTAAAACACAGCTGGCACTTAACATTCAACAGTTCATCCAGGTGAAATGCGTTTGCACAGCGTTCAGACTGAAAAATGTGCCGAGAAAACGTGTCGGTAATAATACAGCGTGGTTCTAAAAACGACGCATCATTGTTTTACCATATACTGAAGTTTGCATTTAGATATATTAAGCACAGAGATGCTGAGTTCTAGAAAGGGAAATTTTACTTTACTTTAAGTTCGGGGAGCTGTATAAGGGACTGACTGTGCGCTTGAAAATTATAAACAATATCGTTACATTTAACATTAAAAAATAAAGAAATACTCAATTTTCTGTACTTTATATATACTCTGTACTTATATATCGCCTATCCCATTTTTCAAGATATCTTTTATAAATGTTTAAAAAATTGCGACCGTTTAATATTTGTTGGTATATAACTTATTGCTTTCCAAGTAAAGAATGAAACACCAGTGATAGAAAATAAATGTAAAATGCAGCTAAATTCCATCTTATTATGTTATTAATGTAATCTTTCTTACATAACAAATGCTTTTATATTGAATAACTCGTCTGCGTTATAGCTTTAGATTTTGAAAGGAATCTCTGTAAAAGTTTTTATTTTTAGTCTTTCGTCATGGTTTATCAAATAACTAAAATTTTTGAAAATTATAACTAGAAAATTTCCCCACATTCTATACATTTTTACAAAAGAGTTGTGCCAACTGCACTAGGAAAAAAATTTCATAAATGTATTTTTCATTTTCCCCCCAGGTATTAATAGCTAAAAAAATAAATTATTACCTTCCCTATAGAAAAGTTGGAGCTCTGAGTTTATCCCCTTTAATAAGCCGGAGTCAGAACATCCAACATTTTAATACACAGTAAGTAGTTTTCAAATTTTGAATTTTTTTTTAGTATATCTGACTCTGAGAGGGACATCTATTACTATAAAATGAACATTTTTCAATAAAAACACTATCTGGTGTTAATTATGTAGTTATATGTAAAAACTGGATTTAAAAAATATGGATTAATCATGTGGCATAGAACTGGGCCGCCCAGAGGGGGGGGGGGCAACTGGGGCACTTTGCCCCAGGCCCCCAACTGCCGGAGGGGCCCCAAAAATTAAAAAAAAATTATTTATTAGATTTCCTCAGAAAATATAACAAGAGAGCAGTGCAATGAGATATAATAATTATGTTAATCATTCATGTAATAAAATTTTAAGTATGAGTAACTTAATTTGAATGTGTGTTTTCGTCTCTTTCCATTTTTTATTTTTCTTGGGGCCCCCAACAGAAGTTTGCCCCAGGCACCGTAAAGTCTCTGGGCGGCCCTACCATAGAAAACACCTGCATCTGAAAAATATTTTCTGTAATGAAGATTTGCAAGTCCAGTGAGACCAGCTGATCGTTGTTTTCAAGAAAAGAACGTCCCTTTTGGAGCTGTGTTGGTAGCCAGAATTTCTTTTTCTTTTTTATGCTGCGAATTATAAACTTTTGAACTGAACTTTAACGTTAAATATAACATTCATAACTTTTTGATCCCTGGCTAGTAACATACCGCAGAAGGCAAGATGCAAAATAAATAAAAACGACATAGTTAGGTACATGTGTATAGCCACTTCCTGGAAAGCTAGGAAAGTATTTGAAGGCAACAAAAGACGAAGTTAGACAAACTATCAGAGGGCAGCTGGCTATTTCGGATTCTGTGGCCCATCCCGGTTAAGTGTATTTGCACAGCTTTTACACGCCAAAAGTACCGAGAAAACACGTGACTAATTATATGCTTTCCAGGTACGGAGCCAGGGTCTCATTGTGTTTCCATCAGCCGGAGCTTGCATACATATAAACTAAACTTAGGAGAGGATGACCACGCAATTCCCGAGAACTGCCACATTGTCTGATTAAAGGAAAAAAACGTGGTGTAACTTCTTTTCCGTGTCCCCTTCTCGAAGACCAATTTTCAAGAAATGAAATGAATACTCATCAACGTTTCGCGATAATTTGGGGGGTAATTTCTGTTTGAACGATGACAGCCGAATGACCATTTGTTTCGAAAATGTTGTCAAATACAATTGAATTTTCTGCGAAATAGTTCGCCGACCGACCTCCCTAGTGTCGTCAGACTGTTTTTTTCCAGCCTTGCAAAATGGCCAGACAATGGCCACCGCCCACTCTTTAGAATATTACAATGTGTTTTTTTTTTTTTCGTCCAATGTCAGAAAACAACTGGGAATGGATACAGGCGCGGAATTCAGAAAGAGCTCGAAGACAATGAGTGTTGTTTTCACACACAAATAATTCTATTATTTTCCAGCAATTATTTTTAGAGGAAAATTATTTTAAAAAGTCACTAGAGATAAAGCGAAATAGGCATCTTAGAAAATCGCCATCCTCAAAGATATCATTGAACTGTGTTTAATAGTTTTTTGTTCTTTTTTTCTGAAAAAGGAAAATCTTCGATTCATAATACTTAGATAATGCATAGATTTATTACTGAAATTTACCTGTTGATGAAAACAGGATGAGTCTAAAAGGAATAACTCTAAATGAATTTTTCTGCTAATAACATGCTTTCTCAACATGAATTATTTGAGAAAAGTATTCAAGTTTGGGGCAAACGTAATTTTCCTTATTCCTCTTAAGCTAAACCAAGACATGAAATATTAACACCTCTGAACAGCACTGTGAGTTATTATTACTCCCCAGTACTGTATGCCAGGGGATGGCCGAATGGCTAGGGCGCTGGCATTTGGTTCAGCCTCTGTGGGTTTGAGTCCCACTGTTGGCATGGATATTTGAAGCCATTCGGAATCGGATTTAAGCTGTAGGTACAGGTCTAATTAGCCCTCGTGTAGCAAAAAGTTGACCGTGGCACTTCAAACCAAACCAGCCCCAGGAATGTATATGCCCTCGCTAGTTTTAGTAAAACGCGAATATAAACATTGTTAATTTTACGACACTCATTTTATAAAATACGGACAAAGGTATTTGAATTAGAAATCATCATATACCTTTAGTATCTATTATCAAATACCTTTAGTAACTAAACCAAGATGTTGATGGTAATACCTTTAGAAGTAATTATCATCAACATCTTGCGTTTCGTAGACTGCATATAATGATCACGTGCTTCAGAGTGCTTTGTACTACTCTCGCATCTGACGTATCTTAATAAAAACGATTTCGATTTTCTTTATCCGAAATTAGTTGCGATTGAATTAGGATGACACAATCCAATTAACAAAAGAAATAAAAGAAGAAAAAACTTATGAAACTCTATAAATTAGTCGGCTTGCTTTACAGTCGAATGAGCGGAGAAAGAGCGCGCGGATGATTTTTGTAGGTTTTTCTAGTAATTGATAATTGAAATTGAAAAAAAATTACCAATCTTAGACTTAACTTCCACTTTTTGTCTCATTAGATCAGAAATATTCAACAGCCTTCGTCCGGTAAGAGCTACTAAAGTTAATTCCTACTTAGAATTATCCATAGGATGAGACTCAATAGTGCCTAAAAACCGCAATATTGACCCATAAAGAACCCATTTATAATTCAGTTTAATAACTATTAATAAATCCGAGTGACTGGAACTGAATTTGTTGCTACTTTTAAAATTTTACGTTTGGAGCTCTAAATCTAGAATAAAAAATATTTTTCACGTATTACATTAGGCTCATACATTTAAAGTTGCGAAAGCGAAGAGAAATTTACCAGGAAGGTTTTTGCTATGTGTTCATGAGTATACTGCCTTAAAAATCCATCACATTAATTTTCTACGAAGTCACTGGTTTTAAGTCAGAGGGTTGAATAGACGGTGGTAATTTTTTTAAAATTTCGATTACTAAAGTGTAAAAGATTAATTTCACAGGCTTGAATAATGGAGAAATGTCGAAATGCTGCAAGGTCACTCAGGTCTTTTTTGTTTTAAGGGTGTTATCGGGTTCTGAGTTTATCACCTGTAAGCGAGAACTGAAAACAGTGACCACATGATATGCCCAGAAAACATACCTCGTAGATACTATTTACAAACATATTCCAGTTTTTCTTCAGAAGAAAGAGCCAGGGTCTAAATAGAAGCAGGGATGGATTCGGGCTGCAATAAAGATAACCCAAGGTATTGTCAAAAATTTTTATATATGGAATGAACTCCACACAAATAGGGTGAGTTTTGGAGAGAATCTCACAAGCATGAAACGACCATCATGCTAAGAATGTATGGTTACAAAGAGCATACATGTCTTGAAGGATTTTGTCATAATATAGATATATTGTTGCATGTAAGTTCTAAAATACAGTAATTTGTCAATTAGAGAGTGATAACTAATTTTATTTTCAAATTAAAATAATAGTAAAGTTGTGTAATAATGTAGTTTGAAATTCCCAGAGATTTTTAAATTTAGTTCGTTCTGTTAGGGTTGTCATACTTCAGGATTTAATTTTTTTTCATAAAGAAAAAGTAATGCTTTGCATATTAAATTTATTTATGCTTCATGACCCAAATATCTTTAGTGAGCAGATTTATGAAGGGATATTCTATACATCTATTGGATATACTCAGGCAGTCACCTGCGTTTGACTGCTTGGGCAAACTGTTCATTCCTGTTCATGCCTTTGCTGATGGCACGAACAGTAATACGTTGCTTTTCGGTACAGCAGCATGACAGGTTTCTCCGTTTGAAAGTTTGTTATTGTTAACAATAGCATGTTTAATGGATGAAACGACCCTAATCCGATTAGAAACGCTCTGCATAAGGGACGTTTGAAATTCTCATGGTCCTAATATCGTATTGCTTTTGAGACAGAATTGTCCCTAATTCACTCTCCAAATAGCCCATTTCGTTTTGGTCCCCGCATTTGCACGCTGGCTTCACGCAAGGCATTATTCTTCTGGAGAAATCCCGATTACCAAAGAATGAATTTCTCGCCAAAAAGACAATGGGAGAAAGCTACGCTCTCGGCGATTCTCGAAACTCTCTCATTTTTCCGCTAGAAGAAGCTCGTGCGCAACTCATCTCCGCAACCCGTTCCGTAGGACGCGAAATGGAACCAGGCTAGTGGAGAGAGAAAGATTCGATAAGACTGATTCTGTAAGGTAAAAGCTCAATCGTGGATCTAGTTATTGGGTGATTAACTAACAATTGAGCCTTCGTGAATTAGAGGGAAATCGAAAGTATTTTCTATCCCCAGATCATCCCTCAGTCACCATCCATATGTGAACATAAACCAGGCAAAACATGTCATTTGCTCAATTCTCAATATCTCGTTTCATATCTCCCTTCACAAATTTTTCTCCCCACAACAATACTCCGAAGCGACGAGAGAGGACGATGATTTTAAGGCTGATTTTATGTACTAACCCCATTGGATTCGCTCACCTCAATGTTAACCTATGGAGAAAATTTGTCCACGGATTGCCGACTTGGAATCAAAGATTTTTTTTTAAAAATTGTACTCCGTTATAGAGAAAGAAATTTTACATTTGTGTACCTTTTTTGTTTTTCAAAAAAAATGCAATTAATATTTTAAAATTTAAATTATTCGGGAAAAATCTGGTATAGTGTGTTTTAAACGCTCATAAATTCCTTCGGTGGACGAAATTTATAAAATGAATCCGGTAGCGCTTTGCAGAAAAGTTCAGGCTATCAGACAATACCAATTTTATTGGATTATCAGCATTTATGTACCTGTAAATAGGTGACAAATATATATTTAAAAAAACAATTTGGGGGCAGCGCTTAACCCCCCTATAGAGAGAGAAGCATTACAATCCCTCAAAATGTCAATCCTGAGGGGGGTGGAATTCTCTAACTGTCAACTGGACTCCTCTCACCACAAGAATCTGCAAGAAGAGGAAAAGAGAAATACGATTTTTTTGTTAGTACATAGCAGCCTTAATATTTAAAGCAAACTGGGCTTTCCTTCTCAGAAGCAGAGCGAGAGAATGCCTATACAGTAAGACAAGACAGGCAAACGGTATCCAGGGAGTGTTGCCAATCCCAAACAGCGAATTTGGGAAAGATGGAACTGCCAAGACGAGAAACAGAAAAGAGTAGAAGCCATAGAGTAAAGAAAACACGAGAAAAATAGATAGGGCTTGAGATTACTAGACAAAAAGGAATGGGAAAATTACGTAATAGAGGGCTTGTGGCGGACATGTGGTACAGCGCGCTGGTTTTCGGTGCTGAGGGTGCACGGATTGAATCCCGGCGTCGCGACACTAAAAATGCCTCCGTTTGTGTCGTTCCTTCATAGGGGGTAATGCTGTCCGCCTATATGGTGCCCCTATTATAAAATGGACACTAAAACTGCTGCGTAGTATAGGCGAATGTTTGACGACAAGTGCCTCCGCATTGGGGAAAAAAATACGTGATAGCCTTCTAAGCTAAGTTGACATGAAGGGCTGAAATACTATCGAAACCGAAGTTTTTAGCGTTACGAGCCATGTAGATATTTTCAAAATAATCCAGTTTCTTAATCGAACTGGGAGGTCAAAGGACTTTACTTTATCCAGAAAAAATAAACTTATGGCCTTAAGCCCAAGAATGGGAGGCCCAAGAGCCAACGGACGACTTGGAAATTTCTTTTTTTTTCCCTTTTTTTATATCAAAAGGTAGTTCAAGCCGAAACTTGAGAGACTATCTGTCGCCAAGCCAGCCAAGGATGCACTCAGTCGAAATGAAATAAATAACCCAACAATTATCAAGATGGATTGGATCGTTCAAAAAATTGAAGTGCAGTTTATTAATGAGTTTGAAAATAACCTTAAAACCGAACCGTGAAAGGAGATTGGAAATTTTGTAGAAAATAGGGTGGGAGTTATCTGTCTTGTTAATAAAAATTTTATTCGTCCGCAGGCGGAAGAAGTTTATCTTGAATTCGTATCCTTTTTTTTTTTTCATAGCAGTCTTCCATTTTAACAATTAAAACCTCACTCGACGGGTTTCTGTGTCCTTATTTGTATTGCTAAAACTTTTATATTAGACCTTAGATGATTACTTCGTGACCTGGAATGATCAATTAAAATGTTCTGTTACGATGCTCACTTGTGGAAGTTTCTGATCCTCGATTAGTTTTCATACCAACTCATCGGAGAATTAAAGTGACAGTTTTTATAACTGATGAATGTAAATGATTTTATTTTTACTTTCGCTGTTTTCTACAAGCTTAGATGTATGGCATTGGTGAAGGTTTTCAACCATGTATATAGAACTCATCTAGAAAATGAAATAGATGGTTTAATTTTTTTCTTTCTTCAGTGGCAACCTCTTAAAGATGAGTGAATATACTATGAGGCAAGAGAGGTACAGTCGAACCCCGTTATAACGACCCCGTATATAACGAACCCCGTATATAACGAACCCCGTATATAACGAACTCATGGATATAACGAACGAAAATTTTGGTCCCGCCGTTTTCCTGTTGCAATTAATGCTAATTTATTTTTTTATAGCAAACCTCCGAAATCTTAAGAATCGACTATAATAAACCTTTTTTTCAGTCAACTGCTGAATTTTTTAAAATTTAAAAATTTTTTTAAGAATGTTGAAGATACAACGAATGTTGAAGAAGCAAAGATTGTTGAAGATTTACCTATCGCGATGTGGACAGAAAAACACAAAATTTCATCATTCTCAGATTATGACATGCAATTGTTCGGAACATGTGATGATGAAGTCATTACATGTGAAAATCCGACTGATGAAGATATTGTGGAAGAAATTAAAATGAATCATTCTGAAATCGAATATTCTACATCTGATGCTGATGAAGAGGAGCACATAAATGACGAAATCCGCACCATCTCAGATGCTACAGCCGCGATGCGTGTAATCAATTAGTTTTTGTCTACACAAACAGTGGAAGAAAAGAGTGTTGGAGTCATTTGATGTATTGGACAAAGAAATTCATAAAATGTTTGTGAAATCGGCATCACGGCAGCAGAAGATTACCCATTACGTATTTATGTATCAAAACAGTGAGCAACAATTGAAGGTAAAATGAATTTATTTCCATTTTTCTTCATTTTTAGTTAATTTAATTAGAATTGTGTCAGTTTTATGTAATCGATTTTAGCCAATTTAATTCATTGATAATCATTTTTAATAAATTTTATCATTTTTAATACATCATTATTAAATACACATAGCAACTAATGAGTTATACATTTTGTGACCTCTAACATTTTTCTTAACGGTTCGGATATAGCGAACAAAATCTTTGGTACCTTGAAGTTCGTTATAACGCGGTTCGACTGTATATATATATATATATATATATATATATATATATATATATATTCATTCGTTGTATCTTCAACGGTTCGGATATAGCGAACAAAAACCTTTGGTCCCTTCAGGTTCATTATAACGGGATTCGACTGTATCAGTTGATTTCCGCTTGCCTCTACAAAGGTCAGACAAAGTTTAAAATTGCGATGAACAAGAAAATCCCTCTGGCAAATTAAACTGTACAAAACAAGTTTTATTAACTGTTGGAACGCTTAGAGATAACTCGTTTGTAGTACTCTCAAAAGAAAAATGCAACTACAAATTACCAGAATCATGTAATCTGCAGATTTGTACTCTATCCAGGTATACTTGCCAGAATATGAGAAGTCTCAATTTTAATGGCATCCACACATCTTTACCCCTTCTTTTCGAGGCCAGTGACACAATCCGCTTGCATGACATATTTTATTTAATATTATTTATTTTCTACGGCTCTGATTTTTACGACCATGGATGTTTGACGTATGTTTTCATAATGATCCTTTATCTTTCTTTTAAAAAATCTGAATCTTGGAATGTAATGTTTAGATTTGATATGGGATCTTTACATCTCATTGCGCTTCCTGTCGATGTGAGAAAGTCTCATTTTGAATGCCATTTCTAACAAACATTACATTATACTTTTGCAAACATTTCAAATTAGTAATTTTTCCATGGCAACTGGTGTTGAACTGTGATTTCTTTTCTCTTTTCTTTAAGTAGTGTTTTAGATCTGAAGACAGAACTCTTTGACTCTCTCCTCTGCGTATTTTAAATGTTGTATGTCCACATTTGTACACATAATCAAGCTTTCAAAACAGATGTACACGGGTGCATAGGGAAAAATTTTAACGTAAGTAATTATATAATTCCTTAATTCATCTAAATTTTCCCTGATAAATTCTTTGAAAAGTATTAAGAGTTAAAAATAGCTTTATATATATATATATATATATATATATATATATATATATATATATATATATATAAATATATATATATATATAAATATAAATATATATTATATATATATATATATATATATATATATATATATATATATATATATATATATATATATATATATATATATATATATATACTATATATATATATATATATATATATATATATATATATATATATATAAATATAAATATAAATATATATATATATATAAATATAAATATATATATATATATATATATATATATATATATATATATATATATATATATATATATATATATATATATATATATATATATATATATATATATATATATATATTATTTCTTTTTCTTTCACTCATTTAGGATTCAAGTTTCTTGCGAATTTTGGCAGTGAGCCGACTCTTTCACTGTTGTTTTATCAGCTGGCGGAAGTACAATATGGTATAGCGGAAACGTGATAATTTCCGAAACAAAAACCGCGTAGGAGCTTAACCTACGCACGCGCAGTAGTATAAATGATGTAAGAGCACACGGGTCTCTCGAGAGATCATCCATCTCCCATCCAAGAAAGCGTCCCGTGTAAAAGCCAAAATTTATGCGCACATATTTGGAGGAAATGGACACGAACGGGTTCTAATAGCATTAACATTTTAATGGGTTCGTGAGGAAAAAAGAGGGTTACTTCACAGTTTCGCAAATTAGGTTTGGTGCGACGAGGATCTTCAACCCAGGTGCTTCTGGTGGTCCAGATCACTTGATGGACCCCAAAAGAGACATACAACCTCTTACATATTAATGAAGGTCTCTTTTCAGAGGTGAATGATCAAAAGAGAGAGAATACGAGAGGCATAAATTCCTGCGAGAGTTTTAACTGTTGCCACATCGACAAAATTTTCATCTGGAATAATGAACCAAATATATTAAAAAGTCTGAGTAAATTTTAAAGTAAATTTTTGCTTAGGGAAAGCATAAAGTGAGATTGGAAATAAAAATATAATTTGACTATGTACAAATTATATTTGTAGTACATTTCAATAAAACAAATAGTTTTAAAATGCTATTGAAAGTTTTAAAGTGTCAATAATAGATCACTTAATGGAAACCAAAAGTGACATACAACGACTTTCACTTTAATGAAGGCCTCTTTTCAGGGGTGAATGATCAAAAGAGAGAGAATGCGAAAGGCATAAATTCCTGCGAGAGTTTAAATTCTCGTCCACCGACAAAATTTTCATCTGGAATAATGGAACCAAATATTAAAAACTCTGAATAAATTTTGAAGAAAATTTTTGCCCGGAGGTAAGCATTAAGTGAGCTTAGATATAACAATATAATTTGACTATGTACAAATTATATTTGTAGTACATTTCAATAAAACAAATAGTTTTAAAATGCTATTTAATGTTTAAAGTGTCAATAGCAGATCACTTGATAGAGCCCAAAAGAGACACACGACTTACACATTAATGAAAATTTCTTTTACGAAGTGAATGATCAAAAGAGATAGAATGTGAAAGGTATAAATTCCTGCAAGAGTTTTAACTGTCGTCACATTTCCAAATCTTTCATCTGGAATGATGAACTAAACATTAAAAAGGTCTGGGTAAATTTTGAAGACAAATTTTGCTCAGGGGAAAGCATTAAGTGAGCCTGTAAATAAAAATGTAATTTGACTATATACAAATTATATTTACAGAGCATTTCAATAAAACAGTCATAAACTGCTATCGAAAGTGTCAAAGTTTCAATTACAGATCACTTGAAGGAGCCCAAAAGAGACATACGACTAACATAAGAGAGCATTAAGTGAAAGCATTAAGTGAGCCTGTAAATAAAAATGTAATTTGACTATGTACAAATTATATTTACAGTGCATTTCAATAAAACAGTCATAAATTGCTATCGAAAGTGTCAAAGTTTCAATTACAGATCACTTGAAGTAGCCCAAAAGAGACATACGACTAACATAAGAGAGCATTAAGTGAAAGCATTAAGTGAGCCTGTAAATAAAAATGTAATTTGACTATGTAAAAATTATATTTTGAGTACATTTCAATAAAACAAATAGTTAGAAAATGCTATTGAAATTCTTGAAGTGTCAATAACATATCACTTTACAGAGCCGAAAAGAGACATACAATGACTTACATATGAATGAAGATCTCTTTACAGAAGTGAATGATCAAAATATAGAGAATACAAAAGGCATAAATTCCTGCGAAAGTTTTAACTGTCATCACATGGACAAAATTTTCATCTGGAATAATGAACCAAATATTAAAAAGTTTCAGTAAATTTTGAAGACAATCTTTGCTTAGGGGAAAACATTAAGTGAGCCTGGAAATACAAATACAATTTGACTACGTACAAATTGTATTTAGATTACATTTCAATACAAAAACAGCCATAAAACGCTACTGAAAGTCTTAAAGTTTCAATATTTTGGTAACTTAAAAAAAATTCGAAATCAAAGAGATATTGATTCTAATCTTTTTTTCTTCTAGTTTTAAATTTTGACCCGATTCTTTAAATATAATCCAAAATAATCCATTCTAGAAATTTCTGTATTAGATTTCAAATATAAATATCATTCCAGGAGAAATAAATATGGAAACGTGATGTGCATATAGAAAAAACAAATGAAAATAACGTTTAATCGGGTTCATTATATAACTTTTAACGATATAAAAATATTGGTTCGTACTAACTCACAGAACTAAAGATACTTTACGAATGTTTCTGATAATTTGGACCACAAAGGTTTAAATTTTAGCATTTTTACTGAAAAGGAAATGTGAAAAATCTTGAATTGAGAGAGATAAATTTAAAGATTACAACTGTCGAGAAAGGTAGAAATGTTATGTTATAAATTTCTAAACTTTTCGTCTCTTACTAGTACAATGCAATTAATAAGAGAAATTTGTTCATAATGTATTACGAATTTTTAATGTTACACAATGTTAGTTTATTTCTTATAAAAGTTTGAAGTTTTGGTAATCTATATTTGAAACACGATTATATATATATATATATATATATATATATATATATATATATATATATATATATATATATATATATATATATATATATATATATTTATTTATATATATATATATATATATATATATATATATATATATATATATATATATATATATATATATATATATATATATATATATATATATATATTATATATATTATTATATATATATATATATATATATATATATATATATATATATATATATATATATATATATATATATATATATATATACGGTGGAATCTCGATCGATCGTTTTCGGAATCGTCGTTTTCCCGTATGTGTCGTTTATTTCACCCAGTCCCGACGATCACATTGCTTTGTTGTGTTCCCGGATCTATCGTTTTCCTGCATTTATCGTTAAGTTCAGTTGGTCCCTTGAAAAACGATAGATTGAGATTCCACTGTATATATATATATATATATATATATATATATATATATACATACACACATGTGTGTGCGTGTGGAGTACATGCAGGATTTTATCAGGCAACCCGGCTTCAGATAGGGAAAGGCAATGATGTGGGTGCTCTTATGTTGCATCATATAATATAAAATTAGATAGGCAATCTAAATTAAATTTCCCTGTTACTAGTAAATCGAGTGAAAATATATCAATAAATGTTCGAAGATAGATTAACGGAATAGATGTTTATAGATTTAACAGATGACTGATAGGCACGTGATGAGTTATCAGCAGATGATAGATATGTAATAGATACCAATAGACGCTAACTTGATAATAAACAGCGACTGCGTTTGTGTATACCGTACTTCTGTCCTCACATCCATTAGAACTTCATCACTATATAAGTATGTTATAAACGCCCTTAGATCTTAAGATCTTATGTAATGGGAAGATTTCGTTTGATTAGACATGATTTTTAGATACACCAGGGGCATAATAATCTCGAGCGATGCGAAAGTGTCACTGCTTACAATGACATCATCCTAGATTTTTTTTTTACAGCTCTCAATGGTAAATATTACAATTGCCCGAGGTAACCTAGTGATAGCGTGTCGGCTTTTGGTGATGAGATGAGAGTGCTCGGATAGAATCCCGACAAGCGCCATTATATGAGGCGTTGAAAGGCAAAGTGGTGTAAGTCACATTTTCAACTTTCTTCATTTGGGGGCAAATATGTAATCTCCATGTTCAATTTATAGTGGAATTGTAAATAGTTATTAATTGTAATATTGTAATAATTGTTATGAATTATAAATTGTTCAATTTATGGTGGAATTTTTTGTAGTTTTTGCAGTTAAACTCTTTTGACTTACACCACTTTACTTACTGACTTCCACCACTTTGCCTTTCACCGCCTCATATACCTCCGTGTCTAGGCCGTATATGGGCACGTTAAATCAGTAGACTGAATGACCCTCTATGAGATCACAGAGGGTGGCGGAGGGTACGATTTCTCAAGATGTCGCCCCTGAGGTTGCTAGGTCAAATTTGAGGTGGTACCTGGATAAATCGGACTCCTACCCTTATGGTTACATTATAAACCGGAGTCTCACCTCTTAACCCACTAGCCTATATGGACCTGGTCTGGAATACTCAGGGCATTAGAAACAAGAACAACAAAAAATTACAAATATACATCATTATGACATCCTTTTCGCCAGGCAAATTTTTTCTACACATCGACACTAATGATGGTGTAACTGAATCTCTTAAGAACCTACATCTTGAGCATTAGCACTTTTGAGAAAGTAAAACTTCAAGATAAGCTGCTGATGAATGGAGTATGGTAAATATCCTGTAGCTTCACCATTCATTTCTACTGCTATAATGGATGGAGGCTTCACCAGCGACAAGGCATCTAACACTATTGTACACCTGTCTTTCATCGAGATTACTCAAGCTTTGCTTTGTACTTCCAATAATGGTGGTCTGGGATATTACCCTCAATTACTTTTTTTACTGAATATCAGTGTTTTTTAATCTATCTCAGGTGAGAAAAAAGAGCTGCCCTTTTTGTAAATAACAAAGGATGGATGATCAAAACGGATGATCAAAACGCTAGAGAATATTTTGAACTCTGCATATACATAACTAAAAGAATATATTCCCATCAGTGACAAAAATCAGCCGTTGCTCAAAACGAGTAATTTGATGTCATTTCTAGTGAGCCAGTAGGTTAGAGTACTTAGTAAGGGAAAACAACATATGATGACACAATGATATAAATTTGTCGATTAATACTGTTATGGTAAAGCATAGGAATGAATTAGATGTTCAGTCAATCTCTGGTGAACAAATGTGGACATTACTATAGTTTTAGAAAGATTCTAGTGAATCAGTGAAACTTAACTGTACGACTGAAATATAGTATGCAATGAGAAATGTGTTGCATATATTTATTTACAGCGTTTGAAAACGCAGTTTTTATATTGGTATATATTGATTAAATATTAATACACTTAGCTAAAATAAAATTCAATTCGTATAAACTTACAATTGGTTTATCTCTTATTTTATATGGTAAAATAAACTACATTTTAGTTTAATAATGCAGATATAAAATTTATTCTGCCAGCAATGGTGATATCCTACTCTTTTTCAAGATGACAGATAGAAAAAGTAATTTCCTTGTACCTTTTAGAAGTAAATTTTATTTGGATAGAATGATATGCAGTTTTAGGAAACTTTGCCTATTTGTTGGCAGAAAACTTTCAAATGTCTCAGCACACGAAGTTTGCTGAGACATTGGGGAAAATTATCTGAAATGTCTGAAAACGTCAAGAATGCGAAAAAATTACGCCACAGTGATTAATGATAAAAAAGATATGTAAAATGCATATTAAATAATTTTCTATCAGCCCATATTAGATAAGTTCCGTAAAAATTTTTCTACTGTGAATTTTATCTATATGAAAGTAGTATATGGTTAAATTTCCATTTTTTTCCGGGTAAACAGGTCTTTATCGATTAATTAATTTTTTCTACCTCGACTACAGGACTCTTATAGTGTGTTTTTTTTAAATATCATTGAATAAATAATAACACTGTTTGGGTCCGGAAACCAATTAAGTTTCAGAGCTTCAGAATTTAAACATTTTAAAAAGCTCTGAATAAACATTTTTCAGAAATTCATTCAACGCCTTTAAAAATGTTCTTGAATAAAGTTTCTCTTCATTAACCAGTAAAAAAAAGTCGTATCACTATGCATTCACATCAATTGCAGCTGCATTAATTTTTTATTAAAGCTTATTTTCTTGGTTTTTTGAAGGTAAACAATTCTTTCAAATTTATCCTATTTTTGTTTTTTCCCCCCTCACTACAGAAATGATGAAAAATGTTCTTTTGAATATCAGAGCAAAAGCTGTCTGATCGCACAATGCAAAACTATTCTAAAATGGTTGAAATTTTGTTTCCTTCTTTTCCGTCGCTCACGACTTCGTATTTCAAAAACTGGAATGAGGGAGAGGGGAACGGAAATTTCCCTAAAGATCACGACTTCTGCTTGTGTTTTCTGTCACGTTCCTTTGTGCTTTAAAACGTATTGTTGAATCCTTTTCAATTAATTCTCAACTGCGATGATTTATTTCCATTTCGGACAGGTCTAACTTGAAATTGATTTCAAATACTTTTAGAGCATTACTTCAACAATAGTTTTCCCGTGGGTGTAATTGATTATGTAGAATTAGTATTTTTTTAAAAAATTTTTTACTTTCTTTGAAAACTTTATTTAGTCCAAGATCACACCACTGAGAGCGTGGTTTTTGTATCCTTAAAAGGGTACTAACATTTAGAAAATTTTAGAATTTTTTTGTTAATCTTCACTGCCATTTTTAATCAAAACATGAAATTAGAGCAGAGAAACGCCGTACAAAATTTCATAGAGATATCGTGAACAGAATTTTAGACATACCCATTTATAGACGGCAAACCATGTGAAATACCACTTAAAAAAAATGCAACTGTATTTGAATGTTAATTTGTTGAGTATGGCAGTGTAAACAGCTTAGAAACGCCGGTTTGAGTTATTTGCTTCTAAAAGCTTTTTAGACAAGAAAATGGAATTGCGCTTGTTTTTAGAATTTTGTGTTCCAGATACACTTAAACGCATGTAAGAAATAGAAGTTCAACGAACCGCCGTCATCATAGGTCTATTTTTTGTAGTTCAATTTAACCGGTCTATGCATGAAATATTAAGATTATAGAAAATGTGACAGCGATAAAACCTAAAGAAAAATTTAGTAGTAAAGGCTGTAATAGAAAAATTTTAAAAATCTAGCAAACAAAGTACATGATAAATTTTAAAAAAATCAAAATTTTGCTACAAAAGGGTTGAAAAACGATTCTGTAGTTTAAACTGGATTAATTTTAAGTGTCAGTTATATTACCTCCGTTCCTAACTTACAGAGGACAGTTTTTGCTTTAAGTATGGAGTGCCCCTCTATAGGGTGTTTAGATGGTGTGAATTAATTAGGAAGGATTTAAAATTCCGTTAAAAAACGCTTTTAATTTTAAAACTCAATGCAATGTTTTACTATCATTTAATAGCCAATAGTCAAATCATAAAACTATAACAGGATATTTCATACAATTAGTATTGATGCCAAAAATTGGAAAAGACATCACGATAACACTGAACAATAGATTTGATACAATATTTTGATTTTGATCAACGACATTGTCCAAAAAATTAAATGTAGATTTGTTTGAGAAATGAAGCACTTATAGGTTTCTTACGATGCAATAGTCTCTAATGTTATCCACTGTATTAAATTATTTGAAGATTAAAGTAACAGAAATGCAAACTTTTTTCATTTATACCAAAAATTTACTCTTTAAGGTTTATGGCCAGCTTTAAGAAAAAAAAAATGAAGTACAATTCAATTAAGTTTCGTGTATGAGAAAAGTATTTTTTTACTTTTATCTTTGTATTTAAAAAATTAATTCCATTAAAAACTCACTGTACCTACTTTTTTTCAGTTAAATTTAAAATTAAAATACATCATTTTCCGATTTTAATTGAATGATAGCTAGAAATATACAATAATGGTCTTCAACATTCGGTTAAAACTTTTTTTTTTGAGAAATTCTGAATTGTATGCCGATAATTAAAAGAAATTGTTTCTCTGTAAGTTATAGGTTATTAGGGAAATTATCTCATCCAAAGCAGTTTTAAAATGGGACAACAGTTCATGGCAATAATATAATGCATAACCAGGGGCATAAATATTAAATTTTCCACGTTTATATCTCTGCTATTAGTTTCAATATAACGAGGGTAGCAAAAACTGGCAGATTTCGTGATTTACCTTTTTCCAACAAAGATATTACGCAATTCTAAC
>OU015498.1:28282272-28287272 GCA_907164885.2 Dolomedes plantarius | reverse complement strand
TGCGTGGTATTTATACTAAGCGCGTATGCCGAAATTAGCATATCTAAAGCAGCTTCTTTAATTCACTCAAAAGTTCGATTCTTGTGAATCGAATCTTGTGTATACCTTACAGACCTTAATATTGGAAACAATTATAATTTTAATTTACTCACTTCTTTTACTTTCAGATTTTTATAGTTTGCAATGGCGGTCTGAAACTATTGTTCTGGTTTAGTTATTATACATGCGTGCATTTATGTTTAAAATTTAGGGTCAGTGATAAAAGAGTGATGTAAAGATCCTCTGCCAGATCTGAAAGATTTCTAACTGCGATGCCCGCGTTCTACTGAGTAAGTTCTCGCGACGATGTTACACTCGGAATTTTTCGAATTAAACTCCTTTCATACACCTCTGCCTTTTTGAAGTCATAGGGTGTTGATAACATTTCTTTCGATTTATTTATTTTACCGACAATGGTAATTTTCTTTCTAAGCTGTGAATATTTTCCTAATGTCTGACTAACGTCTGTTACCATTCACTGTGATTCCTGAAGATACCGACTGTAAAGACCGGGTCTCATAATCTAGAGGTTTTAATTATTCCACTGATGTGGGTAATTATTCTCACTGGCTTTCCTCAGAAGTGCTTTTAATTTTGGTTGCATCGAGATTTCTTATTTGATATTGATTATTTGGGCGTCTAAAGTTCTATTCTGAAAAGTATTGCAATTTCACTCCCTTGAGAAGAGATCGGATTCATTAAATATGCCAGCATCTAAGTACTTGAATAGAGACCATGAAGTTAGGGACAGTTCTTGGAGGTGTTGTTGTATGGCGGTTTAGCAATACAGTATGGTGCATGAAAGACAAGGAAAGGTAAGTGGAGACCAATCTTTGATAATAAATGATAATAAAAACAGACAGGCAATGCAAGATTCCCACACACGCTGTCTGATTTTAGTCTTTTAAATGATTAAATTGTATAACAACCGTTTGACATAACCAGAGATCCAGCCTGGCCCTATTAACTGGGCCTCGGTGTTAACTAAGAGGGCAACACAATATTTGCTCAACGTTCTTAAAATTCTTCCGTGCAGTTTATAGAGAACTTAATATAATTCTAAAACATCAGACTGACTCAGAAATAAGTTTTTACGACCATTCTAATTTTCTCTATAACACAAGAGCTATGGGCGTGGTGGCCCAGTTGGCAAGAGTAGCGGGCCAGTGATCTGCACGTCCCTGGTTCGATGCTCGTCGGTGCAAATCCACCGCCGTGTTCACTAATGGTGGCCGGGACACGTAAAATAGGGCGTGGCTGCAATGTCCCCCAAGCTCTCAAATTTACCTCTGGAGGTGCGGGGTCAAGTGTTCCGGTCTCGTCACTTGGTTCAAAATTACGGGACCGGTCATTTAGCCAAGTCGGACTCCGACCCTTGTGGTGCTAATTCGAAACAGGAGCCACACCTTCATCGCCCACCATAGCCTTCGGGACTTTATCTGATGTTGCTGTCGGTCAAGTGGCATAAGCAACAACAACAACAACAACACAATAGCAACATGAGCAAATTGGTGAACAATTAAACACGAGGTTCATAGTACCGCACAGACGAATGGGGCGAAAGTCAACTAAATATACACATTTGGCTGGTTATGATGGGTTAATATCTGGGGTTGTGTGTCTTAAACAAAATATGTATTCCAGGGCCTCATTTAAATATGGCATGTAACTACTGAAATAGCAATAAAGAAATTTATTTCGATGAAGCTAATTTTTATTTAGTTTCCCACCAATAGCATTCGTAAACTGAATTCCAACATTCACTATTTATGCAATCTATGGCGCGGAATCAATTCCATGTAATTATAGGCTTTTTTCAATTTTGTTTCTCGGAGCGAAATACCCGACCAGCGTTTATTGAATATCGTCAACCTACTCACCTGCAAGGATGGCTATCTGATATCCGGAGATGCTAATTAAGTATCGAAAAACCTGAATGGCGGTTTTTTTTCGGCTTGCATATTTTACGTGGGTTTTTCTTGAAGATGTTTTCATTATGAATAAGCCTTATATAAATTAATGAATTTCGTCGCTTCTTCGGGTTAATGTTCCAGGTCAATGTGCCGTGTCATATTTGGTCAGTAGTATCTGTTCTCGGTGGTATATCAGTCTACGGTAGGTTTATATGTTCAAGGTTTGTTTTAAAGTCCCTTTGATCACGAAGAAAAGTCGCTATCCTTCGTTTATTCCTGATTTATATTTCCTTAAAAAGTACCTCTATATTGTTCCAGATGATTTTTTTAATGTTTGTTTTAAAAAATGAAAAGCTGGGAAGAATTCCAATAAAGATACTTAATTTTCATAGCAATCATGTTTCATTTAATTAATTCATTTTACTGTTCAATTTTTGCAGATTATGTTAATGAGATATTTAAGCGATATTTTCTATGCAACACATATTCAAGAGATAGTACAGAAAAAAAGTATCATTTTGCTGTGTAATAACTTAGTCTCTGAATATAGGGTAGTAAGGTAATTTTTTTTATATGTATACTGTTGTAGTTGCGATTCAATTATTCCTGAGTTCATGCAAAAATCCCTTGCATCATCCGCATATTCAATAGCAGGGTAAAATCTAGGTTGTCCTCGATTCTCAGTTAACAAACTGCATTGAATACCTGAAATATGCCAACTATTTTCGTATTTTGCGGTTATGTGTTTATCCTATAAGGATATACCGCATACATTTTTACTTCAACTTGAAGAAGACTCGTATATTTTCACAGAGAGATGGACTTACATAAGTTAATGATGCCTTACATAAGTTACGTTAGAGAATTAGGCAGTGTTAAACAGTGTTAACTAAAAACAGTGTTAACAGAATAGTCTTCCACGCGTTCGAAGTATTTCCCGAGAATTAAAACGCCCCGTATAGAGAGGAATATTTTTAAGTTTTTCAAGCTATTTTAGATTTTGCACTGATAAATGGAAACCACGTGTTTACATATATGGCGTTATTGTGCTTTAATTTTGCTATTTTTGGATTTCAGACAAAAAAATTTGAAAACTTTAGCTCTGGAATTTCTTAAAACTTTGCAGCCCGATATCTTAACTCGTAACATAGCTTTCTGGACCAATGTACTGACCAAACACACTACACACCTTACTATTACCTAATTAGTGAAGCTGTGTGATGATATCTTCTCTAATTTATTTCCCAGATTCTATTGACAAAAATAATATTTTTCTCTTAAAGATTTCAAATTTATTCCTAAACTTTTAACACATACTTGCTTTTCCATTTTATAACTCGGTTGACTTCCAATAAGTATACCTGCTATCAGTTTCATCTCTGTTTTTTTAGAAATCTCATAGATACATCAGATGCCCTACATCATACATTGCATTGCATTGTCTTGAATATTACATTAAAATATAAAATATTAAGCTGGAGGAACCTCATACCTTATATATAAGCTACTAGCTGAAAACCCGCACACACACACACACACACACACACACACACACACATATATATATATATATATATATATATATAATAAATACGGCGATCAATGTATGCAATGATGTAAAATATATATATATATTTATAAAAAATCGTAAGGGATAATTTTATAGACAAATAATGTGGAAGAAAATATTCAAACTAAATCTAATATAAAGAATACTAAAGAATACAGTGCAGTTAATATAGTACAGTTTGTAGAACATTTCTTTTACTGTTTTTTAATATTCTTTTGGATAATGTCCAATCTTCTGCCGCATTATCAAGAAAAAAAATATTTTTTTGTCTATTTAGTTTTTAGGCACGTAACGATAAATATATTTAAAGTACCAGAAAAAGAAGTCACGTGATCAGCATTTAATAAATTAAATTCTAAAAAAATAATCTTTAAAAACTCACCAAAAATCAGGAAATGGAGGTAAAGATTCGAAAATAAGTTCATTTTAAAGGAATTATTATGATCTTTCTCGTGATATAAATTTTATAACCCTCAGATTATTATTTTAAATGCAAACTTTAAAAAAGTTACAAAAACAGCTTAAAAATTTAATTTTAAAAAATCTAAGAAAAAGTTTTGAAAAATCTTTCTTAGTGCACCCCTACACTATAAGAAGAATCGCCATGGAAACTTTCAGCCCTTTAGATCTAGCGGTTTGGTCTGTGCGTTGTATGTCAGTCAGTGAGTCAGTTACGGAACTGTTTTATATATATAGATTAGGTGATACTTGTACTGAAGCACGAAGTATTGCCTTGTATTATATATTCTGATCATGAAGAAACATGGTGTAAAAATCAAAGTCTCTCAACAGCTTATGCGATTGACATATTCCCTTTATTAAATCTCACACATATTCAGCAGAATCCCCACCGGACACCCTAAGAAATAAAGACATTCCCACGCAGCGGAGCCAATGACATTCTCACCACTTAACAGTGACCTTCACGGTATTCATCAAGCTGGGGCAGCAATCGTCGAAGTTACCCACATATATCTACTTAATCTGTTACGCAGAACCCCACATTACGTGTTCCCAAAAGAGATTTGTCAGCTTGCGTTTGCTCTCCTCCATTCAAAAGAGGCTTACATACAATGTGATAACTCGAATCAATAGAGAGCATCCTCTTGCACCAAATGAAAAAGAGAATGGTAAAAAATTCATTCTCAAAAGATTCAAAGTTACCGGCGCGAGTCCAATAAATGGCTTATTTTCTAAAATTAGCCTACCATATCCATTACTCGGAGGGGACAAAAGAAACAGCGGTGGATCTCGAAAAGGATTCGAGAAGCCAGCAAGCGGAACAGCATTCTGGAAGACATGGCAAACCTTTGTCTAGGTCGGGAGACGCGTAACAGCGGGTTTTAGAAGAGCGGTCAGGTTGTAATGAGCAAACACAGATGTGCGTCTTTTTCCGAAAAACGTCCTAAGTTTTTTTTATGCGGAAAAGTTTACAGTCTATGTTGATTTACAAAAGATGATTTTTAAAAAGTTAATTT
>OU015498.1:28244772-28277272 GCA_907164885.2 Dolomedes plantarius | reverse complement strand
TTGAAATGAAGCAATTATGCATATATATATATATATATATAATAAGCATAATTATTTTTACTTCATACATACATACATTTAAATTAAAATTATGTTAGATGAATAATTACATAGAAATTTGGAATTTTGAGTTGTTAGCGATATTTTGGTCTTATTTTAAAATGACTCATTTCCTTTTCTCCATTTGTTATATTTACACTGCTCTATCTACGTGCCATGTTTCCAACTATACATATAAACGTGAATACACATAAAAAATTAATTGAATTTATGAATGGAAATTAATGCTTGCAATTAATGCGTGATAAATTAATTGATCGCATTACATTATTTATGCTACGATCTTTTTCGAACGAAAATAGTTTTGAAATATATTTAGGCATTCTCAACATGCCAAAACGTATAATAAGACTTACGTATTAAAACTTTCCTTCTGTGAAACGAAAAGTCTCCAATTAATATGAATTAACTAGAGTAAGTAAGGAAGTTAATTGAGTTATAGATTAATTTTCTTCTGTAAACATTATTCACAACCCTGCCCTAAAAGTTCATTTCTATCAACATACATTGCGCTTGAATCAACATATTAGCTATGAATTTCCCTTGATTTAACCTTTATATTTAATAACCCATTGTTTTTAGTTCAGTGCTTTAATAACTCCTCTCGATTAAACTGTGTCGATAATGTAGAAATAGCCTTTACATAGTAGTCTTTAAATCAAAGTAAATAAATTAATCCAAGTTATAATGCGGAAATTGCTTGTTATAGAGTCACTTTATATTACATACTTTCTTAGCCTTTAAAATGAGGTATTTTCCATCATACTTTCCGTTTCGTAAACGAAGTGGCACGAATCAACTGAAATTAAAACGGAGGACGACTGCAGGAGTTACCTATCTAATATATATACACATATACGTAACCAAAAGATGTGAAATAGCTCTACACCCTTTGTTAATACTAAGAAATAAGGATGATTGCGAAGGCTGCCCTTCGAAAATTCTGCTTGGTAGTCAGTTCTTTCTCTGTATGCGAAAGGAAAGTACGTGGTTATTTGATAACACATTGTTTGGTGAAACAGGGTTGAAACGTGCATAAAAATTTACACGAGACACACACCCTTGTAAGACGGGCCACTTTCGTTACGATAGGCACCATGTAGCAATTGACTTACGTAGTATCTATCGTTAGTATGCGCCTCTCATGTTTCTTTTTTTTTTACTGAACTTTTTTATTAACTAAATTTTGAATAAGAATTCGAGGAAGACTCCTGTTTTTTTCGTCTTCTTCGTAATTTTTCTTAACATGCTCTTTCGTTTGACTTATTACAATTATTCACAGAACAAAAGACGGGTAAACTACTCTTTTGTGTTCGTGACGCTCCAGGACTCGTCGGTATGCCGTCCGGCGAAACACAAGAAAAAGTAACTCCTGGATATATATATATATATATATATATATATATATATATATATATATATATATATAAACTTTTGCAGATGCCACTATAGCAAGAAAGTGATTCGTGAAGGTTTATAATATTTTAGCTACCGTAGTTTTTCAGAGAAAATCCTTTAAACCGTATGGGTTTGATTAATTTGGGCTTGGATTTAGTGCAAAGTGTAAATCATAAGTAACAATTTAGAAAAATTTCGCAACTGAAATTTTATGACCTTCCAAGGTATTTCATTCCTATGTCGTACTGGAAAACTTATAATGAAGGTGAATTCCAATATGCGGATTTTCTGGAGATGTTGAAGCTTAGTAATAATATGTAAGAGGAATTGGTATTATTTATATTATAAAATTATGTATGAAGGAAGTCCCGAAACTGTTTGAACAATAATTCTTGAAAACGTAGATGACGAGATTTTGCCGTAAGATGACTGAAGGGTTTTAAAGCATATCTTTCGCTAATATTTCTTGCGAGTGATTTAAAGAATACATCCTCACTCTGCTTTTGTTGTTGTTACTAATCCCTTCTGGTCTAGTGGTGCTAGACTAGGTCCATGAGTACATAAATCCACAGTAGGTCCATTAATTGGCGAGGATCGGTAATAAAAGCTCCCTTGATAAATTTATGCAAGTCAGGATGTGATAAATGGTGGCCTGCTCAATATTACACTTTTTACAAGTAGGAAAGATTTTGTTTTGTCTATCATGTTTTAAGAACCTCAAGTGGCTACTTGCAAACCTAGTGACTCAGCTCTATCAACCTTTATTATCACTCTGTGCTGAAGTAATTAATTCTCACTCTATGTTGAAGTAATTATTTTCCAATCCTTATCTAAATACAAAGATAGTTTTCGCGTTCATTGTAGTCTTAACATTTAACTTCTCTAAAACTTATCAAAATACGAAAATCTTAAGCTATTCAGTAAAAATGAATCTTCCTTTTCTAAGAAGTTGGATTTTTGATGACTTTTTCGAACTATCTCAAAGAACATCACCGAACAAACACGCAAGGCAAATTTACAGGAAATCGAGAAAAAAACCTTGGGCAACCCACATAAATCTGATGTCTGCAACAATATAGACATCTCGTAACAACTTGAACACTCTTACAACAGCGGGCCCATTCAATCTCCATAATCGAGCAAGAGGAAGAATAATTTCCGCACAAAATATCCAAGGTGGTGTGGCTGCCCTTTCTTTTTACCTTCTTTTGCCCTGATCCGAGTCGACCTTTGTTGTGTGTTCCCTCCTTGCCATCTATTGTTTCTCCAGTCCTTGAAACAACGGTTTACTGATTAGAGATAACGTTGAAAGATGGAGCTTTAAAATCTGTGGGGAACATGTTTTTTGCTTTATCCAGGAGATGGATTGACTTTCTCTGGAAATAATTTTAGGTAATTATTCTGCACGAATTCCCCCCGTGAGGATGCTGATAGCAAAAGATTTGGAACTACCAACAAATTGAATACGATGTGTGAAGAAGTGGTTTGCAGGCCTACCTTGACATCGATTTGGACCTGCTCGAATTTTTCACTGCGCGGGGAGCAAAACATCCACTTTTTAGGATCTCTGATATTTATGCTGATATAAAATTACATGACCTTACAGATTATATTTACTATGGTAGTATGTTTTTTGTATTGAGAAGTATTTTATGCAAATAATATCTGGTTTGAATCTAGGTCGTAGCTAGCAGATTTTCTACGGAAAGGAGGTCAGCGCAAGCATATTGTTACACAATTCTTGGTTATATGGGGTTTTAGAGATACGTTATATCAATTAGACGGTAGAAAATTAAGAAAATAGCAGCAAACTCGGACTGTTATGGATATAAATAAATAAACATTTTTTAAAAAAAAGCTTTACTTTGTTTGATTTCATCTGTAACCTTTATCATATACAGAAATACTAAGCACATACACACACACACACATATCTATATATATATATATGTGTGTGTGTGTCTACGTATGTCTTTCTAGTTTTCTATCAAAATTATACCTCTATAAGGGTATATATTAAGGGTATATATAAGGGAAATCTTATATCAATAAACATTTCTTTTGCTTAAAAAGTAAAGACAAATTATAGGAGAAAACATGTTTTTCGTAAACAATGCATGTAAAACAAATTTTTACACGATATTTTTACACAATCATAATGTTAAGTCCTTATAAAATATTTACACTAATAAATCATTTACAGAAACACTATATAAATAAAGTGTTTTAATATATTGTTAGAACTTTAATCCAGCTTATGATTTTTCAAAAAGCTTATGATTTTATATATATGGTTTTTGCATGAAATCTCTGTAAAATCATATATAGAAAATCATAAACCTTAACTTTAATTATGAAATAAGTTAATTTTTCAGCTAGAATTTATAATAAGAGTTTTGTGTTATTTGAGTCATAGTATGAACATGATTTCTATACTTTTTTTCTGGCAGCTCATATTTTAGCGCTAATTAGTCTTAAGTCCTTACATTAAGCCACTTGAAAGAATTCAGCATTCTGTTCGTTTATATATATGGCTTGGAGTTTTATATGTAAAATCAATGCATTCTAGAAAAAATAATTGCTCAAAGATTCATCGAAATGACTTCAATTTAAATTCGACAAAAAGAAAATATTAATTTATGATAAAATGTAATGAGAAAAAATGTAAGGAATATAGTTAATTCTACTTGTTAGCAATTTAAAATCGTGTTTCTTTCGGAAATCACACAAGTTTTAGTACCACCCAATTTGAACACTTCCTGAAGCCCGATGAAAAGTGCAAATTTTTTTTTAAAAAGAATTTTTGATAATTTCTAACATTGGCGATTCAAGTTTATTTCTATTCACATTGTTTTAGACTTTTACAGGTTTAAGGTTCAAACGTGTGAAATATATTTCACTAGCTTACCCATGAAGCTAGCTTACCACTGGAATACCCGTGCTTCGTGACGGAGTACATTGCAATAATCAATTATGTAATTTAGTTAATTTAACTTAAATAAACTTTAGCAGTAAAGTGTTATCATTCCTCAAAGGAATTCACCCTATAATTTAACGTCAGTGATCCGACATTAAGTTTGGGTTTTAGATTTTTTTTAAATTTTAGGGGATTTAAGCCCTTATTTTAACACTCTTAAAAGTTGAATTTTTTTAAACTTCTTTCTCATTGAGCACCTGGGGCATTAGAAGAACTACAAGGGGAAAATTTCAGCTTCTTAGACTTTCTGGATACAGAGATATAGTGATCAGTCAGTCAGTGTTTTTGGTGGGGTTTAAAACCCTTAACCCCCCCCTTAAATTTCGAATTTCTTAACAGATACTTTAGTGAGCACTTAGGGACTTTTACGAACCACCATGCAAAATTTCAGCTTCCTAGGTCTTATGTTTCCAGAGAAACAGTGTGTGTTTTGGGGAGAATTAAGACCCTATTAACCCCTCTTAAAATTCGAATATTTCAAAAAAGATTTCTTTGAGAGTTTCTAGGGCCTAAGAGGAACCACCATACAAAATTTCAGCTTCCTAGGTCTTATGTTTCCAGAGAAACAGTGTGTGTTTTGGAGAGGATTAAGAACCTATTAGCCCCTCTTAAAATTCGAATATTTCAAAAAAGATTTCTTTGAGAGTTTCTAGGGCCTAAGAGGAACCACCATACAAAATTTCAGCTTCCTAGGTCTTATGTTTCCAGAGAAACAGTGTGTGTTTTGGAGAGGATTAAGAACCTATTAGCCCCTCTTAAAATTCGAATATTTCAAAAAATATTTCTTTGAGAGTCTCTAGGGCCTAAGAGGAACCACCATACACAATTTCAGCTCCCTAGGTCTTATGTTTCCAGAGAAACAGTGTGTGTTTTGGGGAGGATTAAGACCCTATTAACCCCTCTTAAAATTCGAATATTTCAAAAAGATTTCTTTGGGAGCTTCTAGGGACTAAAAGGAACCACCATACAGAATTTCAGCTTCCCAGGACTTCCAGGATCAGTCATTCAGTCAGTGAGTGAGTGTTTTTTGCCTTTTTTATATGTAGATTACACTTTTTTGCCGGTATTGTGAGTGAAATATAGATCTTTTCATTGCGAGAGTACTATTCTATCAATTTAGTTACTCCGATGGTGATGATTTAATTTCGTTCACTTATCTCACAACTTTTAGAAATAAATTTAGTATCACCCATTTTAAAAGCATTTTTGTATTTCCAAATCCTTTCATATTTACACAGTTTGAGGAAAGGCATAAAAATATATTTGAAATGCCTTTTTTGGTAAATTTAATATGGTTTATTACAAGCTTTTTTCTCTATCTCCATATCCTTTTGCAGTCCTAATAGTTAATAGTTATTTTTCTAAACCTTTCTTTAAGTATATTTTGATTTATGAACTTTTCCATAAGAAGTGTTTCACTATAATTTTCCAAGATCAAGAAAATATTTTTATAAAAAACCAAGCTAAAATTATTGCATTATTTAACGAAAATTTCACTATTTCGATTTTTCACTATAAATATATTTTCACTATAACCATATTTACACAGATTTGAAGAAAGGCATAAAAAATATATTTGAAATATCTTCTTGGTAAATTTAATATGATATATTACAAGCTTATTTCCCTACCTCTATATTCTTTTGCAGCCCTAATAGTTAATAGTTATTTTTTAAAACCAATCTTTGGCTATATTTTGATTTCTGAGCTTTTCCATAAGAAGTGTTTCACTATAATTTTCCAAGATCAAAAATTTTTTTAGAAAAAAACCCATCTAAAATTATTGTATTATCTAACGAAAATATCACTATTTCGATTTTTCACTATAAATATATTTTCACTATAACCATATTTACACAGATTTGAAGAAAGGCATAAAAAATATATTTGAAATATCTTTTTGGTAAATTTAATATGTTTTATTACACGATTATTTCCCTACCTCTATATTCTTTTGCAGCCCTAATAGTTAATAGTTATTTTTTAAAACCATTCTTTGACTATATATTGATTTCTGAGCTTTTCCACTAGAAGTGTTTTCACTACAATATTCCAAGATCAAGAAAATATTTTTAGAAAAAACCCAGCTAAAATTATTGTATTATTTAACGAAAATATCACTATTTCGATTTTTCATTATAAATATATTTCGCTTGGAAATTTCTTTAAATCTTCCTCCAAATACAAGAGCGAGAGAAACAGATTCCACATGTTCACCAATCACTCGATTCCAAACTCTGAGACACGCAAAGGTAAGATTTTACATTTTCTTTTTTGACAAGCAAAAATATACGCTGAAACTTTAATGAATGGAGAGTTGCTGCTTGCATCTCGCCTCCCTTTCATTTTCGTCCGCTCCTTTTTGAATGTCCTAAAGAATCCCTTTCATACCGTCACGCCTACTTGTCTGATTTAAGATGCCTCTGTCCACCCAAACATCTATTTTCTAAAGTGAGTAACTTAAGAAAAGTTTTTCAAGGATATTAAAACTGACATGTTTTTGAACTAGAATTCGAAAACTGGGGCAGATGTAATTATACATAGCCAATTAGAGGGCAACTAAATTTAGGACATCGGTTGATATAAGGCACAATCATTTATATGCGAACAGGTGTATAAAAGAAATTAAAACCGAAGAAAGCCATGAAGAAAAGCGTAAAAAGGTATATGAATACTGCTTTAATTTTTTTGAAGAGATACGGTGCAAGAGAAAAGACGTTCAAAATGAGACTTCCACTCTCTGGGTACTATTATTAGACAATACAATGATATTCAGGATCAGAAATATTAGTATTTGGAAACCTTAGGGCCTGTTCACATAGAATCCGTCAGCGTCAGCGTGAAAGATTTCGTTGGCGCTGATTGGTTAAATGAGCCAATGATTGGTATATGATTGGTTAAAAAATTTTACGCTAACGCTGATGGGTTCTATGTGAACGGTCCTTTACTTTGACTAAATAAAGTACTAGGACTTGAATCTAGCTTATGATTTTTAAATGAAATCTTTGTATCCTTTAACTTTCATTATACAATAAGTTAAAGGATACAAAGTATTGTATAATGAAATACTTTGTATAAAGGATACAAAATATTGTATAATGAAAATCCTTTATACAAAGTATTGTATAAAGGATACAAAATATTGTATAATGAAAGTTACAATACCTTTAACTTTCATTATACAATAAGTTCAATTTTTCAGCTAGAATTTTAGAATTTATAATAAGAGTTTTGTGTTAGTTGTGTCATATGGAAATAAATTCTACACTCTTTTTCTCACAGCTAATATTTTAGAGCCTTAAATCTGTCTTACATTTAGCCACTCGAAAGAATTTAGCATTCTAGATATTAAAGACCCTTCCCCCTGACGGTCAGTTACAAGTTAAGGCTGATACAGTAGTACTTCCATGATATGATGGGAAAAAAACATGACTTAAATTAAACAAAATTATTTTTTTATAAATAATTTTGAGACTTACACAGCTATCACCTAAAAAAGCTTTTTTTTTTAATTGCATGCATGTTACTGCTCTAAAGTGCTTATACTCAAATTGCGAGGCAAATATGGATATCACAGATATTGTTATAAATAGCAAATAGTAGATACACAAGGCGTTAAATTATTTTGGCTTACAATGCTATTCGAAGAAATAATATTTTTCAGCTTAATCATCTTTAGATCTATGCAGACATCAATCAAATAATATAAATACATCATTTGTCTCGTGTTATTTTAACTTTATAGCTTTCCCACTCAGCAATGATTCCGAGTTACGATTATACTCGTATTTGTTTTATAACTTTTCCCCTTTCCGCATCTATATGCCTTAAGTAATATGCTGTCAGATTAATATCATATTTAAATCCACTATGTAAAACCTACATCTTAATTCTAATCATTCGTTTAATTCTTAGACCTTTTAATCCTAAAATAACATTTATATCGCAAACTTGATAATACATCAACCATATGAAATAACTGCCTTTGATTAGTAGGATCTCATTGCTAAAACTCTTCTGAAGAATGCTCGGATTTCATTCATGCTTTTATATTTTGAAGCTTCTGTGAGTCATTTGACAAACAAATTAGAATCAGAAGAGAGATTAATGAGTTTCTCATCTTGGAAACTTATGTATATAAGTTTGCGGATCAGTAGGTCTGCGAAATAAATTTATGATTAGATTATAGATATTATTTATGCATCGTTGAGGAGAATGCGCTATGAATCTGGCAGCCTATTGCTTAAGGCACATAAAAGCAAAATGATTAAAAGTAAAAAAAAAAATAGTTTAAATCTTTTTCGCTTGCAGAAAATAATCTTATGATTCTGGGTACTGATAATTACAGTTCTTCTAAATTATAAAAAAATATTTAAATCTCGTTTACGCAGTGCATCTTTCAAAAAGTCACAGATTATCCACTCTATAATGACATATATCTCTACCAATTATTGATTCGTGTTTCTTTTTAAACAGATAATTGCACCATGCACGTGCACAGAAACAGAGGTTTACCACCAGAATATAAACACTTTCTAGCATGACGCATTATCTTCATCTCGTGTAGTAGAGAACGAGAAAGAGAAAGAGAAAAAAAAAGAGTACTTAACTAGTGATTGTTGCTTTCGGAATAGAAAATAAAATCATGGCAGTCAGTGCTGGGGGAAAAATATTCAAGAGAGTGCGCTGAGCAAATATAATCACGGTTCTTACCATAGTTACATAAATATGCATGGAAGAACAGGTTCTTACACCTCTCTGCTAGACCCATTTGAAGAGGCACACACACACACACACACACACACACACACAAGAAAAAATAGAATGTCGCGATGTGTAATTTGCGACACTTATCTGAAAAAGTGTCGATAAATTATCTGCCGGATTCGACTTGTATAAATAATGTATAATGCTCAAGAAAAAAAAATAATATATTTCCTTTGCACTTTTAAATTTATTATGCTATCGGTTTGATTGAATGTGGCACGCGAGTTTCAGTGGCTTAATATCTGGCCCAGTAACATAGTCGGATGAAATTTGCTGCGCCTTTTAGTACGCGCGCGTGTGTGTTAGTGCGTTCTGGAGGGCACTATGTATAATTAAAAAATAACTGAGGACCGTTTTTGGTTAATGCATATGATAAGGACCTAAATTTAGACCCATACGTTGAACGAAAATTGCACATTTATTGTTATAAATTTGATCAAAATGTTTAATTGATTTTTACCCTCCTAAACGTTCTCTTCAAAACATCCCAACTTATGCCAAATGTTATATAGTGTAATATATTCCTTACGTTTGTTCAACTGATTTAAAATACCACTTGAGACTCGATATCACAACCTCCGTTTAGCCGTTACACACTGATGATATTCATGGATAAACTTCCCGAGTTGCCGAAAATTGCACATTTATTGTTATAAATTTGATCAAAATGTTTAATTGATTTTTACCCTCCTAAACGTTCTCTTCAAAACATCCCAACTTATGCCAAATGTTATATAGTGTACGAAAATTGCACATTTATTGTTATAAATTTGATCAAAATGTTTAATTGATTTTTACCCTCCTAAAATTAATGCGTGCCACTAACGTTTAAAACGCACACACCACCTTACTCAAGAGCAATAGAGATATAGATTTCTTTTTATTGCTATGAACTCCTCTCTATTCTATAGCTAACAAATACTAAGTGAATTTATGTTCGGAATAACTCTGTAATATTGCTGCTGACAGAAATCATTTTTGCTCAAGTAGCACGAACAGATTACACGCAAGTTTGATTACATGAGACACAACCATCCATCAGAAAATCATTGGCCATTCCAACGACTCTTTAAACATACTTAAGGGAACATCAATTTTCCAATCCTAAATCATTCTGTGATCACAGCCTATCAGCTCCATCTGTCACTCTGAATTCATCCATACTCTCTCCGGCAAAAACAATGGTTGTGGCAGGAACTGATGCCATTATCTTCGGCCTATCGGATCGGCAATCTATTCACTGAACTATCGTGCTAAGTCGTTGAAAATTCTTACATTCTTCACCATCAAAAAAGATATTGCACGTCCAGTCCTCGGCTCAAGATATCCCAGTTTCAACCCCACTGTTGGAACCCCATCTTGGTTGTGGTAAGAACCGAAGCCAGCGTCCTTGTTGTATTCTAATCACTGAACTAATGTTCTGTGTCGTTGAAAAACCTTAGAGTGTCCACCGTCAGAAAAGTAATCTTTGGGTCTTCGGAAATTTCACAATTTTCATTGATCAACTTTGTAGTAACCTCATCTCTCACACCACGCTTTATTGTATTTTTTTCTCGTTAACAATGAGCAATGACAGAGTGGGTGCGGTAGCCCAGTTGGCAAGAGCAGCGGGCCAGTGATCTGAACGTCCCTGGTTCGATGCTCGTCGCTGCAAATCTACCGCCGTGTTCACTAATGGTGGCCGGGGCACGTAAAATAGGGCGTGGCTACAATGTCCTCCAAGTTCTCAAATTTACCTCTGGAGGTGCGGGGTCAAGTGTTCCGGTCTCGTCACTTGACTCGGTTCAAAATTACGGGACCGGTCATTTAGCCAAGTCGGACTCCGACCCTTGTGGTGCTAATTCAAAACAGGAGCAGCACCTTCATCGCCCATAGCCTTTGGGACTAGATCTGATATTACTGTCGTTTCAAGGGGAATAAGCAACAACAACAACAATGACAGAGTAGGGTTCGAATCCACCTATTTCAGTAATCTGAACACACGTCCTAAGCCCTGAGCTACCGTACCATGTCGTTGAACAACTTAACTGTCTGCGCGAAAGAACAAACAGGAACGCAAAAATGCATTTCTCCACGGGAAAAGTCTAATTTTGAGTAAAATGTATGCCATCCAATCTTCGTGATGCATTGAAATTATTCACACCCCCGTGAGGAAACGGATCCGAAGTCTATTTAAGTAGGATGAGTATTTTCGCAGCTCTAAACACAGGAAAAGAAGAATGTTGGTTATTATTTGCACGAGTGAATTAAATTTTCATGTAAGTGTCACGCCTCGCTCTTCTGAAACGAGGTTTTTTGCAGCATCATTAAGTGTTCGTTACTGGAAATTTAGGAAGACGGAATAAACTCGGAGATTTCAGAGCCAAATCGTGCACTTCTATCACGATCTTAATACAGATCCTTTCCATCCAAAGTAAATGTTAAATCCATAAAAATGGAATAATGGATATGTGTGTGCAGAAATACAAGTCTGTAGATTTGTTTGTTTTCATATTTATTTTAATGATGTTATTAATGCATTTATAAAGAAAAAAATTAAGAAATATGAACGTATGTTTGTTGTTGTTGTTGTTTCAAACTGTTGTGGCTGGAAATTCCAGACCAGGCTGAAATGTGCGTCTCCGGTTTATATAGCACCACAAGGATTGAAGTATGTTTTAGCTAGTTCCCACCTCAATTTTGATCGAGCATTCCCAGGGGCTAAATCTGGGGGTAGGGGGGGGGTCGTACCCACTCTCACCCTCTCTGATCTCCCAGAGGGACTGGACGTATGTTTATTCCTCATGAATGATACCTGTTACTGTAATTTTGTGTATAATACAAAGACTGAAATTGATAAGGAGTGTCTTGAACGCAAACATAGCAAACTAAAATTAGTACAGAAAAAATATTGAATAATTGCTTATGAAGTTTTTTATTTGCTATATATCCTTCAGCAGTTACGTTACTGGCACCGCTTCAAATTATAGTGTAATCCAACCGGTTGAGAAAAGGCAGCTTATCAGTAAAATTCTTTAAAGTTTCATTTTCCCTGATATTACCTTCACTCATGTACCACGGATCATACGACAAGCTCATACGCTACACTGCCAAATGCCTGTTTATCTTCATTTCCGTGAATCAGCCATATGCTTTAACTCTCATGCTTTTAGCAATCAAAAGCAGACTAGTAATTTCGCAATCACGACTTTGCATAACCTCTTCAAACGTGATTGCAAGTACAGAGATTTATTATACACAACTGGTTTTATTCAAAACACTACTTGATCCTATGAACTGGATCGGGCAGAGTTTTAAACATAAAGCAAAAATGAAGATGGCAAAAGGGTAGTTAAAATCTGCCTTTCAATTGAACCCCCGTGCTTCCTTATTGTCCATCTAAAACAGGGGTTCTTAACCGGAGGTGCCAGAGAGCATTTCTAGAATTTCTAGAAATTCTAGAGAGAAGGTTCTAGATTTTTAACGAAAATTACCGCCTAACAGCTTATGAGAAACATGTTTTTTTCTCTTCTCCCCCACTTCTATGGATGAAACTAGACAAACACTACCTCTACTTTCTCCTCACAGTGTTGCAAGACAGAAATATTTGTACTTTTAAGCGCATGCGTCATTGTACTTGAGCGTAAAGGATATAATTATGAATAAACATCAACAACGTAGCCATTAAAAGTACAGATATTGCTTTATATGTAATAATATAGTATGTATTGTAAATGCGTTAATTTTTTTACGCAATAAATAAATTATCTTGCAGTAAATGTCTTTTCCTAAATAAAAAATAGAAACACATTTTTCAAGGGGGTGCGAGAGCTTATTTTCAGATTCAAGGGGGTGTTGAATACTAAAAAGGTTAAGAAGCACTGATCTAAAAGAACATCGAAGGAGACAAACAGAATTGCTTTTAACTGATCAAGTAATTGAATTACAAATTGAATTAATTTCTAGGAGAGTAAGATATCTAGAATAGGAAAAAATATCTTATAAATGGATCTGGACATTGACAAATCAGAATGCAAATATATATACAAACATGCACAAAAAATTCTAGACATTCATCGTTCTGCCTTTTAAGATTAAGTGATCGATCAAAATTACTAAGCAGATTATGCCAGCCGAGATGGCACGTAAAGACTGTTTTTTGAAACTCCGTCTTGAAGAAATATTATTTTTGAATTATTTTGCATATTATATTATAACTCCTTCTTTTCCTCGCTCGGAAGTTTTTATATATAAATAAATTTACTTCCAGCAGCACGTATTGCAGTGGAGGGGGAAATCGGAACGGACCTAAACAAGCTCTTCTTCAAGACCTAGATCGTGCACGCGCATCATGATTCTGACCCACAACTAAATAAAAGAACGGGGCTCGGTGCGTGGGAGGAGGCCAGTATACTGGCTATCCTCAGATAGCACTCCGGACTGACTATCCTTTCAAGAGAAACCGGTAGAACCGACTGGGAACTGGGAATTTTCCACGGAGTATGTCCTCGATCGTCTTGCCCCGGTAAAAAACTCCCGAGATTAAACAAGTTGCAAATATCCTTGCCGCCGTTGTTTATCGAGAATGAATTATTGGGTTTTATGATAAAGTTGAAGACGACCATGAACTGGAATATTTATGGTATCTGTAATAAGTAGCATTTCGTTTGCCGCAAGAGGTAATAAGGATCATTATCGAATTATGCTGTAACCCAGACTGGGGTACGGGGTTTCCCGTCGAGGTTAATGAGCGACGATTTTAGTTCATGGGAAGAATCCGTCTCTCTTAGGTACTTTAATATAAATAAATGTGTTTTACAGTGAAATGAGAAGAATCCATAAGAAAGCGGTTCCTTATAATTAAAACCTACGTGGATGCTTAGGCATCGTATTAAATGCAAAATTTTAAAGTTTTTCCTTCCATTCCTTATTTTTTTTAATGCAGCAACATTATATCTTACCAACTTTTCTAAGAATTTTAATTAGATGTTTGTCCTAAAAATCAAACTACCAGTGAAATTAACATACATATATTCATTCATGAATAACCAGTTATGTCTATATACACACACTTTCCCAAACACCCTGAAAACAAAGAAATTAAGTAACCGGAAAGAGCACTTTATCTTCTTTGCTATGAAAATATACATACGAAAACACATACGAAAAGAATTAATGATTAAAACTTCAACGCTGTAATGTTTATTTGAGAAAAATGTCAAAAACCAAGTGATTTTAAATAGATGGTTTGAAATTTAAAACTCCTAATGTCTTTGATTTAGACAGTTGTACATTCCTCGGGATGGACTTGTGGCGGCCCTGTGGTACAGCGCGCTGGTTTTCGGTGCTGAGGGTGCTAGGATCGAATCCCAGCGTCGCACCATGAAAAATGCTTCCGTTTCTGTTATCCATTCATAGGGGTGCCCCCGTAATAAAATGGACAGTAAACTGCGGCTTAGTATAAGCGAATTTATGACAAGTTCCTCCTCTTGAAAAAAAAAATTCCTCGGAATTGCGTCAGTCAGTTTTCCAAAGTCCTCTTGAGGGCTTATTTGGGTGTTTCACAGTTATTGTTTCCATAATTTTAAACAGCTTTATGGTGACGAACTACGGTTTAAAAAGGACCGCGCATGCTTTACAGGACTATATGAATCATCTCAGCATGCCGAAGATCGTCATATTTTGTCAACAAGGTTGATTTTGACTTAAGGAGTCACCAATAAGCTTCATTTTCCTCCAAATCAGACAACTGTGGAAGTCGCAGAATACTACTGAATTCTGTAGGCTGGAAAAATAAAAAGATTTGTCCTGTTCAAATAAAATATGCATTTTTTTTAAGTACATTCAATCCCAAACTTGAGATGACAGCTTTTTTTTGTTAAGGTTTTGTTTCCATTTTTTAATGCATAGTAAACGCCTGGAATTGTGCATATATAAAGTGTTATAAGCTCATTTCTAGTTCATTACCAAATATGGGACTCCAGTATTCAAAATACCGTGACAAATGTATGCAAGTAAGTGACTTTAACACAACTTTCTTACAAAACTATTGCAAACTAAAGCGAGTATATCGAAATTCATCAAAAAAATGGAATAAAATAAAGGAAAATAAAAATGAAAACTCTTATTTTATAGAAGTACACTAAAGTCTGTTAACAAAAAGACGTTGCCAGATTTACAAAAATACTAATAATTAACGCTATATCTTCCTACACGCATTTTGGTTTGATATTTCAGCCACTGTTGACGACAAAATAATGCGGGCAGTAAAAGTTAATAAAGACTCAATAAGATATTGTAGTTTCGGCCAGTTTGCATAAGGAACAACAACAACAACAGTCAGATATTGTCGCATGCTGTGACTTAAGGTCACTATGACTGATACTTATACTATGACATGACTGGACTATTAGATATGCACATCTGCAGGATTCTGAAAGTAGTTCATCTAAACGTTTGCTCCTGAGACATCCAATGAGTTCGACAGATTAACATTTTTGGAGTTAGAATTGTAGATTGTGTCAGACTCTCGTCTCCCATTCTTAAGTGGAATTGATGAACGTGAGTAATAGCGTCTTCAATGAGCCCAAAAGAAACGCAAACAGGTGTCGAACGATATACACATTTGGAGAGGTGCGACAATAGGTAAAAGTACGCGAATCATTTAGAATGATTTGTGAAACCCATTAGCGGGGCGCTTTTCCCTTGGAAAGGTCGGCAGGAAAGAAAATTCATCATAGATGGTCTGCAGAGGGCGGAACCGGAAAAAGTCGGGGATGCGAGATGGTCCAAGATGGTTCGAGAAAGGCTGAGAAGAATGCATAAATAAAGACGGTGTTGCGAATGGACAGGAGAATAGACTTGGACTGTTGAAGGGTCGACACGCGTACAGAGAGAGAGAGGGTCTCGTACGGACTTTGAATAATGAGGGTTAATTAAAGGTTAACAGATTGCTATTTAATGAATCCATTATAAAGAAATAAAATCACCTGATTTCAACAACTTAATCCTGATTTGGACTATAGATATATCAAAGTTAATAATAAAAATTCTATAGTTCTGAAAATATAGCTTTTATTGACCTAAAGGCGATTTTTGACGTATTGGTTAAATTGATGTTATAATGTTGTATAGGATAAATTCATCAACAGTGATTCTATCTTCAGCAATACACCCCAAGGCTCCTTCCAAGGGATTTAGTACATCGCGCTGTGAAATGTCACCGTCCCATCTGACATTAAAAGAACCCTAGGGAAGTCGTTATTGTTCACAACAATGAAATAAAAGAAAACGAGACAACGTCAAACCAAGAACAATGACCAAGATGCCTACGACAAAACATGTTTACTGAGGAACACGCACTTTTCTGATTGGGTTAATGAAATACATTTTTAACACCTGAATTGCTTCTTGTTATGACAGACGGAATCTTTTCAGGAAATGTGTCAATTAGTTGATATGTTTAATGAAGACGTAAAGTTTAGAGCTTTGTCGACTCTCAGGTTCGTGTAATATGAAAAACGGTGGTCTTCGAAATGAGTAAATTAAGCTCAATTACATAAAACTGATAAACTAATTTAACTTTTCTTAAAGTAAACCACACATATGTAATTTAAAGCCGTACATACCTACACACGTACATATATATATATATATATATATATATATATATGTGTGTGTGTGTGTGTGTGTCATATCTTAAATATTATGCCCTCCATTCTAGCATTTAAATTCCCTTTTCTTAAATCCAATCCCCAGTAATATTAATTTATAGCTTTAAAACCCTCAACCACAGAACTTCCCTTGAATCGCATACCTTTGCATCTCTACACGTGTACATTTCCGAATTCAGGAGTGGGTCAGCTTCGCGAGCCCTAAAATCTGATGACTCTAAAAATAATAGTCACATATTCCTCTCGCTCTTGCGTTTAATGTTGAAAAGTGATATTACTTCCAAGCCGTCTTCTAAAATGGACGGATGTAATTTTGCCGCTCTAATAAACGATTCGGTCCGACTGCTTCCAAATTTAATTTTTATCCCTTTCAAGCTGAGTCTAGCTCCAGTCATGTAAATATAGGCTAGTTTTCCTTTTCAGGTTAAAATTTAAGGACGTGATGTAATGGGTATATTACTTACTTACTTACTTACACACACACACACGCACGCACGCACGCACGCGCGCACACACACACACACACACACACACACACACACACACATATATATATATATAAAACAGAATTTCAGTATAGCGAACTTCAGTGACATTTTCTGGAGACCAAGTGACATGAACACGTAAATAAATCCCCATAATTTGATAGAAATTATTAAAATTTCAATTCGACAAAACTCTTTTCCAACTTCGAAAAAATTATAAAATCATCACAACCCATTATGTATTTCAACAGATTTGTTGTACATACATACGGACGGACGGACGGATGGACACACACACACACAAACATACATATACAGTGGAATCTCGATCTATCGTTTTTCAAGGGACCGATTGAAATGAACGATAAATGCGGGAAAACGATAGATGCGGAAACATAACAAAGCAATATGATCGTTGGGACTGGATAAAATGAACGACACATACGGAAAAACGATGGATCCGAAAACGATCGATCGAGATTCCACTGTATATATATATATATATATATATATATATATATATATATATAGTGAGAGAGAAAGAAAAAATGAAATTTTTTGTACATTTTTATGTTATGCAAGGACAAACAAATTAATGTCTCGATATATGCGTGTTTAGAAACATTAAACAATCTTTGCTTTAATTATCTCCACATTATCTACGACGTAGTTAGCCTAGTCGTGTAAATGCCACGTTTGTTGACCATTTTCGATCTAAATATACTCCACGACCGAAGAGAAAATAACACGAATGAAAAGAAGAAAAAAAAGAATCATGTTTTATTTGAAATGCGTGACAAAAGGTATTGTTCTAGACGAGGTATTACGGGCAATTCCCTTCAGTTTTGGGCTAGAGTACGCATCTCTCCTCGACTTTTCGTGAAGTCGTTGAACCCATCCGTGAAGTTACGGTTTGCCCAAGACTCGCTCCATTTTGTTTCTCGGAGTGAGGTATTTTTTGCCACTTATTTCATTTCCATTTTTTTTCTTCAAAATGCAGAACTTATGGAGACATCGAGACAATGGAATTTTTGGAAATGACAGCAGTTTATGTTCGGGAGACGAAAAAAACGTACGGTGTGTTCAGCTGGGCGTGGAGAGCAGAGCATTTAATTTATCTTTAATGATGAGAGATTTTTTTTCTTCTTATAAAGACGGTCATAGGTTTCGAGTGGCGGAAATATTTAACGAAGCATTGACTATATCTTAACATTTTTTTTCATAAGAGGATATATATACAGCTAAGTATTATTCGAGATCTTTATTCCATTTTGCTCACGTGAAGGTATTTTTATGTATCAGAATTGAAAAGTTTTACTTGAAGTCTTACCTATATATATTAAAACTGACTGACTGACAGATAACACACAGACCAAACCGCTGGACCTAAGGGGCTGACATTTTGCATGGCGAATCTTCTCATAGTGAAGAGGTGTACTAAGGAAGATTTTTGAAAAATTCTTAGATTTTTTTAGAATTAAATTTTTAAGCTGATATTGTAACTTTTTTAAGTTTGCATTTAAAATAATAATCCGAGGGTTATAAAATTTATATCACAAAAGAGATCATAAAAATTCCTTTAAAATGAAATCTTTTTCGAATCTTTACCTCCCTTTTCAGAGTTTTGGTGAATTTTTAAAGATTAAAATTTAGAATTTAATTTATTAAATCTAAATAAATTGACAAAAAAATATTAAAATACAGTAAAATAGAAAATTTAACCACTAGACTAATTGAAATAGAAGTTTTTTAAGAATTTAATTCAAATTAGTATGTTTTATGGATATTAAACATATAATTAATTGTATACATTGACCTTTGGATTTAATTTGAATATTTTCTTCTACATTATTTTGTCTATAATTTTGTCTCTATATATTTTTAGGGGGCATTAATTGCATACATTGACCGTTGTATTTAATTTGAATGTACTCCGTAGCGAAGCACGGGTATTCAGCTAGTAATCTATAAATGAATAACTTAAAATTTATAAATTTTTGGGAATACAAGAAGGAAACACCCAGAATTTTTCTACATACCCACAAATAGAACCTATGGTGGTAGTAAGGGGTATAATGAATCCTTTAGCTAAGGAGAAGTATAAGTAAGTCTAAATAAGAAAATGTTTTAGCTCACATTTGCCATTGAAAAACATTATTGCAAGAATTATGTCTCTGAAATCTGTGCCTTGAATTTATAGTTTAAAAATATGTGAATTAAAAAGTAGGAATTTGAATCGATTAAAAGAAATGTTTGATTTTTGGATTTCCCGAGAGCACAGGATTTGGAAGTAAAATCATTTCAAAAAGCTGAACTTAATATTGAAAGGTGAAAATATCGGATAAAATCTGAAGCGAAATATTTCGAGAGCGAGCATAACCGTCTGTTCATTTAAAGTTCCAACTTCCCGGATTTAGGCTGATTTGACTTAAACTTTACAGAGTCCATTGGACACAGGACACGAATTATCAGTTTTGGCTAAAAGCCACCTTAGGACACTTGGTGAACTGTAGATCTTTGTTAATCTCGGAACTAGTACGAACTTTTAGGTCACATAGATGAAGCTTGTTGAAGAAGTTCCTTAATTTAGGTGAAATAACAGCTTGAGTAATTTTTAGTGATGATACGACACATATCGAACAGTTGTACTAAAAAGCCAATGAGGACATTTTAAAGGACTTGGGGCCACCAAAAATAACTATTTTTGGGCATTATTTCTGACAAATGACCACAAAAGTTACGAAGGAGACTATTTGTATGAATTAGAGACTAATCTTTAATGGGACAAATTCAAAAGAGAAAGTGGAGATGACTGGAATGTTCCGTGTGCATGTGCACGTATGGAGAAGTTTAAATTACAAAAGTGTTATTGAGTTTTAGAAAATTCTCATGCTAGGGAATATTTTTCTATGAAAAACATTCTTTTAGCGCTGAGTTATTTGTGAGCACATCTCTCATATGTCACATTTGAATGGTAAAAAACTAAAATATTCACTTACGATTACTACACGACTTGCAATGAATTGAACTAAATCACACGGCTTTAAAGTTAAAGTAGACTTTTTATAGAGTAATTTATAACAAGTATAACAAACGGTATGCCTGGCATGTTGCTGATGTTTGTCAGTGCTTGGCACTTCCCATTCGCCCTTTATCCGCGAGAATCGTTGGTTGCTTCCAATAAGGGGGGGGGGGACACCATGCCTGGCATTGAAAAGTCCCAACAGAACCTTCGTTTATTATTACTAAAAGTAACAAAAAATTACGATGGTAAAATGATATGGAAATCCAGAGGTTTATCTATCATATCTCAAGTTCAGAAGATTAACTGAAGAACTGTCACAAACTCGTGATTGTGAAAAATAATGCCACTGCGTCAAGAATGCAAACAGGAGATAAAGAATAGTTTGCTATGGTTTTGGAATGCAGAAATAAAAAAAGAGTTAGGTTTTCGTCAAGTGATCATGAAGATAGAAACAGGACGTTTCTCCCCGACTTCCACGTGCCTTCTTCAGAGCTTACGCAGTGGATAGGAGGGAATAGGCAAGGTTTTTGGCCTCGAAATGCTCAACCTTCCAAAACTGAAAAATCATGATTTTATATTTTAAGATATATTAAAACTTTTTGACGTGGACTTGACAACAAACTGTAACAAATGATTTGCGTTCATCAAATTTACATTTTAAAAAATTAAGATTATTATTATTATTTTTTTTTTTTACTATGACAAGAATTGCCTTTCAAAATTTTGGTTGAAGAGATTTACTGGAAGAAATGTCTGTAGAAAAAAAAATGAAAGATGTCAAGAGCGAAAATCTGTTAAAAAATAGTTTGGTTTATTGTGCTGTACAGCAACAAAAAAGTTCCTCGTCAAATCCTCAGGACAGGATTCGGATAGAAGCTTGTATTGTCGTGTTGGATTTGACGGCTTTTCCAAGATTATGATGCGACAAGAACGAAGCTCCGATACTCTCTTTTGGCTGCTAATGCAATATCTGTTCAATGAAATTTTTGTCGTATTTTCTAAATATTTACTTATTATGAAAAAATTATCTTGTTTATTCTCATTCGATCGTAAAATATTACTCTCATAGAAAATAAAACTACAGTCGAACCTCCATATATCGAAGTAGCAAATTGCCGGAAAAAAATTCGATATATAGAAATTTCGATATATAGAATTGAGCTTAGCTTTATCATAATTCTCCTGAAAAAATGTAAGCCAATTTTCGTATACGAGACTCCATTTCTAATTTATATGCGAATCCCATTAAATGAAAGTTAATAACTAAAAAATGAATTAATATGAAAGATTTACTGAGTACTACATACCTTTAAAAAACAATAATTCAGACAGTGTTTACAATGATCACAGTTACATTCTTATAAAAAAAACTACGAATATCTTGCTGAACAGCCAGCTTTGCGGAAAGTTCAAAGAAATGTTCGTATTTATTCAGTCCACTAAAAACTTAATCAGGAACATTTTCCGCGAATTGAAGTCCACGACGCATTGTGTCAAATGCCAAAAATTGGGAGATTTTATTCTAAAGAGGAATAGAATCTCTCAATTTGTCTTGAAAGAAATTTCGATATATAGAGATTTTTTCGATATATAGAAACAATTTTTCTATGTAATGAACATGGAGATTTGCTAAGAGTTCGATATATAGAAAATTTCGATATGTGGAAGTTCGATATATGGAGGTTCGATTGTACCAAGAATGTAAAATTCAAAACTTTCGTAGTAGGAATACTGCTATTTCAAATGAAATTTACATTTCATGCATTATTATACATGAAACAAATTCGTGAAGATTTTCAAATGAATTGATTCCATCATGCGAATTGTCAGACGTGTTTTTTTGTCTGTTTTAGCATTGCATGTGAGAGGTTCCATGTAAACTTGATAATGCAATCCTGGCATCGGTTTTTGTTGAGGGCCAAAGAAAATGTATGTCATCTAATGTATAATTAGGTGCGTTTACGCAAACTTTTTATTTGTCTTTTCTACTTTTTACACTAGTATGCTAGGAGATGATTAATACAGCTTAACAAGATGATTACTGTTCAATGAAATTTTTGTCGTATTTTCTAAATATTTACTTATTAAGAAAAAATTATCTTGTTTACTCTCATTCGATCGTAAAATGTTACTCTCATAGAAAATAAAACTACAGTAGAGTTCCGATAATACGAAATGAATGGGACCAGACCCTTTTCGGATTAACGAATTTTTCGGGTTAAGCGAAATCATTCTTAAAATAAACTTAAATTACATAGTAATGTGTGATTTCATAAAATATGTAAAAAATGTGTAAAATATGACCTTTGATAAAACAATCACGAGGAGCTAACTAATCAAAATTTAACTAGAAATCTTTCGATTTAATAAAACAATAAATTTAATGAACTGTATAAACTGTAAAATAGGATCAAAATTGTAATATTTTGAGTTGCATTAGTCGAAGCATAACTTGTGGGAGACCACGTGGCCCCCTCTACTTAACCATTAGATTACACACACACACACACACACACATATATATATATATATATATATATATATATATATATATATATATATATATATATATATATATACATATATATACACACATATATATATATATATATATATATATATATATACATATATACATATATATATATATATATATATATATATATATATATTATACATATATATATATATATATACATATATACATATATATATATATACATATATATATATATATATATATATATACATATATATACATATATATACATATATATACATATATATATGTATATACATATATATATATATATATATATATATATATATATATATATATATATATATATATATATATATATATATATACATATATATATATATATATATACATATATATACATACATATATATATATATATATATACATATATATATATATACATATATATATATATATATACATACATATATATATATACATACATATATATATATACATACATATATATATATATATATATATATATATATATATATATATATATATATATATATATATATATATATATATATATATACATATATTCATTCTTGGGATACATGCTATCCCACCCCGTAAGGAAAAGGTTAACTTGTAGCTCCCAGTAACTCTAGACTCCCTTCTCAAATTCATCATTTGACTTTACAGAAAGGTTATTCAGGAGCACATGTCTTAACAAGGGGACGTTGACACCACCCTACTGTGATAATAAAAGTTAAATTAGCGACATCTTGAATAAACCTTTGACCATGCCCCTTACCTTCTGGCGGGAAACACAATATCGCCAGTAACAAGACCCGTAAAATTCAAAAATTCTTCGGATATCACACAGTGACATATTTAATGACGTTCGCCATTGGCTATCACTTCCAAAAAAAGAAATATCCTCTCGCGCTCTAAACGCCGGTCACGTCCTCCTGACTGCAACGCAACGCGACACGTGAGAATCTTCGGGTTTTAATCGGAATTATTTTTCTTGCCTTTCAGTTCCCTCGTGGGACATCTGGCATGCCAAACATGAAAATACCCTCGGGACAGCAATGAAAGCATGCTGAGTGGGAAAGAGGTAGTGACGGTTCTATAGAAAGAGTTGGTGCCCATGGTGGGCATGTAATAGATAGGCATAGAAGAATCTCGAAGAAAATGCCATAGCAGGAGCTGCGTATCTTGCTCGTTTACGTCTGTTATTGATATTTTAAGGAGACAAATATTTATCAGTATAAAGAAATATAGAAAAACTAGCTGAAAACCCGTACTTCGCTACGGAGTACATTCAAATTAAATTCAACGGTCAATGTATGCAATTGATGTAAAAAAAAAAAACAAAAAAAAAAAAAACGAAAAAATTTATTTATAAAAAAATCGTAACGGATATTTTTATAGACAAAACAATGTAGAAGAAAATCTTCAAATTAAATCTAATAGAACATACTAAAGAATATAGTACAGTTAATATAGTACAGTTTGAGGAACATTTCTTTTACTGTATTTTAATATTTTTTTGGATAATGTCCAATCATCTGCCGCATTAGAAAGAAAAAAAATATTTTTTTGTCTATTTCATTGTTATGCACGTGACGATAAATTAATTTAAAGTACCGCAAAAAAGAAAAGAAACCACGTGATCAGCATTTAATAAATTAAATTCTAAAAAATAATCTTTAAAAATTAACCAAAAATCAGAAAATGGAGGTAAATATTCAAAAAAGATTTCATTTTAAAGGAATTTTTATGATCTTTCTCGTGATATAAATTTTATAACCATCGGATTATTATTTTAAACGCAAACTACAAAGAATGTTACAAAAACAGCTTAAAAATTTAATTTAAAAAATCTAAGAATAATTTTTCAAAAATCTCTTTTAGTGCACTTCTTCACTATAAGAAGAATCGCCATGCAAAATTTCATCCCTTTAGGTCCAGCGGTTTGGTCTGTGCGTTGTATGTCAGTCAGCCAGTCAGTGAGTTACGGAACTGTTTTATATATATAGAGATTATCGTCCAAAACTGAAACAACTTCAGAATTAATGCTCTTAATGGCATCTAAAAACATTATGGAATGTTAAAAAGCCGAGAGTTCCATTCCAAGTTACAGAATTCTGCGCACAATCAAATGTAACTGACTATAAAATTCACAATGGGTATCCGTTTTCACTGACATTACTACTGTAACAGTCAACACTCTTATATTTCAAATGAAATATTTCGGAATCTGTTATATGTTGAGAGTAACATTCGCTTTAAGAATATTTACAACTGAAAAATAATATTAGTAAAATACTGACTTGTAATAGTGGCTCAATATTTACTATCTAATATTCACTAAAATTTGCTGAATGAGTTTTTACTTTAAGAGTGAAAAATGATCTTTTTTTTAAAAATTTCCATTAGAATCCCTGAATAAAGTTTGGTTTAGTTTGGTTTGGAGTGCTACGGTCAATTTTTTTGCTACACGAGGGCTAATTTGACCTGGACCTACTGCTTAATGCCGATTCCGAACGGCTACAAGCGTCCATGCCAAGAGTGGGACTCGAACCCACAGGATCTGGTACCGAAGGCCAGCGGCCCCCTGAATATGGGCTCAGTTTCAATTGCAGGTACCAGATCTAATACATCGAAGAGTAACAAGTTCCAACAAAGACGAAATTATACTCAGATGCCATGGACTAGATAGAGTCCTCATAGAGGATCCTCAGTACGGCACAGCCAATAAATGTCCTCGACATGCTGAGGAACTTATATTGAGAGCGAAACTGAGATCAGTTGCTACTGGGTACGCTGTAGATCTTTGCATAAGTTACCCCCTGTCTGTACGATGTGTTTCCTAAAGTTTTACTAAAGTTTAGGGCCTTTACTACCCTCCGAAAACGAATAATAAGGAAAAATTAATTTTTTAACATTTAAAAATATTTTACTTGACATGATTACGATTAATGAATGCTGTACATCTATATTTCATAAATTCAGTTTCTACTTAGGATGAATTTTACAGATGTCACTCATATGGCACTTTAAAGCATTTCTTAGGAACCACAAAAGCTTTAAGTATAATGCAAACAGCACGAACCTTTCTTGTTGCTGTTAATACTTTGAGAATGTTAAAATGAATGCTTTCTATCATTTTACATGTCAAGAATAGACGTTCAAAAATGTGACGGTAAACCATATTATCTATAACTGCTTTTTGTTGTCAGGGTAACTTATTGCAGAATAATCTTTGCATGCGAATTATAACTCTATACACCTAGTCCTTAAAATTGAAGTTTAGTTTACTATATCTTGCAAGGCAGCAATAGCAGACTACTCTTGTTAACCACTACAAATCTTTTGGAAGCCCCTATAGTTAAACCTTTTTTGAGGCTGATATAAAATTTTCAACCTTTAAACTCTTCTGGATGACACTAGGCATTAGAACTTCAACTGGTAAACATCTAAAGATAGGATGTAAAGATTGTATAAGTTAAAGACCCCGTTTTCTGTGCACAATCAGTTGGTTGTGCCACCATTCGCCGATGGCTTGCTTATTTTATTAAACAGAGAAACTGTATTCTTATCCCTTTTTAAGTTAATTAAATTAGTTATGATGTAGGGAAATAGAAACAGGTCCTCCTTACCTTCTTTTTCTAGCACAAAAATATATACTTTTATAAAGCTTTTTCATGTTAGTCAGTAGTCTGTCGAAATTATTATTAATTTCATAAATGTACTATATAAATTTTTAATTTTCCTTAACCAAATCATTGTTAATTTTATATTGAACAAACGCGTAATATAAAAGGTTTTATGAGAAAGGGGAATTTAAAGGGAGACATTTCCATCTAGATTTGCTTCAATTCGGAAGACAACTGCAACTCCCTTTGAATTTCATTGATTGAATACATAAAAAAAAAAAAAATATATAAATAATAGCACGTAGAAGAACAAACAGTATCAATGCAGCAAACGTATAACCTTACACTGCATAACATTCGTGAGTTTAGTCTTGTAATTTACTTGCAAGAAACTGGCACATTGGTAAGTTTAGAACAAATGGCGTAGCTGAATTACGCATATATTGTTGCGCCTTGCTTGTCAGAATGTAACGGAATCTGGCGTTGTCCATAGAATGTTCACAGTTCGTTTCTTGTTGGATGGTCACGGTCGGCTATCATTTCTCTTCACAGAATACAAAGCTTCCTTGACAGGCTGTCACTAGGGTATCCAGAGACATCTTGTTTCGAAGATCTCAACAGAAATGAGAGTCTTAGTGTCATTTTCCGAGAAGGGGTAGATTATTTGTACTGATGTTTTATCGCTTAGGTGATCAAACAAATTCCGATTCTCTGCTGTCATTATTCAGTTTTGTTTCACACGAGGTGATAGCTATGGGCGCCAAATTTTCCTAAGGGGTGGCTAAATTGAAGGCATCAAGCATTCGCCTTATTGGATTGAACTGAATCTTGTGTTTAAAAGGATAAAGTGAAATGTATTGCATGTCTCATGTATTGTATTTTGCTATTATTTTTTACTGCATTTATGCCTTTATGTATTTATACTACCAGAAAAATCGATAAAAAGGCTGTAAGAATTTTCAATTTTATATCCAGATATGTTTATATAAAAAAAAGAAGTTTCCATACACATTTAGATCTTACTTATGCTTTTTATCAATTATACCCTTTTTAAATAATGCATGCGTTCACTCCTAAGCCATTGACTACTCGGAATTATAGGTAAATGAAAACCCAATAACTTAAATTTTCTTAACGCTGAAAATAACATTTTCAAACTTTAAACACTTCTGGATGACACTAGGCACTAGAACTGCGACTGGTAAACATCTAAAGATAGGATGTAAATATTTTATAAACCTGAAACAACAAAAATTTATTTTTCCATTTAGCTATCAAGACGACAAGCTCTTTCTTATATAAACATATATTTATATTTAGTGAAACTTCGCTAGCGGGCGACCGTTCTAATCGGCCATATTTTGTTCAGAACCGATATAATACTCCGTAGAGCCCCAATGTTATGGGAGAAAACTCTTTTGGACGACTACCCTCAAAACGACTAGTTTTTTTTTATTTGGAACCTTTTTTGCCCACAATGTAGAAGTTTAAATAAAATAAATATATACATATATATATATATATATATATATATATATATATTATATATATATATATTATATATATATATATATATTATATATATATATATATATATATATATATATATATATATATATATATATATATATATATATATATATATATATATATATATATATATATATATATATATATATATATGAGGCGGTGAATGGTGTAAGTCCAAAGTGTTTCACTGCAAAAATGTAATCTCCATTCTCAATTTATAGTGGAATTTTTTGTACTTTTTGCAGTGAAACACTTTGGACTTACACCACTTTTCCTTTCACCACCTCATATATATATATATATATATATATATATGTATGTGTGTGTGTGTGTGTGTGTGTGTATGTGTGTGAACTTCATGCTAGAGGAAAAGAAAATTTATGTTATATATTATCTACTCCACATGGACACACGAATTTATATTCAATAGATTAAAAAAAATCATTCGCATGGAAAAAATTTAAAATTAGTTTCGCAATTAATAACTCATGAATTTTCACAGTGTAAAGGAAGTGAGCAACCTTTTTTTCGACCGATTTATTTTGGCCTCCCATGTTATTAATCTGAGTAATTTACCGATAGATAATACTACCATCAAAAACAGCCCATCTTAATAATTCTCATTATAGAGGTCATGGAATTCACGTAACATATTCCATTCCCAATGAAATCCCTAAAGTTTATTAGGTAAAATGAACTTGCTTTTCCCCAAATAAAATACTGACGTTAAAATGACGTCGCTAGATGATTTAAAAATATATTAACTGGATGCTATATTGTTAGGATAAAAAAAAGAAAGTGTGATATTAGCTATCGAGTTTCTTTGTTTGCTAACGATTTCACAGCTTGAATGAAGGAAAAATGATATGACTCTCATACTTATAAGCGAGGGGTACTTCAGATCGCAGCATTGCGAAATGTGTATTTAAGCGATCATTTTTTAACAATCACGAGAAAAAAAAAGGGCCATTTAAGAGCGCAATTGGCGATACTTTCCTCTAAATCAGCCCGTGAAATGGTGCACAGAGGAATTTCGTTTCCGCGTCCGAGGTACGAATAAAACATTTCAAACCCAGTTCAGTGTTGGAAAATAAAAATGATTATTTTCGTCGATTTTTTTATATCTCTTCTCTGTTATTGCTCTCTTCCTCTTCAAGTATCTGTTTGAAATGTGTTTTGAATGTCTTTTCGAATCTTTTAAGTGCTTGGGAGAAGGAAATGGATTTTCCGTATGACAGTAAGCACTCTTCATGTTGGCATTCTTTGTAGATTTCGGAATTTAACGCCTGATAAACCCCCAGTTCGTGTACTGAAATGAAATCCGGAGGTTTGCAAAGTTCATTTCCCAAACTTATGTCTAGTAAAAATGTATGATCTATGGAAATCTATATTTTATAACAACAAGATGAAAAGAACTTTTTAAATACCATGTTTTTAAATTTTCTGTTGAATCATATAAACTTGACAATTCTATGTATTAATAAATACTTTTTTTTCAAATTTTTTGATGAACTATCCCATCAACTTGAAAGAAAATTAAGTTAGTTGGAAGTTAACTTGCATTTAAACTTTCGTTCCCGTCCCGGTCGATAGATGGCTGCACCAGTCTACAAAACAAAATTAACTGAAAAGGAGTTCAGTGCTGCTAAATATGGATAAAAGTATCAAAAGAATGCATTGCCATAGTGTTATGAGCTATTCTAAAAGTTTCAAATGTCTAGCTAGTCGGGAAGTTAGTTAAAAAGCGATTGCAAGATTTGTACTGGACAAACACCCACACACACAAACAAAAAAAAAGAAAGCGAGTTAATAAAAACATGGAAATAAATATCTTATACCTTCTGAACTATTTCCGTATTGGGGCTTGTTAGGTTGAAAATTTATTAAGTGGGTTAGTTACATTTATTATATTTCTCATCGGATCTGCCTTACCATGACAAACCCTACTACTAATATATATATATATATATATATATATATATATATATATATATATATATATATGCAAGTGATTATCAAATAATGGAAACAATAAGAAACATCATGAAAACCTTTATTAATACGTTGCAAGATCACATTTGTTATGTTATACCACCTGAATAACCTTGGAAATGGATTATACCAAGTCATGAATAGTGGTAAAGAATATATTATACCATTCTTCGGTGAAAAATCATAGCTCGAAAAACACCCATTAGCCTGGGGGTTGCAGTAACAGATACTCCAATTTAAATGCGCTCCAACAATTTGCCCTTTTCACAAGGTCTGCAAAGTTTGACATTTTACGCTGTTCCCCCCAAAAGCACGATGCCCTTAGCTTCATTACTACTACCTGACAGTAGAATAAAACATACACTATCTATATATATAAAACAGTTCCGTAACTGACTCATTCATTCATTCATTCATTCATTCATTCACTGACTGACTGACATACAACGCACAGACCAAACCGCTGGACCTAAAGGGCTGAAATTTTGCATGGCGATTCTTCTAATAGTGTAGGGGTGCACTAAGAAAGATTTTTCAAAAATTCTGCTTAGATTTTTTTAAATTAAATTTTTAAGCTGTTTTTTAAACTTTTTTTTCGTTTGCATTTAAAATAATACAATGAGGGTTATAAAATTTATATCACGAGAAAGATCATAAAAATTCCTTTAAAATGACATCTTTTTCGAATCTTTACCTCGATTTTCTGATTTTTGGTGAATTTTTAAAGATTAATTTTTAGAATTTAATTTATTAAATGCCGATCACGTGATTTCTTTTCTGGTACTTTCAATAAAATTATCGTCACGTGCGTAACAACTAAATAGACAAAAAAATATTTTTTCTTGCTAATGCGGCAGACGATTGGACATTATTTTGTGTTTAAAAATATCCCTTACGATTTATTTATAAATATATATTTTTTCTACATCAATTGTATACATTGATCGTCATATTTACTATAAATATATATATATATATATATATATATATATATATATATATATATATATATATTTGGCATCAATTGCATACACTGACCGTTGTATTTAATTTGAATGTACTCCGTAGCGAAGCGCGGGTTTTCAGCTAGTATTATATAAAATAATACCGGTGACCAGGCTTGTTTTTTAAGGAATACGAAGCACATTCATAAACACCACTGATATTGATAGGTGTTTTCATTATTTTGAAAACCACCTGTTTATATATATATATATATATATATATATATATATATATATATATATATATATATATATATATATATATATATATATATATATATATATATATATATATATATATGAGGAAAAGAAAATTTAGTTAAATGCAACATAGAAACATATGCTGAGATATTACAAAAGGTGTGTCAATATTACTTTCTTATATGAATGTTTAAAAAAATGATGTTAGTATAAATATCTATACAGATACATGGGCCAATAAAACCACATTTAAAGTACAACTGAGCCACAGTATAAACAATACAGAGAATACTTGTGTATAAGTTACGTTAAAATCTTTTATCATGTTATCGTAATTTATATTTATTATGCAAGTTTATGTCTGATCCGACAAACATATTATAATAAAAATAAGCATATACAATATAGAAGGGATATACATCAGTTATCATAAGTTGTATCACTCGATCTCTTTAAATATTGCATTATACCCCCCAAAATGTATGACAAAATCCAAGCAGTCTGTTTCAATTTCTTTGGACAGTGCAAAAGTTTGACATTACAACATAGGAAGGTAGAAATATACCAAATGCTTCACATGAACAGGCTTATAGAAGAAACAAGGAAATTTTTAGCCCATCAAACTTTTCTTGGGAACATAAAAAATTCATATTTCTGACTCCTTTTTATCAGTGTTTAGTTTCTATGAATTGAAATGAGATATTTTCCATGAAATTTAGATTTGGTGATATCTTTCTACACGTTTTTATTACATAATTAAAAAAATTACGGGGATTTAAAAATTTTACTATGCAAAAAGAATTTGAAAGTTAAAATTTACCTGTAAAAAAATTAACGCAACTCTTCTATAAAACGATTGCTCCAATTTGTACCAATGTTCGATTTCTCCAAGAAGCAGGTGAGAAGGGAAGTTAATGCCTTTATCATAACTCGTAAGTACAGTGCATTAATCCTTAGAGAGTACACCACAAAATACAAACCATGATAAACGAATCAGATCTGGAAAGTTGCCACAAATAAATGTTAAACAAGCATCATTTAATACTGGACAGCATAATTCACTTAGCTGGAGAAGAGCTTCAATCCTGAAAACTTTTTCTTGATTCAGAAAGTGCTTCTAATATTACTGTCACCGCTCTATTTGGGAAGTCATATAAAAGCGGTACTGAAAAAAGCTGTAAAGCTTTACTGTTTATATAATCCTCTCAGAAAAATTGAATCTGTAAACATAACAACTTCCAAATAAGCTTAAAAAG
>OU015498.1:28212272-28242272 GCA_907164885.2 Dolomedes plantarius | reverse complement strand
TTTAAAATGTCGCAAAATTAAAATCCTTTCGTTCTCCATTAAAGTTGATTTTTTTTTATCTTAGAGAATACAACATATTCACATACAGGAAGATAAAATCTTACTCTCATACCCACGAGCGGTAATAGCATTTGCATCCATGGCAACTTGATAAAAAACACCAACAAACTTTCCTTTGCTACGAATGCTTATCGATTATGATGAATCGTTTCCGAAAACATCATCGATCACCATTAGGTTCTGATGAAATCTCATGAAAAAGCAAGCCGGTGAGCCGATACGCAGAAAAGCTGAAGAAATTCGTAAAAGTTCCGAATACGATCGTCAATTACCTATCGCCATTCAGCACGAATACAGTTTAATGGTTTTCCATATTAATAAGGAGAATTTTTCTGCAATCCTCTCTCTCTCGCTGCATTTCCCGGGGAATGGTCGTAACGCCAATAGCTGACATGTAAATGAGAGAGGGGCTGTGAAAAACGGCGATTCGACATGCACATTCAATTCTGGGACGACCCATCTGCACTGCCGTATCCTGCATGGAAACGCTAATTATAGATAGTTCGTCTCAATTATAGTAATTGCGAATTTTTCTTTTTTTTTTTTTTTTACCTTTAATGATGCGGCACCAAATTGTAATAAATTTCAATCTTGTGGGTCTTTGAGTTCTTGATTATGAGTTAAAATTTTAGAAGAAATTAAAACTATAATTTATAAATAACATGCCACTCAACATTTTAACGTTTCAGGATGATTAAAAGTTTTTACTTAGGTAGTCTGTTCAGGCTTAACCCTGAAGGGAATATTTTAATTTGGGAATTTATTTACAAGGGATAGATGTGCGTTCTGTAGTGATGTTTGTGATGAGAAGTGAATCAGATTTACGTTAAGATGCAACGAGAACCTTACATATGCATTCTGTTACACATGCAAGAGTTGGCGAAGGCCTAAAGATTGTATCAGAGAAAAAAAATGTGTATTTGTGGAATCTACTGTTGTATTAGACTCGATTAACGGCTGATGAAAATGTAATTAAATTAGACTGAGGATAAAAAAATAGATAACAATGAAATGCAAACATAAAAAATCAAATAATAAATAAGATTAAAATACGTAAAAAATAGATATAATTAATAAAAATAATGAAATAAAGAAAAAGAAAAGGAATCACAATACTTTTAAAATGAATATAAAATAAATAATTTAATTACTTAAATTGACACAGGGAAAAAAAGAAATTTACCATTCCAGTGAAATGGAGGGTGATAAATATCATTGCTTTTTTGTTTAAAAATTCTTATGGCATATTGTCACTTACCAAAAGTTATTGTCATTTAATTCACCTTTAGCTTACGGGGCCCATTTTTCGGGGATATATATATATATATATATAATATATATATATATATATATATATATATATATATATATATATATATATATATATATATATATATATATATATATATGTATGTATGTATGTATGTATATATATGTATATATATATACATACATATATACATATATACATATATATATACATATATATATGTATATATATACATACATATATACATAGATATATACATATATATATACATATATATATGTATATATACATACATATATACATATATATATTGTATATATATACATATATATATATATATACATATATATATATATATATATATATACATATATATATATATATATATATATATATATATATATATATATATATATGTATATATATATGTATATATATATATATATATATATATATGTATGTATGTATGTATGTATATATATGTATATATATATACATACATATATACATATATATATATATATATACATATATATATGTATATAGATACATACATATATACATAGATATATACATATATATATACATATATATATGTATATATATACATACATATATACATATATATATTTGTATATATATACATATATATATATATACATATATATATATATATATATATACATATATATATATATATATATATATATATATATATATATATATATATATATATATATATATATATATATATATATATATATACATACACATATATATACACATATATATATACACACACATATATACATTATACATATATATATATATATGTATTTATTTATTTATTTATTTATTCTTTGTCCCGTATTCTTGGGATACATGCTATCCCCCCCCCCCCCCGTAAGTAAAAGTTTGAATGAAAAATTCATAGCTCCTTTCTATGGGTATCACTATTCGATGCACTACTTCATTTGCAAACTTAAAGACACGTGCGAAATTTTCAGTTTTATTCAATGAAGGAAAATCCTCCAAATTTTTTATTTACTTATCTGATACTTTATTCTCCTAGACACTGACGTTACTACATAGAAAGCAGACATTTTCCACGTGCAAAAATAATATTTCTTCCTTATCCAGTCGTCTCAAAATAGGGATGATTTTGAACCTCTCCATACTGATTGCTAACATTTCTCCACCACCAAGATTTCAACACTATCTGACGTCGTTTTCCCGAATTATTTGAATCAAAATTTACGTGGGCAAGCGAGTGATTTAACCTGCATCATACAAATCACCGGTTATGGTGCACTGCTGTGCAGTAAATTCAGGCAACACGCAAGATTTTTTTTCTCTCTCTCACGCTGGGCCGTGACATATAAAGGAATTTTGTCCTAAATCATCCAACTTCACGCAAATCAAACGGATTCTCAGAACATACCCTGACCAGAATGCTCGACGAATTGTTAATGGAAACTTCCCAGGAAATATACTTTGAATTTTTTTTTTTTACTTGAATTTCAGAGAGATGTTTATGGAGTCTTTCCTCTCGGTGAATTATAACTTGCCTTGATTTTCAACAATTCTCGCTATCCTCCCGCTGATTTTAATATTATTTGTCAATTCCATGACTGCACGCAATCAATGGATGCTTTATTGGAAAAGGACGATTTTATAACGGAACCTTAGTTGTTTGACAGTTTACTTTTAATATACAGTGCAACTGCTGTAGCTGGTCACTCCTATTCGACGGTGTGACGTTGTCTTCATTACTCCACGAAAATTGTAATTATATAAGTCTGTGATGCTCGTTCCTACCCCTCAACATGAACATGTCATCTATCGGCGAAATGTTAAACTGAGCGGTCTCATAAACTCTAGGATAAGAGGCCATAAATTTTGTGTAATATGCGATTCTGACGTTAAAAAAGGCATAAATCCCAGAGTGGTTCGAGGGCTCTCCAGAATTTTGACACTATAGCGACATGTGGAATCCCATAAACTTTGGACCCTTACGACCACTTAAAACGCCGGAGAACGCTTTTGAATTCGCCGACCGTATAAAAGAAGACCCCCAATACTCCACGAGAGAGAGATCTGTTTTGAGTGCCAGAGAGGACGCAGCTCTGCTGGTCTTTCGGCCTGATAGGCCAGAGTTGGTCTGTGAACCCGAAGCCGTCCTGACATATCTAACATCTAAATTCTAACTCGCTGTACATATTTGCTTTTGTAGTTGTAGTTTTTAAGGTAGCGTAGTAAAGTAATTGAAGCGAAACGCTGGTCTTATTACTGCCTACGTCACAACGGCCATCCCTCTAAACTGCCATATTTTGTTTAGAATGGATTAAATACTGCATAGAGCCAATGCCATGTCTTGTAGAGTACCACCCCTCAAAACGGCCTTTTTTTCTGTATCATTATTGGCTGCCACAGAGAAGTTCCACTGTATATTCCTTGAGTGTGATATACATTAACACTAGAAAGACGGCTGCCGTCCTTTTGATTGTTTCTGACGTACTATTGAGCGCTATGTCTGTATTTATGTCCTCGGGCTTCTGAAATTTTATGACTTTTTTTCTAATTTTACTCGAAATATGCACACACATTTACAAAATTATATTCGAAAGCAAAGAGGGGGAGAAATGTTTTGTATACCTACTAAGACTGATACCCGTCAATTTGACGGAAATATAGAAAACAGGCAGAAATCTTTAAAATAATACCGGAAAAATGCTAGTTACTTTTCGTCTCTTCTCCCTTTTGCAAATGACAGAAATATTGGCGCTTCGGAAATATTGATGTTGAACAATAAGGACTGCACAAACCATGCATATATTTCTACGGATAAACCATACCAGGTTGTCAGCTCGACATACCTGCATAAAAACATATCTAAAAATATACTAATTTATTACACATTGGTATGAAATAGTTCAAAATTTAAAGTATTTAACCATTCAAAAAAATTAAATATTTTAAATTCTTGATCTTATTTTTAACCGTCAAATGACGGCGTTCAGTCTTTTTCGTAAGAAAAAAGATTCCCTTCTTTCTAGTGTTAATCATTTTAAAAGGGTACTGTATCATGCTGAGTCTTCTTCCTATATTATATGGTCAGAATATTAAACCTTCTGCAATATTCAAATAATAAAAAAATGAAATAAAATAATTAATTAAAATTATTATTGAGAATTAGGCTTTAGAGCGCTAGAATTCACTATAACCTCAGAAATAACAAGATATGTAGCTAACGCCGGTGCTAATTGTTACAATGGCACTTCCTCACAAAATAACACTTTACTAGCTGAGCTGATGACGTCACTGTTTTGACCACGGGAGATGCATTTCTTCTAGAAATAATTAAATCCCGCATTCGAGCTTCTACTAGAAAGAATGCAGCGGGAATATATCATCAAATTGATGTTTACGGTCCATTTACTAATTTTAATGAACTAAAATAAACAAATATCCAAAAATTAAACAAAAATTGCGTCTTGATTATCCATAATGTGGTAATTTTGGACCAATAAAAATATAAATACTGTACAATCGATTAATTAATTATTTCTATATAGAGCTGATAAACAATATTTCACGGCTTTCTAAAATTTTTTAAGACATAAATGCTAAAACTTGGCTTGTGCAGAAAAGCATAGGAATAAGTCTTTAAGTTTTAAAAATTTTAATAAAAGGTCATAAATTTAATTCTCGACATTTATTTTCTTTATTGTTACGATACAGAATATCTAGAGACATTCTGATTTATAAAATCCTATTCAGGAATTAAAATACAGACTATTGGTTATGATAAATGGTGCTTTAAAGCTATCTGAGAAAAAAGTCCGTAACTCATTTAGTTTTGCCTAAATGGTATGAAAGTTTCCCCAAATATGTGAAGGAAAACAATTAATTGTGTCTTCATGCAATTCAAACTAAACTCAACACGACAAAATTGTAATGAAAATGAAAACATTTTTAACAACAACAAAAAATTACACCTAACAGTTTTTCACACAGGCATGAAATTAATGTCTATGTGTCTCTAAATAATATTATACATAATTTTCTTTTAAAACTTGCTTGTAGGTAATTCCTCTACCCACATTAAACCACCACCAACGGTTTGTCATGGTTTGTTCCTAACAATATATATAGCTTCGAATTTCAGAATGATTAGCATCGATTATGCGAATGATTAGATCGATACATTTCTGCATGCACAAATCCAAATTGCCGATCTCGTCATCACGACTTGAGTGAAGAAACCGGAATGATTTTCATCCTATCTGAGACCCTATGACCGTTGAAGGGGAGGGGGAATATAAATTTGCATTGTCAGAAGCGGTTTATATAATAATGCATCAAAAACTAAGTAGATGGCAAAGTTTGATAGGAGCAGGATATTGTTTTCTTGTAAATTCGTGATCGATTTTGTAGAGCGAAGTATGCAGAGAAGGAAATGTGTATAGTGAATAAATATCTGATGTGATTACACAGCTCTAAACTCTTCTTGCATCTACAGGTCCAGATCTCAGAGCTCTTCAAAGGGAAAATTTTAATATGGAAGCAAAGAGGATAGAACTGAATTTTTGTTAAATGATATATATATGCTAAAAAGTTTTTCTTCTTTAACTTTTTATTAGACCTTCCACCTTCTATGATACACTTCTAGAATGGTCAGATTTCAACATTTGGAAAGAAACACATACGATTCATTTAGTTTATAGAATCGTATGAACATATTTCAACTACCTGAGAGCATAAATAAAGTCAAGGTACAATTGAAGAAGCATTGAGGGAAAACATGCCAAAAAATTGTGCCCCTCATATATATATATATATATATATATATATAAAACTTAAAATTCTATCTTTAATTGTCCTTTTATAATCTCCTTTAAACAAGATTTCTAATTCAGTCTTATTCTTTTTCATATATATACCTGCCTCAGTGTACCATTCTGAACAACTCCAAACTTGGAGAATTCTATCATTCAGATTTCACTTTCAAAAATCACCTCTTTAACGAATTCTCGCTGACCAAACATTTCTTGTTGATTGGTTATTACCAAATTCAACCAGAAACTCCGGTTTTCACCGATGTTTGAAAGAATATTAGGAAAAACACAACTTCTGGAATTCAGTTAACACTTTTGTACTTGGTAGTTGACCCATGGGGTTTATCTCCGTAAACATTCCATCAAGCATATATCCCCCATGAGGAAGACAATGGTCTCTTTTACGAATCAGCTTCCTGAGACTGACGTGCTATCATCTCTAAATCATCCTAGAGTATTACATTAGCTCCATGCATAAAAAGAGGTCAAGGACGTATTTTATGATTACATTATGTGTGCGTGTGTAAGTTTAGCAACATCGTCATTGAAATTTGGCATGACAGCCGTGAATAAACCAAATTGACTTCAGAATTTTCCTTTTCACACTGCAAGGCCAGGTTTCCTATCAATAGTATTAAAGTTCTCTTCTACCACGTCATCCTAGTGTAATCCGGGTCAGTTCTACACTTGAAAAGTACGATAGTATTAAAGAACACTTATCCGAAACAAGTTTGAAAGTACAGCAACATGCATCATACCCAGTTAAAAGTACATTTAAAGAATTGAACACATTAATACAGCTAAATTCGTACGCGTCTTAAAAGAAAATAGAAGAGACTTAGCAATCATTTGTAGTCTTCGAATTTTCAGAAGCATTTATTAGAGAGTGGGCTATGAACTAGTTTATTAAGAAGAGCAGTCATCTGTTTTAAATCCTTGTTTGGTGTGAATCCTTGGCACCGGGTTCAGAATTCAGCGACAAATACATTTTTCACTGCTAATATTTTTGAATCATTAGAAAATTTTAAAAATATACCATCCTTCTAAAAATAAGCTAAAGTCTTTGTGGTCTTTTTTTTTTGGTACTCAGATGCTTTTCGGACATAGGGTAAGTGTCCCAAATATCGCCTACCCTAACTTTTTTTCGACATTTCATCCACTTTTTAGTTTCTGATTAGGCTGGAAACTCAAAGAACATCCCTAAGAACTATTTCCTTAGGTATCCTGAGATCAACCAGCTCCAAAACCAGTGCCAGTTTAAGTTATGTAGCTAAATTGGAAAAATTGAAATTTCCAGTGAACTCCAGAGCGGTTCCTAATATCTCCTATCTCTGTTCCTCTTACCACCTACCAGGCGGAATTATGAGAACCTGTTAAAAAGCGTTGCTATCAAAGTCTCTGTTTAATGCACTTTCAAATGGTATAAGCAAAATTAGAATTTGGATGCACCTATCTGATCATTCACTGGATTCTGATTCTTTGGAGCCAAAGTTTACGAAGACAACATCCAAAACAACTTCAGACGCCATAGAGTTTCTGTTGTCAGTGATAAGAGCATTGTCGCTACCGCCGCTGTTAGTACAGACCCAGAACTAAGAAGTTACTGCATTTTCTCATACATAGCGCGAATCATACTTTAGAAACATGAGTAGGCGATATTAGACACAGGGGCGATATTTGGGACACCTACCCTAATAGTGGTCAATTTATTGTGAACAGTGACTCTCTAGCAGCCTCAATGGGACTGATTTTATGCAAATCGGTCCCACTGTTGCTGCTGAGAGCGAGTTTGGTATAAAAAAAGGATTGAGGGACAATAGTAAAGATAGTTTAAGTGTATTGCTTGTGAAGGAATGGGTAGAAAACGCGATTTAACGGACTTTGAAAGTAGAATGATTGTGGGTTCTAGAAGCAGAAGCGAGTATCAGCGATACTATATCACTTTTGAAGTATTAGAGAGAAGCTGGTGTTGTTGTTTACAAAGAGTGAGGTACCAAACAGACACCAGGCATCAAAGTAATGCTTGTGGTCTTCATAGGCTACTGGATGCTCGAGCTGGAGGAAGGGTTTTTAGGCTAGTCAAGTCCAACAGAAGTCAAGTACAACAGCTAACAACAAGTACAATAGCTTGTCAAGTACAACAGCTAACCAAACAACTATGTCTAATTATAGCTAACCTTAATCAGGAACCAACTTCAATAGCCTCTCAACGTACTGTTCAACGCACACTACAACGTATCGGGCGTGGAAGCCGATGACTTGTGTGAAAGCATTTTGTGTCTGAAGCTAACAAGATGAAACGACTCCAGCTCGTACAGGATCACGACGATTGGACAGTAAAAGAATGGGAAAGGGTAATGTGGTTCGATGAGTCACGTTTTCAACTAACACCATGCAGATGGCGGGATGCGAATAGAGAGAAAAGAGAATGAAAGCACGAGCTCTAAGTGCCTTGCCACAACACTTCAAAATGGTGGAGGCAATGTTATGACTTAGGAATGCTTTCCTGGAATGTTTAGGCCCTTTGAAACCCTTTCAGGGGCGCTGTTCGCACAGTTCAAACGCATTTTCACGATTTTTTTAAATGAAAAAACATCTTGAAATATTTTTCAATTAAATCGTGTGGAAGAATGTCTGAATACCAAAAAAAGCATTCAAATTTTATCGCTGACCAAGGACATCCAGTTATGTTAATGGTTTACCCCACTAGAGCTGGATACTTCCAGCAGGACAATGTTCCATTCCATAAATCTGACTTTGTGCAAAAATGGTTTGAAGACCGTAACGGAAACCTCACCTTGCTGAGTTGGCCTTCAAAATACCGAGATCTCAATCCAGTTCAGTATTTGTGGGATGAGGTCGAAATCGGCATCAGGCAGCTGGATCTAGAACCATCATATCTAATAGCGCATACAGATTGGTACAGAGTTCTCTGCATCTGCCAGTGATTTATGTTCCTCTCTGTACTCTGTATATGCGTGGATCTCCTCCTCTGGCGGTCCGATACATAGCATCAAAGGAGAACCCGAGGTCCCGGGGGTCAAATGGTGACAGTGGGGGCTGGGGACACTAGATCAAAAAACACGAGGGACCTTGTGGGCTTGAATGGGGGGGGTTCTAAATGGGGGAATATCTGGAAGACACGTGTTCATTGGAATGGGGGTGGTTCTAAATACCGTGTCTAAAGTTACCGTGACTAATGTGATGACAGGAGTCGGGGATCTGCAGGCAGAGAACTCTGTACCAATGTATATGCACCATTAGAGAAACGGAAAGTTCACCGGATATGGTGTCAGATTCCTCAAATCACTAACATCTCAAAGCGTCCATAACAAAGGGAATCACATCAGTATTGAGAGAAAAAGTGGTCTAATGGGGTACTGAGTAGGTGGTCATAATAAATTGGCCACTCAGTGTATATGCGTATCTAGGTGTGTGTATGTAAAAAAATGTCTATGCTTATTGACACATCAGACGCAAGTTTATAGTCTATAGACCGTTTCGGCGTCGGAACTACGTATAAAGGAACTACGTATAGACTACATGTAAAGAGTTAACGTACATAAATATGACATTCCCATCTGTGGATAAAATAGATTTACAGAAAGATTTAGCAATGTGAAAAGAATGCTAAAAACAAAAGTTTAATACCTGAAAATAAAGTACAGTATCATGAAATGCTTCTCAAGTCATGCCGCTACGCTATTTAATTTTATAATTCTTCACTTGCCGTATTACTTTTTTTATATTTCCTATTTACTCCTATGCTCATCAGCCATCTCTCACCCTTAAGTTTCGCTATTCGTCAAGCTTATAAAGATCATCATCGCATGCACAGCGAGTAACTAACCGCCAACAGTCAGAACAAATGAAACAAACCCCTTTATTTGCGAATAGTTGCGTGAGGGCCAATCCTCTCTATATCATACACGAGCACGTCTTACGTTAGAGTTGTGATCTCCGCTAGCTCCCGTAAATCATATCCCGATGAATTATCTGCAGTGCTGATCGAATCTTCAAAATGCCGGCCACGTGACGGAGCCGTGCCGGCAGCAACTGTGAAAATTCGTGGCCTGGTCAATAAGAAGATTGTATTCATAATTGCAGCTGTTTACAGTGAGATAAGCCGATTACGATTGGACTTTGCTATGCATATAGCCCATCGCATATACTCGTATATATAAACATGCATATCTGCCTGATTATATCTATATTACCTGCGTATATATATATATATATATATATATATATATATATATATTGTTCTAAAATGAACATTCTTCGCCTGACATCGAAGATAAACATTTCGAGCCTCGTTTTGAGTCCACATCCGTAATTTTTGAAGTCTTAAGTTAAAACCTGAAAAGAAAAACTAGAAGCGCAAATAATGAACGCTTTGAATAAAGAATAGACAAATAATTTGACTTTTTCTTTCTATTTTGCCTTACAAATCGTCGACAGTTTAAAGCTGTCCTAGAATATCTTCTTTAGAGCAGATAGACAAACGCAATAAGCTAATTAATATCATTATTATTTTGTCTAATGCGAAGGCATTTGTCTTGAGACATTCGCCTTTTATTATTTACCGCGAAGTCTTGCTGGCTACTTTATTGTGGGATCATCATTTAGGAGAGCCAGCATTGCTACCTACGAGGGGACAGCATGTTAACGATCAAGGCATATTTGGGATTTGAACCCAACCCCACTCACGAGGTTAAACACTATACCATGTGGGCGGTCCTAATCTAATTATTGTTGATACTCCTTATTACATTCAATTACAAATACCCGAAACATTACCATGTAGTTGGTCTAAAAGAATAACACATACAAGTTATTATTTTAGCATGCAACACTCTGCCACCTCTGAGGCAGTAGTAATATTGTAGTTTGTATCTTCTTTGTGAGATGATTCGCAGGGAAATTATTCCGTTAATGTATTCAAATGTTCAATTCGTGACTTTTGATATTGCAGCCAAATAATTGAATATGTTCGGACATATGGAAATCAGTTTTCAAGGGTTGATTTGCAGGGTTCAAGCTAGTAAATCGTTTATTTTCACCGTTCCTGTTGCAAAATACCTTAGGGTATATCTGCAGCAGTTAGAATCATCACATTTCTGGTTCTTTGGCAGATATTTTTGGCTTTATAAGAAAACTCTGCGAATAAACGTGAGATTATCATCAAAATTTGCACCTCAGATAGGTGAATCTGAAGACGAATTTGCGCAAGTACCCTACTGATTGGATCTCCTCCCATTAACTTCGCTAATCTCTTTCAGATAAAAGATACAAAATGTTGATTATTAATTTATTAGTATAAATTATCAATTTATTTTCCTTCAGCTTATTAAATATTTTTTTTATAACGGTCCATCCTGATTAATTTTCAGGAGCTGGAAGCTCCGAAACTATAACCTGCCAGGGAGTGAACTGAACCTCCATCCTTTACAGCCAGGTATACTAATCTGTAACTGACGTCACATAGTGACTAGTCCGAGTCAAGCTGTTGTAATGGCTTCTCGGGAAGTCACGAGAGGAAAGTCACTTAAAGATCACGGACAAATAAGATTTGCTGCCTAAATTTGGTCAGCGCGACCGTCTTTGCTATCAGGGTATACACGCACACACACACACACACAAGATATATATATATATATATATATATATATATATATATATATATATATATATATATATATATATATATATATATATATGAGATGTCCCGAAGAATGGTCATCTCATGTAATAGGAGCTTACATCGTGGCCGAAGATAATAAAAGTCAGATTCACGTAGAAAGAATTTATTCCTTGAAGTCAACTACACATCTTACTTGCACATCTTACACATCTTATATATATATATATATATATATATATATATATACATACATACATACATACATACATATATATATATATATATATATATATATATATATATATATATATATATATATATATATATATATATATATATATATATATATATACATACATACATACATACATACATATATATATATATATATATACATATATATATACACACACACACACACACACATATATATATATATATATATATATATATATATATATATATATACACATATATTATATATATATATATATATACATGTATATATATATATACACACAGGATAATCAGGATATTAACGTATTATTTAAAAAATTTGGTGCCTTCGCAAGAAAAAGTGGCATTCCTGTTTCTGAAATATATATATCCTGAATATATATATATATCCTGATATATATATATATTCTGAAATATATATTTCTGATATATATATATATATATCCTTCCCTATTTGTTTATGTCTTCCCCTTTAATTATGTCTTCTCTATTTGTTTTGTACTCCAAAATTTCATAAAAACCCTGTAAAATTTCGTTTTATATGTAGCAATGTAAAAAGTATTGGCAATAATTTTAATCTGAGGTTTGAAAAATACCTAAAAAAGGATTCTAAATGTGTTAAAATATAAGTACAAAAACAGTTTCTGGATAATTTATAATAGTATAGAACTTGTGGCTAGTCTGGGTAACGGTTTTCAAAATATCAACTCAATACACACCTATGATTTTGAAAACTTATTTACGAACATACCAATTGCAGCTTTGAAAAATGTCCTAATACAACTGTACGATGACGTCGGGGAGGATTTGACGGATGTTTGATCTACTTTATTTTACGATCTCTGCAATTTCTGTTTATTTAATAACTTTGTTAAGGTCGGAAAGGATATTTTTTTGCAAACAAATGGAATAGGCATGGGAAACTAGTTACTCCAGTACTGCAGCCAACCTATTTTTATTTTATTATGAGCATGCATACAATATGTCGGATTCTGTTAGTTTGGATTTAAAGATTTTTCGTTATATTGATGATCTTATTATTGTTAATACGCCAGACAATTTCAGATTAGAGAATATATATCCAGACTGCCTTACATTAAAAAACACAAACGAAGGCTCTTTTAACGCGGACTTCCTAGATATTGCTTTCGAAATAAAAAACAGTTTTTTATATATGTCAGTATACGATAAAAGAATAACGTTCCCTTTTAAAGTAATATCATTAACACACTGGTCATCAAACATTGCGATGAGAATCTTTATCAACATTATCTTATGCCAGATACTAAGATTTTGCAGAATATGTAATTCTAAAGAAGCTATTAGTAAGCAATTTTTTTATTTTCAAGGCGAAACAATATTATGATAATAGCATACCGTTGGACTTTTTAGAATGTTATATTGGGTCGGCCGCTACTAATTTGGATATTCCACTGCACACGTAAAGAATATGAATGGCCCGGGTTAAAGCCATTGGACGCCCGGGGCAGGATGACTGCTGACGTATGTGATGGAACGACCGCACGTGTACTGGCTTACGCATATAAGATATAGACGGATATGTTCATCGTTTCTAAGTCGTCTGTTCTTTTGTACGAGCTCTGAAGCCTGGATAGGAAGATTTCTATTTTAACGAAGTTTATTCTGGTATGACTTCTCTTTTTTCGTTTATTTGCAAGTCTACAAGTGGTACCGTGCGGTGGTGCTCATATTTCTTTTATAAGGGGTTATTTTGTAGCACCTACCTACGACCGTCGTGTCATAACAATTTCTTTTAGTTTTTTTGTCATCTGATTCAGCCATATTAATTATAAAAGTTTTTTTTTTTTTTTTTTAAATATGACACCATGGCGAAACGACTTGTGTTTGATTATGTTTCTTTGCTTTACCCACGGCTGATGAGCCAAGCAAAGACAGATGATTTTCTTGATATCTTTTTGACTTTTTTCAGTCTAATTGCTTGACTTTTTGTCTTTTGGGTGTTCATTCACCTATATTTCTATCTTTGGGTGCTAATGCATCTGTGTTTTTGTGGTTGGCTACTGGCTGGTTGGATGAGCATTTCTCTGACTTCTATGTCATGAATTGGCCACCTAGAAGCTCATACTTAAATCCTATTGAGCATCTTTGGGATGTTTTGGAACAAGGCGTGAAAGGCCATCACACAGCACCAAAGAACCTTACTGAATTATGGACAGCTTTAGCCAATATTTGGCAAGCCATTCCAGTGGAACGTTTCCAGAAACTTGTTGAATCTATGCCTCGTCGTGTGGCAGCCGTTATCAAGGCCAGAGGAGGCCCAACTCGTTACTAGGTAGGTATCCCTAGTTCAGTGGCACTTCAGTGTATATATATATATATATATATATATATATATATATATATATATATATATATAGAGAGAGAGAGAGAGAGAGAGGGAGATAACTTGTTTTCCAAAAAATGTATATTTTCCCATGTGGTCTTTCGTTAGGTAGTCGATTGAATTGAATCAGGGTTAATATCTCATCAAGTGACCTCGAATCACCCCTCCTCCTCTGCAGTCATCCATGAACCTTCCGACGCCCCAAACAAAAAGGGCCCCTCCGGAATGGGACCCCTCCCTCTCCACATCCGCATCCGCCACGCGAGGGAAAGCGAAAGCAAAGCTTTGGTGGATACAGACAAACGAGAGCGATCTGGGCGACACTTGTCGCTCCTATTTTGTGCAACAAGCAGATTGGGCGAAAGGAAACCCTAGCACCGTGTCATGCACTTGTAAAGGCTTTGCTCAACAAAGTGTCCCGAGGTAGAAGTTTTCAGATAGTGTGTATATATATATATACACGCACACACATTTATACATACATATACATATATATATATATATATATATATATATATATATATATATATACAGGTAACCGTCCTATAACACGGTAGATAGGTTCCTAGAAAATGGCGTGTTGCGTGAGACCCAGAGCCAGTGCAAAAAGGGGGTTACGTTCCGAAAACTTATTAAAAACAAACTTTTTTTTTTATAAATTCCATATAAGCAACTTAATTTTTATTAAATATATAAATGTATGTATATTGTAGAAGTGAAAATGGTATAATTCCCCACGGTGTGTGGCCAATAAAGAATGTATTATAAAGGATGCAGAGGCAGGGGTAAATACAGGATTGTAAACCAATAAAAAATAGAAGAATAGCTCTCGGCGTGGCCAGTGATTCTAAATTTTACAAGGGAGTCTAAATTTTACAAGATGGATGGTCGTTATTTTATGGCCCACAGCAAAAACGTCAGATGAGAAGGGTCAAAGTTGTTTTGCAAAATAAAATTATGTTAGGGGAGGTACTTCATAGACTATGGACAGAGGCGACAGAGGCGGTGTAATAAAGAACCAATTGGGGTAGGAACCACTGAAAGAAAAACAGCCCACTGTCCAATGAAAGTGAGGGGCGTGCCAGAATGGCCCCCCTGTAAACGGACAACAGCTCCGCTAAGGACGGAAGGATTTGAAAAAGAAGGAGACGGATTTTAGATTGGGTTCCTGAGAGTTAGATGTCAGGCACTCTCGTCTGCCCCATAGCCTTGGAGAAGTGCGAATATCCCGCCAAGGTGTTCCTACACTGGAGATGATACTGGGTCCCGGTCGCCGATGCTACGATCATCGCTGCATACATCCGTTATAGTAAGTGTCTCCCCAATAGACTCTAAAAATAGTATTTGACTCTATAGTTTGCCTCTGCTTCTGGGTTCTCTATGTCAAAATTGTTAATATGAAACGGATTGTTATATTAATAGCTCTGACAAGTTAATTGAAATTTGGGTTATCAAATAAATGTATGTTTAAGGTCAATGCGTTGTATTCCTTGCTTGTTCCAACCGATGCATGCATCCATTGTTTCTAGATAATTAACACCTATATATATTACAAAACGTAAAGAAACAAAAAATATTATTTTCATTTAATGCGACCTTAATTTAATAAATTTCATCCTCATCACTGCTCAGTACAATCAAACGAGAACGTTTTTGTGGTTGAACGATAGTACCTTCACTTTCAGAGCCTTTTTCTTCATTTAGATTTTTTGCACCTTCTATCCTCTTTAAAAAATCTGTAACTTTGGTTTGTTTGCTAGTTCTTACAAGGTCATTGTAGATTTCCTGGTATGGAGATGGACAATTTTGCAGCTCCCTTTTGAATTTTCGGCTTCTTTCAGCGGAAGGGTCTGCATTCAGGAAAAATGATTCAAGATTTTCAGCTAAGCTTAGGCCTTCTTGTAATTTTATAGAGTTACAAATGAATAAATTATAATTCGTTTATACATTTTCATGTAAAGCCGCTATAGTTCATTATTCCTTCCCGTCATTATTTTAAGGTAATTTAGTTTTAAATATGTTAAACAAAAATCATGTTATCTAGTGCTACAGAAGTGCAGTATTGTACAAAGGTTTTCGTAATTTATTTTCGCGTTAGAGCGAAAACGTGTTGTAAGATGCCGTGCTGTAGGAGGGCTACCTGTGTATATATGTATATATGTATATATATATATATATATATACAAATATATATATACATATATATATATATATATATATATATATATATATATATATATATATATATATATATATATATATATATATATATATATATATATATATATATACAAGGAAAGGTAGGTAAATATAAGCAAACACATAAAAATAAATAATCGCATAAGACAGTTGACTAGATTTTTTTTATAGTGTAATATACATTTTCCCACAAACAGTCGTTTAATAGATTATAGATATTTCATCATTGTTTAAAATCTAGGTTTATTCCGGTTATAATCTTAATTAAATCTAGTTATTTCCATTACTGACATGTATTAAAAGCACAAGAACAACAAAAAATCAAGGTACCATTACATGATACTTTTATTAAGCATAATCTTTGAGCATCAGAAATCTAGCGTTCCCAATCAAGTAAATGCAGACTATAGATTTAATACTGGAAGTAAAGATTCCTACGTTCATCAAAATAATTTGATGAATATCCTTATTTGTAGTTATTTGTAGTTATTTATAACAAGCCAAATTAGTCTATTATTATCACGCTCCCTAAGTGGTTGAATGTAAGCATGCGAGCTGGAAGAAATGATTTCATAAAGCATTTTATGTTGCTGAAACTTTCATTCTATAAACTAGTTCTCAACATAGCCGTGCATAACAGTCTGGGAATTGAGAAATGGGCGGACAAAACACGAAAAAAAAATGAGAGAAATATAAAAAAAAATAACTGCTTAAAACAATGAATTTTTGTGATAAGACAAAGAAAAATATAAATTAGCAATTTCTTTTCGTTTAAACACTTTTCTGAAATCTCTTTAAATCTGTTTGACACAGAATGGATTTTAAACTCTCACTTTTAAAACGTATGCAATAACATGCTTGAATAGTTTGAACTTAGATGGTGGCTTTTCGTGATATATCCTTACTCGATATCATCGCTCGAGTGCTCGCATTATATTAAGAAAAAAAATGAAGTGGAGTTATGAGAAACCAGAAGCCATCTAAATAAAAACAGAAAGTCGTTCATATTTTATGTAAAAGAGCTTATTTTCACAGTGGATTTTTTTCTCATTTGAAAGAAAAAAAATCATAGAATGAAGAAATATGTTTCATACTTAAAATGTTTCAAAGTGATTTAAAAAATTGTAACATTAGTGAAAATTCTTTTTATACGAGACCGAAAGAGTTGTGAAAATTTTTCTGCCTAACCAATATTGAATATATATATGTATGTATATATATACAAATATATATGTATATATATATATATATATATATATATATATATATATATATATATATATATATATATATATATATATATATATATATATATATATATATATACATATACATATATACATATATATATATATATATATATATATATATATATATATATACATATACATATATACATATACATATTTATATATATATATATATATGTATATATATATTATATATATATATATATATATATATATATATATATATATATATATATATATATATATATTAAAAAACTAGTAATTTCTTAATTCAACACTCTTAACATTTAAAAACTATTAATTTCTCATTTTACTATTCAAAATTACATACCCCTTTTTTAATCCCTTAAAACATTTAATTCCGTTTGGGCATTCGCGTTAAATTCCATTATTACAGCCTTCGGCAAAATCATTCAAGATGGCTGTCTTTTTTAACTAAATGGACGCAGCGCGGCGTCAGTACAAATTTAAATCAGTTCTGCACATCAACAACAACTTTAAACCAATCAGCTATTAAGACACACCCTTTAATCACGTGATGGACTGACGTTTATATAATGCTTGTTACCCGGAAGTAGGACGGATTTCTGTATTTTCTCTTGCTGCATCCATACCGACGGATCGGTCGGTGATCTCAATAAAAATGTAAGCCGAAAAGTTGTATTTTGATTTGTGTCCGAGGGTGGAGATGAAATGCGGGAATGGAAGTAAATATTTGTGATGCACGGCCGGGCGACAAGTCATCGATGTTAACCTCAATTAGATATGCCACTCAGCCTTTCATTCGTCGGCCCGCGCCAGTGCTATTACATGTGTGTGTGTGTGTGGGGGGGGGGGGTTCACCCTGTCTTCCTGTTAGTGTGGTCACATGAATTTGGTTGATCGAGTGAGCATTTTTAAAGTTTCGAAATTAGGGAAAGGAAGGTACACACCCCGAATCACGACACTGTTGTATTTATGGTACAATATAAATGTTGTTACAAGTCTTGTATATATAAAAAAACTGTGAAGAAACATGTCAGGGGTATATTCTCAAGAATTTGCCGGTTGGTAATAAATTTGATGACATTTTTCACGTTTCAGCTTCTCAGAAGTTATAGATTTCGCAAGAATTCATGAAGGATAAAATGGAGTAATCTCCGCCTGCTTATAAGGAAAATATATCTTAAAGGTATCATCTTAAGGGGTCAGGTACCTTTTAAAGACCAAGAGATTCGACAAACATATTCTATTTTCAATCACCAGTAGTTTCTAAAATAATTTATTAAAAATATGCAAATTTAACTGTGAGTTAAACACTCTTTCTTCTTTATAAATTGCACTCAATTTTCTCTAGCTTGAAGAGAAATTTTTTAATTTTTTAAAATTTTAACCATTGTTTTTTTCGTTGTTATGTGATTGCGTGCATATCACCATAACAATTGGCTAGAATACCATGAAATTTTATGCATGATCAATATAAACATGTATCATTAAAATGACGAACAATTATGTCATTCCTACCATAAAAATTTGAATTACAATAAAATTTATTAAAAAATTTCTGAAATAAAAAAAAAATTAATTTTTTTTCCTCTACGAATAACTAAAAATTTTGATTTAAATGTTCATCATTTTAAAGATATATTATGCAACTTAATTTTAAAATTTAAAAAATATGTATATTCATTAATATACGGACGCAAGTCTGCGCGCAATGACATAAAATTGAAAAAAACAATGGTTCAAATTTTTTTAAAAATTAAAAATTTATCCCCAAGCTAGAAAAAATTAAGAGCCTTATTTATAAAGAAGAAAGTGTGTTTAACTCGCAGTAAAATTTGCATATTTCTTAATAAATTATTTTAGAAACTACTGGTGATTGAAAATAGAATATGTTTGTCGAGTTTCTTGGTCTTTAAAAGGTACCTGAACGCAAGGAGTATTGAAAAGATACGCATAAAGCAGTCTACACCTTATTATTCGTCTAATATAGATATGGCGAGCGTGATCCTCAAACCATATCAAATTTTTTCTCATGGTGATTGCTCAGCTCAAGGGATTGCGTCAATACAGCAAGCAATAGCAACTTCGTTGCAAGGTGAAGTATGCCTATAGGTAGATCATTGACGATTCCATATTGCAAATCTTCAATTAGTTGTTGTAATGGCCAGTTTTTTTTCCCACAGTCAATTAGTTAGTGAGTGCAATTCTTCCAAAGCATGGAACACTGCCACTGATAAAGTTTTGTCGGCTACGGGACTGTTTGGACTCGAAGTCTTGTAGGGATGACAAAGTGCAAGGAAAATGCCCTCTTGGAAGGAGCACAGTTGCAAAAGTATTTACTTCCAGTTCGTCTTGTAGGAAGTTGCACAATTCTCGGGACACACGAACAACTGCAGTAGAAGAAAAGCCTGAAATGTTGAAAGTCGCAGAAATATTGGAGTAAGCTCGTCTAGTACTGGCTATCATGCCGCTTTTGAAATTACTCCAATCGTTGTTTAACCACCTTGAACAGGCCATGTGCTATAAATTAATTGTTTAAATACCCTTTTGACTGCGATCATAAATCTTTCGGTTACAAGTCTTTCAATAAGTGGTGTCCAAGCAACTACAGAAGGTGGACCCAATAAAGAAGCCATTCGATGATTATAGACAAATAGTGAGTCGAGATTTAATTTGATAAAGGAATGTTCATTTTCGGGTAAGATCTGATGCAATTATTTAAATTTTTCTTCAAATTTTTCTCTTATGATAACACGTGAATCAAATCTTTGAAACACATGAATATAAATAAAAAAATTTCGCTACGGAAAATTGAGAAAAACATTTGTAATAAATTAACACTACCATAAAATACAAAAAAAAAATTTAGTTAAAATCATAATAATTTACAAGTGTACATCTTATTAAACAATGACGAGAACGAAATACACCGATGTACAACTTCTCCTGCTATCAGAAAAGTTGCTTCAGTTAAAGTACACGTAATGTAGGGAAATGTCCTTAAAATAGTAATATATAATAAATGCCAGAGTAAAAAATTAAATAATCAATCTACAGACATGACCATAGTATGCTCCCAATTTAAATACATTTGTAAATATAAGGTATTTTGAACACACCGTTTTGTTAAAAGGTATTTTATTTTAGCAAAAATGACGAACTTGAGCTGCACCCCCCCCCCCAATATATATATATATATATATATATATATAATAAAGTTGTCTAGCTATATTAAAATTATTGTCACATGGCTTTTAGGTAAAATAGAAGTAGATATCAAGTAAAATGAGAAAGATAAAGGCTTGAGTTTCATGCTGTTACAAAACAGAAGAATAGGCATTTTGTGAAAAAGAATGGTGTTTTGAAACTAGGCAGATACCGTAATATCTTATCTAAAAGAATGATTTAAAGGCTCTCGTCCCTTTTCAATTTCTTTTTTTTTTCTCCCAATTCTCATCATGTTCTAATTTCGTAAACATTGCCACTTGATCTACGCTAAAATGAATTATAGGCCGGACCACACAGGAAACATCAATCTTCATAGACATTGCGTAGGCCGGGATCCATCTCTGGCGGGCTGTTTATCAGTGACCCATCGACACCGTGATGAAGGGACCCATTCTCCTTGATTAATTCGCCTCTCTTCACTTTTGTTGAAAATTCCCCACAAATTCAGAGCCGCCACCTGGTGGCAGATCAGTCTCTCTCTCTCACAGCGTAATGAGCTGACTTTGTGAATGAGACACTCTCTCTCTCTCTCCCGAAGAACTTAATTACGGACGTGATTTGCGATTCCGGAATGATTTATGACCGCTTAATAACATACCTATTCAGACCACGATAGGGTACGTATAGGGCATTAAGTAGCGAAAAAAGATGGACTCCCTTTAATGTGGTCCACTGAAGGTAGTTTTTAGATAATGAAGGGATAGCCTTTAGCTTCGGGTTACAGCACGCGACTGACTAGGAAAAAGGGCTACTACGAGAAATTCTCGAAGCGAGACGATCAAAGAATTTGTCGAAAAATTTATAAGCCACGCCCTCGAAGGAGGAGCCCCTAAAGGCAAAAAATGAACTCAGCTCCGAAGGAGGTCATGGACCTAGGTATTAGGACGATTCAAACTTGCTTCATGTGCTTATCGGGAGTAACATCTTACATACTTTTGTATTTTGTTTTTTTTGTCACTGGGCGAGCGAAAATTCCTTATCACGGAAATATGCTGTACTGAACAGCGACCAACAATAAATTGCCCTTTTGAATAAATCTTGATATCATTTTTTTAAAGTCATGCCAAGTTTAGAGTAAATATAGTTGCAATATAATAATATTAGAAGACAAAAGTACAAAAGACATCACAATAGGATCACAGTGAAAAATATTATCAATCTATGACCCATATATTAATAGGTGGGCCGTGGCGGCCTTGTGGTACAGCGCGCTGGTTTTCGGTGCTGAGGGTACTCAGATCGAATCCTGGCGAAGCGCCACTAAAATGCCTCCGTTTGTGTCGTCCCTTCATAGGGGTCAATACTGGTCTGCCTATATGGCGCCCCCATAATAAAATGGCCAGCAAAACTGCGGTGAATTATAGGCGAATGTCTTCGCGACAAGTGCCTCCGCATTGAAAAAAAATATATATATATATATTAATAGGTAATCGGTGCCCCCAGCAGAGGATACGTCAACTGGTGGTTGGAGAATCGAATGCGGTATTCGGTTTATTCATTCACCACTAGCACTGGACAATCGAAAATAATTTTTTCACTGAAATATGCGGTATTCGGTTTGTTCCTTCACCACTAGCACTGGACGATCGAAAATAATTTTTCCACTGAAATATGCGGTATTCGGTTTGTTCCTTCACCACTAGCACTGGACGATCGAAAACAATTTTTTCACTGAAATATGCGGTATTCGGTTTGTTCCTTCACCACTAGCACTGGACGATCGAAAATAACTTTTTCACTGAAATATGCGGTATTCGGTTTATTCATTCGCCACTAGCACTGGACGATCGAAAATAATTTTTTCACTGAAATATGCGGTATTCGGTTTGTTCCTTCACCACTAGCACTGGACGATCGAAAATAATTTTTTCACTGAAATATGCGGTATTCGGTTTATTCATTCACCACTAGCACTGGATGAGCGAAAATAATTTTTTTCTCTGAAATATGTGGTATTCGGTTTATTCATTCACCACTAGCACTGTACGAGCGAAAATTATTTTTTCACTGAAATATGCGGACTTATTGTTAGAACAGAGACTAACAATAAATTGCCCTTTTGAATAAATCTTGATATCCTTTCTGTAAGTCATGCTAAATTTAGAGTAATACAATTGTGATACAATAAATTTAAAAGACAGAAGTATAAAATACATCACAAAATTTTCACACTGCAAAACATTACCAATCTTTGACCCATATACCATTAGGTAATTGGTGCCCCCCTGCAGAGGATACACCAGCCGGCGGTTGGAGAATCGAATGCAGCATTCGGTTTATTCATTCACCACTAGCCACCAGAAATTATATACCGCAGCGGGCAGACTCTTCGCGAGCCGCACACAATCTGCGCACGATTGCCCTCTCCCAGTGGAGTACTGATAATTTTTGGTTCTTTATTCAAATGAATCTTTCACTGTTATCTTAAACTATTAGTTAGAAATAGAAATTTAATTTTTTTTGATAGACCCCCAAATTTTATTGTTCTGTCAGTAAAATGGCAAAATTCTGCCAATAACTTGTGCTCCACTAATTTAATAAACTTAAATTAGTAGTGAAATTCGTCCATTATTCCCCCTTTTTTATGTACATGTGTAGTAATGTGTTTATTTTTTAAATAAAATTAAAGATGTTAAGAGGGAAAAAATTGCCATATTTTAAATTTACATTTTTCAGGTGTAGTCTTAATGGAGTATATATATATATATATATATATATATATATATATATATATATATATATATATATATATATATATATATATATATATATATATATATATATATATATATATATATTGAGGGTTATAAGGTATGAAAATCCAGAGAGTGCGTTAGGCACTTTTTGTATAAATAAATAAATAAATAAATATATATATATATATATATATATATATATATATATATATATATATATATATATATATATATATATATATATATATATATATATATATATATATTAAGGACTGCCTACCAGACACTTCTGCATGTGTCAAAAATTACGTTTTCTGCTATGATAATAAATGTTGGAGCTGCAGATGAAATAAAATGATTGAATCAAGAGTCAAAGGACCATTGTTTTGTAAAGTGGAATGAATTTTTAGGCCATAAATGACAAAACTTTTCTTGCTCTTAAAAATGATTGTTACAAATGGATGAATTAAATAATTAATATTTTATGTTTAATTTTATTTCTGTCTATGCAATAAGTAATTTTTTTCCCTTTAATCATTTTGGATTTGTTCTGGCTCAAAAAACAAAAAAAACAAATTTTAAGTTAAGGGGATAGTGGACTTTCAAAATACGAAAAATCGGACAAAAACTGGAATTTTTTTTTGTATATTAATATTATTAAAATATGTAAATATTGGAATAAAATGCATTTAAAATATGCAGGGAAAAGTAAATGAAAACTTGGTGGCTTTAGAAATGCTAGCATTAAAGGTAGATCAAAAAACATCTTTTAAATGGCTTTTTCTCAAAATGAATAATTTCTAGATTTTCAAGTCTTTCAAATGCTCCTTGCGTCATAATTTTTGACGAAATTTTATAATATTTATAACAAAGACTCCTGCAATACATCAAAATGAAGTTATGTATCCATTTAAGGTTTCGACAGCATTCAGATTATCAAAGTTTAACTTAAGTGTAGAAAAGTACAAAAAATTCACGAAAATTCAGAGTACAAGCATAAAAATATTCCCTAAAAATTAACTATTCAACGAAAGCCCAAAGGAATACATAACTCTGTTCAAAATGTATTTATAAGCAATATAAAGGCAAAATTAAGGGGCGAAGTTAAAAATTGGATCGCAAGGAGCATTTAAAAAAATAATTTCAATTTTTTTAAATATAAAATATTTTTAAATATTTATAAAATTTTATAAGGTGTTTAATCTAATCATACTTTAATGAATATATATGCAAAATTCCATATCTCTGAGGTAAAAATTTCAATAATAGCTTTGTAATGTTCACCATCCCCTTAAGATATATATCCCATCATGCTAGGTTCATATTCCCTACAGATCTATATGGTTGGATTTCTCAATGCGACAGGTCGGGGGTTACTTCTACCGAGCTGACGATAAAATGACGATAAAATCGACAATTCGCAACGGCCAGGTAGTGAGATATTTACCAAGCGGACTCATCTGTTATACCTTGCTGAGGTACCCGTAACAAGGACAAAATCTAGGTCCAAGGCTATCAATACTCTGGAGATTTACATTTTTGTTTTATTGCCCACAAGGTTTGACATATTGGCTTATAAAAATAGCATTCTGATCAGGCCCTGAGTTAGAGACCCAGGGCCCCTAGGCACTTGACATTTGGGCCCTCACCATCTCGAAGTTATTTTGGAAATTTAGCAAATTAAATGCACTAGTACGGAACATATAATTTTTAATCGACTTTAATGACCATCAGAATAATACAGTCTATGTTACTATAGTTACGTTATTCTATAAAATTTACAGAATCATATGACGAACTCTGTTGCACGCAGGGCTGTAAGTTATATTATGAGCGCCCTGTTTTGGCAAAATGTAGTAAAAATATTTATTATAACATTATTTCCGATAAAGCTTTCTGATAAGGCAAGCCAGGCTTTTGAGCTAATGTAAAGCCACCGGGGCCACTAGGCTGGCTGGGCCCCTAGGCTGGCCGGGGCCTTGTAGGCCTAGGCAGAAATGCGGCACTGATTCTGATGTTTTTAAATACTTTATCGAGATAAAAACGTGATAAATCTATTTTTGTCCTAGCGTAATGTTACTGAAATGGAGAGAAAGTCATCACAATCTTCTACTTTCAATAAATAAAACTGAAGTTAATAATAAAAATTTCTATGCAAATTTTCAGCATTGAAATGTGGATAGTGATGTGTTCCGATGTCTCATCTATTATGTATCGCTGTCGTTGAAACCCACGGGGTTCCATGACTCTTCTTCTAGTACATCTGTGACATTCGCTTCTGCACATCGGAATGTCGCAGAAACTGGTTTACCCCGTGTTACACTCCCCTAAGTGCTTTATTTATGATTCCGTTCTTATCTTTTTTCATTTGTAGCACAATCCGAGCTACTAATCAACAATTCATCTCAACACATGTATACTTAATGATACATTCAGTGAAACCAGAAAACTTCTGTGTAAATAAACTTTTAGATGACTGTGAAAGCTTTTCATAAATTAGTATATAAAAAATTTTTTAATGCATGTTTCAGATGCGTGGAATTTATTTTTAGCTCTACACTCCGCGGGGAATGAGATATCGAAAGACCGCGAGATCTTTCGGTGAGATAAAAATTTTCAGCGGCCACGCCCTGTCACACTCAGGCAAGAATGGAAATTTATAATTGTCTCAAGTTTTAGAAAGAAACTGATATATTTTCATAACTCTCTACTACTAAAGATTTATTTTTTTTCTATCCATACAGAAAAGAAAATCCTTTTTCGATTTACACTGCTATTGAAAACTTTTGTAATTATCAGTGGATATTCTTTTTTTCATTCGTCTCGCATGCATCTCGCTGGAAATGAGGATGTATTCTCGATTTAGAAGATAAACTTAAAATATCTCTTTTTGGGTAATGTCTTTTTTATGTATTGTTGGGAAAATAAAAGATTTGTTTTTCTCTTGCAAATAAGGCTTTTACCCCATTCCTCGTGCAACCTGAGGCGCTTTTGTAGGTCCCGGGTTTTTCACGGACTGTTTTCATACTGGGCTAGTGGGTGCGTAGGTCATCAGACGCAATAATCGAGGAATACACGGCGTGTTTTAATCGTGATAGTGGATTACGCGTTACAAAGCCTGGATTCAGCCACTAAAACGCCAAGTATTTGGCCTTCCTTTTTTTTACTTCTACTTAATTAGAAATTTTTATATGTTTGGGAACATGTTTAATAAACAGGAGAGGAAAAGATTTAAAAAAATAAAGCACTTTTTTTTTAAAAAACTAATGCACGCTTGCAAATCAACACTTTTTTTTATTTATCTGTCTCTTGGAAGTCAGTTACCCATGCATGTAGGTGGAACCTTAAATAGTTTTATATCCGTGTCTGTTAATGATAATTTAAACTTTCCTTTGTGAAAAAGGAAATAGTCAAGAATATAAATGGAGTAGGATTTTTTTCCCGACAAAATTTTTATTGTATCCACTGCTGATATAATGAGAAAAGGTAAAAAAAATTTTATTTTTTAAATATTTTTACAAGCATTATTTATTGAAGTCCCTGAGGATGAATTAACTACTCTCATGCACTCAACTGTTAGGATTGATATCAAACATTTTTACTGGAAGCATCAATAGCAAGTCTCACATTAACAAGGCAAAACTCTTTCTAGCGATTTCAGTTAAAGACCTTATGTGTAATACTATACTGAATCTCATGGCTATTTTTGAAACTGTATTACTATATCCTCTTCTAGATTTTGTTACCTATATCTTTTAATAAATTAATAAAATCAGCAAGGAGTAAGTAGTTATATGAACTCAAATTTAACATGTTCCTGATATATATTCTACTTACATTTAATATTTAAAAAATTGAAAAAAACTAAAATTCTAACAAGGGTGACCCAAGTTCCTTATCTGATTCCCAAGAGCATAAAAAGGTTGGGAATCCCCGAGTTAATCAGTAGGCCGTTGTAAGTCAAGTAATATGTACAAAATAAACCAATAGGTTTGAAATAAAAAATGGGGAGAAATATCCAGGCATAATAACCCTATCTCTAGACTAGACTACTTAATTAGGATTTAGTATTAGCTTTTTTTTAAATGCGAACCGTGAAGTCGCATTTTGAAAACTATAACACAGCAGGTACATTTTACGAATCCACTTAACCTCATAACCGTGAATACCGCATTTTTTTTTTGTTGCATTTAGAGTACCGTTCGGAATGGTAATTGGAACATTTAAACTATCAAATGATCTCATAAGTCTGGGAAAGAATATTTGAGGTTAATAAAATTTTACTGCTTCTTCAAGGTTGGTTTCCCAACTCAGTTAATGAGCGGTATAGTTTAAAAATAATATGATATCTCGCAAACTAGTTATTCGCCTTTTATGACATTTTAACTAGTTAATATAAAGCTAAGGGGTGTAATTCCATGCACGATGACTCTCGCTATATATATATATAAATATACACATACAAACTGAGCTCAGAAAATAAGTCTCTCGGTTTGAATCACACTTGGGATGAACCGTGTAATAACATCCTGGTTCACAAACTGTCGTATAGTTGAAAATAAGTTCGTGGGGAAATGAATTTAAAAAGACTGTACAACCCCCTTGTTATTTAAAATTGAATTTTTTTTTTATATCTGGATATGAATTGTGCCAGAATGATGTGACATTTGCGGGAGATTTGTTGAATTTTTTTATTGTTTAAAACATTGTTTATTCTGAATGAGTATAGTTATTAAAGTTAAAAAAGAACTGTCATAAATAAATTACACAACACCATATAGTATAATACTGCTTTGATAGCCTCGCTGTTTTTAAGGGGATGGTGGACCCTTCAAAGCGATTTTTCAAATTTTTACTTCAGAGATATGAAATTTTGCATGTATATTCATTAAAGTATAACAATATTAAAACCCTTATAAAATTTTATAATTTTTTTTTATTTTTTAAATAAGAAAATTGAAATTAAATTGCTTTTTTTAAATGCTCCTTGCGACTCAATTTTTAAATTTCTCCCTAAATTTTGCATTTATATTGCTTATTAATACATTCTGAACAAAGTTATGTATTATTTTGTATTTTCGTTGAATAGTTAATTTTTAGGAAATATTTTTATGCTTGTACTCTGAAATTTCGTGAAATTTTTGTACTTTTCTACACTTAAGTTAAACTTTAATAACCTGAATGACCTCGAATCCTAAAATGAATACATAACTTTATTTTGATGTATTACGGAATTCTTTATTGCAAATTTCATAAAATTTCGTCAAAAATTATGACACGAGGAGCATTTTAAAGACTTGCAAATTTGGAAATTTCTCATTTTGAGAAAAAGCCATTTAAAAGATGTTTTTTTACCTACCTTTAATACTTACTTTTCTAAAGCCACCAAGTTTCAATTTTACTTTTCACTACATATTTTAAATGCATTTCATTCCAATATTTACATGTTTTTAAAATGTTAATACACCTCCCCCCCCATAAAAAAAAGAAAAAGAAAAAAATTCCAATTTTTGTTCAGTTTTTGGTAATTTAAAAGTCCACCATCCCCTTATTAAAACAAAAGCATATTAACCACCAATATCATTTACATCCACAGCAATCGTTACCATGGGGACAGGAAAAGTACGTAAAAGGAAATCAAATTGAAAAACAAAACCCCCAAATATTGTAATACCTACGCCTTACCATGCGTCAGATTATACCGGTCATATGTTACTCTTGGTCAGTTACCTCTATTTTATTATTCCAGAAAATTACCAGGCTTCTAGCCTGTATTCCCGCCTTCCCTATTTTAACGACATAAGAGTATATCCTCAACGGGTTGAATGCCAAGTATTTCGCAATCAATTAGCTAACTACCCAGTCACTCGAAAAGCGAGCTCGTCCACAGAAGTGTTTTTACCATTATCTCCATGATATATCTCCTCCGAAAAAAGTTTTAATTTTGCCTCTGAAACTACCAAACAATAAACAAACAAAATAAAAATTGTAAAGGTTTAAGAAGCAGACCCCCTTTTTATTGCATTTTTTTCTCCTCATTCTTCAAACTGTTGATAGTAATTGAGGAGCCCCACCCCCTGGAAGATGACCGGGATCGAACTTGAACGATAAAATTCTCGCTGAGCCTGAGATAAAAAAATAAAAAAAACTTCACGAAATCTCAATTTATGGCGCCAGTCATCGGATGTTGGCATCGAACAAGTTTATCGTCCTTCTGGTGTGTGAAGA
>OU015498.1:28084772-28207272 GCA_907164885.2 Dolomedes plantarius | reverse complement strand
TATAAATAATTTTCAAATTAGCATTTTTAAAAATTGATTTGAAAATTGCCGACTTCGATTTCTAAATTATTGCATAATTTTTCCACATAAAAAAAGTAGTCCAGAATTGCCCATTTTTCTGGTTTTAAAATGGAGAGTACCCTGAAATATACATATGACTGTAGTTTTATGAGTTTCCTATTGATATTTTAAAAATAATGCTGCACACAATCTCAAATTAGCAGTTAATCATATAAAATTATAAACTGCTAATTTGAAAATTATTTATAGATTTATAATTTCCATTTTTATATATGACATATTTAAAGATATGTACTTTTTATGTACAAAGAAAGAAAATTTCTTTTCCTAATAGTATTGAGGATTATTAAATTAACACAATTCTCCCACATTGAGGTGAGCGAATCCAGTGGGGTTTGTATATAGCAGCCTTAAGGCTAATCATTTTTTTTCCAACCAGTAAATGTTGACGTCTAAAACTCACATCTCAATATGAATAATCTCACAAAAAAAATCTTCGGTCGCTGTCAAAGATCATTAAAGTTGTCTCACAGAATGAGATGCATTGTTGCCAGAAATATTTGAAAATATCCGAGGAGAAGGGCTCTAACTTTTTTTTAAAAATAAAACAACATCAGTCAAATGGAGCATCTGTGAATGCAGATATTGTTATCCGACCCATTTATTGGATATCTTTGTTGAATGGCAAGGAAAAATTTCGGAAGGGGGCTAAAAATTTAGATTTTCATTTAGCCTATCCATGAAAATTATTAAATTAGAATAATGGTATAGGGTTATATTTGCTAAAGAAAGAGAATTTCATACATTTTGCTTTGATAGAAAAATACTATTTCTGAGAATACCTCCAAAAAAATTTCAAGAAAAGAATTGGACTCCATATGTAAAACAGGATGGGAGATCAGTATTTAATGCGCATGGAGGAGAAGTTGTTTTCAGTAATTGTTACTTTATCTATATATATAAAACAGTTCCGTAACTGACTGACTCACTGACTGACATACAACGCACAGACCAAACCGCTGGACCTAAAGAGCTGAAATTTTGCATGGCGATTCTTCTTATAGTGTAGGGGTGCACTAAGAAAGATCTTTGAAAAATTCTTCTTACATTTTTTTAAAATTAAATTTTTAAGCTGTTTTTGTGACTTTTTTTAAGTTTGCATTTAAAATAATAATTTGAGGGTTATAAAATTTATATCACGAGAAAGATCATAAAAATTCCTTCAAAATGAAATCTTTTTCGAATCTTTACCTTTATTTTCTGATTTTTGGTGAATTTTTAAAAGTTAATTTTTAGAATTTAATTTATTAAATGCTGATCTTGTGATTTCTTTTTCTGGTACGTTAAATAAATTTTTCGTCACGTGCATAACAACTAAATAGACAAAAAAAAATATTTTTTTTCCTTGCTAATGCGGCAGACGATTGGACATTTTCCGAAAAAATATTGAAATACAGTAAAAGATATGATCCTCAAACTGTACTATATTAATTGTACTATATTCTTTAGTACAACATAATTTAGTACAACATACACATTTTTGCAATTTAACTATACAAATAATTTATTTCATTTCCTATTAGATTTAATTTGAATATTTTCTTCTACGTTATTTTGTCTATAAAAATATCCCTTACGATTTTTTTAGAAATATATATATTTTTTTTTACATCAATTGTATACATTGATCGTCGTACTTATTATATATATATATATATATATATATATATATATATATATATATATATATATATTTGCATTAATTGCATACATTGACTGATGTATTTAATTTGAATGTACTCCGTAGTGAAGTGCGGGTTATCAGCTAGTTGATTATAAAATGAATTGATAGAATATACGGACACTTTAAAATGATTTTTAAACCTCCAGAATGAAAACTTAAGCTGCAAGATCCTTTATAAAGTCTGCTAAGACAATGACCCAAAACAAACTGCTCGGAATATGCTGGTTTTGGCAGTAATGACTCTAAAGTAAAACAAAATACTACCCAGTTTCCTGATACGTACTCCATAGAAATATATACCAAGAAATGGAGCCTAAAATCCGAAAACAAAATACATTTCTCTACAGCTAGAGCTTATGTTACTGCAAGAAGGTGAGTAGAACTCGTTCGAGCGATAAATAGCAAAAATGCCTGAACCCATGACGAAATGTTTCAGCCATGCTTTAAATGATAACAGAAATCCAACAAACTGGCAGAAAACTTTAAGATGGAAGTTATTTATTTTTAATTTCATGAAACTGTGTAATGTTAAAAATAAGTAATGTTTAATTAAATATTATCATATAAATTATTATTTTAAAATAAAATTAAAATTTATATATATATGTTATATATATATATGTATATATATATATGTATATATATATATATGTATGTATATATATATATATATATATATATATATATATATATATGTATATATATATATGTATATATATATATGTATATATATATATATATATATGTATATATATATGTATATATATATATATATATATGTATATATGTGTATATATATATATATATATGTATATATATATATATATGTATATATGTGTATATATATATATATATATGTATATATATATATATATATATGTATATATGTGTATATATATATATATATATATATGTATATATATATATATATATATATGTATATATATATATATATGTATATATATATATATATATATGTATATATGTGTATATATATATATATATATATATGTATATATATATATATATATATGTATATATATATATATGTATATATATATATATATATATATATATATATATATATGTATATATGTATATATATATATATATATATATATGCATATATGTATATATATATATGTATATATATATATGTATATATATATGTATATATATATATATGTATACATATATATGTATACATATATATATATGTGTTTTCTCATTTTGGGGCTACCTTGTTTAACTCTTAATATGTGTTTTACAGTTGGTGTTTAATTTATACTAAGTTATCTTTATGAAAGGTACACACAAAAGATATGAACAGGCACTTATGACAGGAAATTATGAAAAGGTGAAAAAAAAATGTCTGAACTGAATATAAAATTAAAAGAGATATGCAAAAGTACGCTACTTTTTGGGAGTTAAAATTGTTTATTCGGAATTAATTAGCAGCAGATTTTATGACACATTTTCGAGACACTGACTGTATTTTTATATATTTTTAGCTGTAAATTATATTAAAAAATTAAACTTAAATAAAATGAGTATATTTATCGTTTACGCAAGTTATAAATATTAGAAAAATATTTAATATTCTGGAAACATAAATATCAACCGATTCCTGTCAAGTGAAATTTTACAGTACCATTTAAAAAGGAAAAAAGACATTTTATGATACAGCTAACCTTTAAAATTCAGTGAGTCTATCAAAATACCCATAATGTAACAGGGTGATAACAACCTTTACATGAAATATTATGCTTTTTTCAATTTAACTATACAACTATTCCATTTCAGTTTCACAACACACACACACACACACACATATATATATATATATATATATAATTATTATTATTTTATTATTATTATTATTATTATTAACAGTAAGCAAATGTGTCTATGCCAATATATGCGTCTGTCACTGCTGAGTTTTCTAAAAACATAATATATGTACATGAAAATACATACAGTTTCATTAAAGTATATTTTTTAATATTTTTAAGTTCTTTATAAATATACTTAGATTTATGGAATTTGTACATGTATGAATTTAAATCAATATATGTAAATTTAGACTGTAGCAAATTCAGTAACAGATTAAATAGTTTCCTACCTCTTTTAAAATTTTTTGTGTGTAGATAGCAATGTATTTCCTATTCACTGATCTTATACGAGAGAAAAGCTGAGTATTCCCTAATGTGTATTTTTTGATTGTGTTAGTTTAGTAATTATTTATAAGTATGTTTTACATGAAAATAATTTCTTCCTCTAATGATCTATGTGCGGCAAATAATGAAAGATTCCAGCTGAGATTAAAAAGCATTTCATCACATTTTTTTCACTAAGTGAAAAAAATGAAATCATAGTGAAATCATAGTGAAATTTTTTTCATAGTGAAATCATAGTGAAATCACAGTGAAATTATTTTCATAGTAAAATCATAGTAAAATAATTTTTTTCATAGTATTCATAGTAAAATCATAGTGAAATCATAGTTAAATTTCTTTCACTATGATATTCGAAATAATTTTTTAAATGCGGACGTTTTAGACAAGTATAAATACATATTTAATAAATAGCAATTTAACGTATTTGAGCAATACTGCAACTAAACATTGAAAATATCCCAATAAAACTAGGGAAAAATAACTTATAATGCAACCACTTCAAAGAGCAATTAAAAACTATATCCAATATTCAGAATTGTTTGACACACAGTTATTTTGGGGGATTGGTTAGGAATTACTTATTATTAAATACTACTTTCATAAAATTTTTGATGCCGAGTTAATGCAAACCAAAGATTAGCCTAATACAAAGGAGAACATAACAAATTATATATTTTATCAATTACTATGATTTTAAGAAACTTTAAAGAGTCATAATATTTTACATTCACTGATTCAAAATTTCCACAAGGTTTATGAGTTAAATGTTAATGTACTTGATATCAGATTATGATATACGTATATATATATATATATATATATATATATATATATATATATATATATATATATATATATATATATAAATAAGAATAAGATGAAAGAGAAAACCAGTAATAGCTCTAAAGCAACTTGAAGCCAGGAACATCCAACATGTAAAGAAAAGTATGAATAAGGTTTTTGACAGCATTTCTTCATCAGCGGTGTCAATACTGTCTAAAAACCAATGGATTGTTTCTGATGAGTATGATCTATTAAATAAACACACTCAGACACCGTACAATCCATTATTAACAGAAGAATTGAAAAATAAATGAATTAAGTTTGAATAAAAGTACTTAACCAAAGAACACCAAGCCTGGCGCTAGTCAGAGTGGAAGTTAAGAACGTATATACGTATATACGAATAATACGAATCTATATATACGTATATATATATATATATATATATATATATATGTGTGTGTGTGTGTGTGTGTACTAAAAGTTTCAATTAATCAACCCTAGAATGCATAATTCATTGTATAAAGTTAAACAAATTAGTTTTCCGCAGAAGAGCAAAAAATATAGTTTCTTTTTCATACTCAGCCAAATTTCTTAAACATGTAATTTTTTTAATAATTGAACAGGAATTAAAAAAATAACATCGGAAATTCAAGTAAAAAACACATCAATCAACATACACTCATTTAACATTACTCTGAAACATCCATGTAAGTAAAAAAAAATTTTTGCATTGATATTTATCAAAATCTTGAAATTTTAGAATAATTTACATTAAGAGATTAAAATATTTAATATTTTTAACATTAGTCTGAGAGTCAGCATATTAAAATGCGCTCAACATTTTCTGCGTTCAGCTCATTTCTGATTAAAAAAACAATGATTCAAATGAAAAAGAAAAAAATGAAGACTATAAACAAATTTTTTAACCGAAAAGTAGAAAAAAGAAAAACGTTATCGAAATTTATTATTTATCAAGTAATGTTTAATTAAATATTATCATATAAATTATTATTTAAAAATAAAATTAAAATATCATAATTTTGAACCATTTATTCATTGTAACGTTAAGTAGTACGAAGATAGGAAATGTACATATATATATGCATATATATATATATATATATATATATATATATATATATATATATATATATATATATATATATATATATATATATATATATATGTATATATTTATATATATATATATATGTATATATATATATATATATATATATATATATATATATTTATATGTATATATATATATATATATATATATATATATATATATGTATATATATTATATATATATATATATATATATATATATATATATATATGTATGTATACATATATATATATATATATATATATATGTATACATATTTATATATATATATATATATATATATATATATATATATATATATGTATGTATACATATATATATATATATATATATATATATATATATATATATATATATATATATATATATATATATATATATATATATATGTATATGTATATATGTATATGTATATATGTATATGTATATATGTATATATATATGTATATATGTATATGAATATATGTATATATATATGTATATATGTATATGTATATATGTATATATATATGTATATATGTATATATATATATGTGTGTGTGTCTGTGTCTGTGTCTTTGTTTGTTTGTTTGTTTGTGTATGTATGTATGTATGTATGAATGCATCCTGTAAACTTTTGGAGCCGTGCTAAAAATAGTGTCCATGCAGTAATAGGATGATATATAATTTGACACCGTGAAAGAAACAATATTTTAAAATAAAAGATAATATTTCTCATATAACGATGCGCTGACGAATAATATTCAACAAAAAAAAAGCGAATTATTTAACATTCCGAGTCTAATGTTTAATTATTAGAAAGGACATAAAACTTCTTCATTTCAGAGCAAGAGGGACTTAATTTAAACAAAATGTCATAATCACTTCCTACACCTTTTCCGGCGTTCTAGGTTAGTTCCGCACACTTGCTGACAACCAGCAATCGCCAGTACAGAAAACACGAAATGCATAGCACATACCTGGTCATTGCACGCCGCGTAGAGCAAGCACTGCCGTGTTTCGTATTCCGAAGTCCCCGAGAGCGAGTGTAGCGTTCAATGTCCTTGTTGACCACCTGTGCTCGGAGCTCTGTCCGAAATGAAGGATTACCGAAGTCTGGATAAGGAGAGAACTACTTCTTGACTGGGCAAGTTCCCGGCAGCGACTAGTTCGTCCACCATCGGACTCTTCAGTTCCATATTCCGGAGAAGTGGTTCGATGAAGAGATGCTACGCACACACACACTAAGAGAGAAGAAATAATAATAATAAAAAAAGACCAGGTAGGTATAAAATCCGCGCGGTTCTCTAACCAACAGTGCTGGGGTTGCCGTGTTATTTTTTATTTTTTTTTTTCAAAATCGGACGGGCTTTAGTTCCTGTCGTGGCTGAGTTTTTCCGGCGCCAAGGACTAGCGTTTTGGCGCGCGGCGGTATTTGCGTGCGGGAGATTTGAAAGCGGTGCTGTGTAAAGTGTTTTTGCGGTTTAGCTGCTTTTTTTTTTTATCGTGCGGTTTCTTGCGCTTATTCGAATGGCGGGTAAAGACACAGAATCTTTCGTTTAAATTATTCAAGAAACGAAATCTAATATTGTAAATTTCCCATTCTTTTTTTTTCTTTCTCGTTTGCAATTTAATTGAATTATTCGGCGAGATTTGTTAATAAAACAACCACCAGAAAATTAATTTTTTTCTAAAAATAATTAATAATTTTTTTTCCTTATGAAAGCTTGCTTAGCGTCAATTTTGGAACACCGGCAGGCGCGCGTGGCGCAAAGTGCAACGTCTCTTTCAACTTTGATTATTCCTTTTGTAATAAAGCTTTTTTTTTTCAAAGTGAAAATTATAATTCTGCGTTTCATGACAAAATATAAAATGTTTATAATACTGAGATTTATTTATAATTAAAGGCCAAAGAATGATACAATCGTCTTATTTCAAAACTGTCCGGTTTGTTGGATCTAAGGACAACTTGCGAATGGATTCCTATTATGGCCAAAAATCTAAAAAAATAATGAGATTGTCCATCTTCGTGATATGCGGAATACCGTGTAATAGCTGCACATTGGATCGACTACATCAACTCCTGCTTTTGTCGTATTGTAATCCAGTACAATCGCTGGTTTACCACGGTTAAATCACGACTAACAAATGAATGGAAAGGAATACATGTGTCAGAAAATCAGACCTGCATTAGAAAGTATGTAACTATAAATAGAAACTGCTTAGAACATTCAAACCTTGCATGTAAAAACAAACCATTCAAAATTACAAAAATGTTGCACTTTATACACGGGCTAGCCCGCTGAAGGGTTAATTGAATTAGTCGGTGAGATTTGTAAATAAAACAACCACCAGAAAATTAATTTTTTACTGAAAATAATGAATCATTTTTTTCTTTATGAAAGCTTGCTTAAATTTTCACGAGATAGTTTCGCGTTGTCTTACGTTTCAAGAAACAAAGGAAAAAATGTTTAGTTGGGTTACACATTAAAATTAGGTATAAACTTCTGCAGATTCCGCAAGGCATCATTTTTAATTCCTCTAAAAAAAATTCCTATTTTTTTTTATCAGTCAAAAATGCAATTGTCAGAAAAGCTTATGTGGAATATGTCGTAAAATTAATCTATGACAGAGTAAAAGGTAGTGTTTACTTCCACAATACAACAAACCCGTCCAATTTTATTTAAAGAACGAGACAACATATCTTTGTTAGGTTAAAATAAAAGCGTATTTTACACTTAACGCATATGGATTATAATATGGAAAAAACTTTTTAGCCTGATTTAGGATGAAGATACCTTCAACTTTCAGAGGCAGGAGAAATTAGCGTTTCCTTATGTAAAAAGACATATAATCTTATTGCTGGGTTATTTTACCTAATAATATTATTTATACGAATAAAAAATTAAGAGAGGGGGGGGTGTTATTAAAATTGTGTATATGTAAGAAAAATGGAGCTAAAATTTTGGAGATAGTACACCACTAAGGAGTTTCTTCAATCATTCTCCTTCAAAAGAGGATAAATTCCGTACGACTACTGTAAATGTATGTAAGAATGCAACGACTCCCTTGCAGAATCGGGATTTAAACGAAAGTCTCCAAATTTTGAAGCAGTTATTCCCTCTTTATTGAATTATCCAAGTGCTGAGAAGAACTGCCATTTTATTTAACTCAATTTCTTATATATTTCCCTTTCATTGTATAATTCAATTTTTTATATATTTCCCCTTTCATTATATATTTCAATTATTTATTTATGTATCTATTTGGGATGTATGTATCTATTTGGGCTAATAAATAAATAATCCAGATAATACAGATAATCCAATAAAACAGAGATAGATAAAAATAATACAAATAAAGACAAGAAACAAACAGAAATCAAGCACTCTGGGCATCCACGCACCAACGGCAAGATTCTGTATAAGTGCCGGAACTGAACCATAAAAAAACAGAGGTAACCGACAGGTCTCTTCATCAGGGAGCCTAACCATTTCAGTTACCTCAAGGGGAACTTTCTGAATAGGATGCAGGTAAGCCCAAAAGACATCCCAAGGCCCCGAGTCCCCCAAGGAAGCAATAAGTCAAAAAGAAAATGAAAAGACAAACATAACTTAAGTATGGGCTCAACGCACCTTACATGCAAGCACACAAAATCCTAATGCAAAATAAAAGATGCGTACACACCCCAATTCCGTAAGTGACGGTTATGGCGAAACAGCAGCCAATTCTATCCTAAAAATTACATCAATGTAACATTACTATAGCGCCACCCCCCATTACAGCCTAACCAAATGAAAACACAAATACTATTCTAAACATCTTTAAAAATTCCTGAGTCTAAATGCCATTTTTTTAAAACTTTTAAATTGCCGAAATTTTTAGGGAAATCGTTTTTTCTTAAGTTTTGATTTAGCAGTCTATGCTTGATTTTTAATTTTTGTTTATTTCTATTGTTTATATTTTACATTCTATTTGGGATAATGTATGTATCTATTTGGGAGGAAAATAACGATGATGATAAAGCATCGATTGAACTTAAAAGGTTTTGGGAACTTGAATCATTAGGAATTAGAGATGAACCTATAGATACAAGGACATGCGTTAACAAACCTTTTAAGAATTTAAAAGAAATATTAAATTTGAAAATGATAGATATGAAGTCAAGTTACCTATGAGATTCGGTTCAGTTGATCTCCCAAATAATTATGATCTTGCAAAATAGAGATTTGAATTTTTAGATTAAATATTTCGAAATAACCCTACTTTATTTAGAGAGTACAAAGCCGTCATTGAAGAATATCTGTCATCTGGAATAGTAGAGATAGCACTGAACCACCAGCATCCCCCATATTTATTAACGTAAATCACCAGGCAGTAAATTTTGCCTCATTAGTAAAATCGCGTTCTTTCACCGCAGCGAATTTGCATATTAATGATATGCATTCTTTATAACCTGACTGAGGATTAAGTATCCATGATACTGGTTTGAAAACCAACCACGTTCCTATAGAGTCTGAAGAAGTTGCATCTTGTTACGGGAGAAAAAGGTAACCTTCTATAACGTAAATATAAATTAAAAAAACTATAAAGAGTCCATCAAGATATTTTCTGCATTTAAATACTTAATTCAGAGGTTGTGTCCTCTTTCAGCTGCACCCTGTAGTTTTAATAGTTAATAAAAGTGGTTTACTATCTCCCATATAATTGATTCTATCGTTTTTCTGTTCATTAAGAAATCTTCTCATTCACCAGGACTCAGATGTGTAATTGTAAGATTCGTCGATAAGTTTTCGCCTAATACAGAGACTGTTCGCACATATTTTAGACGATTTTGGTAAGCGGTAATAAAAAATCGTTTGCTGCAAAAGAAATAATTGCAATTGTACTATGTTTTTAAAAGTCAAAATTATCGTCTGCGGCTTGAAAGTTTTGTTTTTATTCAAAATGGCATTTTTAACAAAGCAGTGGTTCGAAGGCTACATTTATGCTCTTTTAAAATCTGCATTATCGAAACGTCGTCCCAAAACCCTTACAGGACTCTGGAAAGCTGTTCAGGCGGAATGGGATAGAATGCCTCTTCTGACACTTCAAAAGGCATTATTATCCTGGAAATTGCGGTGTCGAAAGATAGTTCAGAATAAGGGATGTCAAATAGAACATTTAAAACACAAGAATTTTATGTAATTTAGTTTTGTGAATACAATATACATCGTCTAAAAAATGTGTGAACAGCCTCTGTACATTTATCTACATGAAACTCTATCTCATCCAGGAGAAAGTCATTAAAGAAGTTTTAAATGTCTGCTTATACAAAGCTTAGACGTGTAAAAGAAATGCAGAATGTTTTCATCTTCTCTTTCAATAAATGCAAAAAAAAAAAAAAAAAAATGGAACTTGTTAAATACGTAATTATCAATTAAATATTGCCTTAAAATTATGTTTTATTGAAAGATTAATATTTTAAAGGGAGTTTTGACAGTGAACCCAGCTTTTAAACATTATAAATTACGGAGAGTATCAAAATACCTCTTAGAAGGTATAATCCTTTTTCATGTTAAATAAATGAATATTAAGGATATAAAAGTTGTTTATTCCTTAGTTTGTAGAAAAAGTTTTAGATACTTTAATTCTGTACTGCGCGAAGAATTCTAAGAATTGAATCTAATTAAAGGACTTTGATTTAGGAACGTCGTGCAGGGATAAATATGAATTTTTATTCAATATAACGAACTACAATGTGTTATCACCTGTTTACCGGATTTCTCGACTAGAACAAAGGGTAGATAGTTGAGGGGTAGATGACACCTGCATAACAGAAAAATTCATATTCTAATTTGCACCGCTAAAATAACCAAAAATTAACTCATGAACTTTCAACCATAAAATGACCTGTTAGTAGATATTTACCACACTTGTCACATCTCCGTTATCTTAAAATTTTCTTCTTTCCTGATTTACAAGGCTAAAACCCTTTGAATCTCTTATGAATGGAAAACTTCTTCGAACGGGGATTTCTGCTGCTAAACATTAACGACTTGGAACTTCCTCCCATAAACAAACCTTTTCTTATACCATACTTTCTAATGACATTAGTATTAGGGAATAATAGCCTAATACCTTACTCCAGCGAACGGCAACATGCGTTCATCACGGAGTCTCTTACAAGTATACCATACGCTTTACAAATTAGTCCATTTCTGAAACTAAGGGCCTGTTCACATAGGAGTCCGTTGCGTTACGTTACGGAAAAGATGACGTTGAGACGAAAATAAACCAATCATAGGCGTTAAAAATTTCATTGCTAATCGTTTGGAGGCCTATGATTGGTTTATTTTCGTCTCAACGTCATCTTTTCCTTAACGCAACGCAACGGACTCCTATGTGAACAGGCCCTAAAACTTCAGATAAGGGCTTCCAACATCAATTCCGGTATTAAAATTCCGATAGCTGCAGGGAAGTTTTTGATACAACTTATAAAATTCCTTATTGACAAATAAATTTAATAAATATACATTTATATAGATTTTCATTCAACAGATGAAACATCACTGTCATATACCATACTTATCACTAATGCCTTAATTTAGATACAAATTCGGATTCCTGTCTACATCCAAAATGATCGATATACTGCAAGCGAAATTAATTATACAGTACGATAAACGTCTGGTAAAAAATAATTTCTTTAACCGGGTTTCCTTCCTTTAATAGCAGAACATACTTTCTCTGTACTTCATCATAATTTAGCAGAGCATCCAAAGGCTTCATAATGGTAATACAAATGGAAAAATGCACTTTCTTTGCAGAGGGAAAAAAGCAGATGAAAGGTCATTTGAGCTCAGGCAATTTTCTTCTCAGTCCCAAGTGATACGCAACGGTCATTAGGGTCAGAAAATCTCACACGAATATCCCACGAACAATGCCATATTAATATTACTTGTTTACAGAGAACAATGCCTTTTTTTTTCTTGTGCTGAGTTGGAAAAGGAGAGAAATGAGTGAGACGTTAATTAAAATTTGTGGTTTTGAACACCATTTTTGTTTTCCGTTAATTTCACCCCGTCACGACGTTTGATTATTTTTAGTAACACTCATTCGTCATGAAATTTCTGAATGTTGAGTGCAACGTATCGTGTGATTAATACTTCTTCCAGAGAGTTGATACATTTACTATTCAGTTCAAGCTGTAACAGAAATTTCAATGGAATTGAAACTTGGGTGTAGGGTTCAACATGGAGTTGGAGAAAGTTGCCAACAGGGGAAAAAAAAATCAATAAAATAAACGAAGATCTCTTACAAAATAAAGCAAGAGATATACAAAAGAAGTTACGCAGAAAGAAAATGGAGATCTCAAAAGTTAGAAAGAGGAACATACAAAAGGTATAAACTAAATTAAACAGTTAATCTGTTTTATTTGAGGACTTTTGTTTCAAATTTGGTAGAAGTACGTAATCACACGATATTGAGTGCAACGTATCGTGTGATTAATACTTCGTCCTGAGAGTCGATGTATTAACTATTCAGTTTAAGCTGTAAGACATATTACAAATGAAATTGAAACTTTGAGGTTGGGAAGAGGGTTCAACATAGAGTTAGAGAAAATTGCCAGGAGGGAAAAAATAAACGAAGATCCCTTACAAAATAAAGCAAGAGAATCCAGAAAGAAGTTACGAACAAACAAAATGGAGCTCTCAGTTTTAGAAAAAGGAACATACAGAAGATATATAAACTAAATTAAATAGTTAATCTGTTTTAATTGAGGATTTAAGTACGTAATCACACGATATTGGGTGCAACGTATCGTGTGATTAATACTTCTTCCAGAGTGTTGATACATTAACTATTCAGTTCAAGCTGTAAGAGAAATTTCAATGAAATTGAAACTTGGTTGAAGGGTTCAACATGGCGTTGGAGAAAGTTGCCAACAGGGAAAAAAATCAATAAAATAAACGACGATCCCTTACAAATAAAGCAATAGGTATACGAAAGAAGTTACGCCGAAAGAAAGTGGCGATCTGAAAAGTTAAAAAAAAGTTCATACAGAAGATATAAACTAAATTAAACAGTTAATCTGCTTTATTTGAGGACTTTGGTTTCAAATTTGGTAGAAGTACGTAATCACACGATGTTGAGTGCAACGTATCGTGTGATTAATACTTCTTCCTGGGAGTCGATGTATTATTAGCTATTCGGTTCAAGCTGTAAGATAATTTATTATGAAATTGAAACTTTGAGTTTGGGTAACATGGCGTTGGAGAAAGCTTCCAACAGGGGGAAAAAATCTATAAAATAAACGAAGATCCCTCACGAAATGAAGCAAGAGAATCCCTAAAGGGGTTACGCAGAAAGAAAATGGAGCTCTCAAAAGTTAGAAAGAGGAACATACCGAATATATAAACTAAATTGAATAGTTAATCTGCTTTGTTAGAGGACTTTTTATTCAGATTTGGTAGAAGTACGTAGAGGAATTAGAAAATATGGTGTTATACTAGTGGATTGTATAGCTAGTTGAAAGTGAAAACTAGCAAATTTGGGAAAACTAATTAAGGTTACTAGAAATATACTTTTATGATATTATCGCTTTTCTAATAGTACGGACGTTACTATTAAATGAAGGATTGCTTCTGAAATTTTGGATCTTGTAGACAGACACATCTATGTTGACAAACACACTTATATATTTTTCCTTATACATTGGAAGATGCTTCGATCTGTCCCTCTATGTAAATATTTATGCTAAAAATCCTCTTCTTTAACCTTTATATATTTTTTTTGCTGGGAATAAAAATAAAAAATTTTTCCCAAGTTTTTTTTTAAACCTATATAAATATTTCTGTACGAAGAGGTTCTATTGATCATAGTTTCGCAGACTTTGTTATCATATTTTAAACGAAAGAGTTACGGCAGTACCCACAAATATATACAGAAAAGCGCTAGGCAGATCGAGGAAGACAAGGAGGTTAATATATATGCGGGCTACTGCACCAAAAGAATTTTGACAAACGACAGGCATCCAGGAGCTAAATGTCCAACACAGGCAGCGCGCATCTCGCCAAGCGGGTGAAAGACCGATCTGCGCATGCACGGCACCATCTGTTCGTGCGTGACGTCACCCCACCTGTTGCCTACGTCAGGAGGGGGGGGATTCGCACCTGGCGTGAGCGGGAGCATTGTCGGGAGGGTCGCACGACAGGAAGGGAGCCCTCCTTTATAAACGCGATATCAAAAAATGTGTGGGTATCTAGGTATCGGAACAGAAAGGCTTTTTTCCAGGGAAATGGTGCACTGCGGTAGAGTTGGGAGGAAAGTGTACATCACCTGTCTCGACAACCCTCTATGGAATGGAGGAGGGGGAAAAAATTACATTTTCTATACCACTTGCACTATTGTTATGACTGATACACGTCAAGAGGCTTTTCAATTTTTTAATCCAGTGTCTAATCGAATATTATATAGCTTTCCTGTGATTTAGATGATTATTGGACTGAATTAAAACATTGGATTTCATTTAGTTAAAACTTCCGTAAAATATATGTATAGAGAATATACTTCACTTCTACCCAGACTTGGGTGTATATAATTTGAAGTGGCACTCTAAATGAATTTGATACAAACACTGTTTATACATGAAACAATGTTTATTGAGTTCGTTGCACATATAGAATTTGCTTTTACAGAAATAAGCATACGTACTACTTGTACGGAATATATAAATACAGCTTTCAAGAACAATATATTTTCAATACTCACAAACAGTAAGTCAAACCAGCAATTCTGCCACTTAAACTTTGGGCCCCCTAAGCACTAGCTCAGGATAGTACTGGAGCTGCATACCTCGTAGCTCCCTATCGCTTATCTATCAATTTTAACAACCTTTTTCAACCCTAACCACCTTCTTTTTATTAATGACGCTGCATGGTATTTATACTAAGCGCGTATGCCGAAATTAGCATATCCCAAGCAGCTTCTTTAATTCATTCACTCAAAAGTTCGATTCTTGTGAATCGAATCTTGTGTATACCTTACATATGCCTTTTCATTTGGTTTGTTCTGTTATGTGGGTTCAGTAAAAAGGTTACGTTCAAATGCGGGTTCAATTCATATAGCAGTGCAGAACTTTTTTAAAAGAAACCTTTTATCGGTATGGCAGGTGGTAACTCACGCAGAGCGCAAAGATGTTCCGAACGGTAATGAAAAGCAAGGGAAAAAGAATGTTGCCTAGTCTTTGTCGACTGGTTTAACATAGATGGCAACAAATGGTTTACAGCAGTTGTTTCCCAACTTTTTTTCGAGTCGCGACCCCTTTCAATGTTTCCAAGATGTTATGACTCTCTCCCTCCCATACCACCCTGCATATTTTCCTTGAAAAAAGGCCTCTTCAGACAAAAAAGACAAAACACTAAAATGTCATTCCCGTAATATAATTTCAATTAAATGTTTGATTTGACAAAAAAAGAAATTTGAAAGAATTTTGTAAGAAATGGAGAACATTAAGAAATATTCATCCCTCAGTCAAAGGTGCGTAAAATCAAAATCAGAACAGAACAGAACCTTAAGAAAAATATTGCAACTATTTTATTGATTCAGAATTATATAACAAATAATTAAAAAAAAGAAAACTGTTGCCTAAAAAAAAATGGTTTTGTTTCGTTAGGGAAACTACAACAGACTAATAAAAGATAAACTGATGTCTAGAATCTGTGTACTTTATATAATAGATAACCGCGACTTCCATTTACCCCCAAATAAATGTGGTAGATTGCTAACAAACTTAGGAGTTCTAGGAAACTAGTTAGGGGTTCTAGGGGTTCACGGACGTTTTAGTTCGCTTTTGTTTGTTTGTTCTTTCTTAATTGTTTGTTTTTTCTTTTTATATATATATTTTTATATATTATTGTTTTCCTGCACACAAAGCAAAAGGAAAATTTTGAAACACAAACTTATTTATGCCTGTAACATGTGTAGCTTCTGACTCCCCCCCCCCTTTTTTTAGTTATGTGAGCCCTGCAGTCTTCTAACAACGTGGTTGAGATGATCCCGGGTCAGTGCATTGCACCAAAGATACGTAGCTTGATCTTCAATAATATAATCAACCATTGGTGGGTCCGTCCAATGGTTGGTCTTGTAATCCACCATTGGAAAAAAAAAATATATTAAATCAAAGCTGAATTTATATCAGAAATATGTCAAATATGTAAGTTCAACTAAATACTTAACTCCATTGCTGATTTTATTTAGTTATTGAAAGATGTAAGTAACAAACAAGAGAACAGAATATATTAATACAATTTCAAAAATAGCTATGAGATTCAGTGTAACATTACACTAGAGGACTACAATTGAAAGCACTAGGAATAGTTTTATTTTATTAATGTGAGACTTACAATTGGTGTTTAGAAATCAAATAACGTTTGATATTAACTTAATATTTATTTTAAGAAGGCCCTATCTATATTTTTTTTTGTTTATTCATAAAAAAAATCTCGCGGCACACCGGTTGGGAATCCCTGTTGTAAATGGAAAGAAAATTACTGTCGCGTTTTTGTTCTCCATTTTCCTGTAGCTGTTATCAGATTTCCGCTCATCGACCGGAAACAAAAAAGGTAAAGAAACCTTACACGAAATCTAAACACCAAAGAAATCTTTCCCCCTTTTTAAGAGAATATCAATCGGAACTGAACGTCTCAATTTGATTCTTTTGTTTTTCTTTATGACATATGGTAAACCTTTCTTTCAAAACCGACTCTCTTAATGACGATGTATTTGTTTTTAAGCTTTCATTGTCAGCATTCCAAAAGACGAATAACAGAATTGTGATTACAAAACAACAAAAAAGAAATGAGCGCTCACTCTCAGATTAAAACTTACTATAATAACAATGTTACGGTTTTCGAGGTTATGGATACAGTTCAGCGTCTCTTATGTCCGTAAAGTTTGAATTCTGAACCTTGGTAAATATTGCCTTCTTTTCATTAATTTTCTTTCTCATATTTAAAAAATTTACAAATTATTAATTGCTCATTTCTTAGCTCAATTACTTTATAAAAAATGAAGGAATATCTATCTATCTAAAGGTGGTTATCAAAATAACGGAAATACCTATCAATATTAGTGGTGTTTATGAATGTGCTTCGTATTCCTTAAAAAACAAGGCTGGACACCGGTATTTTTTTATATAGTGTATGCATTATACTACCGTCAGGTAGCAGTAATGAAGCTAAGGGCATCGTGCTTTTGGGGATAACAGCGTAAAATGTCAAACCTTGCATACCTTGCGAAAAGGGCAAATTGTTGGAGCGCGTTTAAATTGGAGTACCTGTTACTGAAACCCTCAGGCTAATGGGTGTTTTTCGAGCTATGGTATCGAAAGTCATGATAGCATGCAGAGTGCACGGAAAACCATCTTTTGCCAAACAGAATTGTGGATGAAAGGGAGAGCTGAGTGAAAGAGACGAATGAGGTATTGAAGCGGATTGCGACATGAAGAAAGAAAACAACTGCAATCAAAATGACCGAAGAGCTCAATCTGCATCTGCATGTTCCTGTATCAGCCATTAGAGGTAGAAGGGAACTTCAGAAACAAAGCATTTACGGAAGAGTAGCTATTTCCAAGCCACTTGTAATTGATGCCAATACAAAATATCGTCCACAATGGTGCCACGAGTACAAATCCTGGTCGAGTAATATGTCGAAAAATGACATTTGGTCCGACGAATCATTGTTCACATTGTTCCTCGCAACAAGACATGCGTATGACTGGAGAACACCTACACAAGTGTAAGATTCTGGCTGTCTCATCTCAACTGTCAACCATGGAGGTAGATCTATCAGGGTTTGGGATGGCATCTCATGGTTTTCTTCAGGCCCTATTGTAACTCTAATAGGGAGATTAAATGGGAAGGACTATGTCGAAATTTTAGCTCACTAGGTCCATCCTATGGTGCAAACACTGTTTCTTGCAGGAGATAGCGTTCTACAGGATGATAACCCCCCTATACATACAGCTAAATCTATCAAGTATTGGTTTGAAGACCATGAAAAAGAAGTCAAATATTTTATCTTGCCCTTTACAATCCCCCTGACTATATATCATCCAACCAGTGTGATCTGCATAAGCGGATAGAGCCAGGTATCGATATCCACCACAGCATCTCTACAGGAACTTTCCTGATTTTTCCCTGAAAAATGATAAAATATATTCTTAACCACTATTCATGACTTGTATAATCCAATTCCAAGGTAAATCAGGTGGTATTACATGACAAAGGTGATCCTGTGCCGTATTAATAAAGGTTTTCATGATGTTTCTTAGTGTTTCCATTATTTTGATAACCACCTGTATCTGTCTATCTATCTATCTATCAATCTATCTATATATATATATATATATATATATATATATATATATATATATATATATATATATATATATATATATATATATATATATATATATATATATATATATATATATATATATATATATATATATATATTTGTGCAGTGGAATCTCGATCTATCGGTTTTCAAGGGACCGACTGAACTGAACGATAAAAGCGGGAAAACGATAGAAGCGGAAACATAATAAAGCAATATGATCGTCGGGACTGGGTGAAATAAACGACACATGCGGGAAAACGATGATTCGGAGAACGATCTATCGAGATTCCACTGTATATATATATATATATATATATATATTTCAAGAACAGCTTTTACGATTGCTTTAAATTAAAAAGATGATGAGTTTCCGTTAATGGCATCACATAATAGGATGAACTGCTATTTTGAAAGAGTTAATTATTTTATAAAGCTTCCCTGATAGTGATTCTGTGTTTAAAGTTAATCGAACGGTAACGTATAACAGTGACATAAAAAATTATTTAAAATCGAATGGAGATATTTCACAGTTTCTAAATCTTTTTTTCAAAGTATCTTTTAAAGATTATGATTTGTTTGAAAGGATGATTTGTTTGAAAAAGTGTAATAAACTACACTTGACCATCACATTCGTATTTCCTTTCATGTTAGTGCTCACATATTTACACATGGACAAATAAATCAACATGATCGGGGGGGGAGGGGGGGTGTTGGAGGACGAATGGCAATTCGAAGGTAAAATTTAGAACAAGTGAGGTATGATTTACCGAGGATACTTTTCTTATCGCAAAATCACCGAAAATCCAGGAATCGTATCCTACCACAACCGTTGCGTGAACTGTTGATCTCAAATCGACAGAAGAATCAAATTATCTTTTTTTTTTAATACTAACTGGAAATCTATATTTGGTTTCGATTAAGTTTAAGCAGATTAAGTTTCCTTTCAATAGTGTTTACAGTGTGCGCTATAGTCGAATCCGGTTAATTGCACCACCGGTTAATCGGACAACCCGCTTATTCGGACCGAATCCTAAAGAACCGAAACAAATCCTATTGCATAAGCCTAATATTATTCGCCAGTCGGTTATTAGGACCAAAATGATCGCGTCCCGATGTGGTCTGATTAACCGGAATCGACTGTATTTTTAAAAAAAATTTCAGGTAGTCTCTTCTAACGAAACTACCGCGGGTTATTAACATAGGATTACTTATCGTTGCTTACCTCTTTTGTATCTATATATGTGTTATGTATATATGTATCTATATATATGTACGTATGTATATCTATATATATAAAACAGTTCCGTAACTGACTGACTGACTGACTGACATACAACGCACAGACCAAACCGCTGGACCTAAACGGCTGAAATTTTGCATGATGATTCTTCTTATAGTGTAGGGGTGCATTAAGAAAGATCTTTAAAAAACTCTTCTTAGATTTTTTAAAATTAAATTTTTAAGCTATTTTTGTAACTTTTTTAAAGTTTGCATTTAAAATAATAATTTGAGGGTTATAAAATTTATATCACGAGAAATATAAAAATTCCTTTAAAATAAAATCTTTTTCGAATCTTTACCTCCAATTTCTGATTTTTGGTGAATTTTTAAAGATTAATTTTTAGAATTTAATTTATTAAATGCTGATCACGTGATTTCTATTTCTGGTTCTTTAAATTAATTTATCGTCACGTGCATACAACGAAATAGACAAAAAAAATTTTCTTTCTAATGCGGCAGACGATTGGACATTATCCAAATAAATATTAAAATACAAGAAACGATATGTTACTCAAACTGTACTATATTAACTGTACTATATTCTTTACTATGTTCCATTAGATTCAATTTGAATATTTTCTGCTACATTATTTTGTCCATAAAAATATACGTGACGATTTTTTTATAAATATATTTTTCCGTTTTTTTTCATCAATTGCATACATTGATCGTTGTATTTATTATAAATATATTTATACATATTTTTGGCATAAATTGTATACATTGACCGTTGTATTTAATTTGAATGTTCTCCGTAGCGAAGTACGGGTTTTCAGCTAGTATATGCATATATGACATACATGTATGTCAAAATTTTGACGCATTTTGGTACTTTTCTATTTAACTGTTTACTGCTTGTTCAATAGATACAGACTGGGTTTGGCGTGCTGCCAAAATTATAACTTGCGAGGTACGGACGGTTTTAGCGTTTGAATTTTTTTCTTTCCGGAAGACTCTTATGGAGGAACGTAATCCTACGTTAAAACTGCCATGTACTTATTTCATTTGTTTCAATAAGTTGAATTAATGCAACGCCAAACTTTATTGCATTTCAAACATGGAGCAACTCACAGAATTCAAATACCGAGTCCCAAGTTCCCATGGCTATGAATCAACAACGCGTTAAAATATCTTTTAAAAATTCCGTGAATGATATTCTTTTGTTACTTATCACGAACTCAACAGACTCTTTTCCTAGTAAACCTTTCCTCAAATTCCGCAATTACTTTCTTTTATTATTTCCTTAGAGGAGAGAAGAGTAGCCTTTCTGAAAGATATACGGTTATGACTATGCACTGCCGAACAATAAACACGACCATAAAACACCGCATAATTGTTTTTTCGGAAAAAAAATATACTTAGGTGGTCGGAGGCTGGTGATACTTCTCAGGATGCTTAGATGTCATCACAGGGTCCATTGCACATCCAATTCTGCACACTTAAGACTGAAAAAAAAAAGCCTTGCAACTCTTAGGCATGCTTGGCTTCTTACGAAGAGACGGGTACACTTTCTTTTATTGTTTTCCTGCACGCAAAGCAAAAGGAAAGTTTAGAAACACAAACTTATTTATGCCTGTAACATGTGTAGCTGCTGACTTATTTTTTTCTTTCCTTTTTTTTAGTCATGTTAGCCCTGCAGTCTTCTAATAGCGTGGTTGAGATGATCCCGGGTCAGTGCGTTGAACGAGTGCACCAAAGATACGTAGCTTGATCTTCAATAATATAGTCTGATGTAATATAGGGCCGAAGGTCTGATATTTTTAATTGGCTATCCTTTGCAGGTAATCCAAAATTTAATGCGACACACCCGAAGGTATGTGGTAGTGGGAGAAAAAGCATGCTCGCACGTGCAGTCCCGCGCACACAAGAGTCCCGTAGATTCAGAAATTACTTTAGGGGCATTGTAACCTGTCAGTACACACTCCATAAGGAGTAAGACTAGGTCACCAACCCATGTCCCTCTTGGCCTGGACAAGTTACTTTTCCAGCCGGGACCATGCGAAGGCGGGGGCAACCAAGGCCTAACACAGTGCATTCTACAATTCCCATAGAGCAGTGGCCCCCAACCCCACCGGTCCGTGGATCAAATGGTACCGGGCCGCCCAGGGAACATTAAATTATTTCCAATTTATTTACTGTGGTGCGTTTCCCATTGATTTAGCGTTCTAGTGAGTTAAAATGTTAAGTGAACAAGGGACCTTCATTCTCGTCCTTCTTTAATTTTCAATATTTTACATGAGTATAATTAATGTTCTTTTCTACTACATTGAGGATACTTAGAATTCAAAATAAGTATTTTGTGGAAGAGTTAGAACTATTTATCAAACAATTCTTCAAAATTTGCAAGAATTTTTCAAAAGGCTACATGCGCATCCATTTTCTTCTGATAACTTCCAAATTTCTCTGAATTATTAATTGAAGTGTTTGTCACAAAACTGTGCATAATTCTTTGAAATTGCAAATGTTTTTCAAATTTACAGACTATAAAATAAAGTAAAAACAAACAAAAAAAATAGCGGGCAGAATAAAAAAAAATATTTAAGACTTAAAAGATTCCTACAAAAAAAATTAAATGCACATTTATATTTATATACATGTGGTAAACTTATAATAAAAAATTAAATACTTTAATTAATATAGAATGCGCATAGAGCATTTTGAAAAACGTTAGCATTTTTGAAAAAAATTTGAAAAACAGTCATTATTCTGCAAAAAAATCCTTATTTTGAATTCTAAGGGTTTTCAATGAAGTAAAAAAGAAAATTAATTATACTCATTTAGTATATAGAGTTAAAAATTGAAAATTAAAAAAATTCGAGTTTGAAGGTCCCTTGTCCCCTTAAATCACTTTATATTCATTTTTTGGTGTAACTGTATTTTATTTTGAAGGCATGTTTAAATACAATTAAATTAAAATTATTAAATCAAAACAATCTAAAAAATTAACAATCAACGTTCCCCCCCCTCCCTCCTCTGCGGGCCGCGGTAAAATTATCAAACGTTGACCGGTCCACGGCGATAAAAAGGTTGGGGAGCACTTCCATAGAGGATACGACTCCCCTGAGAGAGTCATAGTTACACACGGTATTACCTGCACTAATGTGAAGTTAATCGCATTTGAACTTTAGTACTCTAGGAAAGAGTCACGCTGCCCTAGCGCCAGAAAGGCAAAATTAAAGAATATAAGTAAAGTTCGAAATTTTCAGCATTTACTCTTATTAGTTGGCCCAGTTGGCAAAGGCGTCGAGCCAGTATTCTGAGGGTTGCGGGTTCGATGCCGGTCGCTGACAATTGGCAAAGGCGTCGAGCCAGGGATCTAGGGGTTGCGGGTTCGATGCCGGTCGCTGACAATTGGCAAAGGCGTCGAGCCAGGGATCTAGGGGTTGCGGGTTCGATGCCGGTCGCTGACAACTGGCAAAGGCGTCGAGCCAGGGATCTAGGGGTTGCGGGTTCGATGCCGGTCGCTGACAATTGGCAAAGGCGTCGAGTCAGGGATCTAGGGGTTGCGGGTTCGATGCCGGTCGCTGGCAATTGGCAAAGGCGTCGAGCCAGGGATCTAGGGGTTGCGGGTTCGATGCCGGTCGCTGACAATTGGCAAAGGCGTCGAGCCAGGGATCTAGGGATTGCGGGTTCGATGCCGGTCGCTGACAATTGGCAAAGTTGTCGAGCCAGGGATCTAGGGGTTGCGGGTTCGATGCCGGTCGCTGACAAATCCATCGAAGTGTACACTAATGGTGGCTGGTGCACGTAAAATCTGTCGTGGCTGCAAAGTCCTCCAAGTTCTCAAGTTTACCTCTGGAGGTGCGGGATCAAGTGTTCCGGTCTCGTCACTTGACTCGGTTCAAAATTACGGGACCGGCCAACAGGGGGTGGGGTGATGCTGGTCCACCTCTACGGTGCTCCCAGAAAAGTGGCCAGCAAAACCGCGGTGTCATATGACGGTAAGGATAATATCCAAGAATACCGTCTGCCGCATTTGAGAAAGATAAAAAGTCTTATTAGTTGCTGTCTAAACACTAAAACACTATCAGTAAACAAAAATGATGGCTTATAGCGTTATAAGAAGTCGTTGTCCCTGAATATGCAGTAGGTATATTTAAGGGGACGCTTCGAATACTTGATTTTAAAGTTTGCATAAATATTAGGGCTGTGATGCTTTGTTGGCTTTTTCCGTTATGTATTTTATGAGTTTTACCTGTCCAATCTAGCTATACAATTTCGAATCACCAGATAACATTACCCTTATTGCTTTCAATGCATAGCTCTCGAATTTTTCTTTGTAAGAGACAGATCTGTAAGTAGTATCTACCAGTGATTCTTAACCTTTTGTTGATCAGGGAGCCCTTGTTAAGTTTTATGAATAAACAAACTATCTGCGATAATCAATTTTAATAAAAAAAAATTCAGGTAGTCTCTTCTAACAAAACTACCACGGGTTATTGACGTAGGATTACTTATCGTTGGTTACCTTTTTTTTTTCCAATAAAATTCCTGCATACGAGGAAAAGGATGAGTGATAACCCTATGCAGAATAGGTTGATGGTAAGAAACATATGTCTACTCACCCACTCTTGATTTATAACTCGCGACGACGGTTTTAGCGTCATAAATTTTGCTCTGCCGCGGACCGTTATGGAGGAATGTAACGTTAAAAATTACAAATAAACTTGATAACCATAACAAATTTAAAGCAAAAGTAAACTCAAAAGCAAACATAAAAGCTTATGAAAACTTAAGAATAAACTAGTTCGTATCTGTCAAAACATGACGGCTGGATAGTAAATAAATATACCAATACAGAAAATTTCCGTGCTTATGCAGCCTCGTGCGTATCTAAAGCCAGATTTAAACATGTCACTGAGCAGGCGCAAAAACCAATTAGGGCCTGTTCACATAGGAGTCCATTGCGTTGCGTTAAGGAAAAGATGACGTTGAGACGAAAATAAACCAATCATATAGGCGTTAAAAATTTCATTGCTAATCGTTTGGAGGCATATGATTGGTTTATTTTCGTCTCAACGTCATCTTTTCCTTAACGCAACGCAACGCAACGAACTCCTATGTGAACAGGCCCTTAATGTGTTTACGTGGCCTCGTGCTTAGTGAGTATCTCAAAACCAAATTTCAACATCTCACTGAGCATGCGCAGAAAGAAATTTTTAACTGTAAGTTATTGCTAATTAATATAAACTGCGGTTACAAAAAACCAAATTTGACACATCTATAGATTAAAAACTTTCGTTTAAGACCAAAATGAAGTAAATTGATGCAGTAGGTTTCTCTCACGGACTGCCCAAACAATCGGCCTAGCAACTTAAATATATACATGAGATTTTTGAGCTTGCGTTTGCTTTACTAGCTATCTGATTGCTGCGGCGCTGTGTCATTACTGTGACGCTTCACAGAAATCTTTTAGGCATTTTTAGGCAGAGCAGGGATTTTTTTTTTTCAGGAAACGGAAGAAATACAGGAATTTCAGAATTTGAAAAATTTAATTGAATGGTTAAATTTGCGATTGTTTTCAAATGATGAAACCAACTTTTTTTTTATCACTGCCGACTTTGCTGACCCTTTCTCGGGTACACTCTTGAGACCATCGGTCAAGAACCAATAGAGCAGAGCATTAAGGGAAAACATTTGGTATTGAAGATATAATGGTTGTAAATAAAAATATCTTGTATTAGTCACTACATTTTAACGTTGGATTATATTCCTCCATAACGATCCTCCGGAAAACAAAATTTCAGACGCTAAAACCGTTCGTCTGTACCTCGCGAGTTATAATTTTGGCAGCACGCCAAACCCAGTCTGTATCGATTGGACTAGCAATAAACAGTTAAACAGAAAAGAACCAAAATGCGTCAAAATTTTGACATACATATATGTATATACAGGTAGCCCTCCCACAGTACGGCATCTTGCAACACGGTTTCGCTCTAACGCGATAAGATAAATTGCGGGAACCCTCGTATAACACTGCAACCTGTAACACAGTTTCGCTCTAACACGATAAAAAATTTGCGAAAACCACTGTACAACACTGTACTACTTCTATAGCACTAGATAACATGATTTTTCTTTAACACATTTAAAAACTAAATTACCTTAAAATAATGACGGGAAGGAATAATGAACTATAGCGGCTTTACATGAAAATGTATAAACAAATTATAATTTATTCATTTATAACTCTATAAAATTACAAGAAGGCCTAAGCTTAGCTGAAAATCTTGAATCATTTTTCCTGAATGCAGACCCTTCCGCTGAAAGAAGCCGAAAATTCAAAAGGGAGCTGCAAAATTGTTTATCTCCATACCGTGAATCTACAATGACCTTGTAAGAACCAGCAAATAAACCAAAATGACAGATTTTTTTTAAAGAGGATAGAAGGTGCAAAATATCTAAATGAAGCAAAAGGTTCTGAATGTGAAGGTGATATCGTTCAACCGAAAAAACGTTCTCCTTTGATTGTACTGAGCAGTTATGAGGAAGAAATATATTAAATTAAGGTCGCATTAAATGAAAATAATATTTTTTTTGTTTCTATTCGTTTTGTGTTATACATACATTTATATTTTTAATAAAAATTAAGTTGCTTATATGGAATTTAAAAAAATTTTTGTTTTTAATAAGTTTTCAGAACGTAACCCCCCTTTTCTGAACTGTCTCTGAGTGTCATATAACACGGTTTCACACAACACGGCATTTTCTAGGAACCTATCTACCGTGTTATAGGAGGGTTACCTGTATATAAATACGTGCATATATATATATATATATATATAGATACATATATGCATAACACTTACATAAATATATACATACAATAGAGGTAAGCAACGATAAGTAATCATACGTTAATAACCCGCGGTAGTTTCGTTAGAAAAGACTACCTGAAATTTTTTTTTACTATATACAAAGTAGGAACATTTCTATAACCTTTCTCACTGCAATAATTATTAATTCTTTACAAAGAATATTTAATGAAAAAATTGGCGAGATGGAAAAGAGAACTCAAAATCAGAAAGTAAACTCACGTGTCAAGAAGCATATACAATGCGTTCAAGTGTATGCCCGAGTAACGATTATTCCTTAATTGAATATATATTCTTTTCCAGTGGTAGGGGTAAAATATTAAAATAGCTTTTCAAAAACTCGATATTTTATTCTAATAACAGTGAGAAAATTTTCTTCAATTTTTCTTCGTTTATTCAAAAAAACGTTTTCGGGCTTATTACCTAATGCATTTTAGAATTCACTGTTATGATGGGAATTGAATGTTTATTCTCCTGAAAGAGTATTTTTATACTCTTCGAGGGGAAGATATCCTTTAAAGTACTCAAAAATTAAATCTTTTTCCCCAAATGAAACATAATTCCAAGCTAATCTTGCAAGCTAACAAGCTTAACAATGAGATGTTTATAACCGCCTACGGAGAGATATTTATGTTGACTGTATAAGGCATTTTTATCTTCTCTAGTGTTAAGAGAGTCGATTTTTTCATGCTCATAACAGAATATTTTCCGATTTTTAATTGTAAAAATTCCTTTGGGATCCACGAACTTTTGTAAGGTATACAGAAGATTCGATTCACAAGAATCGAACTTTTGAGTGAATAAATTAAAGAAGCTGCTTGATATGCTAATTTCGGCATACGCGCTTGGTATAAATACTATGCAGCTTGATTAAAAAAAAAGGTTGTTAAAGTTGATAGATAAGCGAGAGGAAGCTACGAGGTAAGCAGCTCCATGCTTAGGGGGCCCAAAGTTTACATGGCAGAACTGCTGGTTTGACTCTCTGCTGGTCTGTGAGTATGGCAAAGTGTATTTTTATTGAATGCTAATATATATTCCGTACAAGTAGTACGTATGCTTATTGCTGTAAAAGCAAATTCTGTATGTGCAACGAATTCAATAAACATTGTTTCATGTATAAGCTGTTTTTGTGTCAAATTCATTTAGAGTTTCAAATTATATACACCCAAGTCCAGGGTAGAAGTAGCAATTCTCTATACTTTAAGAAGTAAAGCCTTTCTCCCTCGTCAGAAAGTGGTCCTGTTATATTTAGTTTTTAATGATTATGAAATGAGATATTGAGATATTTTTCTATGGTCGTAAAAGTCAGAATTTTCTTATGTTTAAAACTAAAACACAATCTGAATATTATTTCTAAGTGGTCTTAAACAGACTGAGATATTTTCTACGCTCATAAAAGTTGGGTTATAAAACAAAATATATATCTTTTAATCAGCCTCGAAAGACTAGGCAGTTATTCTATAGTCATAAAACAATATTTTTCTGTAGCAAGAACTTTCCTTTCGCCTCATAAAGTTAAACGGTTTTCACTGTTTGCAATGGGAGAAAACTCAAAACAAGCGGAAAACCCTTTTATCCCCATAAAAAATCAAAAATGTTTCGTGGCTATAAAGATTGGTAAATTTTGATGCTCGTAAAAAGGTTTACTTTTATGGTCGTAAATGGGCAAATTTATAATATGTACGTAAAATATTTTATGTCAACAAATTAGGATATTATCATTATACTGTATCGACAATTAAGATGTAAAATAAAGATAATTGTTTTAATATTTGCATAAAATATGGTATTTAATTTTGCCTGATGTTAGGAGCAGTTTTAGGATTATTCTGATATCACATATTAGGTAGATAATTTTCTCTGATTAAGATATCAAACACTGTTATCTATATATAAAAAACAGTTCCGTAACTGACTCACTGACATACAACGCACAGACCAAACCGCTGGACCTAAAGGGCTGAAATTTTGCATGGCGATTCTTCTTATGGTGTAGGGGTGCACTAAGAGAGATTTTTGAAAAATTCCTCTTAGATTTTTTTAAATTAAATTTTTAAGCTGTTTTTGTAACTTTTTATAAGTTTGCATTTAAAATAATAATTTGATGGGTATAAAATTTATATCAAGAGAAAGATCATAAAAATTCCTTTAAAATGAAATCTTTTTCGAACCTTTATCTCGATTTTCTATTTTTTGGTGAATTTTTAAAAATTAATTTTTAGAATTTAATTTATTAAATGCTGATCACGTGATTTCTTTTTCTGATACTTTAAATAAATTTATCGTCACGTGCATAACAACTAAATAGACAAAAAAAAAATTTATTCTTTCTAATGCAGCAGACGATTGGATATTATCCAAAAAAAAATAAATATCCCTTACGATTTATATATATATATATATATATATATATATATATATATATATATATATATATATATATATATATATATATATATATATATATATATATATATACATATATATATATATATATATAAATTTTATATATATATATTATATATATATATATATATATATTATATATTTATATATATATTACATCAATTATATACATTGATCGTCGCATTTATTATAAATATATATATTTATTTTTTTGGCATTAATTGCATACATTGACCGTTGTATTTAATTTGAATGTACTTCGTAGCGAAGCGCGGGTTTTCAGCTAGTTTATTATAAATGGGCTCTTGTTTTATTCACTTTAAACCTGTCGCGTAAAATTTGAGAGTCAAAATTTTTCCAAAACGTCAGTGGTTAGCGCAAAAGGATAGCGACCCAGACAGTAATATAAGTCTAAGGGTTATATAAAATTATTTGCGTATTTAATACTTATCGGGAAAATTTAAACTGAAGGAAAATCCAGTAACTTGTGATATCTGAACATTCACTTGAGGATGTATATAATTCGCCTTCAAAAATCTATATGAAAGGACTTGAACAGGAAACTATGAAAGGAATATATCTTAAAAGAATCTATATATTTAAGTTGCTAAGCTGACTTTTTGGGCAGTCCGTGAGAGAAAACTACTGCATCCATTTATTTCATTTTGGTCTTAAGCGAAGGATTGTAATCTGTAGATTTATCAAATTTGGTTTTTGTAACCGCAATTTCTATTACTGAGCGATAATTTACAATTAAAAATTGATTTCTGCGCATGCTCAGTGGCATGTTTAACGCTGGCTTTAGAAACTCGCTGTTTCTGCGCATGCTCAGTGACGTTTTAATGATAAGAACGTTTATTCCGAGGAGTCTCTCTAGATCTCTCTCTGCCATTTTTATTTTTGTGATAATTATGGTTGTGAAATATAAGATTAAACCTGGTGGTAATTATTTATTTCGCGCTGTTTAATTAGTGATAATTTACAATTAAAAAAAATTACTTTCTGCGCATGCTCAGTAACATTTTTAAATCTGGCTTTAGATACTCACTAGGAAAGAGGCTGATTAAACACTTTAATTTGTTTCTGCGCATTATTGCGATTTTCAACATTAGGCAATGATGTGTTGAGTATAATTTGTGAATTAGTAGATTTATTTACTATCCAGCCGTCATGTTTTGACGCGTACCAACTAGTATGTATTTAAGTAGGGCTCATATTTTAAATGAACTGGTAGTTTTCCATGATATTAATCAAGGCGACTTACTACAATGATTCCCAGATACTTCTTTAAAAACAGCTGTAGAGATGAAATTTAAACGAAGAAAACTGTGTTTCCGAGTCTCAAACGAAAATATTTAACACATAAAGCTAAAGTTTAAACTCTAAAACTATGTTGTTGTTGTAACATATGGCTTTCTTGGAATTCAATTCATTTGGGACTTATTATACAGAGCCACAGCTGTGGCTCGCGTTCGCCACAGAACTGTGGCGCTGTGCAGCGGCTCTGTATAATAAGCTCCAAAGGAAACAATTGTCCGCTACCGCAGCCACAGTCGCGCAAGCGAGCCACAAGAAACGAGGGTAGGCGACTGGAGTGGCTCGCCCAGGCCACAGTCGCGACCTGTAGCCACAGCTGTGGCTCAGTATAATAAGCTCCGAACGATTGCATGTATCGCTTCGAGTGGCTTGTCTGGGCGTGGGAAGCTGTGGCGAACGCTCGCCACAGCTGTGGCTCTGTATAATAAGCTCCGTACGATTGCATGTATCGCTTCGAGTGGCTTGTCTGGGCGTGGGAAGCTGTGGCGAGCGTTCGCCACAGCTGTGGCTCTGTATAATAAGCTCCGTACGATTGCATGTATCGCTTCGAGTGGCTTGTCTGGGCGTGGGAAGCTGTGGCGAACGCTCGCCACAGCTGTGGCTCTGTATAATAAGCTCCGTACGATTGCATGTATCGCTTCGAGTGGCTTGTCTGGGCGTGGGAAGCTGTGGCGAACGCTCGCCACAGCTGTGGCTCTGTATAATAAGCTCCGTACGATTGCATGTATCGCTTCGAGTGGCTTGTCTGGGCGTGGGAAGCTGTGGCGAACGCGCGCCACAGCTGTGGCTCAGTATAATAAGCTCCGTACGATTGCATGTATCGCTTCGAGTGGCTTGTCTGGGCGTGGGAAGCTGTGGGAACGCGCGCCACAGATGTGGTTCTGTATAATAAGTCCCTTATGGTGCATTCACATTCGACAGAGCTCTCTCCCCGACTCTCCTGTCAACATTAGTTACGGTAACATTAGACACGGTATTTAGAACCACCCCCATTCCAATGAACACGTGTCTTCCAGATATTCCCCCATTTAGAACCCCCCCATTCAAGCCGCCAAAGACTTCGTGTTGCTTGATCTAGTGTGACCCGCCCCCACTGTCACCATTTGACCCCCGGGACCTCGAGTTTGCCTTTGATGAAATGCTCACGGACCGCCAGAGCGAGCGATCTACGCAGGGAACAGAGTACAGAAGACATAAATCACTGGAATAGGCAGAGAGCGCTGTACAAGTCTGCACGCGCTATTACATACAGAGATCTCATCACATACCTCTCATCACATACAAAACAAACAAAATATAACGTATAATAGAATATAACAAATAGCAGCGAACAGCGGTAGTGGAGTAAACAATACAAGAAGTCCAAGGAGGCAAGAGGAGAAGAGGGGGGGGGGGGCAGACATCTCTCATCAGTCCATAAGATTCCTTGCATCCCAATATGTAGTTTGAAGATATCTCCTTGTCGTTGGGCATCTCTATTCACTCCTAAACACCCTAAAAGGTGTTCCGAGTTCATTCTGCCAACATTACATATTGGGCAAATGTTCGTGTGGAGAACACCTATTCTATTTAGGTGGTCCGCTAAACAGTCATGCCCGCCTAACAGTCAAGTTGGCAACTGCCTTCTCTTTACGCGGTCTGGCATTAAATTTTTTCCAACCGTTTTGGACATCGCGCCACTTTTTATCTTTGGATTTAGTCATAAGGTTATCTTTCAAAATGTCGTTATTGTTCATTTATCGTTCAAAATGTCTCTATGGAGACTAAAACTATAAATATGTTCAGAATATCTTACTCTAAATTTCGGTACGCAATTATCTGAAAAATTCTTGAACGTATTTTAAAAGTATTTTGTTTTTATCTCTTCTTCAAACCTACATCATGGGTTCATCTAAGAGTCCTAAATGTAATAACTTCTAACTTATAGATATTTTGACAATATTTTTTATCTATAAATACGGCGAATTTTCACTAATACGACAAAATAAATTGTCACAAAATATGAATTACAGTAAACTAATGACATGGAGAAAGAATGACTGAATCTTCTATAAAAATAAAAGTTAAATTTCTCTAGAAAAGAGTGCATTATTATCATACGACAAAACGGGATACTGTGTATGACCAGTTATTTTTCAACAGTTATTTTACCTTCTTTATTCCAGACCTTTGACCAGTTATTCCTCCTTTGACCAGTTATTTTACCTTCTTTATTCCTATTATATACTTTATAAGCATTTTTCAGGTTGAGTTAAGCTTTTTCAAATGTGTCAAAATTCGAAATTGATTATTTTTGCTTTGAAAAATACATTTTACTTGTCAAGATATTCCCATGCTATTACTTGTGAACTTCTATCTGCACATTCGCTTTTAAGTATGCCACGCCCCTTTTATCACCATAACAGGTATACAATATTACAAAGAATATTTTTATACGCATTAAAGAATATTCTTAATCTGTTTTGAATTTTCAGAATTGAGTTCGCCTTCCGGCACGAGCAAACTTAGGGTGGCATTAGTGCTTTCATTCTGATGTTGATCGTCAATATTTCTAGACGTGAGACTACTCACTACTTTTGTATTGTCATGACATTAATATTCATGATCTTACATCACATTAAGAAATTTTGTTGTCCTTTCCTTAAACAACATCCATTATCTAAAATTCATTATATAACACGAGTAAACTTAGGGTGGAATTAGTGCTTTCATTCTGATGTCGATCGTCAATATTTCTAGATGTGAGACTGATCACTACTTTTGTATTGTCATGACATTAATATTCATGATCTTACATCATATTAAGAAATTTGTTGTCCTTTCCTTAAACAACATCCATTATCTAAAATTCATTATATAACACGAGCAAACTTAGTGTGGAATTAGTGCTTTCATTCTGATGTCGATCGTCAATATTTCTAGATGTGGGACTACTCACTACTTTTGTATTATCATGACATAAATATTCATGATCTTACATCACGTTAAGAAATTTTGTTGTCCTTTCCTTAAACAACATCCATAATCTAAAATTCATTATATAACACGAGCAAACTTAGGGTGGAATTAGTACTTTCATTCTGATGTCGATCGTCAATATTTCTAGATGTGAGACTACTCACTACTTTTGTATTGTCATGGCATTAATATTCATGATCTTACATCACATTAAGAAATTTTGTTGTCCTTTCCTTAAACAACATCCATAATCTAAAATTCATTATATAACACGAGCAAACTTAGGGTGGAATTAGTACTTTCATTCTGATGTCGATCGTCAATATTTCTAGATGTGAGACTACTCACTACTTTTGTATTGTCATGGCATTAATATTCATGATCTTACATCACATTAAGAATTTTTGTTGCCCTTTCCTTAAACAACATCCATTATCTAAAATTCATTATATAACACGAGCAAACTTAGTGTGGAATTAGTGCTTTCATTCTGATGTCGATCGTCAATATTTCTAGATGTGGGACTACTCACTACTTTTGTATTATCATGACATAAATATTCATGATCTTACATCACGTTAAGAAATTTTGTTGTCCTTTCCTTAAACAACATCCATAATCTAAAATTCATTATATAACACGAGCAAACTTAGGGTGGAATTAGTGCTTTCATTCTGATGTCGATCGTCAATATTTCTAGATGTGGGACTACTCACTACTTTTGTATTATCATGACATAAATATTCATGATCTTACATCACGTTAAGAAATTTTGTTGTCCTTTCCCTAAACAACATCCATTATCTAAAATTCATTATATAACACGAGCAAACTTAGTGTGGAATTAGTGCTTTCATTCTGATGTCGATCGTCAATATTTCTAGATGTGGGACTACTCACTACTTTTGTATTATCATGACATAAATATTCATGATCTTACATCACGTTAAGAAATTTTGTTGTCCTTTCCTTAAACAACATCCATTATCTAAAATTCATTATATAACACGAGCAAACTTAGTGTGGAATTAGTGCTTTCATTCTGATGTCGATCGTCAATATTTCTAGATGTGGGACTACTCACTACTTTTGTATTATCATGACATAAATATTCATGATATTACATCACATTAAGAATTTTTGTTGTCCTTTCCTTAAACAACATCCATAATCTAAAATTCATAAGTGTCCCAGTACAGTATAACCTTAAATATTAACTTCTCCAAAATCTAAAAATATATCAATATGGTGTATATTCTCAAGATAAACTGGTATTTTTTCGGTTTATAAAAATGTTTTGTTATAATTATTGCAACGTATGGATGGGGATGAAATGGGAAATTATTAGCGTGTTATGGGGAAATTAGGAGGGTTATGCTTCATAACGGTTAGTTTCTCGTAATATAGTTTCTTAATGATTGGGAAAAACCCCAATGTGTCAGTCTCAAAACATACTCATTAATGATGGTTTCTTCATGTATATTGCCTAACTGCACGCAAAGATTTTAGGGAGCCATATTATCATTTTGGCGGTCTCCAATAAAAGAAAGTAGAGATTTATTTATTTTTTGTTAAAAAAGATTGTGCTAAAACATCGTTTAAATGTAATGACTCTGTCCAAACGGAAAATTTTACTAAATATTTCTCCCGCGCATTCTCAAGAGATTTAGGTTATTGTTTGCAATAGGTCAGTGAACATAAACTACTCTTAAAATTATGCGTGGTTTAATAAATATACTTTTGTAAAAATCTCACTTTGCCTATATTGTTGTTTACTTTTTTCTCGTCATTATTTTACAGTCTTTTGCACAAATTTACAAATTGGATCATTGTAAGTAATATTTATCAATTTAGTATCTCTCCAAATTGGACAGAAATTTTTTTTTAATGATTTTGATTTTGCATTACAAAATTGTCAAAAAATCCATGCACGGGTTATTTCATATCTGAAGACAGAGAAACTCGATATATTTATATGTTTTTTGGAAGCTAAATTATCATGAAAAATCAGGTATACTCAGTTTCAAATAAAAGTATTTCTCTTTTAAACGAAAAAAAAACTATAAAAGTTCAAATTTAGGGAAATTTTATTGATTTCTTCTGGTGCTGTTGGGTTTAAAATTCCTGGAAAAATTATGCAACATCTGCTATGTCACTGAGTCCTTTTTTGCTCATCGAAATGCTTGGCATACCACCACCATCTGTTTTGCGAATCAGTGAAATGATATTTTAAAAAATCATTCGGCGTGATCAAGCCTTCTTTTGTAAGTTTAACGATATAAGAACTGGAAGTAATATTAAGCTGCTTACCTTCAGAAAAAAAAAAATCATTTTTGCGCTAACTTTCATTGAAAAAAAATCAGGAAGTGCATGGCTGTCGTGGAAGAGTTGGTGAAAGAAACCTCTCTGTAAAGTATTACTTATCCATCTTTTTCAAGGCTACCAGCTTCTGTCAAACCATCACGCTAATACATGGTTTTTCGAAACAAGTCGGCACTTAACCTAACCAATTTTTTCGCATTGAGTCGTTTAAAGTTCAAAGCAACCTATTCTGAGCACCGGTTTTTCTTTTTTAACTTTAGCAAGGACTGATTAACCTTCAAGTGGAAAAAGAAAGCTTTGCAATGTTTCTAGCTGCTCTTCATGGCACTGTGTTTATTTTGAGAATAGTTTTTAGGTACAAAACTCGTCATGGTTTACAAAGCTTTTGTGTTGTTTGTTGTCTTAAAGATTTTGGTATGTCCAGAGATTTTCCAATTTAATGTGCGTAATCCACAGGTTCTACTAACATATGTTTTTCGGTAATGACTTGCTGTTCTTTGATCATTACTTTTGCCATATATATGAGCTGGACTTGCAAATACATCTTTGACTTATTCATTCAGTAGCCGGGTACGGGCAGAATTCTGATTATGAAATAATTGTCCTAGTACATTTGATGGATGTATTTATATCAGTTATTGTTCAAAAAATATTTTGCACATTTATGTTGTAATTTGTATACCCTGCAGTCAGAACAATTGAATCGGTCATTTTGAAAAGGAGTTTTCAAAAGGTTTCAAAGGTTTTGAAAAGGAGTTTTGAAAAGGATGCCTTATTATGTTTATAAGGCATCAATTCCGATGCAAAACTATAATTTGTTAATATTTTTTTAACTTAGTTGGGGGGGGGGGGCAGATAAGTTTTTGAAAAGTGGAGATGACTCCTTTTCAAAATGAGCGATTCAATTGTATTTCAGCTTATTTATGAAAGGCGAAAAAAACCCTTCACAAATACATCATGTTTCTTGTAGTAAATATTTTATACAATTAGAAATTTAGGTACTACTATAAGATTCTCATCTGATTTGCGTCAAATTTTTCAAACATCATTCTATTTATGGGTATGGTATGTAAAACATACAAAATTTTAAACGCAAATGAAAGAATGATTAAACAAAGCGTTCTGATTTTTAAATTCACTTACCAATAAGCACCAATATGAGTTTTCAAAAAGCGAATGGAAAAAACCTTTCGCTAATGCATTGAGTAGCGATTTACTGTCATGATTTTATGAAGGATTAACGCACAAATTGTTAGAAAATTCATGTAAAATTTGTAGCAGTCAAGCCTACTTTAATATTATATATATAATAGCCGTTGTCTCTGTATAACACTTCCGGGCTGTACTCATCTTTCAATTGAAGCCCTCAGTAAACAAACGGCCGGTTAGGCTTAATTTCAATTTCAGATGTGGATCAGAATTTTTTCTTATCTAAAAACTAATATCTTCTCCATCAAATCACGTTTGTTCATCCTATTTTTCTATAAAACATACAGAACAAAAAAATTGGATGTTTTTAGCTGTATATTTAACAGTTTTTAAAAATCTGCTTACTTTTGCGATGAATTCTGAAAGTAAACAAACTTGAATGTGAATGAATCGAGTAGCTCAAGTATTCATATCGCGTAGTGAGCTGTAAAAAACTGGATGGCAGTCTACTACTCCAATCGCATGAAAAACTAAATAAATAAAAAAATAATGAAAGGGTTTGCTTTTACAAGGTGTGGATTAAGTGCAATATTGTTAGATAATTCGTGATATTTTTTAACTTTCATATACTTTTTCCATTATGACGTCATTATTAGTATTATGACGTCAAAATGACGGATTGGATGGCAGTCTACTACTCCAATCGCATGAAAAACTAAATAAATAAAAAATAATGAAAGGGTTTGCTTTTACAAGGTGTAGATTAAATGCAATATTGTTAGATAATTCGGGATATTTTTTAACTTTCATATACTTTTTCCATTATTCCTATTTTGACGTCGTTATTAGTATTATGACGTCAAAATGACGGGTTACCTTCTAGTTATAATATCATTTCGCAGTACCCAGTCTGCCCTGTCTCACCCTATTCATCCTTCAGTGTAAAAATGAAATAATATTTTGGGCATATCACAAAAATGGAAGTATAACTAGGAGGGTAAGAAAATATGTTTAAGCTACAAAAAGTGGGATGTGAAGAGCAGGTAAACCCGCTACCCAGAAACATTAAATCTCAAAACAGATAGCTTTTTATATCTGAAGCAGCATTCCATTTATAGAATGTACATAAAATGGGCCTATGAATGAAATATCAGAATTAGAAACAGATAGAAAACAGTAATCACTTTTCCGAGAAAGAGCGATGAACGCTTGATAATAGAAGTGGACGTATATCATTAATCAGTTTATCTTCTTTGAAAATCTTACACATAAAAAAGAGCTATTCTTAGATCCTTTGCATGATTTGTAAAATTTATATGAGTAATAAATACTATTTACCCATTTCTGGAATTCATTGCAAATTCTTATTTGCTTGAAAAGCGAAAAGCGCAATACTAATAATTTACTAATTTACAAACGCGTTCTGAGACGGAATTTGACTTTCTCAGGGTCAGTGACTGGGAATCATCAGTGAATTCTAAAATTTCTATGCCTAAGCAGTTGCTCAAAACTTAATTCTATGGAAAGTGATTAAAACTGAGTGTTTTAGCTATAAGAGAAATTACGAAGGACTTGGCCGTTGCACAATTCTGGGCGCGGTGGTCAAATTAGCAAGAGCAGCGGGCCAGTGATCTGAAAGGTCACTGGTTCGATGCTCGCCGCTGACAAATCCACCGCCGTGTACACTAATGGCTGCTGGTGCACGAAAAATCTGTCGTGGCTGCAATGTCCTCCAAGTTCTCAAATTTACCTCTGGAAGTAGGGGTCAATTGTTCCGGTCTCGTCACTTGACTCGGTTCGAATTTACGGGACCGGTCCTTTAGCCAAGCCGGAATGCGATCCTTTTGGTGCTGTTTGAAACCAGAGCCGCATCACTCTGCTGGGCCAGCTTTAGGGACTAGCTGATATATCGGTCAAGGGGCATCAAAAGCAACAGCAATACAATACCCATAAATTGTTTTCAACAGCATTTATAACAATATTCTTAAAATTTTTATCGATTGCTATCCAGCCGAAGAGAAAGAGCCCTCTTGCTATACTTCCCTCCTTAGTTAAAAAATTCTATGTGCAAAATTTTCTTTTTAAGATCTTAATCATTTACTTCCCTATATTATCCCTATAGGGATTTATTATCCCCTATATTATCCCCTTCCCTATATTATCCCTTTATTATCCCTATATTATCCCCTTCCCTATATTATCCCTTTACTTCCCTATATTATCCCTATATTATCCCTATATTATTCCCTATATTATCCCTTTACTTCCCTATATATCCTTACCATGTTTTTATTAACTCGCTTTCTTGTTTGTTTGTGTGTGTGTTTGTCCCGTACAAATCTTGCAATCGATTTTTAACTAACTTGCTAACCCGACTTGCTAGACGTTTGAAACTTTTAGAATAGCTCAGAACACGATAACAATGCATTATTTTAAAACTTTTAGCCATCTTTAAGCATAATTGAATTAGTTTTCAGTTAATTTTGTTCTGTGGACTGGTGCAGCCATCTATCGGCCGGGACGGGAACGAAAAGTTAAACGTGAGTTAACTTCCAATTAACTTCATTTTCTTTCAAGTTGATGGGATAATTCATCAAAAAAATTTTTAAAAAGTATTTATTAATATATAGAATTGTCAAGTTTATATGATTCAACAGAAAATTTAAAAACATGGTATATAAAAAGTTCTTTTTATCTTGTAACTATTCACTTTAAGCGTAGGATTACGTTCCTAAATAACAGTCCTGCGGAAAGCAAAATTTCAGCGTTTTCGCGAGATATAATTTTGACTGCGCGCCAAACCCAGTAGCAGTAAAACAGTTAAACAGAAAAGTACCAAAATGCGTATATATATATATATATATATATATATATATACAGTGGAATCTCGATCGATCGTTTTCGGATCCATCGTTTTTCCGTATGTGTCGTTCATTTTATCCAGTCCCAACGATCATATTGCTTTGTTATGCTTCCGCATCTATCGTTTTCCCGCATTTATCGTTCATTTCAATCGGTCCCTTGAAAAACGATAGATCGAGATTCCACTATATATATATATATATATATATATATATATATATATATATATATATATATATATATATAAATAAAAGTGAGCAACAATAAGTAATCCGACGTTAATAACCCGCGGCAGTTTTGTTAGAAGAGACTACCTGAAATATTTTTTTTCATTAAATTAAAATGTTCTGTCTGCTTTGGGAATCTAACTAACATATTTGTACTAACGACGTTCCAATTTGCATCCGAACTGGGAAAAATTTTAGTCAGGACCCTTTGACTAAGGAAGGCAGTATACTTTCCCTTAGATTTTAATTTTTTTTCGTTTATAAAAAAATAAGAAACAAAAAAGGCTCAATAACCTTTTTTTTTTTGAAATAAGGATTGAAAAAAGGATTGAAAAAAGGATTTCAAAATTCTGACAATTCATGCTCTTTCATGAAAAAATAAATTATATATATATATATATATATATTAAAATTTGTTATCAGATCGCTGATTCTAACCCGTTTTCTAAAAATTAACTCAAAGTTAACGATTCTGTGTAACCTTTACCCGTTCTATCCCATTTCAACTAGTATATTTTCGCGATTTCCGTAATGATAGATTACACGCGAGCAATGTTCTGAAATCTCAACAGAAGAGGACTTTCACCGTAATTGTAGCTGCCACATCTTTCCAGTCTATCAGGATCATCTTCAAAGAGTTCTTCCCAGTTCAGTGCAGCATTTGTGACTCAGTCTTTATTTAAATTTCAAAACGATATCATCAAACACTTTATCAATTTTACAAACGCTTATCGGGTATTTTAATATTTTATTCTTTTTATTCATGCTGGCTATCTGAAGAAAAAAATTAGTGAAAATGTTATTGAAAATTTCTCCAGATTACACTATCCTAAAAATGCCTTCATGAAGAAAATTAATAGATATTACAAAAAAAAAAGTCTCAGATTTTAATTCTGTTTAAGATACTTTAAAAGTTCACCTGAGAGATTAGGAAAGTAAATTTTCAAAAAGAACTTTAATCGACCTATTTGCCTTACATTCGTTGATTTTTCGATCATTGAAAATGCATTTTGATAGCCAAGGAACTGATATTTAAGGCTGCTATGTACTAAGAAAAAAATCGTTTTTTCCTTTTCTTCTTCTTGCAGACTGTTGTGGTGGGAGGAGTCCAGTTGACAGTTCGAGAATTCCACCCCCCTTAGGATTGCCATTTTGAGGGATTGTAATGTCTCTCTCTCTATAGGGGGTTAAGCTCTGTCCCCAAATTTTTTATTTAAAATATATATTTGTCAACTATTTACAGGTACATAAATGCTGATAATAAAAAAACATTGGTATTGTCAGATAGCCTGAACTTTTCTGCAAAGCGCTATAGGATTCATTTTATAAATTTCGTCCACCGAAGGAATTTATGAACATTTAAAACACACTATACCAGATTTTTCCCCGAATAATTTAAATTTTAAAATATTAATTGAATTCTTTTTAAAAAACAAAATATGTACACAAACGTAAAATTTCTTTCTCTATGACGGAGTACAATTTAAAAAAAAAAAATTTTTGAATCCAAGTCGGCAATCTGTGGACAAATTTTCTCCATAGGTTAACATTGAGGTGAGCGAATCAAATGGGGTTAGTACATAGCAGCTTTAAGCTTACCGGAGAACCCTTTGTAATATTACACCACCGAGTCATGTCCTAACCTTCATTAATGAAAGTCTTAAACACCTTTCTTAAAGAAAAGCTCAAAGATGAAAAACAAGATCCTACATAAATACATACATTACATATTATACACTGAAGAGCCAAAAAAAGAAAAACTTGTACAGGCGTGCGTAGGCAAATAACAGAGATTTGTAACCAATCAGCGTAACGCGATGCTGTCGGCAGTGCCAACAGGTGTTTGGCGAAACTGTTAGATCGGTTCCTGCAGCTACAATGACAGGTTATCACGATTAATGTGACTTTGAACGAGGCGTTATGGTTGGTGCACTAGAGATGGGGCATAGCATCTCCGATGTAGCGATGCAATTTGGATTTTCGCGCATGAGCATTTTGCGAGTGTACCGTGAATATCATGTATCCGGTAAAACATCAAATATCCGACAGCGGTGCGGCCGGAAAAAGACTTCAATGAACGGGACCGTCGACGACTGAAGAGAATCCTTAAACGAGATAGATGTGCAACACTTCCTCAAATTGCTGCGGATTTCAGTGCTGGGGCATCAACAAACGTCAGCGTGCGAACTGTTCAACGGACCGTCATTGATATGGGATTTAGGAGCTTCAAGACCATTCGTGTACCGCTGTTGACTGCACGGCACAAAGCTTTACGCCTTGCCTAGGCCCGCCAACAACTCCATTGGACTGTTGATGACTGGAAACACGTTACCTTGTCTGACGATTCTCGTTTCCAATTGTATCGGGCGGACGGATGTGTACGGGTATGGAGAAAACCTCATGAATCCATGGACCGTACATGTCAACCGGGAACTGTTCAAGCTGGTGGAGCCTTTCTGATGGTATGGGGCGTGTGCAGCTGGCGTTATATGGAACCCCTGATACGCCTAGAGATGACTATGACAGGTGACGGGTACATAAACATCCTGTCCGATCATCTACACCCATTCATGTCCATTGTGCATTCCAACGGACTTACACAATTCCAGCAGGACAATGCGACACCTCAAAGTCGAGGATTGCTACCGAGTGGCTCCAGAATTCCTCTCCTGGCTTTAGATACTTCCAATGTCCACCTAAATCCCCTGACATTAATATTATTGAAAATATCTGAGATGCCTTGCAACGTGTTGTTCAGAAGAGATGTCCCCCATCGCACTCCTATGGATTTGTGGACATCCCTGCAGGATTCATGAAGTGAATTGCTTCCAAGATACCTTGAGACATTAGTCGAGTCCATGCCACGTCGTGTTCCGGCACTTCTGCGTGCTCGAGGGGGCCCCCACACGATATTCCGCAGGTGTACCAGTTCTTTTGCCTCTTCAGTGTATATACCTTTGGAACTTTTTAAAATAAATTTCTCTCCTTGAGGGATATATATATATATATATATATATATATATATATATATATATATATATATTTGCATACATGTGATATGTTATGTTTGTTAATAATTGTGGTTTGCGTTTGTGGTTTAATATGTTAAAGTTTCTACGAGGTACACGAGCTGCTTATAGTTGTTGTGTTGTTGTTGCTTATGCCACTTGACCGACAGCAACATCAGATCAAGTCCCGAATGCTATGGACGATGAAGATGCGCTCCTGTTTTGACTGGCACCACAAGGGTCGGAGTCCGACTGGGCCAAAGGACCAGTCCCGTAATTTTGAACCGAGTCAAGTGACAAGACCAGAACGCTTGACCCCGCACCTCCAGAGGTATTTTTGAGAACTTAGAGGACATTGCAGCCACGACAGATTTTACGTGCACCAGCCGCCATTAGTGTACACGGCAGTGGATTTTGTTAGTGACGAGCATCGAACCAGTGGCTTTCAGATCACTAGCCCGCTGCCCTTGCCAACTGGGCCACTGCGCGCTTTCAATAGTTCTTTCACACTCCAACATGTGTTGACATAGTACAGAATATCCATCATATTTGACCCGTGGTCAGCGATGGCTCTTTTAAGTTCCTCTGATTGGAAGAATAGTCGTGGAGGGTAACCACCCCTCTCCTGGTAACTCAGGAGTATTTGTCAGCGACGAACATCGAACGAGTGACTTTCAGATCAGTAGCCGGCTGCCCTTGCAAACTGGGCCATTTCTCCCTGATCTTAAAGTACTAGGGATATTACAGACATCTATCAGGTATTCTAGCGGAAACATTCCAGAACAGGCTCACTAATGGTTCCGATCTGAGGAATGCGGCTCCGGTTTTTAATGACACTAGAAGGGTCAGAGTTGAGGGGCCAACACAATTTTGACCTGAGGGGTAGCATATGGTCGGCCAGTACCCTTTGTGATAGTAAGTGATGTAAGATAGATATCCTGTTATATACCTAATGCTGCGTTTGCATTCATGTACTCTGCTCTGCTCTGCCTTGGGGAAGGCAGTGATTTATGTTCACTGCGTACTCTGTATATGCGTGGATCGCCTCCTCTTTCGGTCCTGCTACAGAGCATCAAAGATCTCGGGGTCCCGGGGGTCAAATGGTGTCAATGGGGGCGGGGGACACGGCGTGTAGGGTTACCAGGCCCTGATTTTCCATGAGGCCCAGTAGGCCCGGGCCTAGGGGCCCCCCGAATGTTGGCCCCCCCCCAAATTTTTATTTTAAAAGAAAAATTTCCCAATTCAATTTTTTTAAATTTTACCATTTTTAATAGCAATTTTTTTATAATATCCTTACAAATTTGATTGATAGGTTCATCATATGTATAGTTATATGTATAGTTCATCATATGTATGTTATAGTGTATATATGGGATTAATAAGGTTTTCTGGTTGCATTGTATTGGTGTTTTAATGATGAAGTTAATATATTGTATTGCTTTTTGTTATTTGATAATGTTCTAGGCTTCTACACTTCGAATAGCCAATTCTTGGTAAAATGGTACTTTCACAATGATTCATGATTATTTTTTGTGTGTGTCAATTTTGGAAATTTTACGCCCACATCAATGTTAGGGGGGGGGGGGGCCCATCCCGAGTTGTGCCTATAGTCAAGAATTTTCTAAATCGGGCCCTGGGGTTACCGTGACTAATGTGATGACAGGAGTGGGGGAGTCTCCATGCAGAGAACTCTGCATGAATGCATATGCACCATAACAGATAAAAAGATACTGATGTTTATCACATTGGGAGAACTTTTACACGCCACAGACTATCAAATATTCTTTTATAAAATCCTAGGACACCAAAACATAGGCCTTCTTTTTTTTGCTTTCTAAATTTTTAGTGCCTCGGGAACGTTAAAAAATGTTTATATAATAACACGATTAACATTCACAGCAGACACTACTCTCTCTTTCAAAGCAATACTTTTCAAGTAACTCCCGTTTTCACGACACGGGACATTTTGCAAAATCCTCAAATCTCCTAAAAATTTCCCACAGAAGTGTTTATAAACACAACCCTTGGATTTTATGTGATAAGGCGTATCGTCCGAAGCGCCGAAAGAGACATCGCGAAGTGTACCGATTTACTAAAATTGCGGAATCGGGGCCTACAACGGCCGGAAGAATTTAACCCCACGTAGCCCCAAAAATTGATAGGAAAAAGCCGTCAGCGGATTACGTCATAACGATTTCCTCTCTCTTCATTCCCTTGCCGCCCGTAATCGTTATTCTCGGATATCAAACAGTGGATCTAATTTCGGGTGGGTTGAGGAGAATATGTCAAGAATGATGATGATGATGAAAAAAAAAATCTTTATTATCGGTTATCTGAATGTTATGATTTGGGGGGGAGGAGGGGGCAAAAAGAGGTTTGGACTTTTAGATAGACCTGTGGAGTCAGTTTTTATTCGGTTAGTTTCAGGGGCAGACGAACTTTAGGTCGGTTGATTTTGGTAAAGATGTGATGCCATTTTTTTATATTGTCATTATGGTTAACTAAAGTTTATTATTTATTTCTATCAGGTCGAGAATTTATTCGAAATGTCTCGTATTCAAATTTTAAGTGAATTTTACCGAAAATATTTGCGATAATTTTAATTTTTTTGGCTTCAAATCAGATGCAAAATCAAAGTTAACTATCGAGTTATTCGTAAAACTCATGAAATTGCTTAGAAAGTTATCTGCAAAAGAGAGGGAAAAAAAACCTTTTTCGAAGTTTTTTTTCTGAAGACTTAAAGTAATTTTCCTGCATGGTTATTAAAAATTTTGAAATGTTTTGTGATACTTTATAGCTGGATAAACTGAACAAAAAATTTATGAATTGGTTATTAGTCATTCACTGAGAGATTCGCACTGTTTTCAAATGTAACACACCTATTTCTCAACTACGTGGTAAGCTGATTTTTAATGACTCTAATACTTTAAGAAAACTGTGTGTAATATACCTTGTTTGACAAAAGGTCAAATTTACAGGTTATAAAAACATCCTTCTTATTTAAGTACGTTGGAAGTGTTGTAAATAAGTTATTTTTTTATGTATGCAAACCTTTTTCCATCAGAAAATAAGCTTTAGAATAATTTAACTACAACTTTAACTTTAATAAAAATTATTAAACTGCAATGTAATATCTATCAATTACTCTGAAGATAAAGCTTTAAATTTTGCAGCAAATTTGGCATATGCAAAAAATGGTTCAGATATTTTGACTTTATTCTCCCATTTTTCTTACAAGAATTGTGTTATTATATACTTCGGTTGAGAATTTATGGTGATATATCAGGCCTATAAGTCCTATAAATAGAGCCTATGTTTATGTAAGTGACCAGAATTTTCATTAAATTTTATAACATAAACAATAAAGAGAATTTAAGGGCTCTTTCAAAGAAGACTTAATTAGCAGCAGACAAACGCAGACTTTCACTTCTAAAGAACCGTTTATAGACATTTCACGAGTTAAAAGCAATTGCTTTCGCATGAAGTTCAGTGACCAGTGCAACGTACATAGTGGACTTGTAATTGCGACTCCTAATTAAGACATGAAAAATGAGACGTTTCTTACTATTCATCGTCCTTGCCGTTTTTATCAACAGTCACCTCTACGCAAAGGTATGTATAAAATATTCGTTTTATTTTTCTTTTCGCTAGCATTGTATGGTAATTACAACTCATTATAAACGAGACTGCGATTTTCCTCTTAATTAGGCGAGCATTTGAATAGCAACAGTTTCATACTTCTATAGCTGAAGTTATTACATCTCTTTATTTGTTGATAAAGGCCCATTACTAGCCATTTAAAAGTGAATTTTGTCAATTATTTTGGGTAGTTTAGTTTTCATTGATAGAATTCGCCATTCTAAGTGTGTGTATCGCTACTTCTAAACGGGATTATCACCAGCAAATAACGGCGTCTATGTATTCAGGAATTGATGAACATTCCTGGACAGTTTCCTTATTAGAATAGCTTATCCTTGAATAATTATCCCGCGTAAAGCGTTTCTTGGCTCGCAATGAAGAATTAAAAATAAAGGGGAAAGAACATTTGTTCCTGGTTGTAGAGGATTACTAGATAAATTTTTAATGGTTATCAATTTAAAAAAAAACAGATTGTAGTGTTTTTATTTTGAAAGTGTTCTACAACAAACATTTGAAAACGGAATTTCAGATGAAAATACTTTAACTATATAATAAAGTAAAAAAATAAATAAATAAATAAATAAATTCAGGTAGTTCTTCTGATGAAACTACCGCAAATTATTAATGTAGGATAACTTATAGTTGATTTCCTCTTTTGTATGCATATATGTATGTATCTGTTATGTTTATATGTATCTATATATATGTACGTACGTATGTGTATAATTATATATATATATATATATATATATATATATATATATATATATATATATATATATATACAGTAACCGCCGCTTATAGTGATCAGTGGTTATAAGAATCAACCGTTTATAAGAATCAATATCGCGAAAACAAAAACAAATGTATTATTTCTATGTTAAAATTTTCGCTTTAAAGAACCAATCCACCGGTTTTAAGAATCAGTTTACACTCTTCGCTTTCCTTTCATTTTTCCAAAAAATCCCCTTAAACCCTCAAAAGGCACGAAGTTCTTTCTTTCCCTTTTTTTAAAGAAAGATTGATAAGATGGGATGGCATATAGTCGTAAAATTCATCCCTTTCTTTGTTAGACATAGCATAATAGTTTCCCCTTAAACTCTTTAGCACAACACTGTGCTATTGGCTTGACCCGGGGGCATCTTTACCCGTCCGGGTCCGATTTCACTTTTCTCTACTGACAAACATAAATAGGGACTCTTTTTTTTCCCACCTCCCACATCCTGGTCGCGGCTTCCTGGACCCTGAAACACATAAGTCTTCGGCGAAGTGTCCATTATTATTTAGGCGAACGTGACATTAGTAGATTCAGCAAGTTATCAAATCGTGAAACGTAAGCTATAAGGTGAATCTTCGTCTGAGACTATTAGTATTGAAAGAGGTGTAAACAGCTTCCTGAAAACTTCATTACGTCAAACTACCATAGAAAACTTTTTCTTGCTCCCTTCCTGTAGTTGAAATGTTAAAACTGTTAAGCAGGTATGTTGCAACAAATATTGGATTTTTTTCTTCTCTTACTTTAATCATGTGTATCTACTTATAGGTCCAGAAATTAAGTTGTAGTTTTAAAATTATAAAAAATAATTTTAATAAAAGATAATTAACGTAAATTAAAGAGTATTTTATGGTAAATTATCTAATATATGTATATATAGGTGTGTGTGTGTGTCTGTCCAAAACCCTAAGATTCGGCTGTAAGAATCAACCGCTTATAAGAATCAAAAACATTAATAACAAACGTGATTCTTATAACCGGAAATCACAGTATATATATATATATATATATATATATATATATATATATTGACGGGAAGGAATAAGGAACTATAGTGGCTTTACATGGAAATGTATAAACAAATTATAATTTATTCATTTATAACTCTATAAAAGTACAAGAAGGCCTAAGCTTAGCTGAGAAACTTGAATCATTTTTCCTGAATGCAGATCCTTCCGCTGAAAGAATCCGAAAATTAAAAGGGAGCTGCAAAATTGTCTACCTCCATACCGCGAATATACAATGATCTTGTAAAAACCAGCAAATAAATCAAAATTACAGATTTTTTAAAGAGGATAGAAGTTGCAAAAAATCTAAATGAACAAAAAGGTTCTGAAAGTGAAGGTGATATCGTTCAATCGAAAAAAACGTTCTCATTTGTTTGTACTGAGCAGTGATGAGAAAGAAATTTATTAAATTAAGGTCGTATACATTAAATGAAGATAATATTTTTTGTTTCTTTTCGTTTTGTGTTATATATACATTTATAATTTTAAGGAAAATTAAATTGCTTACATGGAATTTAAAAAGAAAAGTTTTCAGAACGTAACCCCCCTTTTTTGAACTGTCTCTGGGTCTCATATAACACGGTTTTACACAACACGGCATTTTCTAGGAACGTATCTATCGTGTTATAGGAGTGTCACCTGTATATATATATATATATATATATATATATATATATATATATATATATATATATATATATATATACATATATATATGTTTATATATATATATATTTATAAATATATATATATATATATATATATATATATATATATATATATATATGTATATATATATATATATATATATATATATATATATATATATATATATATATATATATATATGTATACATATGCATGTATGTATGTATGTATATATTCCTTTAGGTCCAAAACATTGTTGTCCTTCAAATTATACCATAAAAGACCCTCATAATAACATGACGAATACTCGTGTAATCATGATAACTACAAGTCTTTTGTTACCATTAACTTACCATTTATTTTATCACTGTGTGTGATGTGTGAAATTTACAGTAACTCAGATCCCACAGTTCAGTTCTCTTCCCATACTTTCTCCAGATTTATTCGTTTTTATCATAACGTGAGTTTTGAAATCGCCAGTCTTCACTCTTCTGCGGTTCTCGAAACAGAAGAGATATCTTCTCTTTATCTTGAATACGCACGTGTTTTATAAAAACGCAAATTTTGATTTATTTCTGGATATTCCTTGCTGATAAATAAATAAGATTTTCTTTGAGCTAAAAGCGAAGGATTCGATGAGGCCGCTTGAGATTTGTTGTTCATGACTGGTTTGTAAAATAGTTTGCTACGTGACCCTGCGCCTTTGCAGAATTGTTCCGCATACATCCTGCTTTAGAGTATGATATGCGAAATATTGTATTGAACCTAAATTAAACAGAGAAAAATGACTGCCGACTGTTACAGAATCATTTAGGTTTTGAGCCAATATGATCTAATTGAATATCTTTTGCCTAGTAAGTAAGGGCGAATAACTGAGTAAGTTTTTAATTTGGTTTACGGATAGGTCGTGAGTTTAGAGAAAAAAATTAACGCCACTCGCTGAGTTTAAATATAGCTTGGTTTAATAAAGAAATGAATCATGAGTTTCTAAAATAATGTTCCTTTAGGTAAGTAAATACTAATATCCGACAAATAGGAAACCATAAATTTAATTCTTTCTAAGCTCATATTTTTCCTTAGTAAAGTATTGTTCCTTTTCCAAAGTGCATCAGTTTCATTTATTTAAAATTTTTTACTCATTTGGAAATAGGGAACGATTGGATTATATATTAACAAACCTTAATTGCCAAAATTTAGATTATCCCACTTAAAGACATTATAAAAAGCCTTCAAAACTCGAAATGAGAGCTGTTACTCCCAGTGGCGTAGCGACAGGGGGGCATGGGGGTCTATCATGTCCCGGGAGCTACTCGCAGAGGGGCACCAAATGGTCCCCAAGACCATTGGTCCATTTGGTCCCCAAGACCATGGGAGGCGCCAAAAAGGTATCGTGCCCCGGGCGCCAGTTATGCTCGCTACGCTACTGGTTACTCCATCACTGAATTTGGTGATGTAAATTTGGTATGAATAAGTTTAAAAGCCGTCGGAGCACGGGAAGTGCGGATGATACAGTTCGTTTTCTTTCTTTGACTTAAGACTGCTGTGTACTAACCCTATTGGATTCGCTCACGAGAAAATGTGTCCAAGGATTGCCGACTTGTATTTAAAGATTTTTTTTAACGTAGGATTACGGTCCTCCATAACGGTCCTCCGGAAAGCAAAATTTCAGATGCTAAAACCTTCCGTCGTCGCGAGTTATAATTTTGGCAGCGCGCCAAACCCAGTCTGTATCGCTTGGGCAATCAGTAAATACTTAAACAGAAAAGTACCAAAATGCGTCAAAATTTTGATATGCATATATATATATACATAGTCACGGAACTGTTTTATATTATGCAGATGAGTTTTAATTTATTAAATTTAAGAGAACGCGCACAAAAAGTCAAAACTAGATGGCACTGTTTCTCATTGTGTCCAGTGTTACATGTTTTTCCGCCTTAAAATATTTGCAGAAGTAACTAAATAGTGTCATTTCTTTCTTCGCTGAGATAGTGTTTACTACTTCCTTGTGGTATCAGGATCGTCGTTTTTTTCAGTAAACAAAATATTTCGACATTATACTCTTTGAGAACATTTAATCTTTAACATCTGGTGTTGGAGAGTTCAATCAGATTATCAAAAACGGATCTGTCAGTGAATGCAAAAGTGATAAAATCAATTATTTCTACTGTTAGTTATGTTTTAAAGTAACAAGCTGAATAACTGTTTCAGGATAAGTTACTTAAATATGCTGTTTAAGGATTTTCATCCTAAGATATTTTGAAAGAATATGCTTAAGCAAGTTAATATCCATCCATGGCACATTTTCAACTGTAATTTGTCATAATTACTTGAAGTAAAAATTGCCAGAATTGTAATAGGTAGTATTATTATACATTTAAAATCTCACAACTTGGAGATTCTGCGTAAAACATCTTCACATTTACATCATCACATCTCCAAGTTCTCAAATTTACCTCTGGAGGTACGGGGTCAAGTGTTCCGGTCTCGTCACTTGACGCTGTTCAAAATTACGGGACCGGCCTATAGGGGGGTAATGCTGGTCCACCTATATGATGCTCAAAGAAAAGTGGCCAGCAAAACCGCGGTGTCATATAATATGACGGTAAGGATAATGTCCAAGAATACCGTCTGCCGCATTGGAGGAAACAAACAAAAAACACCATCACGTCAATGATTAAGTTCCCTTCGATTTTTCTCGATGAATATCAATTACTAATCATTGATACAAGCATTAAATATGCCGGAATTTCCTATTTTCCTCTAAATTTATAGAGTTTTCCACCATTTTTGTTCCTTCTATCCTTGAACCACCATCTCCTTTGTCTTTGTACAAGAGGATGTATGATTTTCTTCATTTTCATCTTTCCTATTTCATTAAATATCCTTATCATTTAGAATCACTACAGCACAAGATAACGCCCCCCCCCTCCAATGCGGAGGCCTTGTCCTTAGACATTCGCCTGTTATCATCGCCGTATTGCTGGCCCCTTTATTATGGGGGTACCATATAGGTGGCCCAGCTTCTGCCGTCTATGAACCGGTCCCGTAATTTTGAACCGAGTCAAGTGACGATACAGGAAACACTTGACCACGCACCTCCAGAGGTAAATGCACAAGATAATGTTTGGCGACCTTATTTGGCGTGAGGTGAACTAATAGTTTAACGTTTTGAAGAGAGGGGATAAGCAAGCGTAGAAAAGCATCTGCGAAATAGTTAATAATAATATGGATATTATTTAACTTATTTGCAGCCCCTGAGACGTCCCCGCATCAAGAGGAATGCTTACAGAAACGAGAGTCGACTGTGGCCCAAAGCTATTGTACCCTACAGCATCGACGACGCCTACTGTAAGTGCCTTTACCTTTGTTAATTTTTTCCCCCTTAGTTACATATTTCGCCTCGAGTACAACAAATAAAGATAAATTATAATTTCAATTTATTTATATAATTTGTCTTTCGCTCCCAGACGTGAGCTTAAAAATTATATCATTAGTGGACATTAATTGATGGACTTGTTTCATTTAATTAATTTAAAAGAAAATATTGAAATTAAATCAATAGAACATACTAAAGAATATAGTACAGTTAATATAGTACAGTTTGAGGGACATATCTTTTACTGTATTTTAATATATTTTTGGATAATGTCCAATCGTCTGCCGCATTAGCAGGAAAATTTTTTTTTTGTCTATTTCGTTGTTATGCACGTGACGATAAATTTATTTCAAGTACCAGAAAAAGAAGTCACGTGATCAGCATTTAATAAATTAAATTCTAAAAATTAATCTTTAAAAATTCACCAAAAATCAGGAAATGGAGGTAAAGATTCAAAAAAGAAAATTTTAAAGGAATTTGTACTCGAATCTCCAGTTCGAAACTCCAAATATGTTCGAACATAACTCCAAATATGTTCTAATGGGTTTAAATCTGGCGATTGAGGTGGTGTTTTCAAAACTTGTGGACAATTATAGACACACCAGATGCGAACGTTGAGAGCAGTGTGCTTAGGATCGTTATCTTGATAAAAAACAAAGTTGTTTCCAATACCCAAATTTTGAGTTGATAATTTTAAATTGTCTCTTAAAATATGTATAAAAACAGCATGATTCATTATGCCATCCAAATTTCCTTGTCCTGATGCTGACATGCACCCCCACACAAGGATACCCCCCCCTCCCCCGGCATGCTTAACTGTTCCTACTAAGTTCTTGGGATTAAGTTTCTCATTTTTTTCTTCTCCATACAATTATACGCCCATCAGCACCAAAAATGTTCATCGGCAAATAAGACATTATTCCAATAGGTTTGGGGCTTATTTATCATTGATAGTGCGAAGGGAAGCCTAAACTTTCTGTTTTTCTCACTCACAAAAAATTTTCTATGGGCAGAACGCCCATGTAATCCAGCTGTTCTGAGAACTCGTCAAAACATTTCAGGTGAAATTGAAGTAGAAAATGTTTCATTGAATTCTGCAGAAACTTTTACAGCACTCAAACGTGAATTTTTCACAAATTTTCTAATTATAAATCTCTGATCACGTTTTGTTAACTTTGCCGGACGGCCTTTTCTTACCTTGTTTTCGATCCAATTTTCTTCTTTAAAGCGTTTTTTCACATACTGCACAGTAGAATGGGATAAATTAAGTAATTTAGCAATATTCCGAACTGATTTACCACTACCATGATGAAAAATATTCAATTTTCAAATGCTGTTTGTTGTCTCTTTACGACTACGAGCCATTTTTAAATAATACATAGAATATTACGGAGTAGGCAAGCAAGAATTAAAGCCAAACGATATTTTAAATGCCACCACAATTCAAAAATAAAAATAAAGCGCCAGATGATAATTTTAATTATGAATTTATCCGAAAATATTTCAGTGTACGATGACTTTTGTGAGATAAAGTTTTTGTTACTTTTTGATTACTGGTTTCTTAAAAATAAACTTTTACTATGTTTTTTAGACCCAGGAGGAGCGAGAGACTAAACTTAAAGTCTACAACTTTAAGGTTGCTGTGTACTAATCCTATTGGATTCGCTCACCTCAATGTTGTCCTATGGAGAAAATTTGTCTACTGTTTACAGCTACATAAATGCTGATAATTAAAGAAAAATGGTATTTTCAGATACCCTAAACTTTCCTGCACCTTGCAACAGGATTCATTTTTAAATTGCGTTCACCAAAGGAATTGATGAGCATTTAAAACACAATATACGAGATTTTTCCTCCGAATAATTTAAATTTTAAAATATTATTTTCCTTTTTTTTAAAAAACGAAAAATGCCCCAAGGTGTGAAATTTCTTTCTCTGTTACGGAGTACAATTTTTAAAAGAAAATCTTTAAATCTAAGTCTGCAATCTTTGGACACATTTTCTCCATAGGTTAACACTGAGGTGAGGGAATCCGATAGGGTTAATACACCTAAGGCCTGCCTTAAGGTTGCAGAATTTTAGTTTAGTCTCTCGCTTCTCCTGGGTCTAAAAGTCTCCAGAGTCCTTCTGTTCTCCCTAAATAGTACCATATGCTATATTTCATTTGTACACAGCAGTATACATACATAGTACACATACATAGTACACAGCAGCTTTAAGGCATTCAATTTTAAAACATTTTTCAGAATAAATTTCAGGACATTTTAGCAGCGTTTTAGCTATAATAGTATTAATTAATAGCAATTAATCCTATATGTAATAGCCGTTGTCTCTGTATGACATTTCCGGGCTGTACTCATCTTTCAATTGAAGCCCTCAGTAAACAAATGGTCGGTTAGGCTTAATTTCAATTTCAGATGTGGATCAGAATTTTTTCTTACCTAAAAACAAATATCTTCTCCATCAAATCACGTTTGTTCAGCCTATTTTTCGATAAAACATTCAGAACTAAAAAAAAATTGGATGTTTTTAGCTGTATATTTAACAGTTTTTAAAAATCTGTTTACTTTTGCGATGAATTCTGAAAGTAAACAAACTTGAATGCGAATGAATCGCGTAGTGAACTGTAAAAAAAATGGATGGCAGTCTACTACTCCAATCGCATGAAAAACTAAATAAATAAAAAATAATGATAGGGTTTGCTTTTACAAGGTGTGGATTAAATGAAATATTGTTAGATAATTCGGGATATTTTTTAACTTTCATATACTTTTTCCATTATGACGTCCTCTTTAGTATTATGACTTCAAAATGACGGGTTGGATGGCAGTCTACTACTCCAATCGCATGAAAAACTAAATAAATAAAAAATTATGAAAGGGTTTGCTTTTACAAGGTGTGGATTAAATGCAATATTTTAGGTAATTCGGGATATTTTTTAACTTTCATATACTTTTTCCATTATGACGTCAAAATGACGGGTTACCTACTAGTTTTAGTTATAATAGTATTAATTACTTTTAAAGATTATAAGACTTTATTACTGCGAAGTACAAAGAGGTAGTGAATATAATATATGAAGAGTCCGGGGTAAAACCACTTTACTCCAAAAACTTAGTTTTGAGAAAAACGAATTTGAAAGTTGGAGTAAAGTTGTTTTTCCCCCGGATCCCCTCCAAACTTTATCGCTGTTTTTAACGGTTTTAAAGTGGTTCTCTCTCAGATATGAATGCACGTGGTGTTAGTACTCCTTGAAAGCTATAAGATGACACTGCTAATCATTTTCGTAAAAATGGCTGTAAAGTGGTTTTACACCTGAACCCTTCATATATGGAAAAGCTACATAATAGGAATGTGGGAGATCCGCATAATCTTGCACTGCGATTAAAATGCATAAATAAAAAAAAAAAGAAAAAGGAATTGACAAAGAAGCAAGTTTCCTCATTAGTAAACAATATGCATAAAGATCAGGTGAGGTTTTATGATCATTACTAGCTGAAAACCCGCGCTTCGCTACGGAGTACATTCAAATTAAATACAACGGTCAACGTATGCAATTTATGCCAAAAAGTAAATATATATATTTATAATAAATGCGATGATCAATGTATACAATTGGTGTAAAATATATATCTATCTATATATATATATTTATAAAAAAATCGTAAGCTATATGCATTTTTTTTGGATAATATCCAATCGTCTGCTGCATTAGAAAGAGAAAAAAATATTTTTTTTGTCTATTTAGTTGTTACGCACGTGACGATAAATTTATTGAAAGTACCAGAAAAAGAAATCACGTGATCAGCATTTAATAAATTAAATTCTAAAAATTAATCTTTAAAAATTCACCAAAAATCAGGAAATGGAGGTAAAAATTCGAAAAAAAATTTCATTTTGAAGGAATTTTTAGGATCTTTCTCGTGATATAAATTTTATAACCCTCAATGTATTATTTTAAATGCAAACGTAAAAAAGGTTTAAAAAACAGCTTAAAAATTTAATTTAAAAAATCTAAGAAGAATTTTTGAAAAATCTTTCTTAGTGCACCCCTACACTATTAGAAGAATCGCCATGCAAAATTTCAGCCCTTTAGGTCCAGCGGTTTGGTCTGTGCGTTGTATGTCATTCAGTCAGTCAGTGAATGAATGAGTCAGTTACGGAACTGTTTTATATATATAGATTAGCTTAATTTTTTTTAATGCAGTAACTCTTCCAAATTTTTTACAACGGCTGTCAATCTCACTCGGACTTGTAAACAAGAGACCAAAGCAGAAAATTTTAGACTAATTCCTTTCTAGGTCGCAGAGTGCTACTAGTATCACATTCAAACATGTTCCGACGGAGAGATACAGGTGCATCCGCACTTGGACAAGCGAAAGTCTTTTAGTCCGGAGTGGGTTAAAGCTGAACAGGAAAACAATGAGCAATGGCGACAAGTTGACAAGCGTGTAACTTGGTATTCGCTGTGAATTCGACTCCGAATAAACTATATTTCCCTCCATTTTATTTGCAAACTGAAGTGGAGTCTCTAATGGTTGTTCTTTTTAGTTGACTTTGGATTACTCTTATCACTGAACCCTTGTGCATTAAATAATTAACTCGTTGGCACTCGTCAAAACATGGTCACTGAACAACGAAATACACAATTTCCGTCAGGTTTAATTCTATATTTCACAAACATAATTAATAAAAATGACATAGAGAGAGCTAGAGAGATTCCTCCGAATAAACAAATTTTCGTGTTTATGCGGCCTCATGCTTAGTAAGTATCTACAGCCAGATTTAAACATTCACTGAGCATGCGCAGACTCAAATTAATGTGTTTATGCAGCTTCGTGCTTAGTGAGTATACAAAGCCAGATTTAAGCATGTCACTGAGCATGCGCAGAAAGCAATTTTTAATTGTAAATTATCACTAATTAATAGAAATTCTGGTTACAAAAATTAAATTTAACACATCTATAGATTGAAATCTTTCGTTTAAGACCAAAATGAAGTAAATTGATACAATAATTTTCTCTCACGGACTGCCCAAAGGCTCGGCATAGCAACTTAAGACTGCTATGTACTAACCCCATTGTATTCGCTCACCTCAATGTTAACCTATGGAGAAAATTTGTCCACAGATTGCCGACTTGGATTCAAAGATTTTTTTTTTAAATTATACTCCGTCATAGAGAAAGAAATTTTACATTTGTGTACATTTTTCGTTTTTTTTTTTTTAAAATGCAATTAATATTTTAAAATTTAAATTATTCGGGGAAAAATCTGGTATAGTATGTTTTAAACGCTCATAAATTCCTTCGGTGGACGAAATTTATAAAATGAATCCTGTAGCGCTTTGCAGAAAAATTCGGGCTATCTGACAAGACCAATTTTATTTGATTATCAGCATTTATGTACTTGTAAATATTTGACAAAAATATATTTTAAATAAAAAATTTGGGGGCAGCGCTTAACCCCCCTATAGAGAGAGAGCCATTACAATCCCTCAAAATGTCAATCCTAAGGGGGGTGGAATTCTCGAACTGTCAACTGGACTCCTCCCACCACAAGAGTCTGCAAGAAGAGGAAAAGGGAAATACGATTTTTTTCTTAGTACATAGCAGCCTTAAATATAAAGACTAATGCTGTATGAAGAAAAACCAGTTTACTTTGCGATTAGTTTTGTTATGGATCCTAGATTCTATATAGGTGACTAAAGTTTTTATGTAGATGACCAGAATGTGGCCATTACAATTCAAGGAGTTTTATTTTGCTGTAATATCACGAAAAGGACACTCAGAATAAATGTCATTTAGATAATTGTCTTACATGGAGATCTTTCATATAGTAACACAATATTATTTACGTTATATTCAGAGAAAAACACAAATCTACACAGGCATGCAATTACAACAAAAGATGTCAACGTTTCTAACTGCTACACAGTCTTTGTAAATTGTCTTCCTATAGCTTTAAACAATGCTTTTCAGCCAGTCTTTAACAATTACATTGAATAGACTACCACGGACACTGTGCGCATAATGAACAGCGACTGATAATGTTGGAGATATGAATGCAGGTGCTACTTTGGATGCTGGGTTTTTGACTTTTTTAATGTAAACCCAATGAGCTTCTTAAAATTTCTGAAACGTATTGTCCTAGTAGTGAGTTATTGAGTAATTTCTTCTTCTCGTCCACAAGGTCTAAAAAAAAGATAAATATAACTTTCAAGTTAAAAAAATTCATGTTGGTACTGCTGTAGTTATCATTAATAGCACTCATATATTGATATGGAATTTTATCTTTCATTATACTTCCATGGACATTGTTAGAAGTGTTAAATTTCAGACGTGTTTGTCATGTGATTATTTCGTGACGCATGTATCACGATGGATGTTTATCGGCGCCAACTTAAATGGCACGTTTGCACTATTGGCGCCAAAAAAAAAAACAAGGGGCACCTCGAAGTCCACTTTGACAAAATTCTACCAAGCTATGAATTGAAAGTCATATAATTATTATTTAAATTATTTAAATTAAATTAATTAAATTATTTTTACAATTGCAAATATAAAAATGTGGTACAAATCAATTGTGTATAAAATTTTTCTATGCTGTGTTTTTACTATTTTAGTACTCATAGTTTATGCTTTTTATTGTATTTTCATTGCTGTTATGCATGTTTATCGTCGCCATCTTAAATGGCACGTTTGCACTATTGGCACAAAAAAACAAACAAAAAAGACAAGGGGCATCCCGAAGTGCATTTTTACTGCACTTGAGGGTGCCCCCGGAATTTGGTTCTTTCTCTGTCTTAATAAACGCCAAGTGTGCGAGTTCTCACGCGGGCGCCAATGTTGTTACAACTACAAATTTCTGACGTGTTTGTCATGTGATTATTTCGGGACGCATGTGTCACAATGTATGTTTATCGGCGCCAACTTAAATGGCACGTTCACACTATTGGCGTCTAAAAATCAAGGGGAACCCTAAACTGCAGTTTTACCCAAAACTATTTTCTCTCGACAAAGAAAACTTAGATGATTTGAATTATAAGGTTATGATTATGGTGGTTTAAAAAGAAAATCTACCTTGCAAGAGGTCTCATTCTAATCTAGCCGTATCGCCAAGCATTCATAGAGGTTGTCTGTCAGCTTGCATGGGTAGCCTAGTAATCAGTGACAGGCTGTCATTTCTCATGGATATAAAGATTTTATGCTAAAACACACGAACTTATGTTTAACTCCACCCTCTGTCTACTGGAAATCTGCTGTAGAGCTACACAGAGCGCATTAATTAGAAAATTTCTCCAAAAAGGGTCACGATTTGGGAAAAAAGTTTTTAATCGAGCACGTTTATGCTAAATGTGACAGATACAGAAATCCAATACACACAGAGATGTAAATAGAAACCTATTAAATTATATAATGAAATAGATTTCAGATATGATACAGCGAATCCAGTATAAAAACCCACGTTGCAGGCAAACCATTTCCTTACGTTGAACATGTGTAATAGGATATATATTTCACCGTGAATTTGATTACTCAGATTTAAGAAGCGAGGCCTTACCGCGTTTTAACTCAGAAATCAAGAAGAAGAAAAAAAGACATCTATTTACAACGATAAAAATAAAACCACATCCTAGATACATTAATGCGGGGACTGTAAGATGATAAAACGAGATAATAAAAAACATTATTAGGAGCGTGTAAAACAAAATGAAACACAAAATGTTGCTCAAATTAATTGGCATTTAACTCTACCCATCAGCAGATGAGGAGGAAAAAAGCCAAAAATACAGCAAGACGACTTTACATATATTTATATATATATTCCACAATGACACGCTATCTCGATAAAGAAAAAAAAATTAAATATGTTCCTCGTCGATAATCATCTTCGAATTTTAATCAAACTATCATTACTGGGTATGTCTAATTGTTGAATCTCTAATAATTACAAAGTGTTAAGCTCTAAGCAGGAAATGGATTAAGTAATTGTAATATATAACCGGTAACTGAAGACAGTGAGGACGTTTTGTGTTTGGTTCATCCCTAGATAAATATCTATTTACTCTAGAAAAGGGATGTTGTGGAGTTCTAGGTCACTGGACTTTCACGAACAAAGGGTCAGGCACCTATAAGGACTAGCAGTATCTCTGATGCGAGGCCACTACTCTTTGATTCTGGAAAACTATTTTATTTTTAATCTAGTCTAATCAAAGCAAATGTAAATTTTAATGCATGCTGTGTAACTTTTACTGTTCTCGAGTTTTTAGTCTAATTGTGAGCCGGAAGCATTAAACGTGAGGCGAATTATCTTTAAAAAAAAGAATATTTATATAACATTTTCCATCAGGTTTAATCTTATATTTCACAAACATAATTATCATAACAATAAAAATGACAGAGAGAGATATAGAGACACTCCCCGGAATAAACGTGTTTATCATTAAAACATGTCACTGAGCATGCGCAGAAACTGAGTATCTAATGCTGGATTTAAATATGCCACTGAGCATGCTCAGAAAAATCAATTTTTAATTGTGAATTATCGCTCATTAATAGAAATTGCGGTTACAAAAATCAAATTTGACACATCTACAAATTACAATCCTTCGTTTAAGACCGAAAGGAAGTAAATCGATGCAGAAGTTTTCTCTCACGGACTGCCCAAAAAGTCGGCTTAGCAACTTAAATATAGAGATTTTCGTAAAAAAATTTTAAAATTCAATGGAATATTAGAGTAAAATCTTTTGTGAACTATTTATTAGAGAAGTAAATGATTATAAATTTATCCAGTTTATGATCAATTGTTTCGATTAAAAGTATAAACAATATTAAGGATTTTTAAATTCAGATGCGAAAATCTGAAACATTAAGTTTTTTTTAACGTTAATTATTTTGGTAAACCTTAAGCCAAAATACTAAGTTTTTGTATCTCAATAAAATGGTTCTTCTGCATTTTATTGAGACCAGATGTCAATTAAATTGGTTTTTAACTATTTTACTGACGTTTCTTTGGATTTCATGTACCTAATGGTGACCGCAGCGGTTCAAAAACCAAATAAACAACTTTTTGCAATAACGTGTGTTTGCTCCTATTTGTTTGAGATAGATTTTCTATGAGATGAAAAATTTTATTTCGATTCGATTTACTTTTGGTTATTTTGATAAAACACATGAAAACGCTTTATTGTATAAAATTTAGAACGGGATACGAAATAAGAATTATATATTTTTTAGACATTTTATGAGAATTATTTTATTAAAACAAGTTTCCAATACCTTTTAACTGACACAGCTACTTGAACATTAACGGTATTTTCATTGTTGAAACGAAGTGTATTTATTAAGTAAATTTAGCGTTTATATACAATGTAGAAAATATTTCTACTTTTTCCTTTTTTTGATATAAATTATTTCTACATTTGTAGAAAGTATTTCTACGTACTTTTTTTTATAAAAAAAAGGAAAGCTTTAGTGTTTCAAGAATTTAAAAAGGACATAAAATGCTAATTTCTTTCAGTAGTTTTATGGAAAATCTTTAGTAAAAACAAGTGTTATGGTGGCTTTTAAGAAATATTTTGCTTCAGGATTATTAAAAATGAAAATAATAATAATAATCTTGTGTTTATAGAAAATATAAGATGTACAAACTATGCTTTTATTCACTGTTTTAAGGTGACTGCCTACGTTCGGAGCCAATTTTTCAAAAATATTGTTTTTTTAAGGATTTTTTGGTCTTTTATGTTAAAATAGCATTTAAAAATAAAAAATTAAAAAATAAAAACTTGCCTGTAAATACCATACTTTTTTGTTAATTGGTCAATTTGAAGTAATTTTTAATGAAATTTAGCTAAAACGCCTATCACTCTGCACAAAATTCTAATGCTGCTATTTTAATTTCCTTCTCACACATTATACATATAACAGTTATCTTCAAAATGACCCTCAATCTAAGAGAAATTTTAAAATGCAAAAATAATACAGACAATTTTATGTTCCAATATGAAAATTTTCCCCAATTCGTCATTCCTTTCCTTATAAAAACAGCCCCAAACAAAAAAAACTATTTATTATACATCAATTATTGTGCGTCATCTCATTAACAATAGCATCTAAAACATTTTCTGAAAATTTTATCAAATTATATGCATTATTATGTTAGATATCATGATAACGGTAGAGATTTGTGCTAAAAAACTTAATTCTGAGAAAAACGCGTTTAAAGTTGTGTGTCACTTGAATTTTGTATCAAACGATGTTTTTAAAAATAGCTATAACTCTGCTTCTAATTAATGTAGAATGAAAATCAAAACGGTTTTGAAAAGAGAAAAGATTGAATTACACGATTCTTGCAAAAAAATAAAATTGACCAAAATAGTCAAAAAATGGCATTTTCAACGTAGGCAGTCACCAATTCTTAAAGCAGGGGCTTCCTATCAATTTAGGTGAGGCCTTTTTTCTCACATTTGAGTAATAATTTGCTTTTTATAATTTTCCCTAAGCTGACCGTGAGCGGGAAGTTATAGAGAGAGCCATGAAGGACATCCACTCTGTGAGTTGCATTCGCTTCAAGAGACACTCCAACGAGAAAGCTTACGTCGAAATCGTCAAAGACAGGGGGTGAGTACAAGAATTAATTCAGGTCCACAGAATTCCATTTGCTTCCTCACCTTTATACGTCATCTTCACATGGGGTGCATTTAAAATTAACGTAAATGATCAGGTATTAGTTTCTATTAACCTTTTCCTTACGGGGTGGGATAGCATGTATCCCAAGAATACAGGTCCAAGAATGCATATCGAGATTCCACTATATATATATATATATATATATATATATATATATATATATATATATATATATATATATATACATATATATACATATATATATATACATATATATATATATATATATACATACATATATATATATATATATATATATATATATATATATATATATATATATATATATATATATATATATATATATATATATATGCATTCTTGGGATACATGCTACCCCACTCCGTAAGGAAAAGGTTAGTAAGTTAAAAATGAAAATTGATTTTCAATGGTCATTAAGTAAGATTACGACATATGTTTGAATGAATTCGGAGCATAACTGTGAACTCAACAGATGAAATTTTTTACTTGGCATTGTGAATTTTATCGGGGAGTAAGTAACATTATCTATTACACTGCTACCCCCGAAAAATCCAGTCGTCCTAATTGATAACATATTAAAAAATACTCTATACTGAAATGAATTTAAGTTGTTAAAACAATATCTAATAAAATGTAAAAACTTTGAAGAACTCTTTGGGGAAAACGCGTTCATAACCATCGGAATCAAATTCATAAAATAACAAATATTACAGAATAAACTAAATCCATAAATTGGCTAGGTATTTTATGAAAAAAATGTTTTTTTAATATCCTACTTTCGCACATAAGACCTATCGGCATGTTAAGCAGACTCTAAAACAAAACTTTCAAAACAAAATAACGGATATATTTTTTTAAAAAGTCGGGCAGTATTTTTGTTACAAAGTTTATTTTTTTCTAATAAAGGAGATCCTTGAATTTGAATGAAATTTACAAGCTAAATTTCAATTAATGTATGAATTTCATTCAAATTCAAGGTTCTATGAACAGTTTCGTTGAATGAATACGGAAATTCTGCAATAAAATTATAACACCATCTTTTGTAATATTAGAGACTACTATTCTGAAATGGCTCTATACGGTTTATAAATAATCATAATAATTTTATTCTGAACATAAGAGTCATGGCGCAGTGACAACGGTAGTAACATTTATGAAGATTGAAAAAAATTCTGAAAGTGAGTCTGATACGTCGTACTTTTTTCAACAACGTTGATAGTTGCGCTAACGAAGTTATCCTGCCTAGAAAAAAAAATATTTCTTGTACAAAGTTCAAATGAAAAGGAATTCGTAACACTTCTGCATTCCCTTATTGCGTTGTTTTGGTGTTATCTTTGGCTTGGTATTTGTTAATGTGTCATAAACATTTCTAAACATTTGATCAATGGAACTTTCTCTTTCAAGCTGATTTTTTGCCTTATTCTGAAGTCCCTTTAACTGTGATTATTGAGATTTTGAGATCTAAATTCTTATCACCTGTTTGTTTACATTATTTTTTTAATGTAACCTAACTGTTTCTTTTGTTTTTTGAGGATCCTTAAAAATGATACTTACCCTCAAAATTAAGTTTAGCCCTTGAAATTCTACAGGTTTTGTTAGGAATATTTAGGGATACGTAAGTTTCGCATAAAAAATATCGAAATTTCTCAAAAAAATACAATATATAAAATTCCGCATTCATTCGAAAAAAAACATATAAATTCAAAAATTTCGCATTTATTAAAAAAATTACAATTTTTCTTGGATAGGTAAGTATCAAAATTCTTAGTTAAAAGCTAACATTGTAGTTGTCTTCACATTATGTTCCTTAAGGCTTTGCCTTCTGATATTAAGTACTATGTTGTACATACTAAAATATCTCAGCATTTACTCTGTTAACGGGACTATAGAGGCTTTGTATAACTTTGTATAGCCTTTATAAAGTTAAGGTAGCAGCATTTCTTTGCAATTAAAATCTGTATAACATCAAAAGGAGTCTCTTGGTTGACTACTGAAAGTAGCTGCGAAACCATTGACTTTGGCGCTCAAGAGACGTTCTGCGATCTACTAGATTGTTCCACAAAACTTGATGGTTCATTTTTACAGTTAGATTTTTAGGTTCGACTCCGGTAAGAACAAACTGTCCAGGTGAAAGTAGGAGTAAATCCGAAGAACAGTGAAATTTCTCAGTTAAAGACCGCGGATGGTGTTATTTAAGCAATTATATTAATAAATTATTGCTATTATTACCTAATTTCACTTAAAAAGCCGTTAATCGCCGAGTTTTCACTGAAAATTAGTAAAAAAATAATTTTCGCATTTATTCGCATATCGACAAATTTCGCATTTATTCGCATCTATTTCGAAAATTCGAAAATTACGTATCCCTAGGAATATTCTTATAACATACACAACAACAAGTTGTTATTGCTGAAACTAAAAAAAAAAGCTTAATTGATTCATCATCTTTAATTGATTCATCGTCCAATATTCTATTATCCAGCTATATTAATAGGGGTCTTGTATTACCATCTTCGAAAACTGGATTTACTTGAAGAGATCGAATAAATTTATACCACCGAATCAACTTGATTTCTGAAGCCAGCCCCTCTTCGAACAGGGAAAATTTTGACGATATGTTTGTATTCATTGCATTAACTGAATTATGCAGATATTAACCTTTACCATTTTCATATCAGCTGGCCTTATTCATAAACTGTGAACAGAGAGTAAGCAATAGGATCCCCGGTGACTTCAAGAGAAATAGATTCGTGACTATTTCCTTTCGTCAAAACTGCTATCATAGATTCTTTTTATCAATGTTTTCCCTCACAGATGCCGGGCCGTCGTCGGCTACATTGGACGCCGCCAGAAGCTGACCCTTGGCCAAGGATGCATTTGGGTGGCACGGGTGCTGCATGAACTTTTCCACGTTCTCGGGTTCTTCCACGAGCACACACGTCCCGATAGGGACAATTACGTTACGGTGCACGAGAACAACATCAAGCCCGGTGAGTGTGCAACTTCCATCGTTGCCAGGCGCTTTAAATGCCCAATTAGAGTACTTACTGCCTTATTCTTGCAATCCGTCTTGGCTCTCAATGCATTTTACAGTTATATACGCCTCTGTCTCGCAGCAAATTTTTCTGCATGCATTAATTTCTTCCTGCGGGTGGAAAGAAATTTCTACTAACCCATAACTGAAAATATTTTTTTAATTGTAAAAGAGTACAAATTTTTCTTCCTTTAAAAACAAATATTCGAGTGTCAAGAGTGTCAAGAAAGTATAAATTAACTGTTTTGATTAAGCCCTTTTACTTTTGGTGTGCAGGTATACGAGTATTATATTATGCACATGCATTTTCTTACTGAAAGAAGGACTTAAACCTTTGTCGTGATATAGATAAATCACATTAAAAAAAAGTAACATTGAAAAATATCCTCTAAATACGGCTAAGTGTCACTCACGTGAAGAACTCAAAATCTTAATTCTGCTGGGTTACCTTCAATTTATAGTTTAAGGTGGTAACGTCATTTCACCCAGATTTCCTGACAAATGCTGATTCCAGAAGGTTACGGGTAACGCCAACGGATGCAAATTTTTTGAGAGAAATTTGAACGCCAAAGTCACCAGAGTACGAAATCGAAGTAGGCATGCTATTTCTCAATCATTATCTCACGGTTGATCGTATGTCCGTCTGTCAGCGACAAATTATTGTTTCTAGAAAGACAACATTCAGTGAACTAGTAACATTAATTGTATATTTTCTTGTCTGATGATAGGTATTTACTTACATCGAAGCATCTTTCTGGAGAATAGTAGGTTAATCTCGGAGAAACCAGAAGTGATCTTGCAATCGAACCTTAAGAACAAAATAGAAAATGGTCATGTGAATGATAATGATTTTAACTGGTAACGTAATAAATAAATTCCAAGAGGGAATCGCATTATTTTATTTTAATTTGAGACTTCTTTGTTGATATTAGCGTTTTTATTTTGGCATATGCTTTTCCCAATTTTATTTTACTCCTGTTATTTTTCTTTCATATATATTATCTCATACTTACACACGAGTTAAGACTTGAAAGCTTGACGAAAAGTAAATCTATTAAAATATTTTAAAGGAAATAATTGAACAGCATGAAATCGACAATACGGTAACTCGAGAGGAAAGAAACAGATTAATATTTTCAAATTAAATAGTACTGAAGATAATTTCCTTTAAGTTTATAATACTCGTCCTGGTATCTGAGAACTAAAGAAATTTATTTCATAGACTTAGCATTTGTCAGGAAATCTGGGTGAAATGACGTTACCACCTTAAACTATAAATTGTAGGTAACCCAGGGGCTGGGGGTGCCTTGGGTGGATTTCAGATCTGTACTGTATATACTGCAGCCTTCAGCCCTACAGCAATTGAAAATACATCCGAACTTGGGAAATTAACCCTCTACTGCGTATTCAGGTTCTTGCTACGTAGTGACTTGTCTTCAGGTGTTTCATGGCCGATACTCGAAAGAGGAGGGGGCCGAGGTGAATTATATAGATTGAAGGCAACCCAGCAGAATTAATTTGAGTTCTTCACGTGAGTGACACTTAGCCGTATTTAGAGGATATTTTTCATTGTTACTTTTTTTTAATGTGATCTATCTAATTTTAGAGGAGAAAACATTACACAAAATGTCATAAACATTTGCAAAATCTTTTAATTGCATTTTTTTAAGTTCTTGATTATTTATTTTTTAGCAGACGAACTCACCGTTGCCCTTTTCTTGTTTCTTCCAGCTTCTCTGAACAACTTCAGGAAGATGTCCTCTTCCAAAGTAACGACTTTCGGTCTTCCGTACGATTATTATTCAGTGCTCCACTACCACGATAGGGAGTTTGCTATCGACCGTTCGCAGAGGACGTTGGTGCCCATCATTGGCGAGCCGGTCATCGGCAAGGCAGTAGAGATGTCCAAGATGGATATTTTGAAACTCAACAAGCTGTACCGTTGCCCCAAGAACAAGATGAAGATGTACGGAATGGAAGAGGACGAGGGATCAGGGCAAACGGAGCTGGAGGACAACTATATCATCGTGTAGGCTCTTTGGACAAGAAAGAAAGCTAAGAAGCTCTTTGGACAACGTTCATTGTTTTGAATGCACCACATCTGATAATGTCGACGAAGACTTTTAAGTTTATTGTATCGGGTACTTCATTCAACTAAGCTCGTGGAATGATGGAATTTTTTTTCACAGCTTGAAAATGATATTTATTATGAACATTATATTAATACACATTTTTCTCATTTGTTTATGAATAGATAGTAAATGTACTTTGTGAAAGCACTTGTGTTTTTGCCTTGTTGTTTAAATATCATTTTACTTATTTCCGCATATGAGATGCATTAGTTTTTTAATTGGAGATAATTTATTCACAGGAAAAAAAGTGTTTTACTTATTTGGTCTTGAAAGGATAACATTTTAGACTCGCAAGATAAATTGAGTTGGTTTGTTTGGGTTTTTTGGCGCAAGGTCCAGAGAGGACAAGCTGCTCCACAAGATAAATTGGGAGCCTCAAAATGAATACTATAAGACGAAGATTTCTATTTTCATTTCTTGAAATGTATATTGCAGCAGAAATTTTAACCTCGATTGAATGAAAAACGACAGATTAATGAAAATATTCGTTAAATCGAGGGTCCTAGTTTAATATCCGCCCTAAAAAAATAAATAAGCAATGACATTTTTGCATGGTATGAGACCTTGTACCTAGCAAGATGTTATAACAACACTTTCCTTATTCCACGAAATAAACTTTTTCTTACTTGAGAATATCAATAACTCAGATGTTAATGATATCTTCAATTCAGTACACGACTCGGACATTTTATAGCGAAAAAAAAGCAAATTTAACACCGATTCTGTTTCTTACTGAACTGTACATAGCAGTTCTCAAATGCGTTGTTTTAAATGCATTGAAAGCATTATTCATAATAAGATTCTAAGTCGGCAATCGGACATAAAAGCAATCGGACATAACAGATCTAAAGGGGACAAATTTTTTTATTTGAAAAAAATCAATACTAAAGAGGATGCAATGACATCTCGACTTTTCTGGATATGCTGTCGACCAATTTCGTGTACACAGGGAGTTATCATTACTCGATTCCCAGAGTCCGACTTCCTCGAGTTAGAAGTCTATGCCAGAGAGCTCGTAGTGAAGGACGTTCTCAGCTGGAGATGAATTTAGCATTCTAGGTCCTCCCACAGGATTTAGATCGGGACTCTGAAATGGCCATTCTAATTTTGGGGAGTTTTGGTAAGTAGTTCTTCAAACCAGACCACATCAGAGCTTGAAGTGTGACGTGGGAACAGGTAACGTTGATAAAAAAAGGGTTTCTAAGTACTGTCATATTGTAGGAAGCGCACAGTCATCTAAAATATTTATGAATCTCTAAGTTCATAGTTGAAGACAAACAATCAAAAGACTCAGTCCTTGCCGACAAATACAGGCCTAGACCATCACATAGACCCTTCCGAATTTAAAACTTGGGACAATGCAGTCGGAAAGTAAACGCTTCCTGGGCAAGTGCCATACCATGACACGATTATCCGACTGGAAATAATTGAAGTGAGATTTATCATTCCCTTTTCCAAATCTTCTCTTCTCTTCCGTTTTCAGTGACGATGGGCCAAATATCACAGCAGTCTCTTTCTAGCATTGTGTTGATGAGTAATGTGTGCAGCCAATCTGCCATGGTATATAATACGAATATTATGCAGTTCCTGATGAATTGTAAAAAAAAGTACTGATATCAAATCCTGTACTAATAGCAGATCCTGTGGTTTCGGACAACTCTGAAGCCACCTCGAATGCAGTGGAAGTAAGGAGCTATTCTTCTTTGGAGCCCTCACTAAAAATCACTTGCCTCGATCATCCACTTTGTGCTGGCCTCTCAGGTCGGGGATTTGCTCGATTAGTGTAGTCTGCTTCTCTCTTCGAATGACATCTGCAACAGTTGGTATCAGGAGACCAGAAATTGCACTTAAAGACTGTTTGCTTCAGTAGCATCTTCTGACCATGCCTGTATTAGAAATCTCGACGATGCGCGCAATATCAGATGTAAATGAAACTCAAAGTTTTGCTAGGCGATAACGTTTATGTATGCTACCGAATACGAACTGCGCGTGTCTGTTTGCACATGCGAATTTTCCTTTATTTGCATATTCGTAGATGCCCGATTACTGTTGGGAGTATAGGGTATTATTTTACCTATTTGAGCTCACCATACCCTCTATGAAATTTGATTTTTTTAATGCGTGATTGATGTCTGTACCTCAATTTTTATTTTATAGGAAAAAGGAAAATGGAAAGAAAATAAGAGCGAAGTGCAATAAATAAATAAAGAAAAGAAAAAAGCATGTTTCACAATTGCCATCCAAGCTGAGGGAATGTACGGAACAGAACTGCTATCAGGAATAAGTCTGATATCATAAATTATAACTGCTATCATAAATTAGTATACTAATGATATACTGATTTATGATAGCAGTTATAATAATAACTGCTAAGTTATTATGATAGCAGTATCATAATACCTACTAGTATCATAATAATTGCACAATAATACTGCTAGTATCGTATTAACTGCAATCGTAAATTAGTCAGCTTCACAATTTATAAAGAAATTTTCAGTATAGTCCGGTAAAGAAATCGAACTCGGAGTGTTCAGGATACACGTCAATGAAAAATTAAGCTTATATATTTAATCTCAGAAATAGGTGGTTGCAGATCATTTAGAAATTTCTTATTTAAAAACATACAATTCTTAATTAAATTTCATGCTCTTCGAGCTGAAAATTAAGATCTCAACGAGTCTGACCAGAGAAATCAAAGTTGCATGCTAAAGGAATAAAATGAACATCCGGGCAATTACAATAGATATAACACCTCTTCTGTTACCTCTCAGTCCAAGGTTTAGACAGTAAGTTTATATGGTTCTGTTTCTTATTTACCTTGTGAATCCTCAAACGGTCCAGGCACACTATAAAGTAAGAGGCATAAATATAAATAATTCCTTTATTTTCTACGTAGAGGTAGACTAACATAGACCGACTTGGGGCTTCAAATAATAACACAACAGTATCGCAACTTGCGGTACTAAGAAACGGAACTTTAAAGTCGTAATGAACCCTTTCCGGCAGAATATACGTTCACTAACAATACCCGTAACCATCGGGCTCTGAAATAACTATCGAACTCGTGCAGCCACCTATGCTAAATACTAATACGTGCTCTATCAGTTAACTACCGCTATCACCTTCAATCTAACTTTTCTCGACTCTTTCGTATCTCTACTAATAGCGTAACGCACTACCGTACAAATCTCCACTCCCTTCATGGGCGCTTGCCAACTCAGCGTGTGTCACTTAAATAGACCAGACACCTGCTCCGAACTCACTTCGACTGGCCTGCACTGCGCAGCTACCAGAAATTTGCATCTGAGCAACACGCGAACCCTACAAGTTTAGTTCCTTAGTATTTGAAATGAATAAATAAATGGTAATAAATATATAAAAGCTACGTTTTTTAGTTCCTTTTTTATGTGAAGTATAATTAATGACTCTAAATTACCATAAAACTTAGATAGGTACTATTAATAAAAAGTTCAACTAAGTCTGACTACTTCTCTCTTAAAATGTCAATTAAACAGCATTTTACCTACAACCGTAAAACGTAAAGGTTCTGTCACTCTTTTGCTACCTTAATATGATTCCTTAACTAATTAAAACTAGACGTTGATTCATTGGCGGCTCCAAGGGGGGGGGCAGTAGGGGCAATTGCCCCTCCGAAAAAAGCACGGCGTATTTTTTTTCAACAGCCTAAAATTATATAATCGTAGACCTAATACTGAATAAGTTTAAATCTAAAATGAGACTATGTTTATTTCTTATTATATATATATATAAATATATACAACTCTAAGAGCCGACGTTGCCCCCCCCCCCCAAAAAAAAAAAACAAACTCTGGACTGGAGCCGCCCCCACGTTGATTAGCTTTGTATGAACGATCAATTAGCGAGCATGTACAGAGGATGTTCACACATTTTTGTAACGATTTTGGAAAAAGAAATATATAAACAAAGATAAGAATTTTGCTTTCTAACATGTTCGATCTGATAGCCCTGTTGTTGAACTATCATATTACATTTTGATTTCCACGATAAAAGAGCTTTTCTTAAAATAGCAAGGTTGATTGTGTTCCACTCCTCGACCACAATCTTCCAGAGCTCATCCAATGTTTTGGGCTGCCGCTTATGAAAAGCTTATTTTAAAAATCCTAATGCACAGTAATCCATAGGAGACACGTCAGGGAACTTGGGATGTATTTAAATGGAAAAGCCTCAATTCCGGTTTCATTCTCATTTTTTTCAAAAAATATAGCTGTAGATTTCAGGGACGGCTCCAGCCCAGAGTTTTTTTTTTTTTTGGGGGGGGGGGGCAATATGTATATATATATATTATATATACACACACACACACATATATATATATATATATATATATACACACACACACACACACACACACACACACACACATATATATATATACAAGAAATAAACATTGTCTCATTTTAAATTTAAACTCATTTAGTATTCGGTCTACGATTATATAATTTTAGGATATGAAAAAAAAATACGCCGGGTTTTTATGGGAGGGGCAATTGCCCCTATTGCCCCCCCCCCCTTGGAGCCGCCAATGGTAGATTTAGAGGTACGTCTGGTAGCCTTATTCTGATGGAACTTAACACAAAGAAGATTGTTTGGGTAAATTGATGGAACGCCTTTTTTGAAATCAGGTGTTAAAACATATTTCTGATAGTAATCCGAGTAAATTTTGACATTTTTTTCTTTTTTCCTTATTATAAGTTTTCCTTTATAAGAGAATCCAGCAATAACCATAAAACCTTTAGCAAAACTTTCCTTGTTTTCTCTGAACCAACATTTTAGGCCTTTTTCTCCGCTTTTCCTGTAGCAAACCGCTACAGGAAAAGCGGAGCTACCTGTAGCGCTGTTTTTTCTCTATTGCAATCAGATAAATATACGCAAGCCTCATAAATTGTAACTACATGTTTCCATTTTTTAGCTGCGAAATAATTTTCATACTACAATCTACACGTAGTCTTGATAATGAACTGTCGCAAAATATGCGCTGAACTAACGCTTATAAACATGTTTTCGCGTTAGGTGGTGAACATCGTGTTTATTTTGTTTTGATTAGCTTTAAATCAGATTTTTATAATTTTGTTTACAGTTCTTATAGAGATGTTTAAAGATTTTACGATAGTTCTTTGGGGGTGTTGGATTTTCTTTTAAAACATGAGATGCGACTTTAGATATAATAAGCGGTGAACGTACCTTTGTTGGGTATGCATTTTTAAAATTTTTCAGAGTCAAATGTAAACTTTGACGTTTCATTCCTTTTTCATTAATTATTTCCCCTTTTTTTACGTGTAGAAAAATTAAAAACATGCTTTTCACACCATTTTTTTAATAACATAATAAGAGTATTTCTCTTCGGAAAGCTCAAATACATGGCCTTCGATCCATTGTTTATTTTCCAGCGACATTTTAAAGCAAAAAATGTATTTAATTATCCAAACGATAATGAAACCCTATTCCGAATTGATGCCAGCTAGGTTTTATTTTTGTTCATCTATATACATATAACAGTTCCGTAACTGACTGACTGACTGACTGACGGACAACGCACAGACCAAACCGCTGGACATAAAGGGCTGAAATTTTGCATGGCGATTCTTCTTATAGTGTAGGGGTGCACTAAGAGAGATTTTTGAAAATTTCTTCTTACATTTTTTAAATTAAATTTTTAAGTTGCTTTTGTAATATTCTTTAAAGTTTGCATTTAAGAAAATAATCCGAGGGTTATAAAATTTATATCACGAGAAAGATCATAAAAATTCCTTTAAAATGAAATCTTTTTCGAATCTTTAGCTCAATTTTCTGATTTTTTGGTGAATTTTTGAAGATTCATTTTTAGAATTTAATTTATTAAATACTGATCACGTGGTTTATTTTCTTTTAATTTTGCGTCACGTGCATAACAACGAAATAGACAAAAAGAATTTTTTTTTCTTGCTAATGCGGCAGACGATTGGACATTATCCAAAAAAAATATTAACATACAGTAAAAGAAATGTTCCTCAAACTGTACTGTATTAACTGTACTGTATTCTTTAGTATGTTCTATTACAGTGCTCCGCAACCGCTGTGCCGTGGCACACTAGTGTGCCGCGAGGTGATCTTGACTGTGCCGCGGCGATTTTATCGATTATGATAATAAAAAAAATTAACCACCGCATTGAATAGAAAATTTTCTAAGTAAAATATTCCTCTAACCTTTTGTTAATATGTAATTTTTCTGGGTCGAAATTATACACAAAGGCAAAAACATGTTGTTTGCCATACATTGTATGTATGCTCGAGCGTCATAATTCTGGATTTCAGTTAAGAAAGAATATCCACAAATTTCTGACAAGGCCATTGCAATTTTATTCCCTTTTTCTACGACATACTTATGCGAACAAAGTTTTTCGACAATGCTTCTAATTGAAAATGACAAACGATCATATTTAAAGGGCCTGACCATGAACTGTAGTTCTTTCTAATATAGAGCCAAATATAAAACGTGCAAATATAAAACGCACATTTATCAAAACAATCTCAAATATCTCATTAATAAATTAGTTATATTTAAATTAACTTTCATTTATTAGGCTTAAGTAAAGACCAAAAAACAAATTTTAATATAAAAATTGAAAGAGAAAATTTTTTTACTTCTAAACTATAATTTTATATTTTTGCTCTTGTGTTGGTGTACAGTTCAAAATGATTTTTATAAAACTTAAATGCTTATAATTATCTTAATACATAGAGCTATTTTGTTGTGTTTTTTATCTAATAAAAACTATGCGTATTTATTGTAATTTATATATTTGCAAGCTTTTTCTTGTGGTGTGCCGCGGAATTATCGAAAAAAACGATGTTGTGCCGTGAAAGATAAAAGATTGCGGAGCTCTGTTCGATTAGATTTAATTTGAATATTTTCTTCTACATTATTTTGTCTATAAAAATATCCGTTACGGTTTTTTTATAAATATATTTTTTCGTTTTTTTACATCAATTGCATACATTGATCGTTGTATTTATTATAAATATATTTATACATATTTTTGGCATTAATTGCCTACATTGACCGTTGTATTTAATCTGAATGTACTCCGTAGCGAAGTACGGGTTTTCAGCTAGTTTTAAATATAAATCACAGGGAAAGTCAAAATCGTTTGAACAACCTCTGTTAATCAAAAATGTCGTTCCTCCATAAATATATAAATAAATAATTTCGGTTCCCTCTTGCTAGATTTTATTGGTAATGTAGGATGTTGTCACTGTAAGGGCACAAAAGAGCGACGGCCGTTGGTCATTTGTAAGGCCATCGAGATGTACTATATTATCCTGAAGTTAAACATGGTGTTCCCATGACGTAAATACAAGGTAAATATATTATTTACTCGTTGTAGGAAGAGGAAAGAATCCGAACATAGACCTAGGAAACAGTTGGATAATCCTGTTAAACAAAAGTGACTCAGAACTTTCCCAGCCATGAACATTACAAAACATTGTGCTATGTATAATTTAACTAGATTGAAAAAGGACACAAGGTATGCAGTCAAATTGTGCAATCATGAGAGAAAGAGTAAAGTCTCATCTAAACATCTTAAAGTTAAAGAGATAAGTGTATGTTCTCATAGATTTATTAATAAGAGAAAAATATGCTTTAAAAGGACATTACCATGAAAATATCCACTTTCTAGATTTATTTTTCAAAGAATTTCATCATTAAAAATGTACTTGCTTTTTTTCAGGCTTCATCGTTTAAAGGCTTTATTTCCATCAACATTTCCAGGTATTTATTAAAATTTGCGAAACTCTGTGTCGTAGTTTAGATTTGGCAAATTCAATGCGAGGTCGATGGACTCTTGTAGACTGCAGCGAAAGCTGTAGTGTTTGCCATAGTCTACATCTTCTATAGATTGCAGATTTCAGAAAAATATAACATTTAACAACTTTATCTATATACTGACAGTTATCTGGGGCGCGGTAGTCCAGTTGGTATGAGCAACGGGCCTGTGAACGTCCCTGGCTCGTCGCTGCAAATCTACCGCCGTGTTCACTAGTGGTGGCCGGGGCACGTAAAATAGGGCGTGGCTACAATGTCCTCCAAGTTCTCAAATTTACCACAGGAGATGAGGGGTCAAGTGTTTCGGTCTCCTCACTTGACTCGGTTTAAAATTACGGGACCGGCCATTTAGCCAAGTCGGACTCCGACCTTTGTGGTACTAATTCAAAACAGGAGCCCCACCTTCATCGCCCATAGCCTTCGGGACTTGATCTGATGTTACTGGTCAGATGAACCTGGCCAATTCGTGCCCAGTCAATAAATAAAACTCAGCGACAGCCGCACGTGTAGGTTCAACTGGAATGCTGGAATGACGAGCTAAAGACACTTCCAATATTTGACTTTAGCACCAACAGTAAATTCTTGTTTTCTGTTGGTTCTAAAATAATTAGCTACAAAAATTTAGTAGTAAAAAGCACGTTGGTTTTTAGGCCTTTTAATAATAGTACTTTTTAAAAAAAAGATAATCGGCTTTATGATTGCCAAACACTCTGCAGAGGGTTTGCTTGGTTTGGAGCTCTACGGTCAACTTCCCTCTATCCGAGAGCTAATTAGACCGGGTTCTACTGCTTAAGGGGGGCCGGGACACATTTTGAAAATTTTTTTATTTATTGAGTTAAAATTTTGAATTTTTTTGTGATGGTCAACCATATAATTTTTAAACAAAATCACATCATAAAACTTCTCGAAAAGTTAAAAAAAATTTTAAAATTTAAAATTTGTAATAAAAGGGGGTAATTTAAAATCGTTATAACTACTCGAAATATTATTTGTCGAATTTCAAATGTTTTTCATTTAATTAAATAGAAATATTTAAGTTTAATTTTTGATTCACCATATTTTAAAATATTAATTTTTTTAAAAAATTAAAAATATTTAGATTAAAAATTACCAAAAAAAATTATGTAACTTATTTTTAAAAAATCATATTTTCAAAAGTAAGTATTTTTTTCAAATTTGCCGAATCAACATTAAAGTAAAATAGTTAAAAAAGACATGTTACAAGTTTCAACCATTTATCTTTAACGGTTCTTGACTTATAACAATTTAAAGACGAGAAATGGGGAAAAAACACATCATGCAGAAAGATGCACTTACAGGTTTAAACAACGATTGGCTTATTAGAATGTTGCAAAAAAAAAAAAAAAAAAAATTCTCCTGTTCTAATTAAGATAGAAACATGATTTAAACGCCATTTCAAGCGCAAAAGAACACAAAAATTTTTAATGCAATAAATTTTTTTTCGAAAATTCGAACAATTTTGTGTCCTGGACCCCCTTAAAGCCGATTCCGACAAACCTCCATGAAAAGAGTGGGACTCAAACCCACATACTCTGATACCGCATTTCAGATCTCTAGCCATTCGGCCATCGTCCGGCTCACTATGCAGTGGGCACCTACCCACTTTAACATAATGTACTTGCATAGTTTTCTGATAAGGATCCGGCAGTCAAGTACTCTAGGACAGTTGTTCTGGGTGTTAATAGCAATCATATAAAGAGCGGATTTTGAGTCTGATAGAATGGCAGCTATTTCAAAAGAATTTCATCTTGAAAAGGTTCGTTGACTAAGTAAATATCTTCCATTTTGCCGTCAAAGGAAGAGTCATGACCCATAACCGGATAAAAATAGAACAAACTGCTATAAATTCCAGCTGCAGTCCCATTAGCCCTGTCAAACATTGAGCCGTCTGTATATATATGTAACCATTTATCTTGACGGAAACAGGTTCCTTTTATTAAACAGGTATTTCCTTAACTAAGTCTAACCTTTAGGGAGGATCATACCTAGAGATAAACGTCTGTGTTTCAAGTTATTAAGGGACATGTTTAGTAGATATCAAACGCGTGATATCACTTACACTTCAGTGATTGGGGAATAGAGACAGAGTTATGGCAGTTAAAAGGTTTAAGGATAAGGGCTATCTTATTAACGTAACATTTTAATTTAACACTATTTACGTAATACTTGCATTTTTCAACACATATTTCTCAGATGGATTTTTATACAAATTGTTGCTTTTAATTTTGTTAGTTTTCAGATAATTTATTGGCACCTTTTTTTTATCAAAAAAAATATTCCCCATTTGTTTAAGGGTTGTATCTGTCTTCATTAAAATATGTTTCTTTGCATTGTTTAGGATTAATTGTAAACATTTTATCACAATTTTAAACGTCTTCTTCTACACTACTTTCCAAGTTTCATTATTAATTAACTCTAACGAATTTAAGAACTATAAAGGGCTTCGAATGACACTGTTAAAATTGGTTTATAAACGATAATGATAATTTATTCCTTTTTTAAAACCACCATTATGGTAATACAAATGCATATTTGACATTCTGCATGCACGCAAACATTTATCATAAAAATACGTAAACACTTCTTCCAGTTTTTTGCCTCTAGAATAAATATTCCCAGAGAAATGAACGTATCTCGCATCAGCAACATACACTACTATTCCGCTCAAATAAATAGTGGAAGGTATCCAAATAACGCGTGGTATCCTCGACAAATATCCTTGGGCGAGGGGTGATTATTTTCATTAATATAATACACAAATATATTTACATGTATTTTATGCGTAAGTATTGTAGTATATCAAATTATTTAGTGATCTTCAACTCTCAACTTTACTCCTCTGAGTAGAATTATAGCCTATTTTACGGAAATAAGCTACATTTAACTCTAGGAGTATATGTTCTATTATAAAGGAAAGACTCTTAAAAAGTGTTTAATGTGTAAAACTGTTTAAAAAAATGCTTTGGTTTACGTTACTGAAAAAAGATTTGTTAAATTTTCTGCGTCTATCTTTTTTAAATAAAGGAAGAACTTGTAAAAGTGTTTAATGGTGGAAAAAAAACCCGATAAAAACTAGTTAATGGGTTTATGATAGGAAAATAGATATCTGTTCTTTTGCATAGACTCAAGCATTAAGTAAAAAAAAAATATAAACACTTTTAATAGTTTTTTTCCCATCGCGAAAGTAGATATACTCGGAGAGCTGAACGTTTTAGCTGCAGTTAAAGAAAATACTAGTCCACTCAAGGGAGTAATGTAGATAGCAAAAAGCTAACAAATATCATGGTGTCTTTGATGCATATCGTTGGAAGTAAAAAAATAATACCCCTTAGCATGGTACACAAACACGACTGCGCATTTCTATAAAAGACGACTCTGTAAATTTGACTTTGTCAGAGCAGAAATTTAGATTTAGCCTATTTTCGTACCCCGTCGTCTGCTACGTAATACCACGATAATGGTAACATGATTGAACAGATCAAGTGACTTAGACAGAGCCCGACTTTGACCCAATGGGGCCCTGGGCAAAGCAGACTTTCGAGGCCCCCTCCAAGGACAGATCCAGAGGGGAGTACATGCCCCTCCCCGGACCAGATTTCCACATGATCATGTGGGACATTCACCCAGGTTCCCCATAAGTTGGGACCGGAAATTCAAAAAATGTTAGACCAACAAGTCAAAAATTTGAAAAATAATTACAATAATAATAATAAGAGTTAATTTACTAAATTACTTTTTAATGTTAATAAATAAATTCATGAAATTTTCTTTTGAAATTCAAAATAGATCAGTCTGAAGTTATTACAACCCCCCCCCCCCCAACCAAAAAAAAAATGAAATAAATAAACCAGAAACGCTTATGGATGTAAGTATGCTTCTACTATAGTGGGTGCACTGTGCTCCACCCAGGATTTTTTTCTGTATCTCCCACTGCAACCATTTACTGTATAAACCAAAAACCACATTTTCAAATATATGTACAATTTAATATTAAATTAGGTGGGCCCCATAATTTTGGGGGCCCTGGGCAAGTGCCCCACTTGCCCATGCGGAAATCTGGGCCTGGACCTAGACGTTTTCTAGTTCTCAAAACCTACAGAACTACTAAAATGTTTTTTCTTAAGGGACATTTAAGGCTCGAAGACTACAGCTGAGAAGTATAAAGGTGGTCCAAATGAAAGAGATACTTTTGGGGTTTTCTGATATGGTTTACTGGGTGGAATATGTGAACATACAGGAAGTTATAGTGATACACGAGCTACATATCTGCTACATATCGTCGCTTTGGCGGTTCAAGTAAGTGTCCCAGCGCTTACTAGATTTTGAATATCCCGGGTGAAGAACGTCCGCAGTTGCCTACGGAACTAGTCTTGAACGACGTCCCGGACATCTGCATAGTTTGCAAATCGGAGGATCTTGTAAGCCTCTTCCAGTCTGCCGAAGATGTGGTAGTTCCAGGACGACAGGTCTTGATTATGGGGGGGGGGGTGAAAGCGTCTCAGCAAACTCTTGTCCATGACAGAGGACTGATATATTGATTGAGAAGTGTGCTTGGACAGATCTTGGCGTGTCCCGTGTTCACACGTTCTTTGTAAAATCCCTTAAACCATATGAATACCCTGCACCGTGACAGAGACTCATGCCTAAACACATCCCTCTTACAGTGATAAATTTCGGCTTCACTAACACTTTCTGCTTTTAAATATTGAATAAGTTCTAGCTGCACCTGTTGGACGAATCCGTGTCACGACTATACTTAGTCACCTTGTTTAAGGGGGGGTCTGGGACACATTTAAAATTTTTTTTTATTTATTGAGTTAAAATTTTGTATTTTTTGTGATGGTGAACCATATAATTTGTAAACAAAATTACATCATAAAATTTCTCAAAAAGTTTTTCAAAAATTTTTAAATTTAAAATTTTTAATAAAAGTGGGGTAATTTAAAATCTTTATAACTCAAAAAATTATTTGTCGAATTTCAAAAATTTTTCATTTAATTAAATAGAAATATATAAGTTTTAATTTTGATTCAGCATTTTTTGAAATATTAATTTTTAAAGAAATTAAAAATATTTAGATTAAAAATTTAAAAAAAAATTATGTAACTTATTTTTAAAAAATCATATTTTCAAAAGTAAATATTTTTTTCAAATTCGCTGAATCAAAATTAAAGTAAAATAGTTGAAAAAGACATGTTCCAAGCTTCAATCATTTATCTTTAACGGTTCTTAACTTATAACAATTTAAAAATGAGAAATGGGGATAAAACCCATCAAGCAGAAAAACGCACTTACAGGTTTAAACAACGATTGGCTGCTATTAGAACGTTGCCAAATAAAAATAATAATTTATCCTGTTCTAATAAAGATTGAAACATGATTTAAACGTCATTTTAAGCGTAAAAGAACAAAAAAAATGCTAATGCAATAAATTTTTTTTCGAAAATTCGAACAATTTTGTGTCCTGGACCCCCTTAAACACGTTCAAACTACACACTGACACTTTCCGAAGATAGCAGCTTTGTTTCTTAACATACCACGCCTTCTACAAGCGCAAACACAAATCTATGGGTAATTAACCACTGCCGTTACAACAAAAATCTCACTTTTTCATTTAGGCCATCCTTACAGTACAAATTACGAATGAATCCGACGAAAGCAGAATGGTTATTTTTTATTTTCCTTGTAATAACCACGGAACATGATTTCAATATTATTTACAATTTTTTTTTTCCCATGCGGAGGCACTTGTCGTGAAACATTCGCCTGTACTACGCCGCAATTTTACTGCCCATTTTATTGTGGGGGCACCATATAGGCGGACAGCATTACTCCCTATGAAGGGACGACACAAACGAAGGCATATTTCGTGGCACGACGCCAGGATTCGATCCGAGCACCCTCAGCACCGAAAACCAGCGCACTGTACCACTGGGCCGCCACAAGCCAATATTATTTACAATGGAAGTCTCGCTTCAGAAAAACAGGTAGTAAATTTGGCGTCATGAAGAATTTTCAGAGGCCCCATTGTATTGGATGGGGGAACGACATATCTACTAAGGCGTTCCGGGGGTAGATTGCAGCAGACAGCACCCCTAATGCGCTAGCCCGTACAAGCACCCGGGAGCCCCTACCCTAAGCCAACAAAGAGAGCTAGACAGAAGCAGGAGCTTCTCAGGTCGGCTGGCTAAGAGTCATAGAAAATAGCTGTTTAGGGTAGATATTTGGAATAGCGAAATTGGATTGAGGGGCCAAAATGTGGCTGCTCCAGAGGCCAAGAAATTAATAAGGATGCACAATTACCGTGGGTGTGCGAAAACGCGAAACCAGGGGAAAGTAAACAAGGAAAGAAAATTGGGTATCGTTATAACGACTAACTGGGAACCTACCAGAATCTAAACAGGTATCTGGTCAATTGGTAGGGACACGTAAATTTCGCATAAAATATAATTGAAATTTCACAATTCATATATAAATATATATATACATATACATATATATATATATATATATATATATATATATATATATATATATATATATATATATATATATATATATATATATATATATATATATGTCGGGAATTAATTGGGGAAAAGAATAATTAAGTTAAAATTTAAAGGGGGCTTCGGGATAGATTATTTTCGTGGCGCTAAAAGCCACTAAATATTCCAAGACCCGTTGTGGATGAAAAAAAAGGATATTCCCCATTTTGAAGGATGATAACGACATTAATGGACATGATGACTACAATTAAGATGTATAGCGGCCAAACCGAACGCCTGACATATATATATATATATATATATATATATATATATATATATATATATATATATATATATATATATATATATATATATGTATATATATATATATATATATATATATATATATATATATATATATATATATATGTATATATATATATTATATATATATATATATATATATATATATATATATATATATGTATATATATATATATATATATATATATATATATATATATATATATATATATATATATATATATATATATATGTCGGGAATTAATTGGGGAAAAGAATAATTAAGTTAAAATTCAAAGGGGGCTTCGGGATAGATTATTTTCGTGGCGCTAAAAGCCACTAAATATTCCAAGACCCGTTGTGGATGAAAAAAAAAGGTTATTCCCCATTTTGAAGGATGATAACGACATTAATGGACATGATGACTACAATTAAGATGTATAGCGGGCAAACCGAACGCCTGACATATATATATATATATATATATATATATATAGATATATATATAGATATATATATATATATATATATATATATATATATATATATATATATATATATATATATATATATATATATATATATATATATATATATATATATATATATAATTTCTCATTTATTCGCAAAAAATATATGAATTCAAAAATTTCGCGTTTATTAAAAGAAATTACAATTTTACTTACTTTGATGGATAAGTACCAAAATTCTTAGTTAAAAGCTAGCATTGAGTAGTCTCCACATTATGTTCCTGAAGTCTTTTCCTACTGTCATTAATTACTATGTTATTAATTACTATGTTACATACTAAAATAACTCAGCATCCAGGGGCGGCTCCAGTTGCGGCACGCCAAGATCTGCCCAAGCACACTTCTCAATCAATATGGTGTCGACTGCCGTGGACAAGACTTTGCTGAGAAGTTTCCCCCCCCCCCCACCATAATCAAGACCTGTCGTCCTGGAACTACCACATCTTCGGCAGACTGGAAGAGGCTTACAAGAGCTTCCGATTTGCAAACTATGCAGATGTCCGGGACGTCGTTGCAATTAAAATCTGTATAACATCAACAGGAGTCTCTTGGTTGACTTCTGTTAGTATCTGAAATACCCTTGACTTTAGCGCTCAAGAGACGTTCTTAAACATACTAAACTGCTCCAAAAAACTTGATGGTTCATTTTTATAGTTAGATTTTTTATGTTCGACTCCGGTACGGACAAACTGTCCGGGTGATATTCGGAACAAATCCGAAGGAGAGTGAGATTTCTCAGTTAGAGACCTCGGATGGTTTAAGTTATGCAATTATGGTAATAAATTATTACTATAATTACCTAATTTCGTTTAAAAATCCGTTTATCCCCGAGTTTTCGCCGAAAAGTAGTAGAGAAATAATTTTCGCATTTATTCGCTCATATCGGCAAATTTCGTATTTATTGGCATCTGTTTCGTAAATATGAAAATTACGTATCCTTATATAAGGATACGTAATTATAAGGATTAATATATAAGGATGGCCTTGCGTAGGAAAAGTAGCGTTTTTGAGACAAAGTAAATAGTGCGCTTTTAAAAACAAATTATGTTAGCTTTTAGAGTTCTAAAACTAAAAAAATAGATGCTTTCGATCATATTTTTCTATTTTTTATATCATAAATGTAAAATAAAAAACGCGCAAATTCTTCATTCAGTTGCACTCGGGAACAATCTTTTATAGACGCCGACCATAGAGGCTTCATCTATTAGAGATCGAAACTTAGAGGACTTATAGATGTATATAATACACTCATGGACAAAAAAATTAGCGCACCAAGAAGGAGTCGTCAAAATGAAACGAAATTTTACATACGTGATGACTACTTTGATATAAGTAAATGATAAGAAAATCAAAGAAAAAGGATAATTTATTTCAGAGAAAAAGGCAAAAGAACGGAGGAGTTAATACTCCGTTGGACCCCCTCTAGCACGAATGCACGATGCGATACGATCGGGCATTGAGTCACACAAGTTCTGTATGATGTCTTGAGACATTTCGTTCCATATTTGCTGTAACCTTGCCTCTAGTTAGTTCAAACTCGTGGGATGCCCAACTCGTCGTCCCAAATGATCCCAGATATGCTCGATTGGAGACAAATCTGGGGATCGGGCAGGCCAAGGAAGGGTAGTAACAGTGCGGAGACAGTCTTGTGACACCCTTGCCGTATGAGGCCGAGCATTGTCTTGTTGAAAAATGGATCCTGGGCGCCGTTGCATGAGTGGCAACACATGTGGTTGCAGGATTTCATGAACATACCGCTGGGCTGTCATGGTGCCACGGAACAATACTAGGGGTGACCATGTATTGTAGGCAATGGCACCCCATACCATCACACCAGCTGTGGGAGCGATGTGTCGCTGTACAGCAAAGGCAGGATTGAAGCGTTCACCACGGGCTCTCCACACACGAACACGATTGTCATCATTGCCGAGATTGAATCTGGATGCGTCGCTAAAGACGACCTGGTTCCATTCCGCTGCAGTCCAGTTTCCTCGTGCGCGGCAAAACTCCAAACGGAGGCGTCGATGGGTGGGCATCAAGGGCAGCACACGTAATGGGCGCCGCGATACCAACTATCCTTCAGTCAGGCGCCTTTGTATGGTTCGAGAAGACACAGAGGCCCCTAGTGAAGGTGCTACCTGTGCCTGGATAGCGGCCGATGAAGCAGTTGGCTGTACGCGTGCATTTCTTACGATGTGGCGGTCTTCTCGACGACTGGACTGTCGAGGGCGTCCTGAGCCTGGTCTTCGTGTACATGACATCTCTCGGGTCCACTGGTCCCAACACCTCCTCACAACACAATCAGAGCGGCCTAATTGACGAGCTACTCGCGTAGCTGACCACCCAGCTTCCATCATCCCGACGATTCTCCCCCTCTCAAACTGCGACAACTGCTTATATTGTCTTCGAACACGGCGTAATGGCATGTCTATCTCAGCTCTTCCTTTGTAAATGATTCAGCACACTCAAACAAGCTTTGGTTACCTGTTTTATACCCCACAGAGTACGATGTTCAACGCCCTCTACCAGCTATACGTAATGCGCAATCACGCTGCATTTCTAATCATTTGCATATCTCCCCGACATGTACCTTCATTGCAAGTTTCGTTACGATCCCGCAATTATTTCTTGGTGTGCTAATTTTTTTGTCCATAAGTGTGCATCTTAAACATCTAATAGACGCCGAAATGAAGCACGACTATTAGTCATCTATTTTTTCATCTTACAGAGTTCTATAGTACGTCCTGGATGTCATGGATGAATTTCGAGCTCTAATAGACGACCATTAGCTCTGTGTGGTTGTGTGGGTAAGTATTGGGTCTAAACTGGTGTCTGGTCCCAGTGGCGTAGCGTGGGGTGGGCAAGGGGGTCTATCATGCCCCGGGCGCCACTCGAACAGGGCCGCCAAATGGTCCTTTTCACTAATTCTATATACTATATTACTATATGTTTTTCTGAAAGTGGGGCGCCAAAAAGGTATCGTGCCCCGGGCGCCAGTTATGCTCGCTACGTCACTGTCTGGTCCGCGACGCAAATCAGGGCGTCCGTCAACTGAGCGAGGGCACGGGGCAAAATAATACTGAGGGCCCCCACCCCATTCAATATTTCAACATTGTATACTTTTTTTTTAGTCAACTCTAATTTTAACCGGGCCCGGGGATTTTGTCCCCCCTGCCCCACTCTGACGGCGGGCCTGAGGCAAATAGATCATTGAGGGATAGACCACCTTGCAGAACCTCCGTTGTCGAAAATGTGCCTTGGGCCCGCAGTCAGGGGGAAAAATATTTTTTAAAAAATGGAAAAATATATTTGAAAATGGGAAGGGGGGGGGGGGGACTGCAAGCAGCTAAAATATTAAAAAAAATAGTAAAAAGAATGAATGAAAGAAAGAAAAAGAAAATCTTCTGATTTACGCAAGTCACGTGCCACTTCACTCGTACAGAATTCTCGGAAGCTTTGCTACAGTGGCGAGCGAGAGGGGGGCAAGGGGGTCTATCATGCCCCGGGGGCGCCAAATGGTCCCAAAGACAAAAAAGATATTCCGGAAAATTTCAATTTTTTTTGGGGGGGGGAGGGGGGGTTGCCAAAAAGGTATTGTGCCCTGGGCGCCAGTTATTCTCGCTACGCCACTGCTTTGCTATCCCTACTCCTAGCAAATCCTTTTCATTGCTCATAGTAACCATATTCAATGATAGGGTGGCTAGTACGTAAATTACAGACCTTCTTAATTTGTGGGAAAAAAAAAAAAAGATTTTTAGTAATTAATTTTATAGTGAGTGTTGCAATGCTTATAAAGTTTCCTGTACATTATGCAATAAAAAAATGCGAAAAAAATGCATGATATTATAGATTAAAGCAAAATAATGATTATTATTATTTTCTACTTTTATATACAATTCAACCAACGTTACAGAGGGTTGGTAGAACATTGAAAAGTTAAATATTCGTTGGAAAGGTTAGAACGCCAGGCACCGATCATCCTGTGTCAAGCTGGTGTCGCCATCTGCCAGCAGATTATCGAACGAGAATTTTCCTAAGAGCTCTTTTAATACAGTATGCTAATACAGTATGAACTGTATCTCTTACAGGAAACTTGTGGAAACCAGGCCCTGATTTTCCATTAGGCCCAGTAGGCCCGGGCCTACGGGCCCCCGAATGTTGGGCCCCCCAAAAAGTTTTATTTTAAAAGAAAAGAAAGAAAAAATTCCCAGTACAATTTTTTTTTTGCCTTTTTTAATAGAATTTTTTTTATTTATATATATATATATATATATATATATATATATATATATTCTTTCAAATTTGATTGATTGATTGGTTCATCATATGTATAGTTATATGTATTGTTCATCATGTGTATGTTATAGTGTTTATAAGGGATGAATAAGTTTTTCTGGTTGCATTGTATTGGTGTTTTAATGACGAAGTTAATATGTTCTATTAATTTTTGTTATTTGATAATGTTATAAGCTCCTACGCTTCAAATATCCAATTCTTGGTAAAATAGTTCTTTCACAATCATTCATGATTTTTTTTTTTGTGCGTCAATTTTGGAAATTTTACGCCCACATCAGTGTTAGGGGGCTCTCATACCGAGTTGTGCCTATAGTCCAGAATTTTATAAATCGGGCCCTGGTGGAAACACAGTACGGAATAAAACGCTTCTTAGTAATCAAAATCTAACGATGCAGCCATCATTTTTATTAGACTGTGGTTGTTAAGAACTCCTTTGTTCCATATTAGTTGTGGTATAAAATCTGAATTTGATATGAAAATTTGTTAAATTCGCGAGTTTTTTTTACACACACACACACACACAAAAAAGGTTGGCGCAGAGTTACCTCAACCACGTTTGACAACAGACTATCTTAAAGCAAAGAAACTTATTAAATCTAGCATCAAATCACAGGGCTACCCAGAGACTTTACGGGGCCTGGGGCAAAATTCTGTTGGGGGCCCCAAGAAAAATAAAAAATGGAAAGAGACGAAAACACACATTCATTTTAAGTTACTCATACTTAAAATTTTATTACTCGAATGATAAATATAATTATTACAGTTCATTGCACTGCTCTCTTGTTATATTCTCCAATAAATATGACATCTTCCCTCCACAAAGCTTTTTTGCTATCTATTTTAGTAGTTAGTGCGATCTTCAATTTATTAGAGAGAATGTAATTTTATAGCAATTAGGACAAAACAGTTATATTTTTCACTAAAACTAAATCGCGTATTTTTCTGAAGACTATTTTGGAGTAAGAGAAATCTAATTAATCGAATATTTTTTTTTTATTTATTTATTTTTTTTTTTTTTGGGGGGGGGGCCCATTTTCAAGAGATTATTTTGAATTTTGAAGTACGGTAGAAATGTTTCGGAATTTTCTTTTGGATGAAATCTAATAAATTAATTTTTAAAAATTTTTTTGGGGCCCCTATGACAGTAAGGGCCCCGGGGCAAAGTGCCCCAGTTGCCCCCCTTTCTGGGCAGCCCTGTCAAATCATGACGGCGAGGCCTCTACGGTGAGTCTACCGGTCAAAAAATCTTGGACTCCTTATTGAGATCTCCTGTTCTTCCTGACCGGCCTTCCCAGAGTCCCCTGGGCTGTTGGAGTGGCGAACTTTCGACTCAAAACAGGCCATGATTATTTAAAGGGCCACGTTTACCGTCTTGGTCTGGTGGATTTTCCATTGCTCCCGTTATGTGGCATCATATGACTGGTGGCCACTTACCCAGTTCTTGCCCAGAGTTCAAAAACCGTAGCAGGGTTTCCTGCAGACAGGCCCTGATTTTCCATTAGGTCCAGTAGGCCCGGGCCTAGGGGCCCCCTAAAAAATTTTTAAGTTAAAAGAAAAAAATTCCTAATTCAATTTTTATTTTTTTTTATTTTACCTTTTTTTAATCTCAATTTTGGTACTTACGTATTAACGCCACCGCAGCTACAGATTTGGCGGTTTTTAAGTGCCGCCAATCTACACTTAAAATTTTTGCGACAAATCATAAAATAAAAAAATTTATTTAAAATCAAAACACTTATATATGTATATATATATATATATATATATATATATATATATATATATATATATATATATATATATATATACAGTGGAATCTCGATCGATCGTTTTCGGATCCATCGTTTTTCCGTATGTACCGTTCATTTTATCGAGTCCCAACGATCATATTGCTTTGTTATGTTTCCGCATCTACCCTTTTTCCCGCATTTATCGTTCATTTCAATCGGTCCCTTGAAAAACGATAGATCGAGATTCCACTATATATATATATATATATATATATATAATTTAATTTATATATATATTTGAATATATTAATTTTTTTAATATATTCTTTCAAATTTGATTGATTGGTTCATCATATGTATGTTATAGTGTATATAAGGGTTTAATAAGTTTTTCTGGTTGCATTGTATTGGTGTTTTAATGATGAAGTTAATATGTTGTATTGCTTTTTGTTATTTGAAAATGTTCTAGGCTTCTACGCTTCAAATAGCCAATTCTTGGTAAAATGGTACTTTCACAATGATTCATGATTATTTCTTTTGTGTGTCAATTTTGGAAATTTTAACGCCCACATCAGTGTTAGGGGGCCCCCATCTCGAGTTGACCCTACAGTAAAGAATTTTCTAAATCGGGCCCTGCCTGCAGATGATGTTCATACTACTTTTCTTATTTCGCGACTTGATTGGGCTGCCCGATAAAGACTGATGGTGTAACTTGACAAAAGTCTGGAGTAGGAAAAATAAAAATAAATAAATAAATATATATATATATATATATATATATATTCTTCTCCGCGACAGACGGTTACTTGGACATTACCCTTACCATTATATAACACCGCGGTTTAGCTGGTCACTTTTCTGGGAGCACCGTATAGGTAGACCAGCATTACTCCCCTATGGGCCGATCCCGTAATTTTGAACCGAGTCAAGTGACAATACCGGAAAACTTGACCCCGCCCCTCCAGAGGTAAATTTGAGAACTTAGAGGACACTGCAGCCACGCCCTATTTTACGTGCCCTGGCCATCATTAGTGAACACCGTGGTGGATTTTGTCAGCGACCGGCCTCGAACCTGCAACCCTCAGATCACTGGCTCGATTTGCCAACCGGACCACCACTCTGAATAGTGTCAGTGTAAAAAAAATCACCCTGTATATATATACATACGTACATAGTATATATATATATACATACGTACATAGTATATATATATATACATACGTACATAGTATATATATATATATATACATACGTACATATATATAGACACATATGTACATAACACATACGTACATGTATACATACAAAGGAGGTAAGCAGTGCAGGATTTAGGTAAAAGCTACACAAGCTATAGTTTAGGGCCCCCAAGAAAGTGGGGGGCCCCCAAAAAAATTATAAAGGGCCCCATATATGATTTGAGATATGGACCCCTTATAAAGGGCCCCATATTTCAAATAGCTTAGGGCCTTATCAAGTCTAAATCCGGCCCTGGAGGTAAGCAACGATAAGTAATTCTACGTTAATAACCCGTGGTAGTTTCGTTAGAAGAGACAACCTGATTTTTTTTTTCTTTTTTCCCATCGGGATAGCGCGCGTTCGTTGTCGTTTGACTATATTTGATTTATACCAGTGGCGTGATTACAAATTTCACACCTTTGCGTCAGTAAACATACTGCGTTTCATTGCTTTTCATAATACAGTGGGAGAGCATATAGGTGCGTGTGAAAGATATGTACAGAGCAGGTTCCATCAGGGCCGCCCAGAGACTTTACGGGGCCTGGGACAAACTTCTGTTTGGGGTCCCAAGAAATCTGATTAATCGAATAATTTTTTTTATATTTTTTTTTGGGGGGGGCCTTTTTTCAGGAGATTATTTCGAATTTTGAAGTACGGTACAAGTTTCAGAATTTTCTTTCGGAGGAAATCTAATAAATAATTTTAAAATTTTTTTTGGCGGCCCCTCCGGCAGTTGCCCCCCCCCCTCTGGGCGGCACTGGGTTCCATAGGTGAAGCGACCAGGCGACCGCCTCGGGCGCCCAGCTGAAAGAGGTGGCAAAGGGAGACAGTAAAAATACGAAATTTTTAACTACTAACGAAAAAATATTAATAGTTTAATCTAACGTATGACGAAAATCGTTAAAATACGCAAATATAAGAGAATATTTAGACTTTTTTTTTAAAAATTCATTGTTGAATCTGAGATCATAAGAAATAAATTTTGAGCGAATATTTCCAAACGTTGTTGTTACTCTAAAAATTCTACTAGCACTACCTCTGTCAGTGTAGCAGACGGCGAGCGCCGTTTTTCTAAACTGAAAATTTTAGAGAATCATCTACGAATAACAATAACTCAAGAGCAATTTGAACGATCTAGCGATCATTTCAGCAGAAATGGCGGTACATAAAACAATTCATTTTAGATATGCAATCGAGCAGTTTATTGCCATAAAGTCTCGAGGAATGATTAAATCCTTATTTTTATAACAAAACAAATTATATTCAAATTTATCTTCTTTTTGGGGTTTTTTTTAGTTCTATTATTTAATTTTTATTTATTTATTTTTTTTTTGGGGGGGGGGCGTTTGGCCCAGTTGGCAAGAGCAGCAGACCAGTGATCTGATCGTCCCTGGTTCGATTCTCATCGCTGCAAATCCACCACCTTGTTCACTAATGGTGACCGGGGCACATAAAATAGGGCGTGGTTGCAATGTCCTCTATTCTCAAATTTACCTCTGGATGTGCTGGGTCAAGTGTTCCGGTCTCGTCACTTGACTCGGTTCAAAATTACGGGACCGGTCATTTAGCCAAGTCGAACTCCGACCCTTGTGGTGCTGGTTCAAAACAGGAGATGCCCCATAATCGCCCATAGCCTTCGGGACTTGTTGCTGTCGGTCAAGTGGCATAAGCAACAACAACATTTTTTTTTTTTATAAATAAAACTTTTAAATGAATACATGTTTTCCCTCAAATGATCGTTATTTTTTAATGGTGATCCATCTATTACTTAGTCTCTCCAAAATTTTGCAAAGGCGCCGTTTTTTAAAACTTGCTTCGGGCGCCACGATCGATCAACCCCGCCCTGCATATTTATACGATCAAGTTATATTTCCTCGTTTGAATTGAACGCACGATTCTCGTAGCAGCTGCGGTTTTTATTCGAAAGTAATCTTGTCAATCGGAGTTCGAAAGCGACTAAGTTGTTTTGTCTATTACATATTTCGGCGAGAAATCGGGGGAGGTGAAGTGGAGTATTGTATGCGAGTAGTCGTTAGAACAAACCGTTTTATTTTCGGAATCACAATTGTTAGGGTCAAAATCAGAAATATTCTGAATATCGCTATGAATAACTTCATCTGTTGGAGTATTAGGTTTTGGAATGTTGATCGGAATATTTATTTCTAGAGGTTGGTAATTTTAATTTTTTTGTAGGATAATCTATCGGAGCAAAATCATCTAAATTGATCTCATCGTTACGGCTAACGTTTTCCAAAAATTTTACTCTTCTAGAAATTTCGATTTCTCTTTTTTTAGGGATCCAAACACGAAAAGCCTTTGGTTGCTCGGAATAACCGACAAAAATTCCCTTTCTATCTCTGGGATCTAATCCAAAAGTTTTAAATTATCCTACATTTGGAATTCTACCATGCCAAAGAGTTGGTAGGGAGTTTTACCATTTAATGATTTAGTAGGACATCTATTTCTCGTGTAATTTGCTGTATTTATGGCTTCCGCCCAAAACGATCCATTTAAGTTTGATTGCAATATGAAACATCTAGCCATATCCATTAATGTACGATTTTTCCTCTCTGAAATTCCATTTTGTTCAGGCGTATTTTTGACTGCTAATCTCCTTTTAATTCCCAATTCCAATAGATAGTCGTTAAATTCCTGATTAATGTATTCCCCACCATTATCAGATTGTAAAGCCTTAATTCTCTTACCAGATTACCTTTCTAATAAATTTTTAACCACCTTAAATGCGTCTAATGCTTCGGATTTTCTTTTGATAAATCGTACTTCACACCATCTCGATTAATCATCTATAAAAGTAATAAAATATAAAGCCTTACCCTTTGATTCCATGCGCATAGGCAGGGCCCGACTTTGACCCAATGGGTCCCTGGGCAAAGAAGACTTTGGGGGCCCCCTCCAAGGACAGATCCAGAGGGAGGCCATGTGCCCTCCCCCTCCAGGAGTAGATTTCCACATGAACATGTGGGACACTCACCAAGGCCCCCCCCCCATAAATTCGGACCGGAAATTCAAAAAATTTTCGACCAAAAAGTCAAACATTTGAAAAATAATAATAATAATAATAATGTGTTAATTAATTTACTTTTAATGTTAATAAATAAATTCAGGAAATTTTCTTTTGAAATGAATATAGTGGGTGCACTGTGCCCCACCCAGGATTTTTTTCTGTATCTGCCACTGCCCACCTTTACTGAATTAACCTAAAACCAAATTTTCAAAAATATGTACAACTTAATACTAAATTAGGGGGGCCCCGGGCAAGTGCCCCACTTGCCCATGCGGAAATCTGGGCCTGCGCGTAGGGCCACATATATCCGAATGATCAATTTCTAATTTTTCAGTAGCTCTCTCTGCAACTTTGGGGAAAGGAATTTTGTTAATTTAGCTTTAATACATATTTCACAGTTAATTTCTTTAGAATTATCTAAATGAATTCCCGTAATATTCCCCTTTTTAATACCATCACAGAGATTTCTAATATTTAGGTGTCCTAATCCCGTATGCCATTTTTCTAATTCTCCTTTACTTTTAGAATCTATCGATTCATTTGCAGTAGCCACTGATGGAGTTTCATATTCCTTTAAGTAATATAAGTCACCAATTCTTTCTGCTAACAGTTTTGTATTTCCATCGTTTTTCTTAATTATGGCACAGTTCTTTTTAAATGTCACGGAAAAGTCTTTGTCGCAAATCTTGGCAATCGAAAGTAAATTGGTTCTGAAGTCTGGAACGAGAGATACATCTTGAATGTCAACGTCTATGATATTACAGTGATTTCCGCTTATAAGAATCACGTTTGTTATTACTGTTTTTGATTCTTATAAGCGGTTGATTCTTATAGCCGAAATTTAGGTTTTTGTACAGGCACACACACACCTATATATACATATATTAGATAATTTACCATAAAATACTCTTTAATTTACGTTATCTTTTATAAAAATTATTTTTTATAATTTTAAAAATACAACTTAATTTCTAGACCTATAAGAAGATACACATGATTATAGTAAGAGAAGAAAAAATCCAATATTTGTTACAACATACCTGCTTAACAGTTTTAACATTTCAACTACAGGAAGGGAGCAAGAAAAAGTTTTCTATGGTAGTTTGACGTAATGAAGTTTTCGGTAGGCTGTTTATACCTCTTTCAATACTAATAGTCTCAGACAAAGATTTACCTTCTAGCTTAAGTTTCACGATTTGATAACGTGCTGAATCTACTAATGTCACGTTTGCCTAAGTGATAGTGGACACTTCGAAGATTTAGGTGTCCAGGAAGCCGCGACCAGGATGTGAGAGGTCGGAAAAAAAGAGTCCCTATTTTTGTTTCTCAGTGGAGAAAAGTGAAATCGGACCCGGACGGGTAAAGATTCCCCCGGGTCAAGCTAATAGGACAGTGTTGTGCTAAAGCGTTTAAGGGGAAACTATTTTATGTTATGTCTAACAAAGAAAGGGATGAATTTTACGACTATATTCCATCCCATCTTATCAATCTTTCTTTAAAATTAAGAAAGAAAGAAAGAACTTCGTGCCTTTTGAGGGTTTAAGTGGCTTTTTTGAAAAAATGAAAGGAAATCGAAGAGTGTAAACTGATTCTTAAAACCGGTGGATTGATTCTTTAAAGCGAAAATTTTAACATGAAAATAATACATTCGTTTTTGTTTTCAGGATATTGATTCTTATAAACAGTTGATTCTTATAACCACTGATCACTATAAGCGGTGGTTACTGTATTTCCAAATTTCTATTTCAAGTTGACTTCTCCCTTAGCTGTAATTCTTGTTGTCGTATTATTTGCCAGTTTGATATTTTCCTCATCTGTTTACAAAATTTTTCTTTACTAAGATGAGTAGTGGAACCAGAATCTAAACACCATTTTGTATTCTCTGTCGTTAATTTATCACATCCATTGTCAAATTTATTTCCAGTTAGAAAACCAGTCTTATGTTCTTGTTTCGGTTTCGAAAAATCAACTTTTGAATAGCACGCACTCGCTCGATGCCCCGTTCTATTGCAACGGACACAGCGAAAATGTTTCTTAATATTTATGTTGTATCGTCGATCAGTACTCTTCCATTTCGTTCCGTTTCTGGCGGCGGCGCTTTTCACGGCGAAGGCTCTACTCGTGTTTATTCTGTTTTCGTTCGAATGTCTGGCGTTGCTCTCTTCTATAATTTTTATCCGAAGTACTTCGGGTTTGGGCAGCTCATCTCTGGACTCTATTGCACACCGAACATTTTCATAACTTTTCGGTAAACTGTACAATAGCATGGCGGATAATAATTCTTCATCGATGATAATGTTCATTTCATTTCGACTGTCCACTATATCGAAAAATTCATGTAGATGCTTCTGTATCTGTTCCGATTCCGCCATCTTCAAATGGATAAGCGATTTTAATAACGTTGCTTTTCTTGCGGGACCTTTCGATTGAAAAATTTCACTCAGTTTATTCCAAACGTCTTTTGCAGCTTCACAATACTTGATTTGTTTCAGTTCTGAGGGTTCCATACATAAAATAATATCAGACTTAGCTTTTTCATCTCCGATTTTCCATATTTCATATTCTTTTTTTAAAGTTTCGGGCAGGCCCAGATTTCCGCATGGGCAAGTGGGGCACTTGCCCAGGGCCCCCCTAATTTAGTATAAAGTTGTACATAGTTTTGAGAATTTGTTTTTTGGTTAATATAGTAAAGGGGTGCAGTGGCGGATACAGAAAAAAATCCTGAGTGGAGCACAGTGCACCCACTATAGTGAAAGCATGCTTACGTCCATAAGCGTTTCTGGTTTAATTTTTTTTTTTTGGGGGGGGAGGGGGAGTTGTAATAACTCCAGACTGTGATTTATTTTGAATTTCAAAAGAAAATTTCATGAATTTATTTATTAACATTATAAAGTAAATTAACACTTCTTATTAATATTCATTATTTTCTTCAAATTTTTAACTTGTCGGTCGAAATTTTTTTTGAATTTCTGTTCCCGATTTAAGGGAGGCCTGGGTGAGTGTCCCACATGTTCATGTGGAAATCTGGTCCTGAGGAGGGGGGAAATGCCCCCCTCTGGATCTGTCCTTGAAGGGGGCCCCCCAAAGTCTGCTTTGCCCAGGGCCCCATTGTGTCAAAGTCGGGCCCTGGTTTCGGGATCAGGTGCATCCTTTATTATATAAGTCCATTCTTCATTTTTGATAAGCAGGGCTTTCATCTGAATTTTCCATGTTTCATAATTCTGCTTATTCAAAGCTTCAATTATCGTGAACCCAATAGACGACATTTTTCACCAGTTTTGATTCAAGCACAGTTCGTTATAATTTAAATAATGTCCATTAAAACATTTCGCTTTCTGCTTATGGCGCTTAGATGGGTGCCTGTGCCCATAACCTGTTGATTTGGGATGCTGCAATAAAATACAAATATAATATTATACACATTTTATTGTCTCACATTAAGAACACAAACTACTCCAGGCAACACGGACAGATACATTACAAAGACTATAACGGAACATACCGTTTCAGCCGTTAGGCGGCGTCAACAGATTGATCACGTGCGTATTGGCAACTTGGTGATTACAATTCTAGCGCCAACAGCAGAGACGTCCGCTAGGGTTTTCAGTGCACGCGTTTATGACTTGTTAAGTCGATATCGTGCTCTATTAAGTGCTCTATTAAGTGCTCTATTTTTCTTATCGTGCTCTATTTTGCTGGGTTATTTGAAAATAATTTCCTACAAGAGTGTAGTAATTTTTTCCGTTCCTCAATCTGCTCAGGGGTGCACTTCTCTGGTAACCCACTTATCTTTAATAATCTCAAAATCAAAAATGTTAGGATTAACTACGGGATATGATATGTCTAATTCCGAATCCTTTGTTTCTTTTGCAATATTCTCATTTATTAAAGCATTCACGCATTCAGTTCGCAGATGATATGGTTTTAATAAATTAACATAGTACACTTGTACCTTCTCGGTTTTTCTGGGCATTATTACAGTATAATTTGTCGTGGATAATTTTTTCGGTAGTCCCTGGTCCGACCTATTTAACTGATAATTTGTTTGGTGTGAAGCCAAAACTAGCACCTGGTCTGCGACTTTGAATTCTCTTTTAACCGATTCTTTATAGTACTACCCTTTTCTTTTAATCTTTTTACCACTTTTCGTTTCCGACGCCAGCTGTTGATAGTGCCTTAACTAGTTTAAAATATCGAATCCGCAATCCGTAACTACGTCTTGAGCTACTGCTTCGCGCGTCCATTTCTCAAAGAATATCGTTTCTATTGCCCTAAGATTCTTCCTGTGAATTAACTCGCTCGGGCTGAATCCAGTCCTTTCATTTCTTACAAGTCTCAATGCAAACAAAACGGAGGGAAGGTGTCTTTCCCATTCTTCCTCTGTCTCCACGCACAATGCACGCAACAATCTTTTGAGCGTCCGGTGGACGCTTTAAGGGATTTCGGTTGAGGGTGGTAAATGAGACCTGTATGAGTGACTTTTATCCCGAACTTTTCGAAAAAAGTCGTAGTGAAATTGCTCGTATAGAAAGAACTTTGCTTTCACTTATACATACATAGATTTCCACATGGAAATACAACTCTCATGCTTTATATTATTAAAACGTTTGTAATTGTGGGTATGATACAATGAATCCAATATAGCTTCCATTGTCCAATTGAATTTCCCTCGGATACCCAATGTGGCTGAATATCAATACAAGTGCATCCGTTATATTTTCTGAGCTCGTCGTAGCTAAGGGGGATACCCTTGGGGTATTTTGACGAAGATTTTATTTAAGGGAAAAAAGGACCTTCGACCTCTTTTTTTAAATTTTCAACATTGTATTCGATATACCACATAAGAATAATGAATATACTTTTCTATTACATTGATGTCACTTAGAATTCACAAATAAGTATTCTCTAAAGGAATAAGACCTGATTTTCAAAAAAATTCTAAAAAAAAAAAAATGGTAGAATTTTTCAAAATTCTCCATGTGCTCTAATTTTCTTCTGATTTTTTAAGATGTTCATAAAACTATGCATAATTTTTGAAACCACATACATATATTTTCAAATTTATAGATCATATGTTAGCATTTTTGAAATTTTTTTGAAAAACATCCCGAAAAATTCTTCCTTTGAAATCTAAGGGTTTTTAATGTAGTAAAAAAATATTAACTATTCTCATTCTGTATATAGAGTTAAAAATTAATAAATTCGAGGGTGAAGGTCCCTTGCCCCCTTAGAGCAGGCAATGAATCCAAGAATACTTTTGAAGCACTTTAAATGTAAAATCCACTTGAAATAATTCCATCTCTGTTTGCTTATTCTCGGGCATGTCTTACGGGGCCATGCGATAGGGTAACATACGCTAATCTTTAGAACAATAATTACAGTAAAAAATATTTTACAATGCATTTTCTAGATTTCTTCGAAGACTTGTAAAAGGAAGAGCAAACACGCAAATGTGAAATAATACATATCATTAAAACTTTTTGGAGTGAGTAAAGAGCAAACGCATTAATGAACTAACTATATCTATCTATCTATCTATCTATCTATCTATCTATATATATATATATATATATATATATATATATATATATATATATATACATACATACAGGGTGGTCATAAAAAAACTTTGTCGATATATGGACCTCTAGTGGCTGTTCCGTTCAACCGATCGAGATGAGATTTCAGATATAGTTATTCAGAGGTATGAGCTCGGGATTTTCTGAACTGCAACAAAGTGGCACTCACAGTTACGGTTATAGGTACAGAAACTCGAAATTTTCGAATAGGAACACCCAATTTTTCCCATCGCAAAATGCTCAGCGTATACGAAAACCTTAAAGAGCGATATTACGGTAAGTGTATCACAAAAAACGGACGCGTTATGCACGCTCATAAAACAGCTCTGCGAACGGCCTGTGATGGCACCCATGTGGAAAATATGTAATCCAAATAAAAGTTTTCTTTTGTCCGATATGTGTTGTCATCAGTGATTGGTGTCCTTGCCTCTGTCATATGCAAATTTCCTCCGTGCGCCCCGATCGTGTTTTTGTTGGCCGTTACCAACCACTGACTAACATGGAAGATGTAAAATTTTACTTGGAATCAATTTATATGCCATATCCGAATTAGAATTAAACAAATCATATTACGGAATAAATACGCTAGACATGACCCGACACAGCGATTAATAGAGTGGTGCTTTCCATTGGACGTATGCCATTTTAACTTTAACTTTACAATTAGTAGAAATATGTTTCTACTAATGTTATATATTGTTATTAAGACATATTACTTTTGCAGAAAACTTGTTTACGTACGATTTTTGGCTTCTTGTATTCAGTAATTATAGATATGTGAGCTCAACATATTTCACATGATACGTAAAACAAATATTTTTTTATATAGCGATTTCCGCTTATAAGAATCACGTTTGTTATTACTGTTTTTGATTCTTATAAGCGATTGATTCTTATAGCCGAAATTTAGGTTTTTGGACAGGCACACACACACCAATATATACATATATTCGAAAATTTACCATAAAATACTCTTTATTACGTTAATTATCTTTTATTAAAATTATTTTTTATAATTTTAAAAAATGAAACTTAATTTCTAGACTATTAAGTAGATACACATGATTATAGTAAGAGAAGAAAAAAAAAATTCCAATATTTGGTACAAAATACCTGCTTAACAGTTTAACATTTCAACTACAAGAAGGGTGCAAAAAAAAGTTTTCTATAGTAGCTTGACGTAATGAAGTTTTCAGGAGGCTGTTTATACCTCTTTCAATACCAATAGTCTGAGACCAAGATTCATCTTCTAGCTTACGTTTCACGGTTTGATAACGTGCTGAATCTACTAATGTCACGTTTGCTTAAGTGATAGTGGACACTTCGCCGAAGATTTATGTGTTTCAGGGTCCAGGAAACCGCAACCAGGATGAGGGAGGTGGGAAAAAAAGAGTCTCTGTCTTTGTTTGTCAGTGGAGAAAAGTGAAATTTGATCCGGACGGGTAGGATGCCCCTGGGTCAAGCTAATAGGACAGTGTTTAAATAAAGCATTTTAGGGGAAACTATTATGTTATGTCTAACAAAGAAAGGGGTGCATTTTACGACTGTATGCCATCCCATCTTATCACTCTTTCTTTAAAAAAAAGAAAGAAAGAACTTCGTGCCTTTTGAGGGTTTAAGTGGCTTTTTTGAAAAATGAAAGGAAAGCGAAGAGTGTAAGCTGATTCTTAAAACCGGTGGATTGATTCTTTAAAGCGAAAATTTGAGCATGAAAATAATACATTTGTTTTTGTTTTTACGATATTGATTCTTATAAACGGTTGATTCTTATAACCACTGATCACTATAAGCGGTGGTTACTGTATTTCCTTTGAATCAGTTTGATTTGCAAAATACTATTTTTATGGTGAATTATTAAACCTATCACGTGTTCTATCATTACTTTGTTTATAAGATACCAATTTGTTATGATTTGGAATGCACATATTAATAGAGAGGTTATTTCCGTTGGACGTACGCCATTTTACTTTAGCTTTACAATTAGTAGAAATATGTTTCAACTTCAGACAACGGAAACGAGCACCCTTTTTAATACGACATTTTCCTCTTTTCGTGGGAGAACTGAAGTGCATATCTGTAGACAGTACTCTAGTGATCTAAATCACAAAATCAATTTTACTTTCACTTTCGTTACACACTCTGGATTAAAAAACGTGTAGCGGAAGCGATTCCCGTATTTTCTGTGTTTTTATGCTTCTCTTTCGACGCGGGAACGGATGTTAGGAAGGAATAATTATCGACTTTTGATGTGTGAATCATAGCAGCGACAGCTCTGCTGCAGAGCAGAGATTGATTTAGACAAACGCTCATTAGATCTGTTAAATTAAAATTACCTCCACGTTTGCTGTATTCAAAAACCACGTCGCCGAGAAGATTTGTTAATTCTGCTTAAAACTAATGGCTTTTCCTAATTACAGACCCAGGTCCCGATTATGAACGCTGGGGGCCCATGGGAAGATGCTATTTGGGCCCCTCCCCTTACGAACATTTATAAAAATAAGAACTATCCATGGGCTATACATACTTTTAGAAGTACTAGGTGCATACGCCAAGGGGGTTTTGGGGCCCCCTAGTATCAGGGGGTCTAGGGCAAAGTCCCGATTTGCCCATGCGATAAAAAGGCCCTGGCAGTGCCGAGACTCTCTAAATTTCTAATTAGCGCCGCAAAGGAATCAAAGAATTTTTTTAAAACGTTGGACATCACTTGGACATGTTAATGGATGAATTTTGAGAATGTTATTCACTTGATTGATTATTAAGATACCTTTTTGTCCGTTGTTTCTGTAGTTAAAAAACTGAATCGTAATTTAGGTTATGTCAAACTCTTCTAAGGGTTAGATACAGTGCTGCCGAAATGTGGCTTCAAACAAGATAATTTTCCTATCTTGTCTAGTGTTTCATTTTCGGAAATAGAAGTTCTTAGAGAGATCCAAAAAATCAACCTCAGGCTGGCGTCACCATAAGATTTGGAAATATACCTATTCGGTAATGGAACATTAGCACTTTTTGGTAATCTAGGTATATTTTAAGATGAATATTTTTGCAAATTATGATTCGTTGCCGTCTAATAAATAGCCGTGGAAATTTAATTTGAGATGTGAATTCTTTTATTTGCCACAGAATTGCTACATAACTATTTTCTCACGATCCTCAAGTGTGATTTCTAATCCGTTTTTTTTTAAACTTTTGTAACGGGAGGGGCTTCCAATTCCGATTCTACAGTGTATAAACTTTCACTTATAACACTGTGGTTGTCGAGCAGGTACTCATTGCCCCATCACATGGATTTACAATGATTTTTGTACATTCGCGTGCCAGTTATATCCCGTAATACTTGAATTGTAATTTAAAAAACAGTAATAACAGTTAATGATAAGATTTTAAAATTTTGTTGTATACGCCATTAGAAACGATTTAACCCTTTAACGATCGCATAATTTTCAAGAAAACGGCAATAAAAGTGCCTATTTTTTCCCGGAGGATTCCATTTATTTCTAGATCTGCCACATCTACTTTAAAAACAAAAACAATCCTCAATTACATTATAAATAGTCTGGTGCTGCCATCTGGTATGTAAAATAAGAATTAAATTTTTTTTCAGGGTAAATGAAATGGATTATTTTTAATCTTTCTGTTGCGTTACTTTTTAACACTTCAGCCCGGAAATATCACGGGCACGAGAAATAGAAGGCGAAACCTCATCCCGTAATTTTGACGGGAGCGAGAAAGAAGGAGTTAAGGAGTATGCATGTATAATACACAATTAAAATGAAGTAAATCATTCATATGGTTTGTATTATTTTATGGAAGCTGATGAAGAAAGAAATGCTCATATAAGGTTGACCTACGCATCCAGTGCAGTAATTTGCAGTATGTTACGTTTTATTTGCAATTGCTCTGGCTTCAGTAATACCCAATTCATGGCAGTCTCACTGTACCTATCACTCCGGATAATCATTTAATAACTACCGAATCGGTTGGATTTTCGACCGAAGGCGAATTCAGTTAATCTGTTTCCCGTATTTGCTATTTTCTGTCGTGAATAAATGTTGTTGTTACTTACGCCCCCTGACCGGAATATTCCACAACAGGTCGATATAGGCTCTGCGGCTCCTGGTTTACGGTGGGACCACTCTGATCGGAGTCCTATTTCGCCAGGTGCCACCTTAATTTTGACCGAGCACCTCGTATGGGTGACATCTGGGGGGGGGGGGGATTGTACATTCGTCCACACTCTCTTGCGTCATAGATGGACTTTCCGGTCCACGGATTTAACTTGCTCATATCCGGCCTGAACACGAAGGTATTTAATGCTGCTCCTCGCGATTGGTACCGAGCACCCCCTCCCCTCCCCCCAGTTACAAGCCCAACGAGCTACCACTAGGCTACCATGTTCATAAATATTAGTTTGTTCCGTTTTCATTTTAAATATCTCATCCTCTACTAACCTTAAATAAAAATCTATTGGTGATTCTCCACGTATAATTTTCATGGAATTTCGTTTTGATACTGTATAAGGAAGACATTCGTTCTATGAATTAGTACAATTCATCGATAATGATTGGGTAAATAGGAATTAATTTTCAAACATTGAATACCACGAAGGACTGACTATTTCTATTAAATTGAGCACTTTTCCTCTCTCTTCTTCCGGGAAAATCGGCTGTATTTGCAACTTTCACTATTGTAATGTCTTTTATTGCCGCTTTATTGCATAATCTTCTGTTAATTCATCGGGTAATATTTTCTAGATTTAAAATTAAAAAAATTAAAAAATACTGTGATTACGGCTTGTGTAAAAAAATGCACTGACACTTACAGTAATTATGCGATCGAATTGAAAAATTGCTTTTTTCCACAGCATGCACGTGCACATTAGCTCTCGTGCAGGAATAAGGCCGTTACAATTCTGGTTTCCGGGATAAACCGACAAATTTCGCTCGGCAGTCAGCCAGTGCAATGTGTCAGTTCCAAGCTAACGGGATATCTTATGAATATTCAGAAAAAATAGCGTAGTTTCTACATGTTATCGACTTTTGCGTATCGATAGAACTTTAGTACCAATGGCATCGAATGAAGGATTTTCATGTCTCACATTTAATTGCAAAACTATCTAAATAGCAATTCTATTAAATAGAAATTATCCTATTTAAAACATGGAGCTCACGAGGCTTCACACTTGCGAAGAAAAGTAGGGCTAGTGATGTTGCTGTAACCAATATCCTGTAATATTATCCTCATTCTGGAACGGACATTTACTTCTGAATATCAGACTCAGAGGTCATGCGTACTTTTGCCTTTAAACCAGTCAACAGAGATACGCATAAAAACCGCATAAAAACAAAAGGTAAACATAGTTGAGAAACGATGATTTTGTGTACAAAGTTGGAGAGTAGAATGATAGAAAGGTCATGAACGGTATCTGTTTTCTGTTTCTATTGAGAACAGAAAGAACAGTTCCGCAGAGGATGTTCCGCGTTATAATCCTAATCGTGTCAATACCTCGTTATTGTTTGAGAGAAAATTATTATATTATGCTAATGAGCTCGGGCATGTTATTACTGATCGCACATCTTGTTATTTGTCAATGTTGGGTACTTGTCCATTAAGACATTCGCACTTTAACCGCAAGACGTATAGAAACGTATAGGTGAAACAACGCCACCTCCATTTTGATCGAGCTCACCCAAGGGGCGACATGGGAGGGGCTCATACCTTCTCCCACCCCCTCTGACCTCATAGATGGACTTTCCGATCTACAGATTTAACGTTCCATAACCGGCCTACACAAAGGTATTAAATGGCGGTCGTTGATTCGAACTGGGCACCTCACGTCCCAAGTCCAACGCACAATTACTGCCTCGGCCCTGGTAATCATTGCTATTATTTTAGGCAATTGCAGATCATCGCTGATATAAAGGCACTGATCCTAATATTTTATCTCTCTGGTTACTGTCAAACTGTGGAATTACGTAACACATAAGGAATATATATGATGTAGTCTCGGAAAATGAATAGTATTAATTCTGACGATTTTAATAATTCATCTGCTTTAAAAAATGAGCTACCGCTGACCGACCCTTAAGAATGTGTAGAGGACCTTTCTGATAACACATATGTACAAACACTGGCACCACCCCATTTTTGCGACCCGTTGAGTTCCCTGGACAATGAGTCGGAAGAGGATCGAGGTTTTTTTAGCCATTTTATTTTGCGCGGAAGGGGAGGAAAGGGCAGATGTCTCAGAGCGGCAGTTAAGCAAAGGTAAAGAAAGGGCTGGGGTGAGGTGGTCCAGTTGGCAAGAGCAGCGGGCCAGTGATCTGAACGTCCCTGGTTCGATGCTCGTCGCTGCAAATCCACCGCCGTGTTCACTAATGGTGGCCGGGGCACGTAAAATAGGTCGTGTCTGCAATGTCCTCCAAGTTCTCAAATTTACCGCTCGAGGTGCGGGGTCAAGTGTTCCGGTCTCGTCACTTTACTCGGTTAAAAATTACGGGACCGGTCATTTAGCTAAGTCGGACTCCGACCCTTGTGGTGCTAATTCAAAACAGGAGCTGCCCCTTAATCTCCCATAGCCTTCGGGACTTGATCTCATGTTGCTGTCAGTCAAGTGTCATAAGCAACAACAACAATGTTTTTTATTTTTATAAATAAAACTTTTAAATGAATTCATGTTTTCCCTCAAATGATCGTTATTTTTTAATAGTGATCCATCCATTATTTTTTAATAGTGATCCATCCATTACAAAGCAGGAGCTGCCCCTTTCAGCCCAATAGCCTATTAGGACCTAGTAAATGTAACCTCCAACCAGGGATCATTAGCAACAGCAACAACGACAAAGAAAGTTTCCGATCAAAATGAGAAGGAAGATACCGAGATCGAAAGCATGAATGATTCGATCGATTCTACTCTCTATTCGTACGGGATAAAGTCTAAACAGGAACAATTTAAATGTAAGCCATTAGCAAATATGCGCGTTAGATTAGAAAAAAAAGATAATTTTGTGCTTATTAGCGGCTTAATTTATCACAAACATAAATTTCTGGGCGAGAATGTCAGGCAGTTAGTACTACCGCTATGCAGGAGAGAAAAGGTTATGCGGCAGGCACATGAAGCACGTTTGGGGGCATATGGGAGTTAGAAAACTAGAGAGAGAATTAGATATAGTTTTTATTGGCCTAATATGTCAGAAAACATAACATAATATGTCCAGACATGCACAACTGGTCTACGCAGAAAGGGGAGATAGCTGATTGTGCACCCATTGCGACCAGTGTTTGGCCGGGGACACCGTTTGAAGCGGTAGCCTTTTGTCTCGAGAGAACAGACTTTGCAGACGACGCTGGACAGCGATAGTTCTGAGAGGTTTGTTTCCTAGAGAGGAACTTTTTTGGCCGACAGGCTTGGGATCAGACGCGTGCACTGGGCCGCGTCACCATGAAATTGTTAACTTTGGCGGTGAGCCACATCTCTACTGCAAGGGCAGTATTGTATATAGTTTGTACATATGTGTAAATGCATAATTGAATAAAGAGAATTTTATTTACTCTAAGTCTGTCTCCTCTCAGATAATTTATGTGGATGTTTTGGCTAGAGATTAGCCAGGCTCGGTTTAACGCTATATACGCCATCGGCAGTGAAGCTACATTGTGGGGACGTGATACTACCAATGTCTGTGGGCCGAGTCAACCACCTTCCGGGTGTAGATTCAGATACGTTCTGTGGTTAATTGCCGAACACCCACACTGGACAGAAGCAGTGCCACTGAGAATACTTTTGGCTAAGACAGCATGCGATGCTCTCCATGAAGTGTTCTGCAGGACTAGAACCCCTAGGGCAGTTGGGGGTGACCAGGACACCAATTTCACATCTGCATTTAAGCAAGGTCTGAAGAACATTAGACCAAGTTCACTTTTTCGAGTCCGTGGTATCCTACGAGCAATGGATCGGTGGAACAATGATTCAAGGCTATTAAAGAGATGAATCCCGTCATCCGTGAAGATCCGAGAAGCTAGGATTGACAGAAGTTGTACCGGCTTTTTGCCTATCGAGAGGTTCCGAATACCATAGCCGGAATGTTTCTTTTCGGGTTGATATGTGGAGAGTATTTCGCCAGGAAATCATCCGTGAAAAACTTCGGCGAGAGAAATCAAAAAAATCTTCGTGTAAGTCCTGGTTCCACTACCAAGATCTATGCCAGATGGATAGGCCCTTATTCGATCATTCAGCATTATCCACCATCTTTTCATGAACATTGCATCGGCGATATCGCTGTTTTCTCAAAGGATATTTGCTAGAATTTACAACATTATGATCCATCTTCCCGGATTGCTACTGGTGCTCTGCCGACATGGCCTCCCCTCTGCCGACATGGCCTCCCCTGCCCATATTTTGGCTTGTTTGGGTTTTACAAAGGACGAGGTCCTTTTGGACCCTCTACTGTTTTTAGACTTTTTAGATATTTTTGGTTTCATGGAGATTGTCTAGCCTTGCTAGACAATCTGGGATTAGTTATATATATTTAAAAAAAAATTATCATCCAGCATTGCTCTGGAAGGAAGGTGCCTCATGCGAATGCATTATCCCGTAGGGTGTGACTCTTGGTGGTGAAGTGTGGATTTTTGGGAGGGGCAATGAATTCTACAAACTTTTCTGCAGGGAATCATTTGTGTGTATATGTGCCTTATTTTGTTTTCAGGATCTAAAGTTTCGATTTGTGTTTTCAATCGTTCGTTGCGTTTTTTCCCCATAACATGTCAAATGATTTGTATTTTTATTGCAAGACAGAATAATTAAATCTACTGCTAGAAGTTAAAATGTTGAAATAGTTAGTATTCATTTGTTGGTGACAATGGTTTTTGGTGCTATTTTAAAACGGTTTATTCCTTTGAATCATCATTTTTGAATATTGCAAGTATTTATTTTTTGTATTTGCCATTTAACCTTTCTGTGTTATGTTAATTTTCCCTTATTACTGTGTATATTGCTTTATTGATTATTGTCAAGTTTTTTGGTCTCAAAATGAAAGAACTGAGATTTTTACAAATTTGAAATATGTTATTTTCAGATTGAGTGTCGTGGATAAATTCACTAATCTTACGTGGGGAGGGGTGTAGTATCAAGCTCCTTTAGCTGGAGGCTGGGCCCGATAATAAGGTATAGAAAGAGTTAGCGAGCAAGGAGTGTTTGTTCCCACTGCACAAAAGGGGTTGAAGTGCCTCCAAGAAAAGCGATTGCAGCAGGGCCCGATTATGAACGCTGGGGACCCCTGGGCAGATGCTATTTGGGCCCCCCTTATGAACAGTTATAAAAATAAGAACTATCAATGGGCTATACATGCTATTAGAAGTATTAGGTGCATACACCAAGGGGGTTTTGGGGTCCTGGGCAAAGTCCCGATTTGCTCATGCAACAAAAAGGCCCTGGACTGCAGGACATCGCGCGAGTCTCACAATTGGCATTGGTGTCTGTAGCCTTTCGGAATCGGCTTTAAGCAGTAGGTCCCGGTCTAATTAGCCCTCGTGTAGCAAAAAATAGCGCTCCAAAACCATACCAAACCAAACCAGGCAGGACATCGCTGAGGGTGGCATAGGCGGAAATTCCTGGGAAGACAGATGCGAGCCGAACACATTTGCAGATTTACTTTTATTCTTTTTGATTGCGTCGTGTGTCAAGTTAAATAAACGCTTTTCGTGTGACCTCTGCATCTTCATTTGAGTGAAAGAACGACAATGACCACTGGACACCACGATTGCATTACGCTGGATATGCTGAAGTTGGGGCCGTAAGACCAGAAGAATTCAATCCCGAAAATTGATAGAACAGCATCCCTCGGATTACGTCACAACGATATACCTCTCTTCCTTCCTTTGCTACCCGAACTCGGAAGCACCGGATATCAAAAAGGGTATATATATCTTCAGATCTTTCGGAGAGAATTTATTTAGAATAAAGAATTTTATCGAAGATACGTTGCAGTAATGTTTTTGCCTTAAATTAGCGTAGAACTAAATTAGCTATTTGCTTATTCGGGTAACCTAGTGAAATAATATAACGGCAGACAAACCACTGACTTGACTTCTAAAAGTCCGTTTTAGAGATATTTTTAACGACTAAATATTTACTGCTGTTGCGGGAAAAACAGTGACCTAAGAATTAATTATAAAGTAGGACTCTAATTACCACTCCCAGTTAAGACATAAAATGAGACGCGTCTTGCAATTTATTGTTCTTTGCATTTTTATCAACAACCATCTGTACGCAAAGGTATGTAAAAAGTTTGATTTATTTCTATTTTCTTTGCATGGTATTTCATTGCATGGTATTTACAATACAGGCACTATGAATTCCTCTTAATAACGCAAGCATCTGTATATTAGGAGCTTTTATATTTTTATGGCTGAAGTTATTACATCTCATTATTTACTAATTAAAAACCATTACTATCCATCTAAAAGTGATCTTACCCGATTATTTTGCTCTGGTTTAGTTTTAATTCATAGAATTTCTTTCATTGAATTCACAGTTACTTAACAGTATCATAATCTGCAAATGACGAGGTATATGTACTTGAGAAACAATGAAGGTTCCTGGACAGCTACCTTAAAAGTATTGCTGAGCTGTTTATTATATATCCCATGCATGAAAAACGTTTGTTAATGCCATCGCGCATTGAATAATTCGTGCATTGAAATTTTTTCCCCCACTTGTAGATGAAGATCAACTATAACTTTCTATAAATATTTTTTTTAATAAACAATGCATGTAGTACTGTTAATTTGAAATTATCCTAAAAGTAATAGTTGTAAACCAAATTTCAAATGAAAATAATTAAATTCTATAAGAACAGTTAAATGAAAATCACAGTATTTCTTTTCTTGAAGTGATATATATATATATATATATATATATATATATATATGTGTGTGTGTGTATACGTATATTGTAAAGAAGGGCCTAACATTGTTCCTTACTGTTTATATATCCTTACTGTTTTAATCAAATGTAAGTTCATTAAAGTCAGAACATCAATGTGAGTTTAAGGATTTTTACAAATCTTCGGTCATTGGCCCTATGGCATTTGACCTCTAAGAGGACATTGGCTCTTTTTGTTGCAAGGTACAGATATATATATATATATATATATATATATATATATATATATATATATATATATATATATATATATATATATATATATATATTTATTTATTTATTTATTTATTTATTGAGATGTAAAAAATTATAAGATAGAAATCGTATTCCTTATTAGTGATAGTTATCTCTCAGTTATCTATTATCTGCGGATACCATAGTTTTCTGCGGATATCCAGTTTAAAAAAATAGATAAGATAAAAAACGTATTCTTTGTTAGTGATATTTACCTGCTAGTTAGCTGTTATCTGCGGATACCGGAACTTTCTCAGATCGTTGTAGACTTTGGCTTCGTTTTTGTTTCCTCTACCCTTGAGCTGATTCGTATATTCGTCCGGTGGCTTAACGCTAGATGAAGTCGATGAAGATGTGGTTTTTTTTCTTTACATCTCTCCTCTTTCTTAAATATCCTGGTCATTTAGCATCATTAAAATACGCGATGGTGTCTAGTGGATTTCCTTGGCGTGAGCTCAACTGAAAGCTAAACATCTTGTAAGGAGCCAGGCCCTGATTTTCCATGAGGCCCAGTAGGCCCGGGCCTAAATTTTGGGGGGCCCCTCAAATTTTTATTTTAAAAGAAAAAAATTCCCAATTCAAATTTTTTTAAATTTTACCTTTTTTAATAGCAATTTTTAATATATCCTTACTGTTGTGAAAACATCAGCGTAAAAACTGGTTCGGAAGCATCGGACTTGAAACTAGACGGAACCGGTTTTATTTCACTCCTGATCGCCCAATCGGACATTCTCCAGATCTTCCTAAAAATTTTTAAAAAGAACGTTGGCAACAGGAAAGGTCTGGAAATTTTTCCGGCTGAAGGACATTATGAAAAGTCAGTCCTCGAATGTTCTCGGCGAAGGTGTCCGTCTGTGTTCTTTGAGAGAGGGTTGTCTGAAGCACGAGGTTGCGCGAGTGGCACAAGGGAGACTCAACTGGTCTACGAAGGATTTACACAAATACGGAATTGACCGATGTTTCTTGGTTCTTTTGCTGAGAATTGTATTTTCCAAGAGCACATAATTTTCGTGCTGACCATTGTGCTGTATAAGTGACCATAACATCCGTGTTATAAATTGTGATGCACCACGTGCAAATAAAATTTTTGTGCTCTCCTAACTTGTCTTAAATAAAGTGTGGTAAGTGAATTCCAGTTTTATTCTTTTATTTTTTGCAATGTGCTGATCTTTTATAATCACGGCCACAACTATATATCCTTTACACTTACAAATTTGATTGATAGGTTCATCATATATATAGTTATATGTATAGTTCATCATATGTATATTATAGTGTATATAAGGGATTAATAAGGTTTTCTGGTTGCATTGTATTGGTGTTTTAATGATGAAGTTAATATTTTGCATTGCTTTTTGTTATTTGATAATGTTCTAGGCTTCTACGCTTCAAATAGCCAATTCTTGGTAAAATGGTACTTTCAATGATTCATGATTATTTTTGTGTGTGTCAATTTTGGAAATTTTACGCCCACATCAGTGTTAGGGGGGCCCCCCATCCCGAGTTGTGCCTATAGTCAAGAATTTTCTAAATCGGGGCCTGTAAGGAGCGAGTGGATGCAATGCATGACATGCAATTACCAAATGGTTGATCATGTTTTAAAAACGGTGTTTCATTTCTTTTCAGCCTTTGTACAGTACCCGCATCAGGAGGAATGCCTGGAAAGATCGAAGTCGTCATTGGCCGGGCGGCATCGTGTTCTATAGCATAGACCCCTCCTTCTGTAAGTGCCATTACCTTGAGAACTTTTTCTGACATATCTATATATATAAAACAGTTCCGTAACTGACTCATTCATTCACTGATTGACATACAACGCACAGACCAAACCGCCGGACCTAAAGGACTGAAATTTTTCATGGCGATTCTTCTAATAGTGTAGGGGTGCACTAAGAAAGATTTTTCAAAAATTCTTCTTAGATTTTTTTAAATTAAATTTTTAAGCTGTATTTTAAACTTTTTTTACGTTTGCATTTAAAATAATACATTGAGGGTTATAAAATTTATATCACGAGAAAGATCATAAAAATTCCTTCAAAATGAAGTTTTTTTCGAGTTTTTACCTCCATTTCCTGATTTTTGGTGAATTTTTAAAGATTAATTTTTAGAATTTAATTTATTAAATGCTGATCCCGTGATTTCTTTTTCTGGTACTTTCAATAAATTTATCGTCACGTGCGTAACAACTAAATAGACAAAAAAAATATTTTTTCTCTTTCTAATGCAGCAGACGATTGGATATTATCCAAAAAAAATGCATATCCCTTACGATTTTTTTATAAATATATATATATATATATATAGATAGATATATATTTTACATCAATTGTATACATTGATCATCGCATTTATTATAAATATATATATATTTATTTTTTGGCATAAATTGCATACGTTGACCGTGGTATTTAATTTGACTGTACTCCGTAGCGAAGCGCGGGTTTTCAGCTAGTATGCATATATATGTGCTATGCAAGAAAAAAATCATTTTTTGTTTTATACAGCACTTGAGATCTAGAAATTACCCCTTTTAATTAATCTCCTTTTTTAGTGTATATGCATATCTACCCTTAAGAATACGGCGTTTGAAACCACGTGCATAATTCCTAGCAAGGGCGTGAGAATCTTTGATGACTTCTTTCGGAAGAATCGGTTCTGTCGGAACGTGCTGAAGGAAACTTATAATAGATATTTTTCATAAAATTTTATTACGCAGACGTGTAAAAGATTTTGATCATTTCGAACTCATATCGATTTCCTGGGCATTATTGAAAATGACTAAGTTCACAGTGAAGAAAAAGGATTTTTACTATGTACTGTGTAAGAACTAGTTTGCACTGATTATGTATTTAAAACCTTACCGTGAAGCCCCCTCCCCCCACATATATATTTTAAAAAAATGCATACGATTGAACTCAGACCATTCTTTAAAGAGCCGTAGAATAATTTTAGACCTAGGTGATCCGAGAGATTTAACTAATAAGACTTTTTTGCTGTTCTGGATCTAAACCGTTTTTCACGAATGAATTGCAAAAGATTTTATCTACATTGTTTCTCTAATTGTTATAATAATAATAATAATAATAATAATAATAATAATAATAATAATAATAATAATAATGATAATAATAATAATAGTAATAATAATAATAGTAATAATAATAATAATAATAATATAAAAACTGACTGTACGTTTACTTATCTGCAAAATATAAGTGTGTATGAACATTTTGAAAGGAAAAAGTGCTTCTCAATGCAGATTTAAGAGATCTTTAACACTGTGAACATTGTGAACAGAACGCATAATAAAATAATGGTTAAATAAAAAAGGTTTATCCATTAATTTATAACTAGCTGTCGTTAAACACCAAACGTGGGGTATCTATTGCATTATTTGTGACAAGTCTTTGACTAATTTCTCAGGTCGCATTTGTTGCAAACTTTTTGTAATGTCTCATAGCAATATCACTTTCTCTTGAGCATAGAATCAAAGCAGATGTTAGGTGAATTAGGCACGAGAACGTAAAGCGCTGGTACCGTATTATAACATGATCGTGGGAGAGAATCATATTTACGGGCACCTGAAAAAATAAAAATTCTTAATGAAAGACCCTGTATTTGGGATACCATGTATAGGGATCAAATCTGGACAAGAAAAAAAAATTGCCACGGCAGTAGAGAATTTGACTAACATTTAATTTATTATTCATTGCATACGCGGCCCAGATTAGGATGTGTTTCTTACCACTGTATTTGTTAACTCAAGTTATGTATGCAGCGATTTTTTTTTTAGTTAAGATTTTGGATTACTCTTATTACTGAACCTTTGTGCATTAAACAGTGATTTAGTATTGTAAAAAGACAAACCAATTTACTTTGCAAATATTTATTTTTGTAATTGATACTTAGTCTTTCTAAATAGGTGATTAAGCTCTTTGTATAAATGGGCCACAGAGTAGCTTCTGCAATACAGGAGAACATTTTTTTGTTGCTATACCATGTTTCTATAGAACGAGGACCCTCAGGTGATTTGTTATTTAGAAAAAAAAATGTGTTTGAAAGAAGTCTATCGTATAATATTTCCGTTTTATTTATGTTATGTACATTGAAAAACTCAGAAAACTTAGTCGCAATTACAGATGTAAAATTATTAGGAGCAAAAGTAAAGTCAAAATGTTGCTGAAATTATCCATCGTGTTACACTTACTACCCAATGGCGGATGAGTAAAAAATAAGCAAAAAATAAAACAAGTTGTTCATACATATTATTTATATATACGTATATTCCAAAATGACACACTACCTCCATAAAGTGGAGAAATTAAATGCAACGTGTTGATAATCTTCCTTGAAATTCAATGAAACTAACACTTTTGAATTTGCCTGATGGTTGAATAGTTAAAAGGTGCTGAGCTCTAGCAGGAAATGAATGAAAATAATTGAGATATATATATAACCGGTTATCGCATACATTGCGGACGCTTTGTGTTGGCATTATTCCTAGATAAATATCTATTCACGTTAGGGAAATGTTGTTTGTAGAGTTCAAGGTTAGTGTACTTCCCTGTTCAGGCACATACATACAAAAGCAACGTCTCTCGTATGAGGCCAATGCTTTTTGATTCAGAAAACTATTTTTTGTATTGAATAAGATTTTATCCTTTAACAGAAATTATATTTCATATATGCTATGTATTGTTATACTGCCCTAAAGTTTTTGGTCTAATGGTGACCTGTAAGCCGACTATGGTGACCCGTAAGCCTGGAGAAGGAAAATAGATCAAATACTAAATGTGATAGGATTATGAATAGAGTATTAAACCTATGAATGAAGTAGGATTATGAATAGAGTATTAACCCTATTCTTGAAAATTTTCCTTTTTAAAATACTTACAAAAATGAAATATAGGGATTTTTGCAGTCGTTTCACACATTAACTCTTCCTGAGCAAATCATTTTTAAAAATTTTATTTAACATTAGTGTAAACCGGATCGTCTTGACCCGATGTAGTATAAGTGACTCGTAGTATTAATCTAGAAACGGACAAATGGATCGTATTTACATCTAGTTTAATATACGCTATATACAGTAATCATAATATACAGTAAGTAGTTCCGTGGAACTCTCGTAACATCGATTAGGGAGAGCTGAGTTCCTAAATACAGATCAATAGAGACCTCAAGTCTCCTAGATTTCCCACTCTCTCTCAGTACGTCAATACCTCATCAAAGTCCAGTGTATAATGTTCCCCGCATCGTGCTGTCTCGTTCATTTCTTTCTTCCTTGCGAAATTCTCGTACGTTCTACCGCACCACGTGTACAGAGTATTCTTCACGTTTACTGGGAGTCACCTCTTTCATACTTTGTCGGCAGACCCCTTTTCTGCTGTTAAGTATTCACAGTCTTTTGTCGGCCGCGTCAGCTAGGCTCTCCCATTCTTACCTCGTCTCCCTTCATGAGCTATGACAGGCTTTAGTATCTGAATTAGATGACACTTGTTTTAACCTGTAATATATATCTGTAATAATCACCTGTATGTGAGACTGTCGTAAATATTTGCTATTTTTTTTTACCGGTTTTATCACCGCCTAAATATCAGTGCTTTTACCTTCAATGCTCTTATCACCCTTTTAACCATTGTTTTTAAATCTTTTTATCACCTATCCTATCATTTTTCCTATCACCTTTTATCTATCTCTGTTATAAATTATATTACTGTTACCTTTTTGACTTTCACTGGTTTGTACTATTTAAAATGCTGATTTGTGCAATGTTTTTCGGGTTTTACCATGTGTTTGGCGCAGCATGTGCTCTCTGGACCTTGCGCCATTAAACCTCAAACAACCAACCAACCAACCCTTCAAGAACTAACGATCTTTTGCTTAACTATTCTAAATGATGTGTCGATTCCATTAATTATCGTAATAGTCCTTTTTTAAAAAAGTTCCATTGAGGTGTTAATTATCCCGTTGATCATACTTAAGCTCGCCACATCTGTACTGGATTTTCCAAATTTCGGATAATCCTGTTTCACACTATGTGAGAGTCTCACAGTTAGTATTTGTCAAGAACAACTCCAACAAGCTGCGGGAAACAAACAGATCTGGCTGCTGTGTAACTGAAATGAAGTAATAAAATACCGTTCTTAAAATGCAAACTGCATTCCAACAGAGGATAAATTAAAGAAAGGCAAGAATTGAATACGCCAGTGTAGTGGTATGATTGTACAGTGGATTTTAATAATTTTGTGACATGATGCACATAGGCAAATCTGGTATAAATCATAAATTTATTTATTGGACGTATAAAATATTAAAAATACATTTGTACCATATATAAATAGAACTACTTTTACACATAATCTACATTTCATAATTACACCATATTATTTACCTTCTACTTTAATTAATTACACTCTACTCATTTCACTATTACTGCACTATTACATATACATTACCCTACAATAATGGATCGAACGCCAGCGGATTTGCAAAAAATTTCCGACTGCATGTCGGATTTTATGCAAATCTAGTGCTCGCACGTGACCTGTTAAGGTTAAATATGATACGCGAAGTGGCAACGTCGTTAGTTCTGTGTGAAATTGTGACAATATGTCGAAACGAAAGGAAATTAGTGATTTTGAAAGAAGTGCTATAGTTGGTTGCCACATTAGTGACAAGTGTCTTCGCGCAATTGCGGTAGAATTATCACAGCCACGGTCAACTGTTGGTGACGTCGTAAAGAAGTGGAAGACAATGGGAATTGGGACATGAACTGCACACGTTGGTCGTCCCCGTAAACTGGCCGAACGGGATCGGTGTGTCCTAAAGCGTGAGGTTCGTAAGAACCGCAAGAATCCTCTCTAAATCATCAACAGGGAGATTCAACAGGCAGCAGAGGTTACGGTGCACCCTAATACTTTACGGAAAGAACTGCACACCCTCAATATCCACGGATGTATTGCCGTACATAAACGTAACATCACCCCTTCCAACAAAGCCGGCAGACTCGCTTGGTGTTTGCAACGTCGCAACTGGACTGCAGACCACTGGAAAACTGTTTTATGGAGCGACGAGTCACGCTACACGCTCTTCCAGTCGGATGGTGATGCTTGGGTTTGGCGAATGGCAGGCGAACGTCTGTTACTCAAGTGCATCGTTCCAACTCTCAAGTTCGGTGGTGGGGGAGTACTTGTTTGGGGAAGTTTTCAGTAGTACGGTATGAGACTTTTCCATGTTGTTCCTGGTAAATTGGACGTCTACATGAACATTTCGGTCAATCAGGTTCTTCCTACGCTCTGGCAATTTTATGGAATAGACGAATGTCGCTTCCAGGACGATAAAGTTCCATGTCATGTTGCAGCTTCTGTCAAGCAGTGGTATCAAGGTATGGATGTAAAGCATCTTCCCTGGCCTGCTCAGTCCTGACCTAAACCCCTTAGAACAATTGTAGGACGAGTTAGAGCGGCGTTTACGGACTAGGGAACCACGTCCGAAATATACAGCCTAGCTGGCGACATTCTTGCAGCAGGAATGGACACAAATACCTATAGCTGTTTATCAAAACCTTGTTGAAAGTATGCCCAGAAGGTTTGCTAGTGTAATTGACAGAGCCGGACTAAGGCAAGGGCATACGGGGCAGTTGCCCCGGGCCCCCACATCAGAGGGGGCCCCCCAAATCGAATAGAAAGTTTAGTATTAAGTATTAAGTTCTTCATTAATGAAGTAGTGAAGCAGAGGGGGGCCCCAAAGAAGTTTTGCCCCAGGCCCCAATTAGGCTAAGTCGGGCCCTGGTAATTGAAGCACGGGGGGATCATCCCCGTATTAAAGCATGTTGTCCCTTACACCATCACATCTTGCTGTCTGATCCATTATTGTAAGGTAGTGTATATTTAAATCATAAGTTATTGGCTCAAAATAAACCTCATTTATCATACTATTTCTCAACCGCGCACTACGTATTTTAACTATTTCCAATAATTCTTATTAGTTTATGAAGCAACGATAGACATACAATTGTGAGAAAAGGAACAGTACCTTTACTGATGAACATTTGTTGATTACTGTAGAATCGGTTGATTTCTAAGGCTAGTTCTGAGGGAACTCAGATAGTTTTGGCAAATGACGGTATTTATTGAAGGCATCAGGCATTGTTCAGAGGGCACTCAGATTATCAGAAATGTTTCTCTATAATAGGATCGGTTCCAGGAATCTATCACTCATCTGTTGATGTGGGCGCATCTGGTGGCTCTATAGCATTCAGTCCACTTACTCGATGTCTCTCATATTAATTCGGCCGGAGTCTAATACTCTCGCTATGGCATCACTCATCATTTCCTTAAGCAGCGATAGTCTCTAAGTATTACTACTATGGGGTGCAATATGATCTCTTCATTATGCGAATCGACTGGGATAAAACTTCTTAAATATCACAACATATAACATCTCTGATTTCATCAGTCAATATCATATCTTAGGCTCCTTTCAGTGGTGTGGATCATAGGCTTCTTTCATCGGTCTGGGTTATAGGCTTCTTTTAGCGATCTGGATCATAGGCTTCTTTCAGCGGTCTGGATCATAGGATTCTTTTAGAAGTCTGGATTATTTTTTGGATAAGTACATCTAGGTGCATTTCACAAGCACGGTTGCTAGCTGACTAACTATTATCTTTTTCTCAACTTAAGTGAACATTTTACTAACAGCAACTCTTACCCTCTTCTCCATCACATCATATATTCATACATAATATATTCCTTCTTAACTTTTCACGCACCCCCTATTCCAATCCCTCATTGACTATATCTTCTATCTCCTCTTCTTCCTCCACTGGCTTGCGGTTTCTGATAGATTTATTCCAAGCATTCCGCAGCATGGGCGTAACCTTCTATAATTTTCCTTCTTTTTTGACTTTCACACTCTCCCTCCTTCAGCTGTCGCTCTATGCAGGTTCCCGCTTTTATGGCTACTGTAAATTCTCCTCTCCCTCTCCTTGTTTTGTCTTCCATTGCTTTCATTATTCTTTATTTCTCTGTTTCTTGTCATTGTAATCAATGCTCCCGTCTTTCATTTATTCCTCTCTCCACCTGTTTATTATAGTAATTACAGAATTATAGTGTTTGTATAAAGTATAAGAAATAGAGAAAGATTTTTTTACTGTTTTATTTTGTAAAACAAGAACTTCCTGCGTCTTTTGTGAAACAGTTCTCCTATTTGCGTAATAATATGTTCTAATATTCTTTCCCTGAAGCTCAATCAGACCGTGCGGTTATCTATAAAGCCATGAATCGCATCCAGTCTGTCAGTTGCATACGATTTAAGAAACACTCCTACCAGGATGGTTACATCGCAATAAAAAAAGGCGAGGGGTAAGTACGAATGTAATGAAGCATTCTATTACTTTCTATCTCTTCAACTTAAACAGTTGGGGCCTAACGATGTAGATATTTACTGGAATATATTTTTTCCAAATGGGGCAAAATAATTAAGAATTATGATATTGGTTAAGAAAAATATTAACATAAGCCATTAATGATTTAACTTCGGGAACTTATGCTATCAGAAACTCTTTTTTAAGAAAAGATTTGGAGTTTTTTAATCGAAGAAAAGACTCAGTACTCCCTAGGTAACGCTAGATTACATAGGCTTAAACTCCCTAAAGAGATGTTTGTTTTAGTAAGCATTATACTTATAACTGTTGATTAAGCGTTTTCTATTTGTTCTTTAGATTAAATATTCACTGATCAGGTAGAACACCATTTCTAAAAGAGTGGAAGGGTTTCACGGAGAGAAAGGGTACTGCATGACTTATCTAAAATTCGTTATTAAGACTTCGTTATTAAGGATTGCCATGTAAAGAATTCCGTCGGCTTTTCTTAACTGCTTCCTTTCGTGATTTCTATGCTTCCCATTTAAAAAAAAATTGGAACTGTTTTGCAGTCACCAATCATCAGACAATACATACAGATGTATAACAACGCATACAACTGCTTCCCGAGTAAGATGTGTCAAAATGACTAACAGAGACTTTGGAAGGCACCCTTGAAAAAAAATGTGTGTTTATACTTCTTAAATAATACTCACGGTTTCAGTGACAACTGTCCTATGGAGGGAAAGTGTACACTATAACGTATCTTAAAATCGATATAAATATTGTGTATTTGTCAAATTTGATAGTCTTCTGAAAAGTTCAATCGAATTTTTTTCACTGTTTCCTTTCGCGTCCTGTGTTTCTCATTTCTAGAACTCTTTTGTAATCGCCAATCATCAGAAACAATAAACATTCATTACAACGATTACAAATGTTTCCCCCAGAAACCGGGTCAAAAGGACAAACAGGTACTTAGGGGCGCACTCGTGAAAAGGAGTTTTGATTAGACTTCCTAACTAATACTTACTGTTTCCGAGACGTACCCTTCAAACCGTAAAGGCCTGTTCACATTGCAGTCCATTAGCGTAAGTGTAAAAGGAAAAATGGCGCTGAGATGGAAATAAACCAATCATAGGCCTTAACAATTTAATTTGGAGGTTTGTCATTGGTTAAATACACTCTGTCACAAAAAAATATATGCACCCAGAAGGAAACGAGCTAGTATCATGAAACTTAACATGTATGTAGTGTATAAGGAGATAAGCAAATGATTACAAATTCAGAAGAATAGATCGTTTTATTATGAAGATATGACATGAAAAATGTTACATATCAGTAAGTAGTAAATCCACCTCTGGCAGCTATACAAGCCGAAACACTTCGTGGCATCGAATCAATGAAGTCACCTATGACCTCCTGCGAAAGATCATGTCATAATCTTTGCAACTGGGCAGTTAATTCACCAGTATTCCGGCGCGGCTGAAGTTGCCTTCTAAGCAAGCCCCAGACGTGCTCTATTGGCGAGAGGTCTGGTGACCTGGCAGGCCATGGGAGTACGTCATAACCTTGAAGACATTGTTGGGAGAGTCGCGCAGCATGTGGACGAGCGTTGTCTTGGTGATAAATGGCACCTGGGTGACTTGATAGCATAGGCAGTACAACTGGCCTTAAATTCTCGTCCACGTAACTCCGTGCCGTCCAAGTGCGTAGAAGGACGACTAGCGGTGATCGTGTGCCCCAACAAATCGCTCCTCACACTGTCACACCTCGTGTAATCGCCGTATGCCTCTCGACAACAAATGCCGGATCGGACCTGTGGCCTGGCCGCCTCCACACGCGTATGCGCTGGTCATCAGCATTGAGACTGAATCGGGATTCATCGCTGAAGATCACACGCCTCCAGTCGGTCAAACTCTAGCTTGCCCGAGGTTGGCAAAAATCCAATCGACACTGCCTATGATGTGTGGTCAGTGGTAAGCGTCTTAATGGACGTCGGCTCCTTTTACCTGCGTCGGCCAGTCGTCTCCGAATGGTTTCCCTTGATACCACCGGATG
>OU015498.1:28017272-28079772 GCA_907164885.2 Dolomedes plantarius | reverse complement strand
AAAAAAATTTTTTTAAAGTATTTATTAATACATAGAATTGTCAAGTTTATATGATTCAACAAAAAATTTAAAAACATGGTATATAAAAATTTCTTTTTATCTTGTAATTATTTTTGGGCTTGGGTTCAAATCTCGAGTAAGGCTTGGTAGTTACCGTGTTGTCTTCTCATAGGGAGCAATTCTGCCTCACCTAAATGGCGTTTCCATAATAAAGTAGATAGCAAGAAGTCACGGTGAATAACAAAAGCCAATGGCTCCCGACAAGTGCCTCAGAATTAAAAAATACATGTATATATAGACACTTATTAAACTGTAAAAAAAATCCCTTTTCCTAAAGCAGAGAATCACCAAGTTGTGTTGACTAAGTCATTAAAGGTGTGCAGGCACACGAGTATTATGCAGAGAATCTCACTGAAAGATGTTTTTATCTTCCTAATACACATCGATGGTATTACAAAAAGTAGCCTTAAACAGCAATAAAATACTTCGAACATCCCGACTAAGTGCCTCACAAATGTACCAAAACTAAACTATGCTAATTTCGCTGATTTTATAGGTTTAGGTGATGACATCATGTTTCTACGCTTTACTTTAAACTATCAGTTCAGAACTGAGTCATACATAGTTCTAACTTATTTTTTTCCATGTTTTAATTAACTCGCTTTCTTGTTTGTTTGTTTGTGTGTTTGTGTGTTTGTCCAGAACAAATCTTGCAATCGATTTTTAACTAACTTCCCGACTAGCTAGACATTTGAAACTTTTAGAGTAGCTCAGAACACGATGACAATGCATTCTTTTGATACTTTTAGCCATCTTTAAGCAGGTTTGAATTCATTTTCAGTAAATTTTGTTTTGTAGACTGGTGCAGCCATCTATCGTCCGGGACGGGAATGAAAAGTTATACGCAAGTTAACTTCCAATTAACTCCATTTTCAAGTTCATGGTATAATTAATGAAAAAAATTTTAAAAAAAGTATTTATTAATACATAAAATTGTCAAGTTTATATGATTCAACAGAAAATTAAAAAACATGGTATATAAAAAGTTATTTTGATCTTATAATTATTTCCCTTTAGTCAAGGAAATCAGGTCGCCACAGTCACCATTGCACGAAGTTAAAGTTACTAAATTAACTTGCAAGTTATTGTCCTTCAATAATTTACTACATGACGATCTCTCTTACACAAATTGTAGTTGCTAGCAAACCAACATTCTGTAAACTTATAACAGTAATTCTATATTTACTCATTGCTAGTATTACTGATGCTAGGAATTTAATTGCGTCAAAACATCTTACTTGAAAGTAGCATATAGATGCTCGGCTCGCTAATGGAACCCACAATAGAACCTTGAGATCGAGAAATGGAAAACATGAATTTGGATAATAATAATTTCAACAACTGATAGATACAAGCCATAAATTATTCACATTTCTATCTTAAAACATGTTACCTTAATGGGGTAAGTGTTTTTCTGTTGAGGTATATTTAACATATTTTGCATTATCATACCGATAAATTTCAATGTTGGTATCTTTTTCTAACTTGCTTATTTCATACTGACATGACACTAAGCTTGAGAAAACAGATAAAAAGTAAACCTATCAAAATGTAAACGGAAAATAAATGTAAGCTAAAATTAAAAATAAATATTAAATAGAAAAATTTTAAATAAAACATCTCGGAAAGAAAAGAAATAGTTTGATACTGAGGAAATAATACTGAATATATTTTTTAAAGATATTTTGGTTATAATTGTTTGGGTATTTCAAAAGCTGTAGCTGTTAGAGCAATGACTTGTTACAAAAAAAACAAACTAAAGTTTCTATAATTAGCAGTTTGAAATTACAAGCAAACAAATAAACAACTAAAGTTATTCTAAAACTAAACAACTAAAGTTATTCTGTTTTTTTAGTTCTTTATTTTATTTTTCATAATCTGATTTTCTGTATTCGCTGTATATCAATTCACCGCTGCACATTTCTTCTTTTCTGTAGTCCATGTGAAAAACTTCTTTAAGAAGAACCCTGATGATGTAACCTCCCTCGGTTTACCATACGACTATAAATCGGTGCTCCACTACAAAGACAACGATTTTGCTATCGACAAATCGAAGAAAACTTTGACATCCATCCAAGGTAATCAGGTTCTCGGCAAGGCAAAAGATATGTCCAAGTTGGACATTTGGAAACTCAACATTTTGTACCGTTGCCGTAGGGTCAAAAGCAGAAGTGGATGATGGAGCTACGCATACGCAAGATGAGGATAACTTCATCATCGTGAAGAGAATTGAAGAAAGCAAGCCATCAGTTCTTGTACGCGATTTTCCTGTATGGACAACTTTCATTGACTGGAATGCATGATATTTGATGATTTCGGTATAGAACTTCAGTTCCATGTGTTTTGGTATTTCATTCGAACCCCATGCATCGAATGATGAAATTTTTTTAAGGTCTTGAAAGCAATACTTTTCATGGACATTAGATTTATATAAATTTTTAAATCATTTGTGCTGAAATAAATAGTGATAGGAATTAGGATTTGGTATTTCATTCCAACCCCATGCATCGAATGATGAAATTTTTTTAATGTCTTGAAAGCAATACTTTTCATGGACATTAGATTTATATATTTTTAAAATCATTTGTGCTGAAATCAATAGTGATAGGAATTAGTGATTTGGTATTTCATTACAACCCCATGCATCGAATGATGAAATTTTTTTAAGGTTTTGAAAGCAATACTTTTCATGGACATTAGATTTATATATTTTTTAAATAATTTGTGCTGAAATCAATAGTGATAGGAATAGTGCTTTTGCCTCAGTTTTCAAGCTTCGCTTTAAATATCCCCACCTGACAGATGCGTTTGCAAGGCAAAGGTGTTTCACTTATTCGATCTTAGCGATCGCATTTCAGATTTAGAAGATTAACCGATGAATAACCCAAAAATGAATCTGCTCTGTCCTGAATCTCCCCCCTATCATTTTCTATGTACATTATTATCGATTGAACAAATGACAAAAAAATAATAAATTCTTTTGATTAATATGAAGTTCCTTGTTCATTATTGAAAAAAACAAACAAAATATAGCCAATAATATTTTTGAAAGATATGAAATATATTGTATACCAACTGAAACAACATCTTTAATTTTTTTTGATTTAGAAAATTGAACTTTTATATAACGATGAAGCTATATTCGGTTGAGAACAGTCTTAGAATTTTCCTACAGGAAAATATAATGTAAAGCACCAATTCAATTTTTTGACTATATTTTTTAAACTATATTATTTTTAAATATATGTAGGGGACCAGAGTCTTTATGGGCACTGAAAACATCCATTATAAGAAATGCTGAACGTATTATACTCTCCTTGACCTATTACAACTGGGGTTCAGTGTACAACTAATGTGAACAAAAATACTGCAGTGCACAGGACTTTCAAAATATGCACTCTTACTCGGAGTTCACACTACAAAACATACCAACACTAAATATCGATTTCTTACTCCTCTCCCTGAAATCCAATTCTTATTTCTTGCATGTGGCTTAAACGTTTCCTATTGAGTGACATATATTTTCCTCGCAGTGTTGACTGGCTATGCTTCCCTTGGACGACATAATCGTAATTAAAAGCTTTGTTTTATGCTGCCTTCAACCTGGTTTGAACCTTTGTCCGTACCAGGTCATCATTGGTACTTTCTCAGATGGGTCGTACCAATGATGTGTAGATTAACATTTTTGCATCAGTTTTCTTTATATGGTGCTTGGTAGTTTGCTTAACTGTAGTTAAAACTTAGTTTTGTTGGAAATACTGGTATTCGTTGAATAGGGCTTAACATTCAATTTACATAGAAAATTGAAAGCACCCAAAAAGTAATTAAGGAATCAAAAGGAATCATTGCCACTATATAAATAGCTTAAAATCTTTCTCTTCATACTTCATGTTCCTTTCTTTTGTAAGAACCGAATAACAAATATCAATAACAGCAAACAAAAACGGTACAGAAGCGGGCAGAGATAAATTTTTATTCCCAACAGAAAAAGCTGTGACGGTTGGGTTTCTCGAGAATATATAAGAATAACACAGCAAGAAAATAACTGGTGATGCACGAAGTAAATAAATAAAAGAAAAAAAAAATGGTTCATAATTTCCTTTTTAGCTTAAAGAAGGTACGGAGCAGAACTGCTGTGATTCATCAAATTATCTGCGCGTAATAAATTTAGATCCATGGGTTAGATCAAACGTTAAATTTCTTGGTAATAGAATTGTGCTTTCAATCCATAAGATACGTATAAAAAACACCCAGTTTCAATTATTTTCTATAACTACGGATTTTAAGTGTATGTAATTTATAATTTCACTGTTCTGCACAAGTTCCTGGTATGTACTGAAAGTACAAGGAAAAGACTGATACAAAGTACTTAAATTATTTCAGAGGATACTTCTAATTTTCATTTAATTTTTCTAAAGATTTAATTACTTTGCTTCTAGCGAGCCTGTTGACCGTTTTCTGTAGAGAAAAAATTTATTGGATATAAGTTACTGTCAAATATCAAATAACTCAGTTTACTGATTAAAGAGTTTTCGGTTGTCTTCATAGTTGATATAGTTTGCCTATAAGAAAAAGATAAATGCACCTTCTACTTGAAGATAGATTTCCTAATTAATAAAAATTTGATGCCAAAGAGAACAATAGTTTATTATACCACACTGAAATATTTTAACGTGTGGACACTAGGCAAAATTAAAGGATTGTGGGACTATTGATCATTGATTTAGTTTCGAAATGAAGTCAAGGTGTATGTGAAAGGTGACTTCTAATTCTTAATACTGAATGCCTAACAAGAAAATGTAATTAAAAACAGAGGGTGTATAAATTATAAAACAATTATGCTTGATATAAAAGAAGATAGTGTAGTATTTGTTCTCTCTTCATCGAAAAACGCGACATTTAAAAACGTGTCATGAACACGTGGTTTAAAATAAATATGCAGATTTTTCAACTTTGAAGGCAGGACTGGATTTACGAAGCTCTCGCGTCACAGCCAATGGGGTTTGTACAAGTAAATACAACAAGTATTTAAGATGTACGTATTTTTTCAGCGAGTGGGGTTTTTTTTAGCAGTAACTATTCTGCGAGTGAGTTGGGACTTTCAGCCATTGTGTTAGTAGCTGTTTTCGCATCAAGTTTGATATTTAGATGTGTTTGCGACGAATTGTCGAACCATTCGGCTTGTATCCCTTCTTTCTTCCTATACCTATCCCAAGCTTTACCATTCAGTTTAAGTAGTTTTTCAAAATTAAAGTAGGTTAATTTTCGGCCGTTCATGACAAGCTTATCTGTATTCTATTTTTGTTTAATGGTTAAGTTTTTGTAAATATTTTTCTTCCAAGATATTGGATCAAATCGATCCCCCCTTTTTTTACTATGTTTTTATGTAAAATAAGAAAAATAAAGGCATTTTAGTTAGCCTCATCAAGTCTACTTTCTTGTGAAAGGATTTTTATTTCAGATAATTAGGTAGGGGACAAATTACGCTGTTTAATCCACCCAACAGATAACTCTAAGTTCAGCTTTTATCTCAAGAACAAACGCTACCTACTTAAATGAGGTCTTCTCTTACTCTCTATTAAAAGGTCTTCTACCACTGTACACCGTTTGAAAGGGATTTAAAATCAGCTCTTTAATTCAACTAACATTGAAAATGAATTGCTACAATTACTATTGTTAACTGAGTCTTTATCAAGATTCTTTTCTACCACAGTGATAAGACTATATTTTTTTTCGACATGTTATATGCATTTATAAGAGTATTTCATTCTTACTGGAAACAAGTTGTTGGGAAATGAATCTCCATATGGTACTTAATGAAATTCATATTCAAATGAATAGCGCAGTTATACTTTTTGATTATTTAAATACAGCTCCCGAAATATGCTTTACGAAAAGCAGTTATTATAATAGGTAAACATACTTACATCTACAAATCTTGGCTACAGTTAAAAATTTATGGAATTATGATATGTTATAACAAGTTTTCTCATCGTTGAACAATAAAAATTATACGGTTTCATACAGTTAAATAAATCTATTGTCTCAGCATTTTTGAGGTGTGTAAAATTTCGAGTAATAGGAAAGCAAAACAAAGCAAATACTTTTTAATTTTACTATTATATTTTTAAATTTCTTTTCATGATCGTTTATCTCATTCAATAAGCTCTAATCAATTAATGCATATCAAAGTATGTTCTCTTAATTTTTTTAATTTTATCATATATTAAGAAAATCAGTAAGCCTTTCCTTTGAATCTAAATTCAAAAACTTTTAAACAATTTGAATACATTTGCTGTTTTACACCCAATTTATGTTTATGTTTTCTATTTTATGAGTAGCGTGGTATATTGCAATTATTACTTTGAGAAGTCAAAATCTTGTTCTCAGTCAGATATTGGTTCATATTCCTGCAAATTAATCTTCTATGGACAGCAAGTTAACTAGCTATGTGTCCAGTCAATAAAATTTATTTACGAACGCAAACTCCTTATATAAAATCATAATGCTTTTTCCTGACAATTTGGTACATATTTACTGTTGCCATCACGATGAAAATCCGAAACCTACTGATAGATATTGTGTCTAAGTAAGCTAGTTTTGTAAAGCGAACAAAGCTTTCGCAATATTTTCTGGAAGGCCATACTCATTATAGACATATCATCAGTAAGGGCTCGAGGTAGCGTCGGCTTTCGGTGCTGAGGGTGCACGGATTGAATCCCGACAAACGCCATTCAATACATCCGTGTCTAGGCCGGATATCAGGACGTTAAATAGGTAGACGGGAAAGTCCCTCTACGAGGTCAGAGAAGGAGGGAGAAGGTACGATCCCCCAGGATACCACCTTTGGGGGTTTCTATAACCGTGATACATCTTGAAATGAATATTAGCATTTCATTGACTTTACTTTTGCATGTTTCTTCTGCATAACCGCGAAAAGTGTGAATTCCGACTTTGGGCCTGTTCACATAGGAGTCCGGTAGCGGAAGCGTTAAAGTATTGAAATACATTTAACCAATGATAAACCTCCAAACGATTAGCAACGAAATTTTTAACGCCTATGATTGGTTTATTTCCGTCTCAGCGCCATCTTTCCTTTTACGCTTCCGCTAACGGACTCCTATGTGAACGGGCCCTTTAAGCGGTGAACGCACGTTCTTTGTTTGCCTTTTGCGTTTCGCCAGCACTGAAGGAGCTCGCATTTTTGTCGTTAGGTACTTTCTTAGTACAAGCTAACTTTTGTTTTGTTACTCTGTATATTACTTGTAATATCAGACACTGTCATTAATTAATAATTACAAGATAAAAAGAACTTTTTATATTCCATGTTTTTAAATTTTCTGTTCAATCATATAAACTTGACAATTCTATGTATTAATAAATATTTAAAAAAAATTTTTTTTTGATGAATTATCCCATCAACTTGAAAGAACATGAAGTTAATTGAAAGTTAACTTGCGTTTAACTTTTCATTCCCGTTCCGGCCGACAGATGGCTGCACCAGTCTACAAAACAAAATTAACTGGAAATAATAAAAACATGGTAAAAATCTGCTTAAAGATGGCTAAAAGTATTTAAAAAAAGCATTGTCATCGTGTTCTGAGCTATTCTAAAAGTTTCAAATGTCTAGCTAGTCGGGAAGTTAGTTAAAAATCGATTGCAAGATTTGTACTGGACAAACAAACACACACACAAACAAGAAAGCAAGTTAATAAAAACATGGAAAAAATCAAACGACTATGTCTCTGCGTTTCTTCGTATCTACAGAATTCCATTCCGTCCACTGAATTAAGATCATTAGGTCTCACCCAAGAAACATGTCGTCTGTGAAAAGTTTGATATCAGCACCATTAAAACTAAATGACTGTTGTAGTACATGCACAGCAATGTGGTGTGTATAAGTGTCAAACAGAGGATCTATAAATTATAAAACAATTATGCTTGATATAAAACAAGAGAGCTCTATGTTCATCTTTTGTCGCAAGGTCAAAAGCTACTTAAAAAATAGTTGCCCATTTCAATTGCGAGCTCAAGTTATCAGGTCCAATACTGCCTTATGATAGCAGAAAACGTTAATATAATTTGCATACATTGCCCCGATTTTTCGCAAATGACTGCATTCTAACTAAAGCGTCAATCAATATAGTACGGTAACGATATTTGATAAATACAGTAATGTATTACTACGAGGTTGATAACGGAATATTTGTAAGAAACTTTATTTAAGGGGACAGTGGACCTTCAAACCTAACTTTTTTTGTTTTGAATGGATTTGCTTGAAATTTGAATATGTGATTAGTACCATAGATATCTAAAAGTGGTTAAAATTTAATGATGAAATAGTAGCAATTTATGCATTATGAATTATTAATTATATCAAAAATTGGCCTCATTAAAAATGTTCCATGCGCATTCCTTTTGCATATAATATGGTCATTTTTATTTACAGGGTACCTTATAGAACTAACAATGAAACTTATTACTTATTTTAAGTATTCATTAACAATATAAAGAGAAAAAAATAATAATAGTGAAAACACCCTTTTCATGACGCAAAATACCTATAAATCATCTTTTCGAGTACAGAGTTTAGAAATTCTGAGCTACGAAGCATAAATTTTTATGTTGAGAAAAACACATTTAAAGTTATTGCTATTAGTAACCGCATAATATCTAAATTAAATACAAATGCCTATAATTAGGAAAGTAATCACAGAAATTAAAAATTCTTTTTGCAACACATTCCTACTCGTCCGTAGTTTCGCAATGCAATAAAATAAAAAAAAATCGAATTTTTGGACAAATTTCACAATTTTGAAAGTCCACTGTCCCCTTAAGAATGCAGTTTCAATACAAACACTTTTTTTTTTAGCTCTAACAGCATTAAACTTGAGGCATGTTCTTCTCTAATTTCAGTGTGACTTTGCTTTTTGTGGCAAATGATCACTGCAACAGTCCGATCAATAGGAATACAGAATGCTGTTCGGTTCGTCAAAACGAACTTTAAAAAAATGTTTCATTACATTTGTTTTCTCATTTACATTTGTCTCATTTTCTCATTTACATTTGTGTTCTCTGCAAAACCTTGGCCATTTTATCGGTGGTTGAGGCAAGGAAAACTGGCCTATCTTTGTGGCATATTTAGAACACATAATTAACACAGTGATTTTCTCGCCGTTATCCAACGCGCAGCGTAAGACATTTGCATTGCTCCTCGCTGAGCATGGTTTTTGAGCAGTCACGTGTCAACTGCATTTCTCAGCGCTTGGATTGTTGTTGCCGGAATTCTCCGACCAGGTATAGGCTTTGCGGACTGAGGAACCGGTTTACAATATCATTACAAGGGTCGGAGTCCGTCTTAGTTAGGTGCCACCTCAATTTTGACCGAGCACCCCTAAGGAACGACATCTGAGGGGATCATACCCTCTCCCACCTTTTTCCACAGTCTCTGACCTCATAGAGGGAGTTCTTGGCCTACGGAATTAACGTGCCTATATACGGCACAAAAGTATGTAATGGCGTTTGTCGGGATTCGAACCGAGCACCCCCAGTTCCAAGCCCAGCGTGCTACCACTAGGATATCTCGGGCCCCGTGCTTGAATTTTAGTTTCAGACGAGCAATAACAATTACTGTTAATATTTTAAAATGTCATTTGCACACCATAAATGAAGTATTTAAATAGCATACATACAGGGTTCCCACCTATATCCGTTACGCCCCCCCTAACTTCTAAACGGTGACAGCTTAGGCCATAAAATTGGTGTCTAGGTATAGTGAAAAATGCTATGCGCTACTCGATGAGACAACTTACAGCGCCATCTATCTGCAAATTTTGGAATTATTGTTTTTATCTCAAAAACGGTACGAGATACGGGAAAAAATCAATTACAAAGTTGTTCAGCATCATTGATTTAGTAAGAAAAGACACCTTTCCCACATTAATACTTAAAAAAAATGTAGAAAATGAACATTTGTTTGGTTACGATTTCGAAAATTGTCATGTCATAAAGAGCGGAAGAAAGAAACTGAGACATTTCCCTATCTTCAGGATCATTTATTTATGTTACTGAAAATGCTCGCCATTAACCACTGTACACATTTGCACTCTGGACTGGATTCTCTGGTCTTTTCGAGCTTCGCTCGCGTTTCAGGACGCCATAGTGTTGAAAATCACGACCAAACACATGTTCATTTTTTACATTCTGTTTTGAGTATTAAACATTAATGTGCGCAAGGTGTCTTTTCTTACTAAATCGATGATGCTGAACAACTTTGTAATCGACTTTTTCCCCGTATCTCGTACCGTTTTTGAGATAAAAACGCTAATTCCATAATTTGCCGATATATGGCGTTGTAAGTAGTTTCATCGAGTAGCGCTGTCGAACCCCTTCACTCCTACGGGTTCACTTTGGTTCGTTTGTCAAGACGTTTTCAATGATACACAAATAAATTTTCACAGTAGAAAGTTCAGTATCATACCAGTGAATATTCAAAGTTTTATTTTCTTTCGCAAGCACAAACACATCACTAATTTATCTACAATATTATACAGTTAATTAACTATTTCAGTCATCTCCCAATGACTTATCTAACAAAGACCTAGTGCGTCTTCGGGGTCTCAATACACCCACGCACTGTATTCGTCTGCCGGCCCTCTCTAGAGCTAACAACCGCTGACTAAAACAAAACCACACGCCTCTCTCGCGTGGGCGCAAGCACTCACTCCGACGTCCCCCTGACTTCTGCCCAGGGTATCCCGTATCCGAACACCACACGAATCCCTTATCAAGCCGGGGTCATTGCCCTACACCCCTGCTTTCCTGAGAGGAAAGTACAGGGACAAAACACAAGGGGTTGCCGTGGCAGACACGACACCTTCCCCCCAAGATGGTGGTTGCAGATGCAATCTGCAAACACACATCTGACAATTACCTGTCTGCAGGCCTTTACACACACTATTCTATTTACCAAAATTTCACAATAATAATAACAATAACTACAAATGACATAAATCTCAATAATAATAATAATAAACAAAATAAACACTCCTAGCACTAAACATAATCATAATTACCAATATTTGGAACTATATTTCCAAAACTATTAATAGCTAACGATACACAGGTAAAATAAAATGAAATACTAATATCAAAATGCACATCTTCATAACCCTGAAATAACTAAAGATAACAGAATAGCATCAATTAGAAATAAAGGAAATTGCGCTTCTTACCATACTGGACACCACATAAAATAGATTTACCACTTAACTACATAATATCGATACTCGTTAATATACTGCAACTAAGAAAGAAAAAAAAAATATTGTTAAAATACTACATATAAAGAAAAATATTTAAAAAGTTCCAAGATAAATCCATTATAAAAGTTCGTGACTCCTGATAGCTAGTCCTCGACTGGAAGACACGACACAACATCTGCGTTTGCCAGTTTCGCTCCTGGTCGATCCCTATAATAATTGCACAAACCTAAAAAACTTCGTAACTGTGTTTTCGTTTTGGGATGTTCAGTACAATAACTAATTTCACCAGTCTTCTTTATGCTTCTTTCTTCCAGACAACCATGCTTTTCCCGGGTATTTCTTTGCCTTTTAGAAGACCTGCTTTTGGGTTGTACTTTACGCTTAATAGAAAGAGTTTCTGCAAACACTGATTTGTTATCTTTCACATCTTGGAAAATTGCCTGCTGAGCATTTTCAGCATCAATGCTTGATTTATGTGCTAAATGCAACACTTTACTTCTATCGTAAGGCAATATCAGCTGCATCTCTGTTTCTCCTAATATTCTATCTCGATGGAAATTGAGTCAGTCGATCGACACCAAATTCCCTTTCTGTCGTTTCAAAATCCCTCTCACGGATTCTAAAGATCCGCATTTTTCTTGCTCTTCTCTGAATTTTGGCGATTCCGCGCCGGGCATTTCAGTTTCGTTATCAGCACCCTCATTATTTCTTGCCTCAATCTCAAAACATAGTACAGTGCGAGGCTCCCCCTCCGCATTTCGTTGACCTCTTTCACCCCCTAGTGGAGGGACGCTATTTTCTCCCTCGCCAGGCACTCCGCATTCCTCAGCAAGAGGTGGTCTTGATTCACAATATTCGCCTCAGCTGTGTTCGACGGCATTCACAAGCGACTGCTCAGTACTTGGGGGTAGTAAGCAGGACACATTTAGCTGATTATCCGAGGCGACTATCTCTACGGGCTGCGAGATTCTGTCCCCTTGTCTGCGAGCATGTGGCATAATTGGCGCTTGGCCGACATTTGCTTCGCGTCTCTCTCCAAAGGCAGGAATTACGTTCGTTTCATAATACGATGAATGCAAAATATGAATTTGTGTTACACTATCGCTTATTGGTTCATTGCAATTTTTGTTCGCTCTCTTGGCCCTTATTATCTCTAATTCATGCTGTCGTTCCTCGTGTTTTTTTTTTTCTATCCTCTACCGCAGTGATTAGCATCTGTTTCACAAATTCTGCGTCGTTGCTATACTCCTCCGAGTTTATAATTAATTGTTTAAGTTCAAATACTCTTCAATTTTGGGTTACTACTGCATACAAGTCCTCTGCAACTGCTCTTATATCTTCTTTTTTAAGTCCTTTGATAGTCCACATCTTATTTGAAATTATTTAACTGATCCCTCAAAATATAAATATTAAAGGCTTCTCACCTGCACTGACGACTCACTCACTTATCCACCAATCCAGGTATCCAAGTCCACAGATCCTGTCGACTGCGCCAGTGTCCAACCCCTTCATTCCTACGGGTTCACTTTGGTTCGTTTGTCAAGACGTTTTCAATGATACAAAAATAAATTTTCACAGTAGAAAGTTCAGTATCATACCAGTGAATATTCAAAATTTTATTTTCTTTCGCAAGCACAAACACATCACTAATTTATCTACAATATTATACAGTTAATTAACTATTTCAGTCATCTCCCAATGACTTATCTAACAAAGACCTAGTGCGTCTTCGGGGTCTCAATACACCCACGCACTGTATTCGTCTGACGGCCCTCTCTAGCTAACAACCGCAGACTAAAACAAAACCACACGCCTCTCTCGCGTGGGCGCAAGCACTCACTCCGACGTCCCCCTGACTTCTGCCCAGGGTATCCCGTATCCGAACACCACACGAATCCCTTATCAAGGCGGGGTCATTGCCCTACACCCCTGCTTTCTTGAGAGGAAAGTACAGGGACAAAACACAAGGGGTTGCCGTGGCAGACACGACAAGCGCATAGCCTCTTTACTATACCTAAACACCAACTTTATGGCTTAAGCTGTCACCGTTTAGAAGTTAACCCATTAACCGCCAAAATTATAAGGGGTGAATTTGTTTTTATACAAATAATATTGGTTATTCATTTGAATATATACAACGGTAATTTATGGGTAAAATATCAAAACTGGTCTTACCTTTCGAAAAATTGAGTGTTGCGTTCGCGCAATTTCAGCGGATTAAGAGTATGACGTTCAGTGAGTTCAACTGAACTTCTCCAGGTTTTCTTCAATTTGAACACTGGGAATTTTTTTGTGCTTTGTTTCGCTTTAGAAAGCATATGATCACTTTAGAGGTAATTAATTTATTATAAAGATGTAGCTTATTTTTCCTTTACAAATTACTTAATATATCCAGAAAACAGTTTCAAGCATGAAAAGCTTCACTACAATCATGATGTAGAGCAACGTCACATACTTTACATCGATAAACTGCTGGCTATGGCATTGTTTACAACGCAGTCTTCTGCTGTCTTCGGACTTGAGAATAAAATGTCCACGTTCTCCACGTAAGGGCTTTTGCATGCTGATCTGTTTCCGGCTAACTCTTCACTTTCAAAAGGTGTTTGCATAAGTGACAATACAACTTCGCGCCTAAAATCTAATAGAGACTTTTTATTTTCAGGAGACAATCTTGATATTTTCCGCGCATTTGTCAAGGTTACATCAATGTAATTGGTAAATATTGGCCACCACCATTTTTTTCCCACGAATTCTTATTCTGTAGTTGGATACAAAATTATATCATAAATCGAATCCTCCCATTTTGACGTTGTACTGTTCAATAAGATGAGTAAGAGAGACAAACACTTTTTTCTTTTGCTTTCTTGAATAACGGGAAACATTTTTTACAGGAGTAATTTTTCCAAACGTTGAACAAAGAGTCACTTCACCGGACAACAATTATCTCGTTTTCTTCTTCGAACTGAAAATTGTAATAACCCCTCTCTTTCAACCGAGTTGTTGCTTCACCGGACAACAATTATCTCGTTTTCTTCTTCGAACAGAAAATTGTAATAACCCCTCTCTTTCAACCGAGTTGTCGCTTCACCGGACAACAATTATCTCGTTTTCTTCTTCGAACTGAAAATTGTAATAACCCCTCTCTTTCAACCGAGTTGTTGCTTCACCGGACAACAATTATCTCGTTTTCTTCTTCGAACTGAAAATTGTAATAACCCCTCTCTTTCAACCGAGTTGTCGCTTCACCGGACAACAATTATCTCGTTTTCTTCTTCGAACAGAAAATTGTAATAACCCCTCTCTTTCAACCGAGTTGTCGCTTCACCAGACAACAATTATCTCGTTTTCTTCTTCGAACTGAAAATTGTAATAACCCCTCTCTTTCAACCGAGTTGTTGCTTCACCGGACAACAATTATCTCGTTTTCTTCTTCGAACTGAAAATTGTAATAACCCCTCTCTTTCAACCGAGTTGTCGCTTCACCGGACAACAATTATCTCGTTTTCTTCTTCGAACAGAAAATTGTAATAACCCCTCTCTTTCAACCGAGTTGTTGCTTCACCGGACAACAATTATCTCGTTTTCTTCTTCGAACTGAAAATTGTAATAACCCCTCTCTTTCAACCGAGTTGTCGCTTCACCGGACAACAATTATCTCGTTTTCTTCTTCGAACTGAAAATTGTAATAACCCCTCTCTTTCAACCGAGTTGTTGCTTCACCGGACAACAATTATCTCGTTTTCTTCTTCGAACTGAAAATTGTAATAACCCCTCTCTTTCAACCGAGTTGTCGCTTCACCGGACAACAATTATCTCGTTTTCTTCTTCGAACAGAAAATTGTAATAACCCCTCTCTTTCAACCGAGTTGTCGCTTCACCAGACAACAATTATCTCGTTTTCTTCTTCGAACTGAAAATTGTAATAACCCCTCTCTTTCAACCGAGTTGTCGCTTCACCGGACAACAATTATCTCGTTTTCTTCTTCGAACTGAAAATTGTAATAACCCCTCTCTTTCAACCGAGTTGTTGCTTCACCGGACAACAATTATCTCGTTTTCTTCTTCGAACTGAAAATTGTAATAACCCCTCTCTTTCAACCGAGTTGTCGCTTCACCGGACAACAATTATCTCGTTTTCTTCTTCGAACAGAAAATTGTAATAACCCCTCTCTTTCAACCGAGTTGTCGCTTCACCGGACAACAATTATCTCGTTTTCTTCTTCGAACAGAAAATTGTAATAACCCCTCTCTTTCAACCGAGTTGTCGCTTCACCAGACAACAATTATCTCGTTTTCTTCTTCGAACTGAAAATTGTAATAACCCCTCTCTTTCAACCGAGTTGTCGCTTCACCGGACAACAATTATCTCGTTTTCTTCTTCGAACTGAAAATTGTAATAACCCCTCTCTTTCAACCGAGTTGTCGCTTCACCGGACAACAATTATCTCGTTTTCTTCTTCGAACTGAAAATTGTAATAACCCCTCTCTTTCAACCGAGTTGTTGCTTCACTGGACAACAATTATCTCGTTTTCTTCTTCGAACAGAAAATTGTAATAACCCCTCTCTTTCAACCGAGTTGCCGCTTCACCGGACAACAATTATCTCGTTTTCGTCTTCGAACTGAAAATTGTAATAACCCCTCTCTTTCAACCGAGTTGTCGCTTCACCGGACAACAATTATCTCGTTTTCTTCTTTGAACTGAAAATTGTAATAACCCCTCTCTTTCAACCGAGTTGCCGCTTCACCGGACAACAATTATCTCGTTTTCTTCTTCGAACTGAAAATTGTAATAACCCCTCTCTTTCAACCGAGTTGTCGCTTCACCGGACAACAATTATCTCGTTTTCTTCTTTGAACTGAAAATTGTAATAACCCCTCTCTTTCAACCGAGTTGTCGCTTCACCGGACAACAATTATCTCGTTTTCTTCTTCGAACTGAAAATTGTAATAACCCCTCTCTTTCAACCGAGTTGTCGCTTCACCGGACAACAATTATCTCGTTTTCTTCTTCGAACTGAAAATTGTAATAACCCCTCTCTTTCTTTCAAACACATTTCACCGATTCCAATGGACACATTTGGATGCGGTTTTCTCGCATCATTTCCTTATTTTTCATCACTAGCTTCTGTTGTTTCTGGTGAAATAACAACAATTTCAATTACATTCTCGTCATTATATGAATCTTTATCGAAAATTCTTTGAAGAGCTTCTTCTAACGCAAGACATCTAGTTTTACGCATTTCTATAAGCACAGAATTGGAAAAAGTTCCACACAGTCTAACGCCACGAGTGAATGAGGGAACTACCCTATTCCCGCTGACGATGCGCTAACGCAACACCTGTTTTCTGTTCTTCCCCCATCCAAACAAAAGCAACATATTGATGGAATGTTTTGTTAAACTTTGACCTTGGCTTAAAATAGATCACCTCTAAAACTCACGTGTGTCTCGCTATATTTCTTCTGTGAAATTGACCAGGGGAAAGTTCTCGCTCAAAAATGCTTAACTAACGGTCTTAGTTTGGAACTCGTTATTAAATTAAAAGAACAGTTGAAGGCAAATATTTTTCAAATGAAATATTAATCGTACTCAAAAACTACTGTTAATATAAAATTTATTTGATAGCTAATTTTTTATACGCATTTTTTTTACCGTTGCGTCAACGCAACACCAGCGGTTAATCGGTTGGGACAGGGCCGCCCAGAGACTTTACGGGGCCTGGGGCAAACTTCTGTTGGGGGCCCCGGAAAGAAATGAAAAGAGACGAAAACACACATTCAAATTAAGTTACTCATACTTAAAATTTTATTACAGGAATGATTAACATAGTTATTATATTTCATTGCACTGCTCTCTTGTTATACACTGAAGTGCCACTGAATTAGGGATAGCAAAGCCTATGCTAATTGTGTAGCGCTGCGCATCATGTATGCGCAAGTGAGGGCACTGTCGTAACTGCATATTTAGCGCGTACTGTGGTTGTTCTGAATTAGTTGTTGGAATTGCCAGTATAGGTAAACTGCCTGATTTAGACGCCTTCGATCGCGGACAAATCGTAGGTGCGCGACGCATGGGCCATTCAATTTCTGGAAATCGTCAGACAGCTAGGATTTTCAAGGTCGACAGTGTCAAGAGTATACCAAGAATACATGGATGGTGGAAAAAAAACTAGCGATCAGGCAAACTGCAAAGGACAATTAGCCTTGACAGTGAGTGGTGAGAGACGGATCAGGCGTATTATACGTAGCCAGCGAAGCCAAACATTAGCTCAAATTACCACCCAGTTTAATGACGGTGCCAGTCGTACAGTCAGTAAACGGACTGTGCAACGCTCACTTCACCGTATGGGTTTCGGGAGCCGTCGACCTACGAGAGTACCATTGCTCTATACCCGCCATCGGGCTGCACGTCTTACCTGGGCAAGAGATCACAGAGACTGGAGTGTAGAGGACTGGAAACGATTAGCATGGAGTGATGAGTCTCGATTCCGACTACTTAACGCCGACGGGAGGCTGAGAATATGGCGTCAGGCTCATGAAGCCATGGATTCTGCATGCCTGGCTGGAACTGTACAAGGGCATGGTGGCTCAATCATGGTCTGGGGTGTTTTTTCGTGGCGGAGTTTGGGATCTTTGGGCGGAGTTTGGTGCATGTACCAACCTCCCTAAATGCAATTCGGTACGTAGAGTTGCTGGGTTATCACCTCCATACGTTTATGCTGTTCTGTTATCCGCACGGTAATGGAGTTTTCCAGCAAGACAACTGTACCTCTCACAAGTCTCGGTTGGCTACTGGCTGGTTGGATGATCATTCCTCTGACTTCTCTGTCATGAATTGGCCACCTAGAAGCCCAGACTTAAATCCTATTGAGCATCTTTGGGATGTTTTGGAACAAGGCGCGAAAGGCCATCACACAGCACCAAAGAACCTTACTGAATTATGGACAGCTTTAGCCAATATTTGGCAAGCCATTCCCGTGGAACGCTTCCAGAAACTTGTTGAATCTATGCCTCGTCGTGGGGCAGCCGTTATCAAGATCCAGAGGATGTCCAACTCGTTACTAGGTAGGTATCCCTAATTCAGTGGCACTTCAGTGTATTTTCTGAGAAAATCTAATAAATAATTTTTTAAATTTTTTTTGGGGCCACTCCGGCAGTTGGGAGCTTGGGGTAAAGTTCCCCAGTTCCCCCCCCCCTCTGGGCGGCCCTGGGTTGGGGGTGTAACGGATATAGGTGGGGACCCTGTATATGATATAACAAAAAAAACAAATAGAGTAAATTATATGGCGTTTATTTTATTATAGAATCTGTTAAAAACATAAATGCCCTTATAATGTTGACCTCCGCAACCACTGCATTTAAGTTATAATCTTTGGCGCTTTATTTGTAGATGCTCGGACTCCAATAATCCTCAACTGATTTTAGCCAAACAATAACCGTGTACTCTATCACTCTCGTGAAATTTTTTCCATGTTTTTATTAACTCGCTTTCTTGTTTGTTTGTGTGTTTGTCCAGTACAAATATTGCAATCGATTTTTAATTAACTTCCCGACTAGCTAGACATTTGAAACTTTTAGAATTGCGTAGAACACGATGACAATGCATTCTTTTGATACTTTTAGCCATTTTTAAGCAGGATTGAATTCCTTTTCAGTTTTGTTTTATAGACTGGTGCAGCGATCTATCGGCCGGGACGGGAAAGGAAAGTTAAACTCAAGTTAACTTCTAATTCCCCAGCTAAACGATTGATTACGCATTTGATACCTCTTTATTACGCATTGATAATTTTCTTTCAAGTTGATGGGATAATTCATCAAAAAAAAATTTTAAAAAGCATTTATTAATTCATAGAATTTGACCCATGCAGCCATCTATCGGCCGGGACAGGAACGGAAAGTTAAACGCAAGTTAACTTCTAATTCCCCAGCTAAACGATTGATTACGCATTTGATACCTCTTTATTACGCATTGATCATTTTCTTTCAAGTTGATGGGATAATTCATCAAAAAAATTATATAAAAGCATTGATTAATTCATAGAATTTTCAAGTTTATATGATTCAACAGAAAATTTAAAAACAATTCATCAAAGAATTTTAAAAAAGTATTCATTAATACATAGAATTGTCAAGTTTATATGATTCAACAGAAAATTTAAAAACATGGTATATAAAAAGTTCTTTTTATCTTGTAATTATTTAATATATGTTGAATCAAATTATTCCCATGCTTACCAATTTCTGTTATGCACGGATATTAGTCTGTTCCGTTTTCATTTTAATTATCTCATCCTCCAATAACCCTGAATTAAAATCTTTTCCACGTATCCTTCTAATGAAATATGTTTGGACGTCATATAGGGAGGGCATTCATTCCACGAATTTGCACAACAGGTGGGTACTTACTGCGCATTTATCATTTCAGTTTGTAACTCATAATGAAACAAAGGACCATATATATTAAATTGAACACTTTTCCTCTTTCTCCTTCCGGGAAATTCGGCTTTCCTTTCGCTTTCACTATTGCATTGTACTGCCTTTTATTGCCTCTTAATTCAGAAATTTTCCTCTGATTCGTCTTCTATTATTTTCCTGCACTTTCATAAAAAGAGACATGCGAAAGTCTTGGATCAACTTAGGAGTCGATGGAAGAAGGAACACCTTCTCAAATTAATAAAATGTAACTTATGTTAACCCAGTTAACGTCACAAGAAGCGAATTAAATGTTAATGATACAATTTTGATAGAGGATCAGAGCCTGTTCAGATAGAATCCGTCAGCGTCAGCGTTTTTCGTTCTTCTTTAAAATGCAAATAATACTTTGCCACGTTTTTTTTAACTCGCTTTCTTGTTTGTTTGCTTGTTTGTGTGTTTGTCCAGTACAAATCTTGCAGTCGATTTTTAACGATGAAAACGATGACAATGCTTTCTTTTAATACTTGTAGCCATCTTTAAGCATATTGAATTCATTTTCAGTTAATTTTATTTTGTAGAATGGTGCAGCCATCTATCCGCCGGGACGGGAACGAAAAGTTAAACGCAATTCACGCTCGTAATTCCTGAGCTAAACGATTGATTACGCATTTGATAACTCTTTATTACGCATTTGACCATTTTCTTTCAAGCTGATGGGATAATTCATCAAAAAATTTTAAAAAGTATTTATTAATACATAGAATTGTCAAGTTTTTATGATTCAACAGAAAATTTAAAAACGCTGTATATAAAAAGTTCTTTTTATCTTGTAATTATTAAAACTTAAATTATTATTCGGGGAAAAAATTTGGTATAGTGTGTTTTAAACACTCATCAATTGCTTTGGTGGACAAAATTTATTAAAAGAATCACATTGCAAGGCGCAGAGATGTTCAGGCTATCTGAAACATTTTTATTAGATTTTCTGCCATTATCTACCATTATCTTAGATTATCTACCATTGTTATTAGATTATCTGCATTTATGTTGCTGTCAATAGTAGACACATTTTCTCTTTAGGTTAATATTGAGATGAACGAATCCAGTAGGGTTATACACAGTAGCCTTAGACATATCTTAATTTTTACCGTGTTGATAATAACCTAAAAAAATGTTGATATAACAACAACATTCATGTGTACTAATTTATAACTAAACTTACAAGCACTAGTCAATATTAGTTTAACCCTTACGTCGGCTCATCTGTCTTTATACTGTTTCTCAGCTCATAAGTCTCACAGACCGCCACGCTATAAAATTAGGATATTTTTCTATTTTTTATAATTTTTTCGCAGTTATGAGTGATCAATGCAAAACTACTGCCACCTCTCATTCTTGAAATGGGTAAATAAAAAATAGATTATTCGAAAAAAATTTCAGAATCTGATTCCTCAATCTGCGATAGAGCGAGAGACAACCAAAATGTATGGTTCGTCGTGAAACAGGAGGAATTCTTCCAGCCATGCTAGCTACAACAATAAAACAAAGATCTTAAAAATAGAATGCATGCAGACTGACAGATAATCAATACGGTTCAAGGCTTATCGGTCATACAGATAGGCAAAAAATTGAATCAGTTCAAGGCTCATCGGTCTATAAGACCGACTATGTTTTACAAAGATGAAATTTACCGACAAAATACGAGCGGGCGAAAATCTCCGATATGTTGTACTTGAAGGTCAGGACCCGACTGAAGAACTCACAAACCCTCATCAGGCTGATTATCCCTCCCCCACCCCACCCTTCAGAACAGGTGCAACAGCGGTCTCCTTGACCGATGAGCCGACGTAAGGGTAAAATTATAACTGCATGCGTATGTTCGTGTATTCACTACATCCCCTGCAGCGCGGCAGTTTAAATAACGATCATTTGTATGACAAACATCCTCGAATCTCACTATCGTCTGTCATGCAACCCTTGAATTTCAACGTTCCGTCATAATTACGTTATTAATACGACATAACGATTTCATCCTGTTCCTTCCGATGTCGGAATTACCGGATATGAAAAAGGGTATAAAACTTTGAATTGGTAGAATTTAAAATGTGTAGAACAACGGATTTTTATCGCAAATGTTCGATAATGTTTTGGCTCGAAATCTAGTACAGAACTAAATTTTCTGTTTACTTATTCGGGAAACTTACCATTTGAAACTGACGGCAGAAAAACCGCGGATTTTTTTTTAAACTGCAGAAATCGAGTTTTAAAGACGGTTTTTAACGACTAAAAAATTATTGTTCTTGCGTGAAGATCACTGACAGCAATATTACTAGAAAAGGGGATTTGTAATAGTGATTTGTCGTTTAGAAACATAAAATGAGATTCATTTTGCATTTCGTTGTTTTTGCCGTTTTCATAAACAGTCACCTGTACGCAAAGGTATGTAAAAAAACATTTTCTTCATTTCTTTCTTCTAACGTTGCATGGTGCTGACTATTTATAAGGAGAACAGCGAATACCTCTCATTAAAGCAAGCATCGGAATATTAGCAGTTTTATATTTTTGCACATGCCGCCCACATGGTGTAGTGGTTACCGGTCTGAGTTGCCACTCAGCCAGCTTGGGTTCAAATCCCGAATACAGCTTGGTCGATACCGTGTCGTTCACCTCATAGGGAGCAATGTTGGCTCACCTACATGCCGCTCTCATAATAAAGTAGGCAGAAAAACTTCGCGGTGAATGACACAAGGAGAATGTCTCACGACAAAGTGTCTCTAGACCAAAAAAATATTATAGCTAAAATTATTGCCTATCAGTATTTGCCAATTAAAACCCTCTATTATTCGTTTTAAAACTGATCTTTCGGATATCTTTCGGGCTGGTTTGATTACGTCGATAGAATTTGCCTTGCTAATTACACGTATTACAATTTATTAGAAGAATTATCGTCCGCAAATAACGGAGTATAAGGTATGTTGGGGATAAGTGGGCCATCCCCTCCCAGATTTTTCCTTTATATATTAGGTCAGGGGCGAAAAATCTACTTGTGGTGGAAAAATCTCTACGACGCCGAAATACTGCAAAATTGTTGTCCACCAGAGAACTTTTATTTTAAAAATGTCTTTAAAGAAGCATTTGTTTGTACACCGAATATCAGGCGAAAATAATTTTATTACATGAGAAAGGTTAAGTGAAAAATATAGAATTTCTGTTTCGAAAAGTGTTATCTATCTAGTCTATCAATCTGTCCCACCCCCCCTTCTCTCTCACTCTCTGCACACACACACACACACACACACATATATATATATATATATATATATATATGTGTGTGTGTGAGTATGTATATATATATATATATATATCTATATATAGAAAACAGTTCCGTAACTGACTCACTGACTGACATACAACGCACAGACCAAACCGCTGGACCTAAAGGGCTGAAATTTTGCATGGCGATTCTTCTCATAGTGTAGGGGCGCACTAAGAAAGATTTTTCAAAAATTCTCCTTAGATTTTTTGTAATTAAATTTTTAAGCTGTTTTTTTAAACTTTTTTTACGTGTGCATTTAAAATAATACTTTGAGGGTTATAAAATTTATATCACGAGAAAGATCCTAAAAATTCCTTCAAAATGTAATTTTTTTCGAGTCTTTACCTCCATTTTCTGACTTTTGGTGAATTTTTAAAGATTAATTTTTAGAATTTAATTTATTAAATGCCGATCACGTGATTTATTTTTCTGGTACTTTAAATAAATTTATCGTCACGTGCATAACAACTAAATAGACAAAAATGATATTCTTTTTCTTTCTAATGCTGCAGACGATTGGATATTATCCAAAAAAAAATAAATATCCCTTACGATTTTTTTATAAATATATATATATATATATATATATATATATTTGCATTAATTGCATACATGGACCGTTGTATTTAATTTGAATGTACTCCGTAGCGAAGCGCGGGTTTTCAGCTAGTGAGATATAAAAAAGTTCGGAATTCTCTATTACACTTCTTACTTTAAAAATTTAAATTTGTGTTCAAGAGAATGCATGCAAAAGCACGTCTAGATGGAGTTGTTCCACAGTTATATCCAGAAGTGTAATTTTGTTTATTCACATAGATATTTACAAAGGTAATGTAGATGGAATTTTTCTTTTTTTCTTGAGAGAGTGTATGATGCCATAATTTTTTTTTCTCGTGTCGTAAGGAGAGAAGTAATTTCCATTCTTTAATAAGACATCGTTTTTATATCAAATGGTCGTCAAGAGAGGTTCGTCTAGATCAAGAGGTTTGTCTTACTGTATGCATCTTCTAGGGCATTTATTTGCATCATTGATTTAATTCTAATAGCAGAAGTTGTTATTAGACCTATAGGGTCAAATAGCATTCCGCATGCACTAAAAATTGTCCACTTCACAACATCTTGCATTTTTATGAACTGATTCCGTTCAATTTTCAAAGTATCATTCTCTTTGTCTTGTATTCCACTTAGGACCTTTGATGGTATAACTGTGGCTTCATGTGATGAATGCTGAGACACCGTTTGATTGTCTCTCTATTTTTTTAATCTAAAGTCTTAAGACTTCGACGTCCGATGTCGAAAGTTCATGCTGGTTTCACTTAAAATACGAGTGCCATCTTTAATGATCGAATTTTGCCGCGCCATTAATTAGGTCATCAAATGAATAATTTCTACAATACAGCACAAGCGGTCCCTCTCTCGATTACCCATAAGAATTGAAAAGTTTCCCGTCCGGTTCTACCATCTCTTTTTTTCTAAAAAACGATCTCTAAATATCGGAGAGAGATGCAATTTTGTGATACCTGAAAAAAAAAAATTGAGCAAATCTGGGTTTGGATTTAGGCCACTATTTAGACAATCATGTGTAAGGTTTACATAAGATTCGATTCACGATAATCGAACTTTTAGGTGAATAAATATAAAGAAGCCGCTTAAGATATGTTAATTGCGGCATACGCGGTTGGTATAGATACCAAGCAGCTAGATTAAAGAAACGAAGCGAAAGGAAGTGAAAGGAGGAGTAGATCTGGCGAAACGAAGTATCGAGCTGGAGCCAGGCTTAGAGTCTGGTTTAATAATAGTTGAGTTTTGCGAGCAGCCGCTGGAGGCATAGCTTGGTTACTTCAAACCTACGCGAGTTCTTGTTAGGCCCAAGTTTACGTGGCAGCACTGCTGGTTGACTTTAAAAGTATCTGTGAGTATTTCCATGTGTATTTTTCTTGAATGAATAGTTATACCAGGAAATATATTGCATTATATTAATGTTATATACCTCTTACTAGTAGTACGCAGGCTTTATGTTGAAAAGCAACGTTAGATGTGCAAATATCTGAATAAACGTTGTTGTGTAAGAACTGTGTTTGAATGAAATTATTTAGAGTACCACTTCAAGATATACACGCCCCAAGGTAGGGTAAAAGAAGTGCATAATCTCTATACATTTAGACATTGTTTGTCTTTGGCTTTAGATGACTCATCATAATATGACGAAATAATTGTATATGATACAACTGTGTATAATACATAATTGTATATTATACAATTGCACATTATATATAATTGTATATTATACAATTACATATTATACATAATTGTATATTATACAATTGCATATTATACATAATTGTATATTGTACAATCGTGTATTAAACATAATTGTATATTATACAATTCTGACTTGGTGCTTTCTTTTGATTCTCTCACTACCGCCTGATGTGGCATAAAAAAAAGATATGTCTATCATGATTGGAATGTGATTCAACTCATTCAGTAATATCGTCTTTAAGTGGATCTTTAATAATATCCTTATACAGAGAACATAAATCCAGATTACACTTAAATTCATTATTTAAACTGATTAGGCATCGCTCTCTTACCTCGTAACTGCTGTCCAATTCAATACAATTTTTCTCCCACAGAAGTTTCTTTTCATATTTTACCTTTGTACAAAGGAATTTGTTCAAACATATCTATTACGTCGTTATATGTTCGCAAAATTTCCTTATCCTTACGTATTCCTATAGCTTCCACATCCCGTTAACACTTAACTCTTTCGTGATCCGCTTCCTGGGTCCCTGGTGCTACGGGATTCGTTTATACTTCCCTGCAGTCTCTGATCCTGCTTCACTAACTTGTATTATGAATCGACAAACACTATAATTTCCGACTAATCTTTTACCCACTCGGATATTTCTTTTAAACGGCATTTCCTTAATATAATCTGATCCAATCAAGATGTACACATCTTTCAAGGTTCCGATATCCGTTAATTCGATTCCGTTTTCTATACCAACATTCCTTATCCATTCAGGAAGGATGCCAATTGGCACATGCTTAATCGACCCAATAACTACGGCTTCTAACTTAACCTTTAGAAAAGGGTGGGTTCTATTCAGGAAGACGAACTCGATTATATCATATATATTTTCTCTGCAGTTTCTCGCCACCGATGCATTTCGAATGCTTCTCGTTTCGTTAACCGCCAGTCTCAATTATTCACCAATTTTCCTATTCATAAAAGTTCTATTACATCTGTTACTTCCACAATCAAGCAAAACTCTTAACCATTTTCCATTTTCGCTCTATTTTACTACAGCGTGAAGATCACTGACAGCCATATTACTAGAAAACGGGATTTGTAATAGTGATTTGTGGTTTAGAAACATAAAATGAGATTCTCTTTGCAATTCATTGTTTTAAACGTTTTCATAAACAGTAACCTGTTCGCAAAGGTATGTAAAAAAACATTTGCTTTATTTCTTTCTACTAACGTTGCATGGTACTGACTATTCATAAGGAGAAACAGCGAATACCTCTCAGTAAGGAAAGCATCGGAATATTAGCAGTTTTATATTTTTACAGATGCCGCCCACATGGTGTTGTGGTTATCTTGCTGAACTTCCGCGCAGTCGGCTTGGGTTCAAATCCCGGCATATAAAAATGGCATATAAAAATGGTATATAAAAAAGTTGAAAATCTATGGCCCAATTACCCAACTTACCTTATGTACAAAAGAAATGGTCAAGGTTCCTGGTGAGCTGCTGTTGAATGATGGCCGAATGGCTAGGGCGCTGGCATTCGGTTAATATATCCTGTGGGTTCGAGTCTCACTGTTGGCACGGATGTTTGTAGCCTTTGAGAATCGGCTTTAAACTGTAGGTCCCGATCTAATTAGCCCTCTTGTAGCAAAAAGTAGACCGTAGCTCTCCAAACCAGGCAAACCCACCTGGCGAGCTGCCTAACAAGCACTGCTGAAATATTCATTCTATCCTATGAGATAAACGTTTGCCAGTGTTTTCGAGTATTGAAGAATTTCCTGAAATAAAAAAAAAAATTCTCACTCGTAGGGGAAGATTAGCATTAATTTGGATATTATTAAAAAAAATTCCAGTTGCACTGTGGCGGACAACAGTTTTGTAGTATTTCAGCATTACGGGTCAGTTTCACCGATGCTTGTGGTTTTGAATTTTAGTATGTTCGAGAACTACTAAAAATTGAACTACTAAAAGTCACAGAACTACTAAAATCGAGAACTACTAAAAGTCACAGGTTATCCCCTCAGTTTTATGCACACAGAACGCGGGTGAAGAATAACTTCGATACGTGATGCCCTATTTGACACAATATATATATATATATATATATATATATATATATATATGTATATATTAGTGACAACTTAGATACAAACACTTCGATAAAATATGTTGTATTAAAAACTTCTTCATTATTCAGATATGAATTCAAATTATTAAACTGCACAAAAAGTTTATTTTGAAGATTCACCTGTAGGAAATATCCGCAATTTTAGCGAAGAAATATTTCTCTTTCCTACCTAACTAGAAAACCTCCTAGAAATCTGCGAATAAGGCAGTCTTTTGAGATCGTGGTAGAAGAAATAGATAAAACCTGATTGGAAAATTTGGGTAGATTTTTCAATTTTTTCCTCCACAAATATGGTGGCCGCCTTTGAGAAAGCTGAAGCGATCCACACATTAAATATTATTAATGAGATATAAAAAAGTTCAGAATTCTCTTTTACACTTCTTACTTTAAAAATTTAAATTTGTATTCAAGAGAATGCATATAAAAGCACGTCTAGAGGGAGTTGTTCCACAGACCTATCCAGAATTGTAATTTTGTTTATACTTGTTTATTTTGTTTATACTTGTTTGCACGTAGATATTTACACAGGTAATATAGATGAAATTTTTCTTTTTTTCTCCATAGAGTGTGTGATTCTATAACGTTTTTTTTTCTCGTTTCTCAAGGATAGCAGTAATTTGGTATTTAGAAAATAATTTGGTGTTTTGAGTTTTAGATAGTTTAACCTTTAAAATCTGGAACTGGAATAGTTTTAATAGATGTGTTAGTGGATGTAAGCATAATAAAATAAATTGTACCTAACGTTATTATGATTATTTATCATCCTTGACATTCATTTCAGGTCTATTTTATAATTTATTTCATGTGTGTAATCTTAATATTTTTGCAAATCCTGGTTAGGCACAATAAAAATCTATTGTACCACATATTTTACTGTCATTTAGAGATTTTGTTTTTAATAAAAGCTACGAAGCTTGATTTCTTAAAGTATTATTTGAATAAGTCTTACTATTTGGCTATTCCGTTTAAAAAAATTCCACATTTGCACTCTCACATCAAACTGGTCCATAATATTTTGCTCGACAAATGTTTTAAAGCCACTAATGGAAAACGCTGGTACACGAAATAAATATTCAGAATCTTTCAATTTTTAACTTCTCTTTCAGACACCTTTTCGTTTCCTCTGCCTTTGAGCCATTTTTTCCTTTGTACATCACCAGTCTTTTTACAAGATGATGCCAGGTTATTTACTTTGCAGGAAACTCAGGATCATGCCTGGCGATTTTTCGTGGCGTGAGCTCATCTGAAAACTAAACAATTTAAAAAGATACGATGAACAAACGTGTAACATACATTTACCATATGGTTTGTGAAGTTTTAGAAATGTTGTTTCATTTATTTGTAGGCCTTACACATACCCCGCATCAAGAGAAATGCTTTTCGGAGCCTAAGTCGACATTGGCCAGATGGCATCGTGCCCTTTACCATAGACGACGAGTACAGTAAGTATCTTGAGACTTTTACTGCCTTATATATATGTATGTGGATGTATCCTGCCAAAAAAAAATAATTGTTTCTTAAAATATATTCCTAATCGGGCCCTTTACCATAGACGACGAGTACAGTAAGTATCTTGAGACTTTTACTGCCTTATATATATGTATATGGATGTATCCTGCCAAAAAAAATAGTTGTTTCTTAAAATATATTCCTAACCTAGAAATTACCCGTTTTAATTAATTTATCTATTTCCCCATAAGATTTATAGAGTTTCTATGCTCACTTCTACCCAGACCTGGGTGTATATAATTTGAAGTGGCACTCTATCTGAATTTGAAACAAACACAGTTTATACATGAAACAATGTTTATTGAATTCGTTGCACATATAATTGGCTTTTACAGCAATAAGCATGGGTACTACTTGTACGGAATGTATAAACACAGCTTTCAAGAACAATATATTTTTATACTCACGAACAGTAAGTCAAACCAGCAGTACTGCCATGTAAACTTCTGGCCCGCTAAGCACTAGCGCAGGATAACACCTTTTCAACCTTAACAACCTCCCCTTTTTTTATTAATGACGCTGCGTGGTATTTATACTAAGCGCGTATGCCGAAATTAGCATATCTGAAGCAGCTTCTTTAATTCATTCATTCAAAAGTTCGATTCTTGTGAATCGAATCTTGTGTATACCTTACAGATTACTTTTGAACTGATCGTATATATGATTCCTGTTATCTTGAATCTGTGCTAACTTCTCTCGGTGGAGTCGATTCTGCTAGATTGCACTGTAGGAAACTTACTATTGACCTTGATTATAAAATTTTAGTACAACGAAGACTGGAATAAAGTTACACTAGAATTAACAAAAAAGCTACCCAAAACTATCCTAAGATGAGGCAATCATGTTTAAAGTAAAATAAAGAATACAACAAAACATTAATGATATCTGAGATATATTGATTTTTTATTTAATTATTTAACAAATGCCACATACAAATATAGCACCTCTGTTAGAAGACATCTCAAAAAAGCCATATTTTCAGAAAGAACTGAAGAAGATATATGTCGAAATTTCATTTCTTGTTTTATGAATGCCTATGATAATTTGGGGAAAACTTATTGTTCGATTCACTTCGGAAGGCAAAACTATATACTATTAAAGTTGTTTTCAATTTTTAAAGCATGATTTTGAATTTTAATTTTCAAGATATAACCCTCCTCTAGTAACCTCATTTTGTCTACATGGACTGTAAAGCTTGAACTAATCCTGTCATATATCTGTGCTAATGCACAATCTACTATCTAAACTTTTCACAATACAAAGAAAAAATCTTGATAACATGAACAGCAGGTTAAAAAAAAATACAAATTTAGTTTCCAAATAAAAACGTTTATTTTCCAAATAAAATTTAATGAACATTTTTATTACAGGAACATTTTAATACAACAACCTTAGGCACTGACAAAAATCTTATTTTCATTCTTCGCGAATGAGAAAGTTCCTCATCCTAGTTGTGGAAGAGGGTAATACGCGCCATCTAGCAGATTTTGTTGGTACTAGGCTGATAACATCATTCGAGAATGAGAAGCACTTCTTATAGAGCATTGTGGTGCAATTATCTCAAAATCGAAAAATTCGGAGATGTAACACTCATCTAGCCGAGGTGTGATATCTAAGATATATAACTTTAAAGAAAATTCAGTTGAATGAATTAATAAATTTTTTTCAGCTATTTATTACTTGAAGTCAGTTATTCACTCTGATTTTATTCAGTTTAAAGTCTACTGTTTTAACGACAAGTGTTAAAATATTAAGTATTTATCAATTTAGATGCTTTATGTTGAGAATTTTTTAGTTCTCTTAGTCAGTATATTTAAATTTTTATGGTATCGAGTTTAGACTTCTCTTTAGACTTCGGGTAGGATAAAATATGCCCGAACGAACAACCCTTTAGTAACGCACAAAAGATCCCTGAGGGACATATTTTTTATCAGCTGCACATCTTTTCTACATTTAATATTTGTTTTTTTACATAAAATCATAGAAAATGTATAGTGTGTCAAAATTTAATCACGAAATGTTAATTTTTGATTTTCACTAACAATTTTACGGCTATTTCATTCTGTAAAAACAAGTCTCTGAACACTTTTATGTCAAATTTTTGTTTCATGCCTAACAAGGTTATTTTCATTTGTTGAATGTTGAAAAAGAAAATACTTTTTAAATAAAGTATAGGAAATGAAAAAAGATGTCTATACTATTTTATTTTGTAAACCTCGAGCTTTCTTTGACTGTTGCGAGACAGTTCTTTCATTTGCGTATTAAAATTGATTAATATTATGTTCTTTAAGCTGACTATCAGCGTGGAGTTATCTATCAAGCCATGAAGGACATCCAATCCGTCAGTTGCATACAATTCAAGAGGCGCTCTGACGAGAAAGATTACGTCGAAATCATGAAAGGCGAGGGGTGAGTAGTATAATTTATACGGATCCATTGAATGTCACTCCCTTCCACGTATATTTACGTTATCTTCTTGTGGTGTGTTCTTAAAAATCGCAGTGAAAATAAGCGAATTGATATCTAACATGTCGTATTCAATCATATTGAAATTGATTCTTTTATTTCGAGACATGCACGTTAGTTTTTAAGGTAACATTTTGTTGGCCATATCTCAAGTTTATCTTATTACTTGCGCATACTTCTGGATGCCGTTTTTACGTGTGGAAGATTCGTAGGTATTGTGGGGCTAAGTATTTGTCTTAGATGTGCAGAGCATTAAATGAAATCTTAGCAACTTGATACTACATCCACACACACACACACACACTTTACCATATGACTTGGCAAATGTGGTTGGCAAAGGTGGTATTAACACACGATCTTTGACATATCCCCAAAGAAAAAAGTCGCCTGGGGTTAGGTCCGGTGACCTAGGAGGGTAATTGTGTAGGACCAGATCATCGGCTGCACTGCGACCAATCGGCTACTCAGCTACCCTCCTAGGTCATCGGACTTAACCCCATGTGACTTCGGCGAGGTCAGTCGATACATGTCCTAGATTGGATTTTCTCAAAATAAGTCTTCTCTTTCAGTTCAGTATTAACCTTTAGCTTATGGGGCCCAATTTTCCGATTCTCTCTTCCGAACGGGAAATTTCATACCCCCTTTGTAAGAACGGCCATTAAGGGGGCTATATATATATATATATATATATATATATATATATATATATATATATATATATATATATATATATATATGTATATGTATGTACCGGGTGATTCAAATTAAAGTATCCCTGTTTGGGACGCCCTGGCGAGAAAAGCAGTGGACGTAACGTCTTCATATTTGGAGGATATACATATCAGGCCACGGGGAATTGATTGGTGGGAAAAAAACAATTAGTTCCAACAAAGACCGTAGGTGTAAATGAGGCGCTGCGATCGGTTGAAGGCAAGGAATATGAAACATGACTGTACGAAGAAAGGAAAGAGTACGTGGTGTCGGTAATTAAGTTTATTAGTACAGTTCGTTACACAAGGACTGACGATCCTACAGAAATGTTAGTGAAGGCGCAAACGAAAGGCATGCGCGTAGTAACAACAGTACACAAAAATTTCACACGTGGTTTTCAATGTGTCCACCGTGCTTCAAGGTCAACGCGTAACACCGTGTTATAGCATGATCCCTAGCGGCGTGTAACTGGTCAGGACCGATGTTGCGTACTAGCAAGAGGATGTTTTTCTTCAAATCCGTCAGATTTCCTATGTTTCCTCGATAAACGTTATCTTTGAGGTAACCCAAAAGCCAAAAATCGCACGGGGTTAAGTCGGGTGAACGTGGAGGCTATCTGGTAGGAAATGCGCGACTGATAATGCGATCCTCCGTAAAATGACGTCGCAGCAATTGTTGATCCTCACGTCCTATGTGAGAAGGGGCACCATCTTGTTGAAATACCGTTGTAGCGAGACATCCACGCTGCTGGAGTTCTGGAATGACCTCACTTTGCAGCATAGCCCGATAACGTGCTGCAGTCACGGAACAAGTTTTTGGTCCCTGCGAGGTGATTTTCTCGAAGAAAATGGCCCAATAATAAAGGTCGCAGTGAAGCCGATCCGTACAGTCACATGCGGTGAATGCAGGGGCATTTGGTGGACCGAGTGAGGATTCTCAGTGAACCAGATACGGCAGTCATGTTCCTTCACTGTTCCGCACATGTAAAAGTGAGCCTCATCGGTCCATAGGAAGCTCCACGGCCAATTCTACTGCACCTCCATACGTGCCAAGAACGTTAAAGCGAACGTTTCACGCAGGTCGTAATCGCCATGTTTCAACTCTTGTAAGCGATGGAGCTTATACGGATAGGCTTTGAGTGTTTTCCACATGCACCTCCATACCGTAGTTTGTGACATTCCGTGTTGCCTTGATACGACGCGAGCACTGGATGTTCCTGATGTGTTCGAATATGCCTGCTCAACGACAGCGGTTGTCATATCAACCATAACCTGTGGTATCTGTTTCCTTCGCTCTCGGCCTGATTGAATGGCAAACCTATATGTTTCCTCGAAACGTTTCACCATTCCCCGCAAGGGACATGGTGTTACTGGACCCGTACGCAAAGCTTTCAGCCCTCGGTACAAGCGAAGCGCTTTGACGGCGTTGTCGCCGTTTTGGTAAAATAACTTTAGCAGCAAAGCACGCTCCGGCAATGAGAGAACCATCGTTGCAGTCGAAGAATGTTCCGAACCTGTGAGTCCTCTTTTTTATCTGTTACGATGGGTCTTTTGCCCAGCTCGTATGCAAATTTTGTTCTCCGGTACTGCGCGCACAGTCGAATATTCAAATTCTCACTTAACTGCAGCACGGCGAAAAGGGCTGGAAGTTTAGTTGTGCTACTGCTACAGAGGAAACAACGCGTACGCTGCACACGCTTGCAAACCTAAAGCTTAGTAATCGTAGTTTAGTTCCTGCATGTGTAACGAACTGTACTAATAAAGTTAATTACCGACACCTCGTATTCTTTCCTTCCTTCGCACAGTCATGTTTCATTTTCCTTACCTTCAACCAATCGCAGCGCCTCATTTGCACCTAGCGGTCTTTGTTGGAACTAATTGTTTTTTTCCCACCAATCAATTCCCCGTGGCCTGATATGTATATCCTCCAAATATGAAGACGTTACGTCCACTGCTTTTCTCGCCAGGGCGTCCCAAACAGGGATACTTTAATTTGAATCACCCGGTATGTGTGTGTGTAAGTAATAAATTTTAACCACCTCTAATCGCTTGTAATCCAAGTTCTATCTCTCTATGGTAACCTTTCCGTTCTTTACCAATACTAACCTACCTCTCCTATTTCTGGCAACCCGTTTACAGCTACTTCTACGCTCGCCAGATGAAAGCTGGACGTCGCGCTGTAAGGTCATGTTATTGCTGGAATAAAATTATATGTTCTTGTATCCGAATCATATTGTTTTCGGCCACAATGCTTATTTCAGCAGATGACCATTCGGGTCATTTTATATATATATATATATATATATATATATATATATATATATATATATATATATATATATATATATATACTAGCTGTACCCGTCCCGGCGTTGCTCGGGTAATGTAATTACCAAATTTTAGTAGCTTTAACCCTTTGTTAATGGGCGTCGCTGTCATCCTTTTTTTCACCACGATACATTATTTTACCCATATAAATTTAATCCTTTCTGGCACATTTTGGCAAAATTTTTGACATAGGATTACTTAAAACGTACAAATTCCTGTTCAATAAAATAAAATTATTAAACAAATCAAAACTACTAAACAAATGAAGTCATTGTTTAAATTCTTCACACATTTTTTCAAACAACAAAGCGCAAGTTATATGAGAATAAGTAACTGTTGCCAAAAAAAATAAGGCATTAGGAAATTGGATTTTTTAATCGAATATCACTGCAATAGTAATCGATTTCCTTGAAAGCGAATATGTCACATCCTCCACATGCTGAAATTCTTTGAAATCTTCATAGATTTTTTCCCCAAACACACCACAAATTATATGATATTAACTAAGTGTTGGCCAAAAAAATTACGGCATTACTAAATGCGATTTTTTAATCGATTATCACTGCAATAGTAATCGATTTCCTTTAACCACCCAATCCCTCATAGAAAACAAACGCCCCAACACATCACGTGCTTGCCGTCGAAAAAGACACGCCCATTTTCCCCCTCTTTACCTTCGTCCGGAAATGAAGAACGAAATCTCCAAAATGAGATTTCTCGCAAGAGTTTCCGAATCATAAAATAAATTATTAAAAAATAACTACAATTTGTAAATTAATTTTGGTTCTGGCTTTCGAAACTGTGATGTCTAGGGTCTCTGAGATAAAAATTTCGTAAAAATGTATGACATTTACCTATCGATTCGACAATTTAGAAAAAAGGGTCGAGGCCAAAATCGCGTTTTTTTCCGAAAAACGGGTGCGTACAGGCGATCGAAAAAAAAATCACAATTAATCGATAAATTAAGACAGACAATTTTAATTGTGATTTCCGTATAGTGTCATCTTTCCCGTATAGGCTCGTCCGAAAAAAAAAAATTTGGGACGGATACGTTAGGATTTACGGAGCTTTTACTCGTCCGGGAGCTCCAAATCGCGACTAAATATTTAATTACGGAAAATCTAATTAAAAAATCGAAAAAAGGGCTTCGAGGTGCATAATGAGATCTCGGGGGGCATCTTCGTGCCGAATCTCAAGACTGTCCGACCTGCCGTCTTTGCGCCGTGCCGCGAGCAGACAAAAACCTGGTCACACACACACACAGACTTTGCCTTTTATATATAAAGATATATATATATATATATATATATATATAAATTCATTCTTGGTTCCGTACTCTTGGGATACATGCTATCCCACCCCGTAATGAAAAGGTTAAAAGAAGCATGTATTGTTAACAGCCAATGAAAAGCTAGTTAGCAAAATTTTCACGGTGCACGTATTAACAAGAGAAATCATTCCTTACTACTTCCATTCGTCAAACATGTTATCAACTATTCTTTAAATCCCTATTTTTCCTCACAGGTGCTCAGCCACCATCGGCCGCTATGGCGGTCCCCAGTCGCTAACTCTCGAAGATGATTGCGTGCAAAAGGTGACGGTCATTCACGAGCTCTTCCACACCCTAGGATTTTTCCACGAGCACGCTCGTCCTGACAGGGATGAACACGTCAAGGTGCACTACACCAACGTCGAGCCCGGTAAGTGTGCATGACCCAACGAAGTGCCAGTTACATGAAGAGTTTCAAAATTAAACTATGCTGATTGCCCAGAATTTAAAGGTTTAGGAGACCACGTCCTGTTTTTTCGATTTTCTTAAAAATATTTAATCAGAAGTAGGTTACACATAATTCCAAACTTTTGTTTCTTCTTTCAGCGCGAAATTTGGTCGTAACAATCGTCATAGTTGTAAGTTAAAGTACAGACAAAGTCCTTCAATAATTCACTGAATGGCGATCTCTCCACCACAAACTCTACGTGCTAGAAAACTAACATTCAGTAAACTCTTATCAATGAATCTATACTTACTCATTGTCAATCTTACTGATGTTAGATACCTAATTTTTCGCTTAAGGGGCCCCTTTTTCCGATTTCCTCTTTAGAATGGGATATTTCGTACCCCCTTTGTAAGAACGGCCATTAAGGTGGTTATACCACCTTACGTTTAAAGGGCACTATAGTCCTTACGCATGAATCCTGCGACTTTAATAAATGGAAGAAAGGGTACTGGAAAATATTGATTAAAATAGTTTTTATGTAAGTAAAGATATTTTACGAGCAACAGAGATCTGGTGTGCTAGTAAAAATAAAATTAAAAAAGAGACTTCCATGTGCATGGTCGAAAGTTCTAAATATGGGAAGGAACTATGCTGATGAAATATAAAACGTATTATTTTAGGTGATTAAAGGTTTTGTCCTTTATGAAAATCCTTCAGCTTATTCTAATACTATCCTCGCATTTTATCCTTATTTTATTCTGTTCTTGCCTTTTATGTTAATTATTTCTAGAGTTTATTTCGTCATAATCCCGTGCAGAATGACGTGACCCGTAGATAGAAAGATAAAATTTACAAAATTAGTTTAAATAATGGAGGTTTTCAAATAGCTTGGTGACAAAAACCCATATTCACGTTTTACATAATGTCCCCAAAAGTAATGAATTCAACGCCTCTGAAGCATGTGACCGTACGTGTAACGCATGGAATATTACTGCAGTAGTTTGAGACATCTGCGTTATATAAGCTACCTTCTATCTTTCTAATATTGATAGGTTACAGTGGCTGAAATTAATGTTAAGGTATAAATTGCCCTGAAAAAATCATAAGCTGACTGATGGTATCTACACACAACCATTCAGTGATGACCCTTTTTGTTTTTTCCTGTGTCACGTTATCTTGAAATAATATCATATGCTAACTATGCATGGGGGAGGACATTATACAAAATGCGATCAATATTTTCAAATTAATTTAATTCAAGTTTCTACTTAATTTTCAATTTTTGGCTTTTCTGTATATAAACTCACGGCTGCCTTTTTTTTCGTTCCTCCAGATAATTTGAAAGACTTCTGGAAGAAGTCCTCTGCAATTGTAACATCTCTCGATTTACCGTACGACTACCGCTCGGTGCTCCACTACGAAGACAATTATTTTGCTATCGATCCTTCCCAGAAGACATTGACACCCATGAAAGGAAATGAGAAATTCGGAACGGCACAAGAGATGTCCATCACGGATATTTTGAGACTCAACAGGCTTTACCCTTGCCGTAAGAATAGAAAGAGAGGACCATGGATCTTTGCAAACAGCCTTATGGTATAGAAAAATAAAGAAAGCAAGCTAAGTGGTAGTTGGACGCCATTGTCCTCTTTGAACAACTTTCATTGACTGGACTGCATGACATTCGATGACTTCGGTGAAGAGTTTCATTTCCATCTGACTGGTACTTCATTCCAACTTTGTTCATGGATTGTTGGAATTGTCTTTCCTTCTTAAAAGCAATGCACAGCATATACATCTGATTGATATATATTTGATATATATTTTAATTTAATACACATATATTTTTAATATACATCATATGTGTCGGAAGAGACAGTGATGGGAATTAAGGGTTTTGCCTCGATTTTCAAGTTTTGTTTTAAGTATCCCCGCTTAAGAGATGCATATGCTTAAAATGAAGACAGTTTGTTGACAGAAAAAAAAGATTTAACTCGTTCGATTTTTAACCATCACATTTTAGACTTTAAAGATTTACCGATGACTCAACAGGAAGTTACTTAGATGACTTTGTTTTCCTTATTTTATATCTACTTTACGTGGCTACGAACAAACTGCTGCGCTAGCGAAGAAAGGTTCAAGTGTATTTACAACTCACACGTGATAAAGTTTCCATTTTGTACAATAAAACGTTTTATCAAGAATTATATATATCTTCCCGGCATCACGAAGATTTGAGAGCTCGATCTGCTTCCAAAAGTTGGAGGTTTTTAGAGCAAATTACCATACCTGACTGGCCTTGCCGCAAGGCGGTTGCAATTCTTAGACTCTATGCACAGCATGACTGCCTGGCTGGACACCTTTTTAAAATTGGTGTCTTTCCGGACCCTAATGTATCCTTTGTGGGGACCACGTCATTATGGATTTCCACCATATTCTTTACTGCAGAGCGCTCCGTAAGGCTTCCTTGTTCGAGCTGTACTGGGAGGCAAAAAGTCGAATGAGACAATGATTTTTTTTGTATTTCGTTCTTTGTTTGTGCTGTTACTCATTATGTCGAGTTCTCTGTCATTTGAAGCAAAAATATCTACTTTACAGACGACTAAACAAATGACAAAAATAATAAAGTTATTTATTAAATCGAGTTTCCTTGTTTAATGCCCAAAACCACCAAATAAAACAAATTACATTTTTTAAATACATGAGATTGAATGCCAGCGAAAACAACATCTTTAAAAATTTTGACTAAGAAAATTAGTAACTTATATACCAATAATATAATCTTGGGTTCAGCGCAGAACACAAACTTTTCGCTGTGATTTTCACTCAACTATACGTACAACGCCCGGTGGCGTTGTGGTTAAAAGCGTCAATCTGCGACTCCACGGTTCGATCCTGCTACAGGGCAAGGTCGACTCAGCCTTTCATCCCTTGAGTGGGTCGATAAAATGAGGACCAAGCATGCTTGGGAACTAAACTCTGGGGTCCCACCTCAGGTTGACCACTTGACTGTGACATGTGCTGTATGGCACCCCAAGCCCACGGTCAAGAAAGCGGAGATGGGCACGGCCGGCCTTGGTCCACATTCGGACTATGCTGCGCCATGAGTTCAATTTTTGGTTTATACGTACAGTTACAATTTAAAGTGGATCGTCCGAAGTAGCCTTTCTTAAGAATGCGGGCTTTCTAAAATTGTGGAATTTGGTCAAAACGACCAGATAAAATGTCAGAAAATCGTATGTAACCTATCCTCTGATTACGTCATAACGATTTCGCTCTCTTCCTTCCGAACTCGTAAATACCGGATGATTAAATGTATATATTTTACTGGATCGGTAGAATATATACTGTAAAAATAGTGAATTTTACTGAAACATATGCAATAATGTTTTGTCTTCAAATCTAGTATAGAATTAAATTTTCAATTTACTCATTCGGGAAATCCGCGAATTAAACGAACGGCTGACAAACCCCAGACATCAACTTCTAAAAGCCCGTTATAAAAACCTTATTTAGCGAATAAAATATTGATTTTGAGTGAAGATCACTGATCGCAGTATTATTTGAAAAGTGGACTCCTAGTTAAGAAATGAAACGCTTCTTGATATTCCTTGTCCTTGCCGTTTTCATCAACAGCCACCTGTACGCAAAGGTATGTAAAAAATTGCTTTATTTCTTTCTTTTAACGTTGTATGGAACTTATTCATTAAGAGAGACAGAGGACTTCTCTCATTAAGGCAGAGACCTGAATGTTAACAGTAATATATATTTGTTACTGTATCTTTTTATTTACTGGGTTAGATTTAAACGATAGAATTTGCCTTTATTTCTGTAATTAGGACTATTTTTTTACGGACTTATTATCCGCAAATAACGGCGCATGTGTATTGTGATGTTGTAGTAATTCGACGGGTAGTGGGAATACAGAATAATATTGAAGTTTCCGAGTCTTGTCTTCGCCAAATTTTTATTTATTTACAAGAACAACTATATACAGATGGTGATGTACAATGGGGTGCAGAAGATTGGCGTTAGGTACGGATCGAACGGGCGTAAATCGACGTACGTACGTTTCTCAGACTTCTGGAGTAAGGTTCTCTAGATCTGGTGGATTTCACACCACTCAGAGATGACTATTTGTACCCTTTGCAGTTCTCTTCAGCTCTCTCGAGAATCAAACTCCATTTAACCTCATCGATTTTTAAGGGGGGGAGGGGGGGAAGTAAACCGCGTCTCCTGGTCCTCTTATTGGTCACTGAACCCATAACGTTCTCAGACTAAGTGATTGTCCTTCGCCCTTGGCATGTGGGGTGTTACTTAGCGGCAATCCTTTTGGGTCCCGCTTCAAAATCCAGCAGTCGGCTCTCAACACTCAAGATTCTGTGGAATCCATATCCTTCCCTCGGCCAGTGAAATAGGGGACTCTGTCATCGTTTCTCCATTTGTTCTGATTTCCCGTGGCAAGAGAACGTCTCGTCCGACAGACTATAAACCATTACTCCGGTCAGGCATCGCCCTCTTAGCACACACCCACTGTCTTGCTGCTCGTGTGGGGTTCTTCGTGCGATACCGGATGGTCTATTGTTGGTCCGGGGAGAGGATATGTTACATAAGGGAACGATGGACATTAAAATTTACTTTTTTTGCTTTTCATCATAGAGATACGAAATTTTGTACATATATACATTTCACTATAAATAAATAGAATACCTTAAAACAAATTTACAATCTCATTACAATTTTAAGATTTTTAAAAAAATTTGAAATTTATAAACAAAATTTTAAAATGCTCCTTGCTACTTAATTTTTGAGATATTTCCCCGATTTTGTGTTTTAATCTCTTTAAACTGTATAACAAACAAATCTGGGTATCGATTATTCAATCCCTTGAATAGTTAATTTTTGAGAGATTTTTATCTGAATTCCATCCCGCTTTTCATTAAATTTGGCCTTTTAAAAAGTTATAAATCAAATTTAATTACCTTAATGAAGTCGAATTGTAAAATGCAGACCCAGTTTTTTTTGTAAACTGCAACAAAATTCTTCATTATCAATTTCATGAATTTTGAACAAAAATTAAGTAGCATGGAGCATTTAAAAAATCATAAAATCTTGAAAAATTTGTTTTGAGAAAAACAGATTTAAAATTCATTTCTACACTTACCCATTATTAATTACTTTGTAGAATCTTCATAAATGATTTTTTACTTGAAAAAAATTATATTGGTACTAATAATCTACAGAAATATATATATTTTTTTACAATAACACAATCAGTATTACAATGACGAGATTTGCTCAAAAAAAGGTCCACAATTCCCTTAATGAAATGATGAATCTTTCCGGAACGCTGCCTAACAAATATTGCTGATCTATTCATTCAATCCTGCGTGAAAAGCGTTTGCCAGTGTCGTCGAGCATTGAAGAACTTTCTGAAATTAAAAAAAGAAAAATACTCCCTCTCGTAGATGAGGATCAGCCATGGCCTTTCTTGGGATATTACTTTTTTTCCTATAACGATGTCAAAAGTACTATGGTGGACAACAGTTGTGGAGTACAGTCGAACCTCCATATATCGAACTTCCCTATATCGAAATTTTCTATATATCGAACTCTTAGCAAATCTCCATGTTCATTACATAGAAAAACTGTTTCCATATATCGAAAAAATCTCCATATATGGAAATTTTTTTTCAAGACATATTGGGAGATTTCATTCTAGTTTAGAATAAAATCTCCCAATTTTTGGCGTTTGAAACAATACGTCGTAGACTTCAATTCGCGGAAATGTCCCTGATGAAGTTTTTAGTGGACTGAATAAATGCGAACATTTCTATGATGAACTTTCTGCAAAACTGGCTGTTCAGCAAGATATTCGTAGTTTTTTTTAAAAGAATGTAACTGTGATCATTGTAACCACTGTCTGGATTATTGTTTTTTAAAGGGTATGTAGTACTCAATAAATCTTTCATATTAATTCATTTTTTTGTTATTAACTTTCATTTAATGTGATTCGCATATAAACTGGAAATGGAGGTTCGTATACGAAACTCCATTATGAGTTTTAGGAGAATTATGATAAAACTAAGATCATTTTTTTAGTTATTAACTTTCATTTAATGTGATTCGCATATAAATTGGAAATTGAGTTTCGTATACGAAAATTAGCTTTAATTTTAATGTTTTAGGCGAATTATGATAAAACTAAGATCAATTCTATATATCGAAATTTCTATATATCGAATTTTTTTCCGGCACTTTGATACTTCGATATATGGAGGTTCGACTGTATTTCGGCATTTGCAGACCGAGGCTTGTCTTTTTGAGTTTTACCATGCAGGTCCGGAGTTAATTTCCAACGAAAGTCAGAAGTTATCCACTTATTTTTAAGCCCAGAGAAAGAGAGAAAACAGTAGCTCTCGAACGTGTGGAAGACGAAGCTTGACACGCAACACCTATCTCTGTCACCGCCGGAAATTCTGCATATGGTGGGAAAATATGCATGATCCTGAACTGCTATCCGCCACAGTAATTTTAATTTCAAAATGCCCTAAAATTATTATTTGTTTGTCTACCTAATTGGAAATGAAAATCATCTAATTATACGAGATAGGTTAATTTAAAAAATTCAGAATTTCTTTTTCGGAAAGCGATATCTCTCTATCTATCTGTCTGACTTTCTATGTCACCTCCTCTCTCTCTCCACACACACACACACATATATATATATATATATATATATCATCTCAATATTTCTGGTACAAAATTTCTTTTCCGATAAATCACGTTAGACTATATTAAAAACTTCATTTTTCAAATGAATTCAAATTACAAAAACAAAACACAACACAAACAGTTTCTGTTGAAGTTTCAGCTGTAAACATTGCAATTCGGGAACTATCTGTATTTTTATTTCGCGAACTATACGTTATTTTTTTGGTAAGAAAATCTCTCTTTCATACCTAACTAGATGACCTCATAATAATCTGTAGATAAGGCAAATTTCTGAGATCGTGGTGGCAGAATAAATCAAATCTGATCTGAGCACTTGAAGCTATTTTTCGTGTCTGTTCCACAAATACTGTGACCGATTTCCTATAATCTGAAGCGATGCGTCTCATGGAAGCAAATGGCTTGAAATAGCAATACGGAAATGTGGGTACACTGTAAAAGAGACACAGGGGATGCGGTACAAATCCCCCCGCAGGAATGTTTTTATTTTCTTAGGGAACAAAAAGCATTCGCATCCTTTTTATCCCCCCTACCCTTGAGCGGATTCCTACTTTGTACCACATCAGGCTTTGTACAAGATGATGCCATGTTTTTTACTACCATATGGTTATGAAGAGTATCGTACCCTTTCTTTGCAGCCTTTGCACAGTCCCCGCATCAAGAGAAATGCCATTCGGGACCTATGTCTACATTGGCCGGAAGGCATCGTGCCCTATACCATCTCGGATGTTCGCAGTAAGTACCTCGAGCCTTTCCCTCTCTTTCCAAAAATTTAATTTCCTATTTTATTTCTTTTACGTATCGGGACCTTGAAATTACCCAATTTAATAAACATCCTTTTTTAATTTATACACTCAAGAGCCAAAACATTATGACCACCTGTCAATAATGAGTTCGCCCACCTTTGGTGCGCAACACAGCTTCAACCCGCTTTGGCATGGATGCCACAAGTCCTTGGTAGATGGCCGGAGACAGATTGTACCAGATGTTTAAGCAACGGTCACGCAAATCCGAGATATTGCGAATTTTTGGTCTTTGAACTCTGAGCTGCCATCCCATGACATCCCAGATGTGTTCTATCGGATTGAGATCCGGTGAGTTAGGCGGCCAGGACATTAACTGGAATTCGGCATCATGTTCCTGGAACCACTCCAACACAATTTTAGCCTTGTGACACGGGGCGTTGTCCTGTTGGAACATTCCATTTCCAGCTGGAAAAGCAGAGGCCATGTAAGGGTGCAAATGGTCCGCAATGATGTTCAGATACCCTGTAGCATTCATGGTCTGCTCTACCACAACCACGGGTCCCAGAGACGCACAAGAGAACGTCGCCCAAAGCATAATACCGCCACCACCGGCCTGTGTATGACCTACTGTACATTGAGGGAGCAACAGTTCGCCTGGAAGACGGCGTATCCTGACACGGCCATCGGCGTGATGAATGACAAACCGTGATTCATCTGACCAGGAAACTCTCTCCCACGGATCCATGGACCAGTCGCGATGTTCCCGGGCCTAGCGCAGGCGCAGTTGGCGATGACGCTTGGTCAGCAAAGGCACACGAGTGGGAAGTTTGCTGTATAGCCCCATATCCAACAGTGTCCGCTGAACAGTGTGCTGCGATACTATTCTACTTGGCCCTGCATTGTATTGGGCTGTCAGCTGAGCCACTGTCTGGCTCCCGTTTTGCTTCACCATGCGAGACAGTCTCCGACGACCTTTTTCTTTGATAGCGTGGGGACGTCCAACACCATGTCTTCTACTGCTGGTTTCACCGTCATTCATCTACTTTGCATAAGTACTAACAACTGTAGGTCGCGAAAGAACCACGAGTCGTGCAGTTTTGGAAATACTTGTTCCGAGCCTTCGAGCCATTACAATCTACCCTCTATCAAAGTCGCTTAGATCGGCAGCCTTTCACATTACACACAGAAGTAAGTGAAAGAATGATTCTTCAGACTCTCCAGCAGCAGTTAAATACCACTTCCACCTGATCACGTGCCTTCCAAGTCATCCAGGCGAATTCATTGCAAAATGTAGTGGTGTTCATAATGTTTTGGCTCTTGAGTGTATATATTCCCATAAGATTACCTTTGAAATGCTCGTATAATATACTTTATCCTGAATTCGTGTCAATTTCTCTCGGTTCATTCGATTCTGCTGAAATGCACAGAAGGAAACTGATTATTGACATTGGTTATAAAATTTTATTACGTTGACACGTAGAATATTTTAAGCAGATGGAACGCAATCCGGTTTGCATGTTATGACTGAGAATGACTAAAATGTTTAGAGTAATAATAGAAAGAATTTTTCTTATGTACTGTGTAGAAATGCTTTGCTATGATAATAGTATATTTATAACTTTATTATGGTTTTACCCACGTGTACACTTTTAGACGTAGGAAAACCGGGTGAATAAACTAGCAACACTCATTTGTTCTAGGCTTAAGCGTTAGGCATCTTTCAGTCAACTTCTCAATTCCATCTTCCCAAAATTTTTATCATTTCGAGAAAAGAAATGTCAGTCGCAGCGCTTTCTCCATACACTGAACAAATCCATTTTTACCATGTTTTTATTAACTCGCTTTCTTGTTTGTTGCACTGTTTGTTCAGTACAAATCTTGCAATCGATTTTTAACTAACTCCCCGACTAGTTAGACATTTGAAACTGTTAGAATAGCTCAGAACACGATGACAATGCATTCTTTTGATACTTTTATGCATCTTTAAGCAGATTTGAATTCATTTTCAGTTAATTTTGTTTTGTAGACTGGTACAGCCATCTATCGGCCGGGACGGGAACGAAGGGCTAAACGCAAGTTAACTTCCAATTCACTTCATTTTCTTTCAAGTTGATGGGATAATTCATCAAAAAAAATTTAAAAAAGTATTTATTAATACAGTCGAACCCCGTTATAGCGAACCTGGTATATAACGAACTCCCGGATATAACGAACGAAAATTTTGGTCCCGCCGTTTTCCTATGTTATTTAATGCTAATTTATTCTTTTATAGCGAACCTCTGAAATCTTAAGAATCGGCTATAACGAACATTTTTTTCAATCGACAGCTGAATTTTTAAAAATTTTTCAACTTTTTAAGAATGTTGAAGATACAAGGAATGTTAAAGAAGCAAAGAAGGTTGAAGAAGAAGATTTTGAAGACTTACTTATCTTGATGTGGATAGAAAAGCACAAAATTTCATCCTTCTCAGATTGTGGCGTGCAATTGTAATGACTTCATCATCACATGTTTCGAACATGTGAAAATCTGACTGATGAAGATATTGTGGAAGAAATTAAATTGAATCATTCTGAAATCGAAGATTCTGCTTCTGATGCTGATGAAGAGGGGCACATAAATGACGAAATCTCCACCATCTCGGATGCTACAGCAGCGATGAGTGTAATTAATAAGTTTTTGTCAACAGAAACAGTGGATGAAAGTGTTGGAGTCATTTGATATATTGGACAAGGAAATTCATAAAATGTTTTTGAAATCGGCATCACGCCAGCAGAAGATTACCCATTATTTCTGTATCAAAACAGTGAGCAACAACTAAAGATAAAATGAATTTATTTCCATTTGTCTTCATTTTTAGTTAACTTAATTAGTATTGTGTCAGTTTAATGTAATTGATTTTAGTCAATTTAATTTATTAATAATCATTTTCAATAGATTTTATCATTCTTTGAATACATCATTATTGAATATACATAGCAGCTAATGAGTTACATTTTGTAAATTCTAACATTTTTCTTAATGGTTCGGATATAGCGAACCACCGTATATAGCGAACAAAACCTTTGGTCCCTTGAAGTTCGTTATAACGGGGTTCGACTGTACATAGAATTGTCAAGTTTATATGATTCAGCATGGTTAACATTAAAAACATTGTATATAAAAAGTTCTTTTTATCTTGCAATTATTCTCTTTTTGTTGCGTTTTCTACTTTATTGAAATAATAAAGCATAATTTACAGAAAATGTTGCTTATTTCCTTCTATTTTCAACAGGAAAATAACTGCATAAAAATTCACTGATTTCGATAACTTTTTTTTTTAAAAAAAACGCACTCTGATATGTCAGCTGTCACAACACAATCTAATTAAAATGTTTCGAATGATCTAAAAGAAAACAAAGCGCTAATACAGCCATCTCGCAGAAAAAACCGAACGAACGTTTTGATCAACCCAATGTATGGAAAAATTGCTTTACACTCTAGACTTGAGAGATCTCTACATTATACGCATATTATACGCTCTACATTATACGCATATTATACGCTCTACATTATACGCATATAACCTGGAATGGTCAAGGGAATATTTCGAAATTTATATACAGCTATCAGCTGTTACAAATTGCACTGAGAATTGCATTTTTTGTGACAACTGTTTGCTTCGTTTCTTATGTCTTAATTCTTGCAAACCTCTTGCAACGGGTTACACCAATTTCACTCTTGCAAGGGAACAAGAAATGAAAGTAGAAAATGTTAGTCAAATTAGGTACGAGGCGCTGCTTCAATATTAAAACATGTTCCTGAGAGAGATTCAGATTTATCTCCAGATGAAAATTGGAAAATCTTTAACAGAAGACGCTGTGCTCAGGGTCGGATGTACGTATAAGCTAAAAAAGCTAAAGCTTAGGGCCTCGCAATCTGCCGGGGCCTCAAATAAAAAAACAAAAAATATATAAAAATTGATATAAAAGTATCTCGTAGAAAAATCACTCAAATGAAGTCAGACATCTCACGGTAACTTCTAAATAACTTTAAATATACAAAATGCAACATTAAAATAATTTAAGCGCATTGTATAATTGATTGAGACTATATTTTCACCCGAATAAAAGATTAAGTTTTTATATACTACCAATTATGTTGTTGTATTAATTTAATTTTTATCTTTTATTTTAATATTTTAATTTAAAACTTTCTGTTTTATGAGCCTTATTTGTCGTTTTTAAAACCCTTTAATTATATAATTATTTCTGTGACTTTGCAAACACATCATTTTTTATCTTTTAATAAAAATTAAAGGAAATATATTTTCATACATTAAAAAGGCGTACATATTTAAATTTTTTCCGACACCAGCTGATGTAATTTGAAACAGCAGGTGGCCCCTGGGGTTTGTATAGCTTAGGGCTTCAGCAAGTCTAAATTCGGCCCTGACTGTGCTTGAGACGCCAAAGGCCAAAGATTAGGCTTGCAGAAAGGCCAAAGAAAGGCCAAAGAATGTGCTTGAGACGAAAAGGGCCAAAGATTAAGAAGAAAAAATAAGTCATGGCGATAGATAATTTGACTACCGTGTGTTTAATTTTGGATTGCTTGCATGCTCGGCCGACATTTCGATGCATATTTTACCGCTGACATTGAAAATACATATTGAGTTATAATGAGTTCATATTGAATTCATAATGAATTATTTTTAAATTAAAACTTTGAATTACTCTTTCACTGAACCCTCATGCATCATTAATCAGTAAAGTGGTGATGTAAGATGAACAATTCCCCTAATAGTTGCCGTGTTCTGTGTATGCCTCTGTCAAGTAACGCTTCCGGAGCGACCGCATCACAAATATATCAGCCTATATTAATCTCACGTGCAAAAATACAATAATAAACAGAAATTAAAAACACCAAAATCGTTTGTTTAACAATATTTGTAGGTTAAGTTAATTGTTATTTAATGCACGTGTATACAGCTTTAAAATTCATGAAAAAAAAAAATATTCTGTAACGCGATTGCAGCGCTGCCTACCGGTTCCAAATATTGAATGCACGTATATACATCATTAAAATTCATGAAAATACAAAAATTGCAACGCTGCTTAAATAGAATGCAAAAATTTTTTGCACGTGAGTAATTTGTAGGATTTTTTAATCTGATTTTCTTTAGTTTATATTTTCTTTTTGCTTAATATATTTATACATAGCATATTTATAGAATATTAGTTAGATTATATACATAGCATATTAGTTAGATTGTGCAAGTCGGATTGAAAAATCAACGGTAAGCATGCTTTTTTCCCAAGACGTTTTTTTAAATTATAAACTCGGATTTTTACAACATTTTTGATTTATAACATCGGATAGAAAAAGCTAATATTCTGTAAAAATTTCTAATATTTTAACAAGGTTATGAACCTTTTTTTTTATTGGAACTGTTCAATTATTTACCGTCAAGTTTTGACGGGTACTATCTAGTCAATAATAATTGTTTTGCAGTCAATTTTGCCAATGGCGTGGTGAAAGTTGATAAGCTTAGTACGCCACTAGCTGGCTCAAAAACTGTAACTGTAACAAAAACTATGTTCTCACATGCTAATTTTTCACTTTCACTATCTGCATATAGGATGTGATGTTTATCATTTCTTTCCTTGATCTTACTTTTGTCATGTTTGTAGTATCAGTCTCCCATCTAATATCTGTCTTTTATGTAATGTAGTTTAATAGTGCTATTGACTCGTGATAAAAGGAAAGACGTGTAAAGTTTACTTCTGAATCTTGAACTAGAGACACACTCCGTGTCATTGCGTGTGTCCAACTAAATGTTCAGAAGTAAATTTTTTTATTTCTCTTTGTGATTTTATTTTAATTTCTTTTGGTAATGGATTTGGACTTAATGCAGGAAATAAAGATGCTTTTCCAACAACCCTTTTGTAACGCACAAAAAACTTGTGGGAGACATTTTTTTTTACCGAGGTGTACAGTTACAGTTATTCCCATTTCATATTTAGTTTTTTTTATACAAAAATCTTAGAATAGATTTACTGCGTTAAAATCGATTATTTTAATAAAGAAATATTAATATTTCATTTACGTTAGAAATCTTACGGCTATTTTATTCTGTAAAAACAATTTTCCGAACACTTTTATGTAAATTTTTGTTACACGATTAACAAGTGTATTTTCACTATTTGAGCAAAAAGTTAAAAGAAAATATTTACAAGATAAAAAGAACTTTTTATTTACCACGTTTTTAAATTTTCTGTTGAATCATATAAATTTGACAATTCTATGTATTAATAAACACTTTTTCAAAAATTTTTGTGAGGAATTATCCCATCAACTTGAAAGTAAATGAAGTTAATTGGAAGTTAACTTGCGTTTAACTTTTCGTTCCCGCGCCGGTCGATAGATGGCTGCACCAGTCTACAAAACAAAATTAACTGAAAATTAATTGATACCTGCTTAAAGATGGCTAAAAGTATCAAAAGAATGCATCGTCATCGTCTTCTGAGCTATTCTAAAAGTTTCAAATGTCTATCTAGTCGGGAAGCTAGTTAAAAATCGATTGCAATATTTGTACTGGACAAACACGCAAACACAAGCACACACAAACAAACACACAAGAAAGCGAGTTAATAAAAACATGGAAAAAATGCTGTTTCTATAAAATTTAGGTAATAAAAAAATGATTAAAAAAATTATTTTGCAAACTACGATCTTCCTGTGGTTGTTGTGAGACAGTTCTAATATTTGAGTGATAATATGCTTTTCTTTTAGATGAAACTGAGCGTGAAGTTATCTATCAAGCCATGAAGGACATCCATTCTGTCAGTTGCGTAAGATTCATCCCGCGCTCTGACGAGAAAGATTACGTCAGAATCAGGAAAGGCACTAGGTGAGTACAATAATTAATGCGGATTCATTGAATTCCATCCCTTTCCACGTATTTTTACTTGAGCCTTCTGTGAGATATGTTCGTGCAAACTTAACACACCTTATACCATCACCGAGGGACCATTAGCCTGTACAATACTTACTGGATTTATTGATTTATGGCTTGTTCTTCACAGGCGGTCCTTTCCATATTCCCAAATAAGTTGGAAACCAGATTCCTTAGACCAGGCTTCTCGCCTCAAGTCTTCCAGAATTCAAGGGGGGGTGTTCAAATAGGGTTGCAGAGCTCTGAGTCCTGAGGAAAGTAATGCCACTCAAGTAGGGCGTCGTTATTAATCCTTCCAGTGGCAACAGCCTCCAGCGTTTGAACGGTGAAGATTCCCCCCCCCCCCAATTTTTTTAACCTACAGAATATTGAAGAATTTTCCAATTAAAAGTTGAAAAATGTGTTTACTTCTATAAACTGATAACAGATGGCAGTACTAACCATTTTTCTGCGCAGTGGTCCAGTTGGCGCAGTGGTCCAGTTGGCAAGAGCAGCGGGTTAGTGATCTGAAAGTCCCTGGTTCGATGCTCGTCGCTGAAAAATCCACTACCGTGTTCACTAATGGCGGCTGGTGTACGTAAAATCTGTCCTGGCTGCAGTGTCCTCTAAGTTCTCAAAATTACCTCTGAAGTGTTTGTCTCGTCACTTGACTCGGTTCAAAATTACGGGACTGGTCCTTTAGCCCGGTCGGACTCCGACCCTTGTGGTTCCAGTCAAAACAGGAGCCTCGAGCTATTGGAAACTCGAGATCGAAAGGTAAAAAAGATGAGCCTGGATAATAACCATTTCAGCAAGCAGCAAATAGGTATACACCATGAATAATTCCCGTTTCTATGTAATAACACAGGATTTCTTTATCTTAAAGCTCATGCAACTGCTTTTTTAAGGTATACGTTAAATATTTTAAATTATCATACGGATACATTTTAGTGTTGGTATCTTTTTTAACATCCTTATTTGAACCTCAACACGACTTCCAACTTGAGGAAACATAAAGCTATTAAAAAAATTTGATAAAAAAAGCTTATAAATTAAGAATAAACTAGTTGGTACCCATCAAAACATGACGGCTAGATAGTAAATAAATGCACTAATACACAAATTATACTAAACACATAATTGCCAAATGTTGAAAATCGTAATAATGTGCAGATACAAATTAATATGTTTAAGCGGCCTCGTGCTTAGTGAGTATCTAAAGCCAGATTAAAAAATGTCACTGAGCATGCGCTGAAAGCAATTTTTTTTATTGTAAATTATAGCTAATTAAACAGCGTGACATAAACAATTTCCATTAGGTTTAATCTTATATTTCACAAACACAATTATCGTAAAAATAAATATGGCAGAGAGAGATCTAGAGAGACTCCTCGTAATAAACTTTTTTACCCTAAAACATGTCACTGAGCATGCGCAGAAATTAATTTTTAATTGCAAATTATCGCTCATTAATAGAAATTGCTTTTACAACAACCAAATTTGACAAATCTACGGATTACAATATTTCGTTTAAGACCAAAATAAAGTAAACTGATGCAGTAGTTTTCTCTCACGGACTGCCCAAAAAGTCGGCTTAGCAACTTAAATATATAGATATTAAACAGACAAAATCTAAATACCGCACGTAAAAAAAAGGAGAAATAGTTTGGTATTCGGAATTTAGCTAGGTAATGCTGAATATACACTATCTGGCCAAAAGTATCCGGACTCCCAGTGGCACGGACTCGGAGAGTCCTGACGCATATATTAATATGATGTTGGTCCTCTTTTTGCATCGATGACAGCCTGCACACGTCTGGGGAGACATTCCACCAGTTTTTGATAGGTGTCCATAGGAATTGACTTCCAGGCGTCCATCACAGCTGAAGTGAGTGCTGTAAGTGAGGATGGTCGATTTGGCTGGCTACGTAATCTGCGTTCTAATTCGCCCCAAAGGTGTTCAATGGGATTTAGATAGGGGTGTGACGTTGTCTCCATTACTCCTCGAAAATTGTAACTATAGAAGTCTGTGATGCTCGTTCCTACCCCTCAACATGAACTTGTGATCTATCGGCGAAATGTTAAACTGAGCGGTCTCATAAACTCTAGGATAAGAGGCCATAAATTTCGTGTAATATGCGTTTCTGACGTTAAAAAAGGCATAAATACCCGAGTGGTTCGAGGGCTCTCCAGAATTTTGACACTATAGCGACATGTGGAATCCCATAAACTTTGGACCCTTACGACCACTTAAAACGCCGGAGAAAGCTTTTGAATTCGCCGGCCGTATAAAAGAAGACACCCAATACTCCAAGAGAGAGAGATCTGTTTTTGAGTGCCAGAGAGGACGCAGCTCTGCTGGTCTTTCAGTCTGTAGGCCAGAGTTGGTCTGTGAACCCGAAGCCGTCCTGATATATCTAACATGTAAATTCTAACTCGCTGTACAGACTTGCTTTTTGTAGTTGTAGTGTGTAGTTGTAGTTTGTAGTTGTTTAAGGTGGCGTAGTAAAGTAATTGAAGCGAAACGCTTGGTTTATTACTGCCTACGTCACAGGGGCTATGATAAGGCCAGTCCAGTTTTTGAACACCCATTTCGTCAAACCATACCTGCGCAAGTCTCGATGTGTGAATGGAGCAGTTATCCTGCTTTAAGAGAAATGGGCCTTCCCCGAAATATTGCCATAGAGTTGGGAGATCAGCATCGTCCAGAATGTCCACATACATCATGTTTCCAACCACAGGAACTAAGGAACTCAGGTAGAACCAAGAGAAATACCCCTCACACCATGATGCTGCAGCCACCAAACTTGACAGTCGGCACAATGCAGTCTCGTAAGAAGCGCTCGCCGGGCATCCACCAAACCCAGACGCGTCCATCGGACTGCCAGATTGTAAAGTGAGATTCATCACTCCAAAGTACATTTTTCCACATGCGTTTAACTTTTCGTTCCCGTCTCGGCTGCTGCTTGGTCTGCTGTACCCCAAGAACTCATCCAAAGTCTCTTTGAATCAATGCCGAGGCGTGTGGCAGCGGTGATCTCCAACAATGGCGGCTACTCTGGCTACTGATTTTGGCAGGAACCACACTTCACAGAAGTCTATAAATTTAATCATTTGATACTTGGTCAACATGTTATCTACAAAATAAATTTTGTTGTGATATCTCTTGTCTTTCTTGGTGTTGCAATTTGGGTGGCCAGCAGTGTAAGAACAGCCATAATAATTACAAAATAAAAAGAACTTTTTATATACCACGTTTTTAAATTTTCTATTGAATCATATAAACTTGACAATTCTATGTATTAATAAATACTTTTTTAAATTTTTTTGATGAATTATCCCATCAACTTGAAAGAAAAGGACGTTAATTGGAAGTTAACTTGCGTTTAACTTTTCGTTCTCGTCCCGGCCGATAGATGGCTGCACCAGTCTACAAAACAAAATGAACCATGTGAAAATGAATTTAATTTTGCTTAAAGATGGCTGAAAGTATTAAAATAATACATTGTCATCGTGTTCTGAGCTTCGAATCCCGACGACGCCATTAAATACCTCCTCGTGCTTAGGCCAGATATAGGGAGTTAAATCTGAAGACCGGAAAGTCCTTCTATGAAGTCAGACTGGGTGGGAGAAGGTATGATTCCTCTAGTTGTCGCCCCTGGGGATGCTCGGTATTAATTGTTGCAGCCTAGTCGCCGACAGTGATTAAATCCAGGAAGGCCTTAGTTGCTATGTCTGGCGGATTGTCTGGTGCATTGGAAATTTTAAAACTTATTCACTTATTAAATGTTTTGTCACTTATGAATATAATTCAAATATATTTAATCAGTTTCCTTATTTCCTCCATATTTTATTCTGTTGTTGTCTTTTACATTAATTATTTGAAGATTGTTATTCCACCATAAACCCGTCAAGAATGATATGTGGATAGAGAGATAAAATGCATAAAATTTACGGAAAGAAAATGAAGCAGGTTTTCAAATATCTCTGTGACAAAAACCCACTGTCATGAGCCCAGTACGTCTTGATTATTTTGAACGATTGCAGCATTGAATTCAACGTAGCTGTAGCTTATGGACATCCTTATATGAAATGCAATGTTACTGTATTAGTTTGTTACATCTGTGTTGTAAAGGCTTCATTCCGTCTCAGGAAGTCTGAGGTATTAGGACCGTAAATAATCCAACAGATATAGATAAAAAATTATACTAAAATAGACAAAAAACAAACAGAAATCAAGCACTCTGGGCATCCACGCGCCAACGGCAAGATTCTGTAGCCGGAACTGAAGTGCCGGAACTGAACCATAAAACAACAGAGGTAACCGACAGGTCTCGTCATCAGGGAGCCTAACCATGTCAATTACCTCAAGGGGAACTTTCTGAATAGGATGCAGGTAAGCCCAAATGACATCCCAAGACCCCGAGTCCCCCAAAGAAGCAATTAGCCAAGAAGAAAATGTAAAGGCAAACACAACTTACAGTATGGGCTCAACGCACCTTACATACAAGCACACAAAAATCCTAATACAAAGTAAACGATGCGTACACACCCCAATTCCGTAAGTGACGGTTATGGCGAAACAGCAGCCAATTCTATCCTAAAGGTTACGACATTGTAACATTACTATAGCTCCACCCCCCCTTTACAACTTAACTAAATGAAAACACAAATACTATTCGAAACATCTTTAATAATTCCTGAGTCTAAATGCCATTTTTTTAAAACTTTTAAATTGCCGAAATTGTATTAGGACCGTCTCATGTATTAGGCCATAATGTCAGAACTGCGTTGTAAAAATCATAAGCTGATAGACTGTTTCTACACACAACGCAGCTATGAGGTTTGGAATCTGTAAGTAATGTCATAGACTAATTATTGTGCATGGGAGAGGACATTACACGAAATTATCATAAATCTTTTGAAAATCCTTTCATTCGATTTTTTTTAAAACTTTGATGGTTTGGTTTTCTGTATATCAGCTAACCGCTGTCTTTTTTATTCTTTCCTCCAGCAACCAAATTGAAAAACTTCTTAAAGTTGTCCTCTGTGAATGTAACCACTCTCGATTTACCGTATGACTACCGCTCGGTGCTCCACTATGGCAGCAACGCATTTGCTATCGACCGTCAGAAGAAGACATTAACAACTCCCAATGGCAATGAGGAAATCAACCATCCGACAGAGATGTCCATCATGGATATTTTGAAACTCAACAGGCTTTACCCTTGCCGTAGCAATAAAAAATGGGGAGCATGGATCAGGGGAAACTGTACCATGGTATAGAAAAATGAAGAAAGCAAGCAAAGTTATAGTCGGACGGGACTATCCTCTTTCGACAAAGTACATCGACTAGACCAGGGATGGTCAACTCAGAACAACACTGGGCCCCTTGAGAAAATGTAAATGGCAGCAGGCGAAATGTAATTTCGGAGTGAATTTTGAAGTCTGATGTGCGAACGAAAGGCGAAATTGCCAACATCACATATCAGACTTGAATAATGCACTAAATATTTTAACTTTCACTAATTTTAAATGTTTAAATTTGAATTATCTAAAATACATATAAATACAGGGTCCTTAAAAAAGAGAGCATTGCAAATATACGAAAATTTGTACTTTTGATTTTTTGGAAAATTGCATTCTCGATAAAAATGTTTGCAAAGTGGAACATTAATTTTGGAGATATCAAAATGTATATATGTTTTGTAAAAAAATGTGAAAATTACAAAACGGAACTTTGTGAAATCCAATATTTTTGAAGTTATTAACTTCAAACTAGCAATTTTGAGATGCATTTTTTTGAAATCCCAGTAAGTATAATGAAAATGCATTTGATTTTTGGAAAATAAAACATTTATTTCAGAAAAGAAAACAATATCAGTTTTTTTATAAAATGAAATCAAGTCTGATATACGAGGGTTCTTTTTTAAGTAAGAACCGTTTTGTAATGGAGTAAGAGAAACTTTAGTTATGAACGTAAATTGCATCTCAAACTAAAATATGAACATTTTTTCACTTTTCAACATAGTCACCATTAACATTTAAACATCTGTCAAGTCGTGTCACCAGCCTTTGGATCCATCATCAAAGAACTCTGCCGCCTGACCGTTAAACCAGTTAGTAACAGTTTCTTTCAACATGTTATGTGGTGCTTCCTTTCTTTTTTTATCTCTAACGGTCCAGGCACATTATAAAGTACGAGGGCTACTTCTGAATAACTCCTTTATTCTCTACGTAGAGGCAGACTAACATATACAGACTTCGGGCTTCCAAAATAATACACAACAGTACCGCAACCCGCGGTACTAAGAAACTAAAGGTCGCAATGAATCCCTCAGGCAGAGTAGGCATTTACTAATAATCCACGTAAACCTCGGCTCTGAGCTAATTCTCGAAGTCGTGCAGCCACCTCGGCTAAATACCAATACACGCTCTATCATTTAAACACCGCTATCACCTTCCATCAAGCTTGCCTCGCTCTCTCTCGTATCGCTACTAAAGTCTTGGGCTTTTGCCAACTCAGCGTGTGCCCTTTAAATAGATCAAACATCTGCGCCGAACTCACTTTGGCATGTACAGCGCTGCTACCCGAAATTTGCATCTGAGCAACACGCGAACCCTACAATGTCATCATTTTCCAAGCGCTTTCCACCAAGAAATTCCTTAAGTTTTGGAAACAGATGAAAGTCTGATGGTGCTAAGTCAGGGCTGTATGGTGAATGATCCAGTAATTCCCAATGAAAATTGTCCAATTGCGTCTTTATTCTTGCCGCAACGTGAGGCCGAGCTTTGTCGTGAAGCAGAACGACGCCGCTAGAGAGCAGTCCCCGCCATCGATTTTGACAATTTTCATTGGGAATTACTGGATCATCCACCATACAGCCCTGACTTAGCACCATCAAACTTTCATCCGTTTCCAAAACTTAAGGAATTTCTTGGTGGAAAGCGCTTGGAAAATGATGACATGTTGAAAGAAACTGTTACTAACTGGTTTAAGGGGACTCACGACTCTTAAGTCGAGGAAATAAGGAATATTTTCATACTTTTTGACTCTTTGTAACTTTCAATTTACTCCCAATTTTTCCAAATTTTATGTATATGATTAATTGATATATTTACTTTAATAAACAAATTTTCAACTCTCAAAATAATTTTAAATAGATGTTTTTAAAAATGCTTTAGATATACCTTGTTTTTTAAGCATTTTTGTTGTATACTGGCTTGCGCGCAGAACTATGAAATTAATTTTTCACTTAAATGTAAAATTCCTATTTTATATTTAAAAATATAATTCAAAATACAATTGAACATAAAACATTCAACATTAAAATATTTTTTCCATTTTTTTAAAAATGCTCAAATATACTTAAAATTTCCTTAAATTTTTTCATTAATTTACCCCTGAAAAAATAACAAAATGCGCAGTGATTACAATAATTCTAGTTCAGACGCAATAAAATAAACATGATTATGCAGTGATAAAAATTTCATGGAATTATGTTTCATAGTTTTTGAGATATCAGTTGCGGAATGATGCAAAATTACATTTTGAGAAAATTGAGTTTAAAATTTTTCTTGCCATAAACTTCATCAGTAATTAAATATTTAGAATATCAATATCTCCGGAACTAAGCGGAATATTTTCATGGGGTTTGCTTTATTTTGTTCAGAAATGATCAGGCTTTAACATATATTTTAAAAAAAAAAATCGAATGTTTTAAAGATTTAAGGGTAGTGAGTCCCTTTAACGGTCAGGCGGCAGAGTTCTTTGAGGATGGATCCAAAAGCTGGTGATACGAATTGACAGATGTTTAAATGTTAATGGTGACTATGTTGAAAAGTGAAAAAATGTTCATATTTTAGTTTGTGATACAATTTACGTTCATAACTGAAGTTTCTCTTACTCCATTAAAAAACGGTTCTTACTTAAAAAATGACCCTCGTAGAAAAATACGTTCGTATTAAAAACCAAACACAAAATCGGTTTTTCTAAGAATCAAAAAGTAGGAAAAAATAGATGCAAACGTAGTTGAATGAGAGTCAATTTTGGATGATGAAACACGAAGGAGGTGATATAATTTTTTATCTGTAAACCTACTTCTTTCCTTGGACGTAATGTGTTTGATGTTGGAAAACTTGCTTTTCGGCCATAAATGCTGCCGAACATGGAGCAAGTGAATGAAGTTTTTCGTGTTGTTCATAACAAATTATTCTTCAATTGTTTTGGGGGCGTGGTTCAGTTAAAAAGTCCTTTCCGGCCGGATGCGATCCGCTGGCAACCGATTGACCAACCCCGGACTAGACTGCACGACATTCGATAATTTCGATGAAGACTTGCAGGTCTATCAGACTGGTACTTCATTCCAATTCTGATCATCTATTGTTGAAATTTTTCCCTATTTAAAAGCAATACATAGCATACACAACTGATTAATATATATTTTATGTACATTTCATCATATGTGTCAGATTAGACAGTGATGGGAATAATTTTTCTTTGTCTCGATTTTGAAATTTCGTTTTAAGTGTTTCCCGTGGAGAAATGCATTTGATTTAAAGGAAGACAATTTACTCACAGAAAAAAGGGTTTCAGTTGCTAAATTTTCAACGGACAAATTTTAACATTCACACCCAAAAATGAATCTACTTTGACCAAGATGACTTTGAACAAACGATATACTGTAAATATTAAATCAAGGTTCCTTGTTTAATTCCCAAAACGAAAAAAAAAACAAATAACACTTTTAAAAGATATAAGACTGTATACCAGCTAAAATAATTTTTAAAATGTTTGATTAAGAAAATTAGTAACTCAGAGACTTGTAATATGATCTTCTGTTTTGTATAGGAATAAAACCAGTGACAAATTAAAATAAAAAATACTAATACTATTACACAACTATACCTAACGGTTCAGAGTCTTAACAGGTACTGAACCAAGGCAAATTTTATGAAAGGTAATTTATAAAGTAACCAAACTATGTTTGTGTATAGAATAAGCAGTTTAAACTTCATCTTATAATGAATTTGTATTACTATATGTTTTGTCATTCAATTAAACAATTTAAAAATAGTAATTTGTTTAACTAATACTGTTTTGTTTATTATGTATATGTGCTTCCTTCATCACTTTCTATGTTAAATATGGTATCGAACTTTTGCTGTGTTTGTCAGTGCATACTTTATGATTGAAGAATAAAATATTTCATATTCCATAATGAAAAATAATTTAAATTTACAATTGATTATCATTGCCTATGAAGAGAGAGATGTAACTGATTTTCTGTAACCTACTTTTGTTGTAAATTGTGTAGCTCAATTTAACTTGGAATGTCTATAGCAGTGAAGTATATTGTAGAGTTTTGTCCAATAGAGTTCCAGCCTATGTTGATATCTTGAAATCCTGTGTCTTGATACATAAAAGGAAACATGTTATCAGAAACATGAATATACTGTAATTAGGTAAATAAACATACGTTTCTATTAATGTTGGGTTTTTTTGTGGCCCACCTATATTTAAACCTTGTTTGTTTGGCCCAAGTTAGCCTTTGAGTTTGCGGTCCCTGGTGTAAAGTGTAGCGAAAATACTGATGAGGTACAGTAACCACCGCTTATAGTGATCACTGGTTATAAGAACCAACCGTTTATAAGAATCGATATCGCGAAAACAAAAACAAATGTATTATTTCCATGTTAAAACTCTCGCTTTAAAGAATCAATCCACCGGTTTTAAGAATCAGTTTACACTCTTCGCTTTCCTTTCATTTTTCCAAAAAAGCTACTTAAACCTCAAAAGGCACGAAGTTCTTTCTTTTTTTTACGTCCACTATCGTTCAGAAAAACGTGACATTTGTAGATTCAGCACATTATCAAACCGAGAAACGTAAACTAGAAGGTGAATCTTTGTCTGAGACTATAAGTAATGAAAGAGGTATAAACAGTCTCCTGAAAACTTCATTACGTCAAACTACCGTAGAAAACTTTTTATTGCTCCCTTCCTGTAGCTGAAATGTAAAAACTGTTAAGCAGGTATGTTGTAACTTGTAACAAATATTGCATTTTTTTATTCTCTTACTATAATCATGTGTATCTACTTATAGGTCTAAAAATTAAGTTGTATTTTTAAAACTATAAAAATAATTTTAATAAAAGATGATTAATGTAAATTAAAGAGTATTTTATGGTAAATTATCTAATATATGTATATATAGGTGTGTGTGTTCCTGTCCAAAAACCTAAATTTCGGCTATAAGAATCAACCGCTTATAAGAATCAAAATCAGTAATAACAAACGTGATTCTTATAAGCGGAAATCACTGTATCTAAATATGGTCTTATGGAGATAAAAAAGAATACAGGAACGCGATATCTAAAGGGAAAGCATTTGAGAGAATCTGGTATTTATTTTTAAGATTCAGTGTATTTTCTCAATAATGTAATTATACTTGTGTTTCTCGAGTATCTAATGAAGTTCAGTCTTCTCTCTTTGTGCCTGGATTCTCCTTTATGTATGATTATCCATTAACTTATTTATTAATCATTTATACACAGTAGCATAACCCTCATCGGATTTAGGTTTTCGCCTTCTCGTAAATCAATCAAATTTGCACGATTTGTGGCTTTTCGTAATGACAAAATTTTTACTCGCCAAAATTTCTCAGAAGATTTTAGTTAAAAATCTCAGAACTTCTAAACATAGAACTCCTTTATTAAATAAATGTTCATGTAATAACTACTCTGACGTGTCTAATTTATAACAAATTTATAATCATTAATTAACATTAGTTTAATTTATAACTACATTCGTATGTTCGTATATCTTAATTTTTACCGTATTAAGTGCCTAAATAAATGTTCATATAATAACTACTTTTATGTGTTCTAATTTATTTGTTTTATGTGTTTCTAATTAATCATTAATTAACATTAGTTTAATTTATAACTACATTCGTATGTTCGTATATCTTAATTTTTACCATATTAAGTACCTAAATAAGTGTTCATATAATAACTATTTTCATGTGTTCTAATTTATAACAAATTTATAATCTCTAATTAATATTAGTTTAATCTATAACTACATTCGCATGTTCGCATATCTTAATTTTTACCATATTAAGTACCTAAATAAAGGTTCATATAATAACTAATTTCACGTGTTCTAATTTATATCAAATGTATAATCATTAATTAATATTAGTTTAATTTATGACTACATTCGTATGTTCGTATATCTTAATTTTTACCGTATGAAGAACCTTAACAAATGTTCATATAATAACTACATTCATGTGTCCTAATTTATAACAAATTTTTAATAAATAATTAATATTAGTTTAATTTATAACTACATTCGTATGTACGTATATTCACTACATTTCCTGAGACGCTTCAGTTTAAACAACAATCGTTTGTACGACAAACATGTTGGAAAATTCTAAAATCTCACAATTGTAAATGGTACAACCCTTGAAATTTAAGGTGGATCGTCCAGAGTAGAGTTTCCGGAGAATATTTGCTTTCTAATATTGCAATAAGACTAGATAAAACGTAATCACAAATATTGCTATAAAACCCGTCCTCTGATTACGTCATAACGAATTCATAATTTCCTTCCGTATTCGGAACTACCGGGTATCAAAAAAGTACATAAAGTTTTCGATCGGTAGAAGATTAAATGTGTAGTATAATAGGTCTTACTGAAAATATTTGCAATACTCTTTTGGCTTCAAGTCTAGAATAAATTTAAACTTAGCATTTACTTAATCGGAAAACCTCCGATTTAAACTAACCGCAAACAAAGCCCGTTTCAGAGACAATTTTATCGACTACAAAATTATTGCTGTTGCGTGAAGATCCCTGATCGCAGTATTACTTGAAAATTGGGTTTTTTATTGTGACTCCTATTTAAGACCTATCAAATGAGACGATTCTTGCAA
>OU015498.1:27899772-28012272 GCA_907164885.2 Dolomedes plantarius | reverse complement strand
ACTCGAGGAGCATCGGTATTACATCCACATATGTGACGATATTTCTTGAAAAACTGTGTTTCATTTTTTGATGAAAATATTAGTCTGTTTTAAAATATTTTTAAACAAATGAGGTCTAGTTTGAAAGAGAAATGTCTGTAGACTTAGGTTGCAAAAAAGATCAAAATTCTACGATCTTTTTTTGGCGAGTTATCGTAATCTGAAGATGAAAAAGTCAATATTTTCCCACAAAACATAAAATTAAAAAAAACTTAAAGTCCGACTACGATGAGACATGTCTTACTTTGTTCCCCACATCTTTCTGCATCTATTGGTATCGGTCTCGATCCCATACCCCCAGCGGTTTTGGAGGAGATTGCGTGACAAGCTTTTGACAGCGGCGGCAGCTGGAGTTACTTTTTTTAAGAATAGAGAGATATAAAAATCACAGAAAAGATTTCTTGTCCAAAATTCAATAACGAAATATTAATTGTTTTATTTTCATTAGGAGTTTTGTGGCAAACTTAATCTGTAAAAACAAGTCTTCGAAGATTTATGTAAAATTTTTGCATCACGATTAACAAGTGTACTTTTATTAAAATTGCTTGATATACCGTAGCTTTCATTAAAAATAGCTTTCAATTCATTCTTTTATGATAAATGCTTATTTTACTGAGCTTTATACTTATAGCTGTTGATTCAGCCTTTTTTTCGTTAGATTTAATATTCACTCATCATGGAGAACACCATTTCGAAAAGAGCGGAAGAGTTCCACGGAGAGAAAAGGAACTCTATAACTTAACTTAAATTTGATATTAAGACTATGCGCTTGTGAAAATGATTGCCATCTAAAGAATTCAGCAGTCTTTTCTTCACTAATTCCCATTAAAAAAATTTCAATATAAAAATACCTTTTTATGTACCATGTTTTTAAATTTTCTGTTGAATCATATAAACTTGACAATTCTATGCATTAATAAATACTTTTTTAAAATTTTTTGATGAATTATTTGATGAATTATTTGTATTGTTTGAGCGAAAAGTTAATATATACTATTTATATAAAGAACTAGCGGCCCGTCCCGACTTTGTCCGGGTTGAATAAAATATTATACCAATAAATTTCCAGTTGATAGCCAATAAATTGTAAATCTTTTTTACCTTAATAATAACCTAAATAATACCTTAAATTAATTTTATGTTAGATAATAATTAAAATAAATGTTTTAAAAGAAAAAGGCGTGCCGGAGAACGGCTAGGTTCGAACCGCTAGCGTCAGAACAGAAGCCCACCACGATAGCACCACGATAAGGATCGCTGAAATCTTCGGAACAAAAAGCGGTAGAAGACAGTAGCGGAAACAATGGAGATTGTTAGGATTAAGCCCCTAACTTTATTTCTACTGATCAGATGTACATAATATATAGCCTATGTCCATCTGGAATAATGTACCTTTGAAACAGTGAAAGAATTTTTCAAATAGGTGCAGTGGTTCTGGAGATTACCCTCCACGTACAAAATCGCTCTCTCTTTATATATAAGTACTAGCGGCCCGTCCCGACTTTGTCCGGGTTGAACAAAATATTATACCAATAAATTTCCAGTTGATAGCCAATAAATTGTAAATCTTTTTTACCTTAATAATAACCTAAATAATACCTTAAATTAATTTTATGTTAGATAATAATTAAAATAAATTTTTTAAAAGAAAAAGGCGTGCCGGAGAATGGCTAGGTTCGAACCGCTAGCGTCAGAACAGAAGCCCACCGCGATAGCACCTCGATAAGGATCGTTGAAATCTTCGGAACAAAAAGCGGTAGAAGACAGTAGCAGAAACAATGGGGATTGTTAGGATTAAGCCCCTAACTTTATTTCTACTGATCAGATGTACATAATATATAGCCTATGTCCATCTGGAATAATGTACCTTTGAAACAGTGAAAGAATTTTTCAAATAGGTGCAGTGGTTCTGGAGATTACCCTCCACGTACAAAATCGCTCTCTCTTTATATATAAGTATAGATAGGGAAATACAAAAAGGATTTTTTTTTTACTATTTTAATTTGTAAACCACGAGCATCCTGTGACTGTTGGGAGATAGATCTTTCACATGCGTAACAATATTTGGTAATATTCTTTTCCTTAAGCTGACTTTGAGCTCGGAGTAATCTACAAAGCCATGAAGGACTTCCATTCTGTCAGTTGCATACGATTCAAAAGGCACGCCGGGGAGGAGGATTACGTGGAAATCAAGAAAGGCGACAGGTGAGTACCATAATTAACGAGGATCCATTGAATTCCTTTCCATTCGACGTATTTTTACACCACAAATCTGTGGGGTGTATTTAAAAACCCTGGAGAAACTCAGCGAATTGATATTTATCATCTTGGCAGTGAAAATTGTCTCTGGAGTATATTTTTTTCCAAACCGGAAAAAAATAATTTCCGTAAAAATCTTGGGTATAATACGCACTTTTCTTTCACATTTTAGTCCGCGAAAATAAGGGTGCGTATTATAGGGGAAACCCTTGTACCCAGGGCCGGCTATTTTCAAATGGCAGTATCTTTACTTATAACTAACTTGCAATAATAACAAGTAATATAAAAACAAAATTTTTTAAAGTCAATTCCTACTTAGGTCAACAAAGAAAAATTTGAGTGTGAACTAATAGTAGGAATTGAAAAAAAGGACTGCCTGCCAGAACCTTGCCTACTGTGCGAGATTAGGAGGGGGGAAGAGAGAGAAAAAGTATGTCAGGTTGGGGATTCGAACCCGCAACCTACAGGACGGGAGGAGCCCGCGCTACCGCAGTGCTACCGTTTACAGAGTACGAATAGAGAAATTACTATTCAAGAGCAAGAGACGCTCTAGGACTAAAACTAAAATCGATTAATTAAATTTAATTAATGAATTAATATTTGAAAAAACTGTATTAACATCAAGTGTCATCCACTACAAGTTTAAAAAAATGTATTTGAACTTGAGTGGATGAATAAAAAGTATTTTATTAACGATTGAAAATTTGAACAAGATATATATAGGGAGAGTGTGAACTAATAGTAGGAATTGAAAAATAGTTTGTATACATTACGTGCTTTATTCTCTTTAAATAAAAATCACATCAAGTGTAGAAAAAAAACTTGTAAATGATATTGAAAATTTTAAAAAAATTACAAATGGCCCTAGGTACAATAACACAATTGTACCTAGGGCCAGTTATTTCCAAACACTGAAATTGTTGTTTACAATAAAAAAAAAGCAATTTGTATCCATTATTTCTTTCATGCACAACTTCTAAAATATTCGTAAGGAAGAAATGTTAATTGTAGGCAATGTATTAAAGGAAGAAATGTTTATTATTTCATCACTTTCTAATGTATGTTTTTCTCCATTGTCTTCTTAATGATCCGACATAAATTTTCTGTTTCAAACAGAGATTTCGTAATCTTTTTTTATCAATTACTTTTTCCAATAATTGTGCTTGATTTTCATTTTTCTCGGGGGTATCAGTGAAAATTCTACACATGCCAAGTTTTCGTCCACCTCTTTTCTACCAGAGGCCATGGCCCTAGGTACAAGATTATGGCCCTAGGTACAAGATGTTGTTTTTGGCAAAATGGCTTCCTTAGCCAAAGGCCTGCAGAAACAAAACTTTGTTTTTATATCATTTTTTCCTTTAATGATTACAAAAAATATCTGCCATACATTAAAACATAAGTTAACACTTAATTTCACAAAATAAGACTTCAAATTGAAGTGAAAAAATTTAGTTTTGATCATCAAATCAAGACTTTCTTTTCTATTTAACTATAGGTTCTTCTTGCTTTCATTAAAAATGGCTGTTATGATTTGAAACAGTGTTATCACTCACTCCAATGAGTAAAAATGCTGTAAAATAATAAATATTTAAATAAAGCATGGTGGCCCTAGGTACACGATGGCCCTAGGTACAAGGGTTTCCCCGACTCGTGTCCAAAAAAAGAAACGTTTTTTTAAAACATTGAATAAACGACAAACAAAAGATGAGCTTCATTCTAGTGAAAGTGATTAAGACTGATAATTTCCGAGTAATGTTTGTTTTGAGTTAAAAATTTAAGTTTTTTTCTATCAAATTTGACGGGTTTGTTTATTTTTATTACAAATTTTATTTATGTTAATAAATATTTGGGCAATTTTTAAATATAATATTGAAGAGTTATGGATGCGTATTATAGTCGAATTTTAATTTTTTCAAAAAATTTCGCTCAAAATCAAGTATGCGTATTATAAACGTGTATAGTCAAGATTTTACGGTAAATGAATTTTTCTGCTGAATGGTAAAAAGTTATGTTAGCTACTGAAGATGTAACTTCGGCAATTAATTCTGTCAGAATTTCCTCTTGAGGAAAGATTTGAAGTTTTTTATCACGGAAAAAAAGTCGGAACTCTCTAGATAAAAGCTTATTTTACTGAGCTTTATACTTATAGCTGTTGATTCAGCCTTTTTCCGTTAGATTTAATATTCACTCATCATGGAGAACACCATTTCGAAAAGAGCGGAAGAGTTCCACGGAGAGAAAGGGAACTCTATAACTTAACTTAAATTTGATATTAAGACTATGCGCTTGTGAAAATAATTGTCATCTAAATAATTCAGCAGTCTTTTCTTCACTACTTCCCATTAAAAAAATTTCAATATTAAAATAACTTTTTATATACCATGTTTTTAAATTTTCTGTTGAATCATATAAACTTGACAATTCTATGTATTTATAAATACTTAAAAAAAATTTTTTGATGAATTATCCCATCAAATCGAAAGAAAATGAAGTTAATTGGAAGTTAACTTGTGTTTAACTTTTTGTTCCCTTCCCGGCCGATAGAGGGCTGCACCAGTCTACAAAACAAAATTAACTGCAAATGATTTCAATTTTGATTAAAGATGGCTAAAAGTATTAAAATAATGCATTGGCATCGTGTTCTGAGCTATTCTAAAAGTTTCAAACGTCTAGCTAGTCGGGAAGTTAGTTAAAAATCGATTGCAAGATTTTTACGGGACAAACACACACACAAACAAACAAGAAAGTGAATATATAAAAACATGGTAAAAATCAGAGCTCTTTTGCTGTCACCAACCATCAAACAATACAACAACGGATACAACCGCTTCTTTAGTAAACTGTGTCGAAATGAGCAACAGATACTTTACGAAGTACCCTTGAAAAAATTGTTTGTTTAGACTTCCTGACTAATACTGACGATTTCAATGACACCCACTTGATTTGGTTTAGTTTGGTTTAGAGCGCTACGATCAATTTTTGCTACACGAGGCTAATTAGATCGGGACCTACTGCTTAAAGCCGATTCCGAACGGCTACTAACGTCCATGCCAAGAGTGGGATTCGAACCCACAGACTTTGGTACCGAATGTCAGCTCTGGCTACCCATTCGGCCATCATCCGGCGACACCCCACTTGAAACAGTAAGTAAATGTAGGTCTAATTGGATCTATGCAAATCCATCGGGAGATTCAAAAATTGAGCAATTTTCGGAGAGCATTTCGTTTTATAATAAAAAAAATTAATTTGTGTGGGTAATTCGCAAGTTTTTGTGGAATGTCCTTTCGACTTTATTGGAAAATTTTTATAGTGAAAAATTGAAATCGCGCATTTTCATTGAACTTTATTGCCTATAGTGGATCAATTTCATTAATTTTTTTTATTCTTACCATTTCTCATATGCATGAACCCTTTTCACCCGTATACCAGCTCTTTTTTTACGGGATATTTAAAAAATGTAGCAAAAGCCCAGGGTTGCAGGTAGCGTATGATTCTTTCCGCGTTCCATGCACATGACAAACCTGCAGGGAAATGTGTTCTGCAGTGGAACATCTTCTTTACAAGGATGTCATCGTGTTCTGAGCTATTCTAAACGTTTCAAATGTCTAGCTAGTCGGGAAGTTAGTTAAAAAATTGATTGCCAGATTTGTACTGGACAAACACACAAACAAACAAGAAAGCGAGTTAATAAAAACATGTTAAAAATATACATTTGGTAAACCGACTTCAAAGCCATTCCGAGATGAAAATTCTCAACAGCTAAACTTAGGGATTATAGATCGGCGAGGTCAGTCGATGCATCCCGTAGATTAAATTATCTCAAAAATTAACCTTCTTTCTAGTTCAGTATTAAAAGTAGCTGGCATTATTCATAGCCAATGAACAGCTGGTTAGCAAAAATTTCATGGGCTCCTCCAGTAACAGGAGAAATCATTTCTGATTATTTCTGTTTGTCGAGAATGTTATCAACGGTTCTTCTTATCAGTGTTTTTCCTCCCAGGTGCTCGGCCGTCATTGGCCACAATGGAGGTGCCCAGTCGCTTACCCTCGGTGACAGGTGCTTCTATAAGGAAACGATCATTCACGAGCTCTTCCACACGCTAGGATTTTACCACGAGCAAGCTCGTCCCGACAGGGATAAATACATCAAGGTGCACGAAAGCAACGTCAAGCCTGGTAAGTGTGTATCAACCGACCCGCTCAGATGAAGAGCGTCAAAACTAAACTAAGCTAATTGCCCTGGATTTAATGGTCTAGATGGCGACACCATGTTTCTACATCTATCTCAAAAACACTTTTATAGAACTAGGTTACAGATAATTAAAAAAAAAATTTCAGTGATAAATTTTGCTGCAACTAAACTAAGCTAATTGCCCTTAATTAAAGGTCAAAGGTATTTAAGGGTTTTAAGCTAATTGCCCTGGATTTAATGGTCTAGATGACGACACCATGTTTCTACATCTATCTCAAAAACACTTTTATAGAACTAGGTTACAGATAATTAAAAAAAAATTTCAGTGATAAATTTTGCTGCAACTAAACTAAGCTAATTGCCCTTAATTAAAGGTCAAAGGTATTTAAGGGTTTTAAGCTAATTGCCCTGGATTTAATGGTCTAGATGACGACACCATGTTTCTACATCTATCTCAAAAACACTTTTATAGAACTAGGTTACAGATAATTAAAAAAAAAATTTCAGTGATAAATTTTGCTGCAACTAAACTAAGCTAATTGCCCTTAATTAAAGGTCAAAGGTATTTAAGGGTTTTAAGCTAATTGCCCTGGATTTAATGGTCTAGATGACGACACCATGTTTCTACATCTATCTCAAAAACACTTTTATAGAACTAGGTCACAGATAATTAAAAAAAAAAATTTCAGTGATAAATTTTGCTGCAACTAAACTAAGCTAATTGCCCTGGATTTAATGGTCTAGATGACGACACCATGTTTCTACATCTATCTCAAAAACACTTTTATAGAACTAGGTTACAGATAACTCAAAACCTTTTTTTTTCAGTGATAAATTTTGCTTCAACTAAACTAAGCTAATTGCCCTTAATTAAAGGTTAAAGGTTTTTAAGGGTTTTAAGCTAATTGCCCAGGATTTAATGGTCTAGATGACGACACCATGTTTCTACATCTATCTCAAAAACACTTTTATAGAACTAGGTTACAGATAATTTAAAAAAATTTCAGTAATAAATTTTGCTGCAACTAAACTAAGCTAATTGCCCTTAATTAAAGGTTAAAGGTTTTTAAGGGTTTTAAGCTAATTGCCCTGGATTTAATGGTCTAGATGACGACACCATGTTTCTACATCTGTCTCAAAAACATTTTTATAGAACTAGGTTACAGATAACTCAAAACCTTTTTTTTTCAGTGATAAATTTTGCTGCAACTAAACTAAGCTAATTGCCCTTAATTAAAGGTTAAGACTTTTTAAAGGTTTAGAAGATGTCAAGTTTCTACGCCTTTCTTAAAAGTACTTTTTATAACTAGGTTACAGATAATTCTAAACGATTTTTTTTCCAGCGTGATGTTTGGTGCAACAGTTGCCATAATACGAAGTTAAATTACTGAACTAACTTGCCAGTCATAGTTGTTGAATATTTCCCTGAATGACAGTCTCTCCACCGAAAAATCTAGTTGTATCTAAATTCAGTTAAAGTCTTAACTAGGAATCTATATTTATTCATTGCAAGTGTTACTGATGTTAGGAATTTAATTGTGTTAACCCTTTCAGGGTAAAAAAAAATCCACCGTTTGCACGGTGCAGATTTTTTCCCGAATTTTTTAACCTAAAGAATCTTGAAAAATTTTCCAATTAAAGGTTGCAAAATGTTTTTAATTCTTTAAACTGATAACAGATGGCAGTACTAACCATTTTCTGCTCATTTAACAGGAATTCATTGCATGCAAGTGAAAAAAAAACTAGATTTAGGCATTTGAACTGAGCAAACGGCGCCCCTCAAAGGGTTTTAAAGGACCTATCTTGAAAATAGTAGATAGATCGTCGGGTTACTAATAAAACTCGCAAGAGAAAGTTGAGTTCGAGAAGAAGAAAAGATGAATAATCATTGTAACAAGTAATAAATAGTTAAAATGCTATGAATAGTTCACATTTAAAAATCCTAAGAGAGGATTTTTATAATGCAGGTATTTGTTTTTAGAAACCCTTTTTCACATTCAACATGACTTTGAACTTGACGAAACATAAAGCTGTTAAAAAATTTTAATAATAAAAAAAACTATTAATTAACTTTTAGCTTACGGGGCCCATTTTTCCAATTCCCTCTTTAGAACGGGAAATTTCATATCTCCGTTGTAAGAACGGCCATTAAGAGGGTAATCTATATGTGTGTGTGTATGTGTGTGTATATATATATATATATGTATATATATATATGTATATGTATCTATATATATGTATATGTATCTATATATATGTATATATATATATATATATATATATATATATATATATATATATATATATATATATGTATATATATATATGTATACATATATATATATATATATATATATATATATATACATATATATATATATATACACATATATATATATATATATATATATATATATATATATATATATATGTGTGTGTGTGTGTGTGTGTGTGTGTATATATATACAATGTTGGGCCCGTATTCTTGGGATACATGCTGTCCCATCCCGTAAGGAAAATGTTAAACATAAATATTAAATAGACAAATTTTAGATATGACAGCTCGAAAATAAAGAAAAATATTTTAAGACTTTCCATTTAGGTAGGAAATGTTAGATATATCTTTTTAATAATAATAGTTTGGGTACTTCAAAAAGCTCCGTAGCCACAACAATGACTAAATTTTAAAAAATCCTACAAAAATTTCTATTTTGCAGTTTGACTGGAATTATTAAAAAAACAAACAGAAATTGATCTGAAACCATAACACATTCGTTTTTTAATAAACATTTGAAAATAGAAGATTCTTATGGTAAGAAACTATAAAAAAAATATGTCTGGCTAAGAACTAAAAATACTGAACTTGTATTCGAATCTGAAGCACGTTTTTTCTCTTGGTATAATAGGAAGAAAGAGAAAAGGCTCGTTTTAGTGGAGATCAGGATATAACGCATATCTTAAAATACAGCGTTTTCATTGCGTAGTCTGAAATAAATGAATCTTTTTGGACTACTAGCTCCGTATATTCCCTTCGAATTCGAATATTATTTCGGGACCTTTGTGATAAATTTACACCTGAATCCGGAGAAAAATAGATACTTTTTATACTTGATTCATTCTGAGACAATATTTCAGAATGTTTGCCAGACATATTGGAGAGATGGAAAGAGAATTAAAAAATGATTAGGAAGGTAATGGATGGTCGTTTAATACAATTTCAGTTGTAGGAAACAATATATCTATATATATAAAACAGTTCCGTAACTGACTCATTCACTGACTGACATACAACGCACAGACCAAACCGCTGGACCTAAAGGGCCGAAATTTTGCATTGGGATTCTTCTTATAGTGTAGGGGTGCACTAAGAAAGATTTTTGAAAAATTCTTCTTAGATTTTTTAAAATTAAATTTTTAAGCTTTTTTTTTTACTTTTTTTAAGTTTGCATTTAAAATAATAATTTGAGGGTTATGCAATTTATATCACGAGAAAGATCATAAAAATTTCTTTAAAATGAAATCTTTTTCCTCCATTTCCTGATTTTTGGTGAATTTGTAAAGATTAATTTTTAGAATTTAATTTATTAAATGATGATCACGTGACTTCTTTTTCTGGTACTTTAAATAAATTTATCGTCACGTGCATAAAAACAAAATAGACAAAAAAAATTTTTTTTTTCTTGATAATGCGGCAGATGATTGGACATTATCCAAAAAAAATATTAAAATACAGTAAAAAAAATGTTACAAACTGTACTATATTAACTGTACTAAATTCTTTAGTATTCTTTATATTAGATTTAATTTCAACATCTTCTTCTACATTATTTTGTCTATAAAAATATCTCTTACGATTTTTTATAAATATATATATATATATTTTTTACATCAATTTTATACATTGATCGTTGTATTTATTATATATATATATATATATATATATATATATATATATATATATTGGCATTAATTGCATACATTGACCGTTGTTTTTACTTTGACTGTACTCCGTAGCGAAGTGCTGGTTTTCAGCTAGTTTTGATATAAGTTGGAGCTTTAAATGCCTATCTTAACCGTAGAAATTAGTATTTATCCTGGGCTTTGATAGTTAAGCAATGTACCCGAGACAGTCCACTTTGAATTATTTCTTACTATTTTTTGTGAAAATGATGTTAGCGTTTCGTTATATCCCAGATGCATCGCGAGGTGACCTAAGATAGCTGTTTTATAGTAGTATTACAGGTGGCGATTCTTAGTTTACAAGTGATTCTTCTAGTTTACAGGTGACGAAGAAAAAAGAAAAAAAAGGAATTGACAAAACTAACCAAGACCATTCCACAACTTGAAAATATGTCCTTATTTAAGTTTATGCCCGACCACCATAAGGGTTCTAGTCCGAAAACTCAGAATGTCTTTCAAAGTATATTTAAACAAAAAATTGTGCGGCCGGAGGACCCCCGTCAGGAACGAAGTGCCTTACATTATTTTTTCAACTGTAAACATGATTTAATATGTAGATTTCTATTGATTATATATATATATATATATATATATATATATATATATATATATATGTTTATATATATGTATATATATACATACATATATATATATATATATACATATATATATATATAATATTGAATATATATATACATAATATTGAATATATATATATACTGCGCTATTCCCAGAATGAGTGGGAATAGAAACGGCCAGTGCTAGTGCGGGGATTTGAACCAGGGACCTCTCGCTCTGTAGTGCGATAGTCCGATACTCCGTAGTCCGATTCGATAACCATTCAGCCACAGAGTCCTTGAGAAAAAGCTCTTATAAGGGGGCATAACGCTTTTTCGTTACGTGACGATTCCTGCCAGTTCACTCTACCGTAAGCCGCGTAAACGAACTTCGTTCCAAAAATCGCTCACACCGTATATTAGGTGTGACAGAAAATATATTGTTTGAAAAATATACTATATGGCAGAATCCTGTGTGTCCACCTTATTTTATAATTAAAAACTGTGACATTACGCTTAATTAAAATTTTAGATCTCATTAACTTGTACGAGGGAGAGGGAATTTAGAACGTGAAAGTTGTAAAAGTTTGACGAATCTCAGTGAAATGATTTTGTTATGAGACAAATAGTACTTACATGTCTTCCAGAGGGAGGTGTAGCCTAAATTCCTACTAATTTTGAAATTTTAGTACTCATGGAGACAATGATTTCGTTGTCATGTCATTTTTATTCGCTTTTATATTTTGTGGTTACATTAAGTAAAGCTGCTTTTGTTTCAATCAAAACTGATTTTTTTTCTCCTATCCACGGCTGCCTAACAATTTTGTGAGACAGAACAACGAGGAAGGATCGAAAATATGGTAGTGTGTGGAGGAAGCACTAAAGAACGAGATCAATGTTTTAGGGAAGAAAGTGTTAACAAATCTTGCTCTATTGCATAAAATGTGACGTGGAGAAGATAAACCTTCCATGTTTCAAAAGAAATGCCTCCCTTCTCTTTCTAAATTCTCTGATTCACACTGCTGTCCCTGTAAGAAATGTACCATCAAACAGCAGTGAAGGAAGTTAATAATACGCCATAGTTCCTTGACATGAATCCTGCGACTTTAACCTTTAGCTTATGGGGTCCATTTTTTCGAATCCTTCTCTAAAAGAACTACCCCCTCTATAAGAACGACCATTAAGGGGGTTATATAAATATGTATGTATATATATATATATATATATATATATATATATATATATATATATATGTATGTATGTATGTGTATATATATATATATATATATATATATATATATATATATATATATATATATTCACTCTTCGGTCCGTATTCTTTGGATACATGCTATCCCACCCCATAAGGAAGAGGTTAATAAATAAAAGAACGAGCAAGGAAAATCGTATTTACAGTAGTAATAATATTTTTCGGACAGCACGGAGCTGGTGTGCCAGTAATTATAAAATTTAGAAAATGTCTTCCTTGTTGGTATATTCCATGTGCATTGTCGAAAGTTATAAATATTGTAGGAAAGTATGTTGAAGGATTATAACTTATTCTTTTATGTGTTTATATGTTTTGTCACTTATGAATATTTGCAACTACTTTTGATCCAATCCTCGTATATCCTTCATGCTTCTTTTTTTCTATTGGGGCCTTTTATATTAATTATTTCGAAAGTGTTGTTCTGCCGAAATCCCGGGCAGAGTGGTTTGGTACTCAGAGAAAAAAAAACAAAATGCACAAAATTAAAATTAACAAAAGAGCTGAAATTTATAAAGTTGCTCTGTGACAAAAGCCTACTTTCGTGAGCCCGTCCCTTTTAAACTGGTTTCCACAGTCGCATTGAATTCAGCCCGCTGCAGTGTGTGGACGTCCATGTACTTTACTGTGTTGGTTTATGACACTTGCGTTGTAAAGGCTGCAATCAGTCTCTGTAATATAATTAGGTGATAATATCAGAACTGCGTTGTAAAAATAACAAGATGACCGATTGCATCTACAAATAAAAGAGCTATGAGGTTTGGGAATCTGGAAAGACAACCATTTTTACAAGGTGCGGCCATAAAGTAACCGGACATATTTTTTTATAAATAAGAAAAATATTACTCACCTTCAAATAAATTTATCTCCTTCAAAATAATCGCCAAAGGAGTCTATACAATTTTCCCAACGTGTCTTCAAGTCATCGAAACACTGTTTCGATGCAAAATACCGCAAAATACGCGTAACATTTCATTTAATATCCGAGACGTTTTCAAATCTCTGTCCTTTCATAGCCATCTTAAGCTTCGAAAAAAGGAAAAAAAATTAGCTGGCGATAATTCGGGAGAATATGGTGGGTGATTTATCACTGTAATTGAATGCTTAGCAAGATATTGTTGTACAGATATCGATGTATGGGGCCTAGCATTATCATGTAAAAGAAACCTTTGCTCAGAATCAATCAGTTTCTTCTTAACTCGCCTTATCCTGTTTCTTAACCGAAAAGGCCCCTCCTTGTAAAAATACTGATAAATTGTTTGATTTTCAGGGACAAATTCGTGGTGAATAAGTCCTTTGTAATCAAAAAATGCAAAATCCATGAAAGGACATAGATTTGGAAACGTCTCGGCTATTAAATCAAATGTTACGCGTATTTTGCGAACGGTTAATTCTAACGCTTATAAAAGTGTTTCAATGACTTGAAGAAACGTTAGAAAAATTGTATAGAAAATATTCCTTTGGCGATTATTTTGAAGGAGATAAATTTATTTGAAGGTGAGTAATATTTTTCTTATTTATAAAAAATTGTCCGGTTACTTTATGGGTGCAACTTGTATCTTCAAGAAAAAATTTTTTTAAATGGTTGCCTAAAATTTAAAAAAAATTTAGAAAATTTTAGAAAACTTTAGAATTTTTAAAAATTTTTAGATCGAAATCTAAAACAAATCTAAAAAAAGATATTTATTCAAATAAATAGCCTTTATGATTTGCTTTCTATCGATCTCTTCAGCGATTTTACTGTAATTTATTGAACACAATGCTCAAACTTATGCTTCTCAAACTAGACTTGAAGCAAACTTGACAATACTGAGGCTAAAATTTTTTATCCCTTTCTAATACGCGTTGGGAAAACAATGTAAGAGATGTGGATACAATGTGAAGAGAATCAAAATTAAAAGGAAAATGTGAGGTGTAATAGTGGTGAACATAATTTGTTCTTTGGTATCTCTTTAAAATTTGATTTTTTTCGCTTTCTGTATATCAACTCATCACTCGCCTTTTTTTTTTTTACCTTTCTCCAGCTCATTTGAAAAACTTCTTGAAGAAGTCCCCTTTGAATGTAACCACTCTCGATTTACCGTACGACTATCACTCGGTGCTCCACTACAGAGACAACGAATTCGCTACCTACCGTTGGCTGAAGACACTGACACCCATCAATAGCAATGCAGAAATTGGCATGGCAGAAGAGATGTCCATCATGGATATTTTGAGACTCAACAGGCTTTATCCTTGCCGTATGAATAAAAAAAGAGAACCATGGGTCGTGAACAACTACATCATCATATAAAAAAATGAAGAATGCAGCTTATTGGTAGCTGGACGCAGTTGTACTCTTTGAACAACGGTCATTGACTGGACTGAAAGACATTAGATGATTTCGATGAAGACTTTTAATTTCCTCTGACTGGTATGCTATTCCAAATCTGCTTACGGATTGTTGAAATTAAAAGCAATAGATAGCATACAGAGCAGATTATTATGTACTAGCGGCCCGTCCCGACTTTGTCCGGGTGGAACAAAATATTATACCAATAAATTTCCAGTTGATAGCCAATAAATTGTAAATCTTTTTTTACCTTAATAATAACCTAAATAATACCTTAAATTAATTTTATGTTATTTAATAATTAAAATCATTTTTTAAAAGAAAAAGGCGTGCCGGGGAATGGCTAGGTTCGAACCGCTAGCGTCAGAACAGAAGCCCACCGCGATAGCACCTCGATAAGGATCGTTGAAATCTTCGGAACAAAAAGCGGTAGAAGACAGTAGCAGAAACAATGGGGATTGTTAGGATTAAGCCCCTAACTTTATTTCTACTGATCAGATATACATAATATATAGCCTATGTCCATCTGGAATAATGTACCTTTCAAACAGTGAAAGAATTTTTCAAATAGGTGCAGTGGTTCTGGAGATTACCCTCCACGTACAAAATCGCTCTCTCTTTATATATAAGTATAGATTTTATCACGTGTTGGATTACATAGCTTTGGAAATAAGCGTTTTTGCTCGGATTTAAAGCTCATATTGATTGCACAACTGATGTGAATAAAAGTACTGCAGTGCATCTGACTCACAAAATATATATTTCGGAGCTCACACCACTAAACATACTAACATTAAAAGTGGGTCTCTCACATCCCTCTTTGGAATCGAAAACTTTTTTCTTCCATATGGCATTAAGGCTACTGACTTCTTATTCATTCGCAGTCTTCCATTCGGCTTCCATAGACGACACCCTCGTAAATGAATTATGACGTTCATCTGTTCTGGCCTCATCTCTGAAGGAGAAATCGTGCTCCCATGGGGTCAATACCTTCTCCTATATGTACCTTTTACATTGCTTACGTTCCCTTTCTAATTTGATTTTGTCCTTCATGGTTTCAGTAAATACAGTGCCATAAATTAACATAGAGCTACTGCGAAAAAAATTTTTTTCATAAAAAAAAAGGGACAGTGGATCAAAATATGAAATCAGGTAATAATAATAATGTACTGTCCGACCACGGAAGCAAGGTCCCTGGAAACTGTTACGCATGTGCGAGAAAAGCTAGTCTACTTAGAAAATAGGGGAAAACGTCATATTTTCGGATGTGTTTGTTTATGAAATACGGAATGTATTTCAGGCTGCTTTTTGTCCGCAATCTTAAAGTTATTTTTTAAAACTTTATTTTTGATCGAATATGTGAATAATAATTTCAAAATAATAGAAAGAAAGAAGCAAATCTATTTAAAAAATAGGAGTTTTATAGGAGTGGATATTTTCGGATTATTCCGAGCAGTTGTGTTGGGTAAAGGATCCAGTAATTTTAATATAATAATCAAAATAACAGACGAGGAAAAAGCAAGCAAGCGCAGTTAGTAACCGATTCTAAAGAATGTCGAGAGAATACGAGACTTTTCCCCCTCCTTCCTCAGCAGCCTTACCTACAGAGTGAATAGAATCGTCTTGGCATTATGCCAACCGTGGTTCTTCGTACTGTGGTCGGACAGTAATGCCTTAATTCACGAACACTAAATGTTTCCCGCCTTTTCGGCATAAACGTGATAACTCAGATAACCAGTCGCTGCAGTAATTCCTGAATACACAGCCGAGGGTCCGTCTGTTTTCAGTCTAAGGAGCCGTGTCTAGAAGTATAATTAACACCCGGCGGTTGGCCCAATTTGCCCCTAATGTAATGCCTTAACCCTTTCAGATGCAACTACCTCCACCATTTTCACGGTGCAGATTTTTTCCCGATTTTTTTTTAACCTAAAGGATCTTGAAAATTTTTCCAATTAAAGCTTGAAAAATATTTTTACTTCTTTAAATTGATAACAGATGGCAGTACTAACCATTTTTCTGCTCATTTAACTGGAATACATTGAATGCAAGTGAAAAAAAGAGACTAGATTTAGGCATTTGCACTGTGCAAACGACGCCACTGAAAGAGTTAAAGAGTGCGTTACCATTCTTTTTAACAGTTGTATGTCGTTTTATAGAAGGGCCGAGTCTTGAACTTCGGTGCCTAACTAAAGGTGAGCACTTTCCTAGCTGAGTTGTACTGGCGATGTACAAAGTAAGATTTTTGTATTTCCTATCTTCATAGGATATATAGTTAGTTCAGCAATAGTTGAAATTCACAGTGTACTTTAAGTGCACTATTCATAACAAAAGGGATATTACCCATTAGTTTTTAAGAACACATTTCGTCCTGCTTTGTAACTTTCCGCGTTATTTGCTCTGTGGAGCACGAAGATACTCAGTATGTTATGCATCATCCCAAAATCTCAACATAATGCGTCTAGTACACAAGCTAAGAATAACATATGAGTCCAAAATGACTAACTGAACTTATCTAGTTTTTTTTCTCATGAACACGAATAGGGCTTGCAGATACATCTTTCATTGACTAGCCACGCACTGGTAACGTCCTGGTTCTGAAGTATTTGCCCTGATACTTCTGGGGAATAAGTCGCTATATGAGTGGTTTTTTTAAAAAGTCATTTCTGAATTATGCCTTTATTTGTAAACCTTGCAGTGATATTAATTACAATGAAGCTTTGCCTACCGTGGAAGAGAAAGTAAAAGGAGTATAAGCTATATTCCCGTTGTAAACGTATTAAAACACTTAAAATTTATAAACTGTAGGAAAACTTTCATCTGATTTTTTAGGCCAATATTTTATTTACGTGAAAAATATGTTTAGTACACATCTTTCTAAACGTTTGAATGACTAAAAGGTGATTAAGAGACTTGTGGTCTGATATTTTAGAAATTCTCCAGAAAATTGAAACCATATTGCAAAATAATTCAATAATTTTCTGATTTTTAATTTACCCGCAAAGCAACACGAATAGGGCTTGCAGATACATCTTTCATTGACTAGCCACGCACTGGTAACGTCCTGATTCTGAAGTATTTGACCTGATACATCTGGGGAATAAGTCGCTATATGAGTTGTTTTTTAAAAAGTCATTTCTGCATAATGTCTTCAATTGTAAACCTTGCAGTGATATTAATTGCAATGCAGTTTTGATTACCATGGAAGAGAAAGTAAAAGGAGTATAAGCTATGTTTCCCGTTGTAAACATATTAAAGCACTTAAAATTTATAAACTGTAGTAAAACTTTCATCTTATTTTTAAACCATTATTTTATTTACGTGAAAAATATGTTTAGTAATACACATTTCTAAACGTTTGATTTTCACTAAAAGGTGATTAAGAGACTTGTGGTCTGATATTTTAGAAATTCTCCAGAAAATTGAAATCATATTGCAAAATAATTCAATAATTTTTCTGATTTTTAATTTACCCACAAAGCAAGTACATATATAAGTTTCAAAGAGAAAATGGTATGCATCTTTCACATATTAACTATGGAGCCTTTTACCACTTTGATTCTGGCAAGTATAAATACAGGAATCGCAAAGAAATTCATTTAAAGTTTGTAATTGTTGAATATAATTGAATATACTTTCAATTTTACAATACTTAACAAGAACAGTTCACGCACTTCCTCTACCTTAACGTGACTTAACAGAGGTGTATGAAGAAAATATCCGAAAAAGCGGTAAACATAGAATGCACTTATGCTTATATGACCTATCTGCAGCAAATAAACTCAGTTTTATAGTTTCACATAAGCACATGGATCCACATACGTCTTATCCCCTTTTCACCCACTCAGCTTTCACGATTTCCGTAATGATAGCTAACACACTACTAGCGTTCGAAAATCTTCATCGGAAGATTTTCCGCGGAAAGATAATGACGTCATATATATGTTCGAACGAATCACGTTGAACAAGGATAAAAGATGTGAAATGAAATTTTTGTGGAAGGAAATTCTTAAAGTAATGGACTTAAACTACGAAAACACAGAGAGACGCCTAATTGGTTTAATTAATAAATTGTAGCGTAATCCGGATTTATATTCACACGAAGTTACAGTAACAAGGAATTATTGTCAACGTTTTAAATGACGTAAGTCCTGTAATATTAACCTTTAGCTTACAGGGCCCATTTTTCTGATTTCCTCTTTAGAACGGGAAATTTCATATCCCCTTTGTAAAAACAGCCATTAAGGGGGCTATATATATATATATATATATATATATATATACATATATATTCTTGGACCCGTATTTTTAGGATACATGCTACCCCACCCCGTAAGGGAAAGGTTAAAAGAAATACGGGCGTTTGTGTGTGTGCATATATATATATATATATATATATATATATATATATATATATATAAATGTACAAGTCATTTCATACAAGTTATTTCTATCTTATTTTTAAACTGATACACCTCCAGCTTATTTCTGGTGCCAGCAGAGGACATTACAAATCAGACTTCAGCTGTCATTTCTCATCACTCATTAGACTTTAAGATTCTATACCTAAAAATGAACAAGAATGGAGTTGGACCCCCATTCAAATAAGGCCTTCATATATACGTATAGGTTCAACATACAACTCTCTAAATAAACCGATTCATTGAGTTTCTTCTAAACCCGTAAATGTAGGTAAATACACTCGTTTCCGGAAGTGGGTCGTAGGACCCAATTTCCAATGAGGATTGTTCAACTCACCAAAAGCGAGTTCCCCTGTGCTGTGGATTTCAACCCGACAAAGTGAGTTCAACAACCAACTTTGTTTTCTCTGTGTATATCATCATTTTGCAATATAACACCAGAACAGTTCACGCACTCTCACAATCTTCATCCTGCTTTATCCCGAGAGGTGTAAGAAGGAAATATCCGAATTCGGCAAATTTGGAAAGTACTAATGCGCAAAAAGGAAGCGAAAGAGGAATAGATTGGCTAAATATTCCATTTTTTCTGAGAAAGAGGAATGAACGCCTGATAATAGTGGTGGAAATATATTTCCAATACGTTACACCGCCAATCAAAAGTTTATGCATAACAAAAGGGCTATTTCAGAATCCTTGTATAATTTTATTATTTGATAGTGCATTAAAAGTTCCCAGGCCCAGTATTCTGGCCAATATTAATTTCCCCTTAACTGTTTGAAAGAACAAAAAGTGCAATAGTTATAAGTTTTATCTTTAACAACACTTTCTTGGACGAATAATACCTATATCAAGACTGCCATTGAAGAATATGCGGCGAATTTTTCTAAACAAAAATTTTAAGAATAAGGGCCTTTCTCTATTGAAGTTCAGAAATATATTGTTACGAATTTTGCCAGTCTATGGTAATCTCGCCAAATATGAGAGATATCGCCAAATTGGATTTGGAAACTTATTTTGGTCGCCAAATTTGGCGATATGGCGCCAAATGGTCGCCAACTTTCTAGATCTTTCTCGTACATTCTGGAGATTTCTAGCTGGCGGCCGATAGGGGGCGCTCTGAAAGTCTAAATATACCTGAGATTGGCATTGGAAGTCAGTGTTCTTTTCTGCTGAAAATTGAATGCATTGAAAGTGCGTTAGGCGTATATTGTATTGAAGACTCTGTTATCCTGACTTGTGTTTTTAGAGTTTTCTGTTGTAAAGAAGACAATTGTTACGTGTTTTCCGTTAGTAATTGTGTATACGCCTGAAGAATTTACAGAATAATAAATTTTATTTTGTGTGACCTTTCGGAAGAGAATTTATTCAATCCCATCGAACCCAGAAAACGGAACAATATATAGGGTGATTGTTGACAATGTCGACAAAATAAGAGAGGTGATAGTACTCATCCAGACGAACAATAATTACAATGCAACTTAGGGCCGAATTCCACCCAGTGCGTCATAAAAGCGTAAAGTACAATGTCCAAGTAGAACTATCGTAAAATGAGAATTAACTCAGCTATAAGTTGCACAATCACCATAGTGAAACCAATCCCCCCTGTACTGCTCCTCGTAAACACCAGCAGATATTTTCCGTGAACATCTGTTCAGGTATCGTTGGTGATTGGTTGGTGGAACGGTACCTCTTGCCTTATCATCTGACCTACGCAGAGTACCATGTCTTCCTGGAGCAAGTGCTTCCTGGTTTCTTGTAAGCTCGTCGCTCACCACACACAGGGATATGCGGTTTATGCATGATGGAGCTGCACTGCACTTTAGCACCACCGCCCGCCACTTCCTGAATGCCTCATATCCTGGACGGTGGATTGGACGTGGATACCTGTGACTGGGCCTCCCCTCTCACCGGACCTAAATCCACCAGGTTTCTTCTTTTGAGGATACATGAAATCATTGGAGTACGAGATACCTGTGGACTGTGTGGAAGATCTCGTCTCGAGAATCATTGTTGCAGCGGATAATATTTTCCAGGAGTGTACGAGAGTGTGCGCCAGTCTTTCATTCGTCGGTGTCAATTGTGCAACAACACCTTTGGACAGCATTTTGAGTCTCTACTTTGAATTTTTCTCTGATTTGAATGGGATTTTGGATCTTATGATTTGGTAAATTTTCATTTTTTTCCCACTCACGAAAGTCCAACTTGGACACTGAACTTCACGCTTTTCTGACACACTGAGTGTAATGCGGCTCTAGGTTGCATTGTAAATATTGTTCGTCTTGATGAGTACTATCACCCCTCCTTTTTTGTCGACAAAATTTGCAAATACCCTGTATAAAATAAAATTTCGAAAATCGGGGATTTTATACAATTTAAAATGTTTTAAAAACTTATCCATAATTTTTTGCTAATGTACGTACAATGATATACTTGCAAATGTGACCAATATTTACTCAGCGAACACAGAGAAAAGTGCTACACCTTAGGAAATATTCGTTATACTTTACAAGGAACACATCCAAGTTTCTGTGAATAGAGTATTCTGATGGGCCACCTAAGTATGCCTTTATGGAGAAAGAAAAAAGTATTTTTTTTTTACTAATCCCAGATTGTCTAGCAAGTCTAGACAATCTCCATGAAACCAAAAATATCTAAAAAGTCTAAAAACAGTAGAGGGTCCAGAAGGACCTCGTCCTTTGTAAAACCCAAACAAGCCAAAAGATGGGCAGGGGAGGCCATGTCGTCTGAGAACCAGTGGCACTCCGGGAAGATCTTCTGACCCTGCCGAAAAGTGAATGCTTTTAAGGGGTCTCACGACCCTTAAATGTTCAAAAAATTCGATTTTGTGAAAAAAATATATGTTATAGCCTGAACAATTCTGTACATTTAAAAAAAAACAGCATTAAAATACACCTCTTAGGTCAAGAGATATGATTAAAAATGTAAAAGCCACTTTTGGGATTTTCCAGTTCTGACGTCAGCTGTTTGTGTCAACATTGATTTAAAGGTCCACGTGATAGTGGATGTTTACGCAGCTGCGTTTTCTGCTGATTGTATAATTCGTAAAGTTGCGGGTGAATACGTTGTAGCTATGTTTTAGCCTCACTAATTTATTTTTAGTCGGTGCAAAGTAGGAAGACTGTTCCTCAACTTAATGTTTTTCAATCGCAGTTGAAGCATCGTCGTTCCATGTGTTTGATTGACTGCGTTGTGTTCTCGATTTTTAAGCGAAGGTGCTAATTTACGTACAATTTATTATTATTTATTTTATTAATTAGTTTATTACTTAATTTTTTAATAATACATCATTATGGCTGAAAAGAAACGCCCTTCTGGAAAGCGATCGAAGAAACGTCGTTTCCACGGGAACAGATTTACGGTTAGGAAATCAGAATTGAATTCATCACTGTCCACTAATGAACAGAATATTGTGTCTGAACAACGTGAAAGTGCGTCAAAAAGAAAATTACGCGAGTCCCTAAATTCAGAGAATATATCTAATGAAGTGAAACCATTTCAAGGTTACCTTATTCTTGATAAAGACATACTGTTTGAATTTTTTAAGGAAAACTTAGTGTGCAAAACATGTTCTAAAAGTGTGCGTGTATCTGAACAAAAAAGAATGGGATTATTTTCTTCAATTATAATGAAATGTGACAACTGCAGAACTGATAGAAAGTTGCACAATTCCAAACTGATTGGTGACAGAAAAAATATCCCTGATATAAATAGACGTATCGTCTATGCAATGCGGTGTATTGGACAAGGACTAGAACCACTCAAAACATTTTGTGGTGTGATGGATTTAGGTTATCCTGTTACTCAAAACGCCTATGACAGTATATGCAAGCATATTAATGAGGCTTCAAAAATTGTTGCTGTTAAAAGTATGCAGGCTGCTGCACTGGAGGAAGCAAGTATTACAGGTTCAGATTTAATAACCGTCAGTGGTGACGGTTCTTGGAAGACCAGAGGACATACTTCCCATATAGGTGTGTGCACTGTCATTGGTGCTAACTGTGGCAAAGTCATAGACTTGGAAGTGTTATCCTCAACATGCAAAGGTTGCGAAAGATGGAAAGGAAAATGCATCGGAAAAGATTTTGAAGAGTGGCAAAGTAAACATTCTCCTAGCTGTCAGAAAAATCATACGGGGTCTTCGAGCAAGATGGAGGTGGATGGAATGAAAAATATTTTCTTCAGAGCAGAAAAAGAACGAGGAGTAATGTATGTGAATTATATTGGAGATGGTGATACGAAAACATTCTCCTCCATTTCTGCAAGCAAACCATATGGCGACATCACGGTACAAAAGCTGGAATGTGTAACACACGTACAAAAGCGAATGGGAACTCGTTTAAGAAAGCTCAAGCAGGACTACAAGTCAAAAAAACTGGAAGATGGCAAAAGCTTATCAGGAAGGGGACGATTAACAGATGTCTTGATAAATAAATTAACCTCTTTCTATGGCAACGCAATTCGCCAAAATTCTACATCTTTTGATGATATGCGCAAGGCTATCTGGGCTGTGTATTTTCACATTCGATCATCTGATAATGAACCTTTGCATACATTTTGCCCTACTGGTGTGGACTCTTGGTGTAAATATAACCAAGCACTAGCAAAGGGTGCTGTAAATGATTTTCATCATAAAACAGTTGTACCACCTGCAGTAATGGACACTATAAAACCTGTGTTCAAAGCACTATCTACACCAGATTTGCTAAAGCGGTGTCTTGGTAGACATACGCAAAACCCAAACGAATCTTTCAATTCAATAATATGGCAGATATGTCCAAAAACATCTGGATGTGGTAAAAGAATTGCAGAAATAGCTGCTTATGAAGCAGCTATTTTATTTAATACCGGTAAAAAGGGGAGACTCTCTGTCATGAGAAAATTAGGCATCCATCCAGGTATTAATGCAATAACGTCCCAGTTTCGTAGTGATATGGCACGAGTAAATACTGCTCAAAATGTACTGATAAAAATACTGTAAAAACAAGAAGGGCAATGAAAAAGGCAAAATTGTGCTTGTCCATAAAACAGAGAGGAGAAGAGGGCTTAATATATGAACCTGGGGGATTTTAATATTGTCAGATGAAACACATTGAAATTTTTAAGTGTTATTTCATAAATATTTGCCAATATATATTTAATATATATATGTTGAATTATTGAACTGTAATCATAGTATAAATTGACTGTTTTTGTGTTTTAATGGGGTAAGTAAGTCTTGAACAGATATACGATTAGGACAAATATTAAATTTGACATATCAAATAAGTAAAATTTAAGCATTATTTCATAAATATTTACCAATATTTATTTAAAATGTGATAAAATATGTTTTCTTTCTGATATAATTGCACAAAAATACCTTTATCAGTTAAACTTTTGATAAAAAGTGATTTGTTTTGTAGTTAAATGTTTAATATATGAACCTGGGGGTTTTAATAATTGTCAGATGCAACACATTGATATTTTTAAGTGTTATTTCATAAATATTTACCAATATTTATTTAAAATGTGATAAAATATGTTTTCTTTCTGATATAATTGCACAAAAATACCTTTATCAGTTAAACTTTTGATAAAAAGTTATTTGTTTTGTAGTTAAATCTTTAATATATGAACCTGGGGGTTTTAATAATTGTCAGATGCAACACATTGATATTTTTAAGTGTTATTTCATAAATATTTGCCAATATTTACTTAACGTTTATTAATATATATATATGTTAAATTCTTGAACTCTAATCATAGTATTAATTGAATGTTTTTATGTTTTAATGGGGTAAGTAAGTCTTGAACAGATTTACGATTAGGCCAAGTATGAATTTTGACGTGTCAAATAAGTAAAATTTATGCATTATGTCATAAATATTTGCCAATATTTATTTAAAATGTGATAAAATATGTTTGATTTCTGATATAATTGAACAAAAATATCTTTATCAGTTAAACTTTTTATAAAAAAATCATTTGTTTTGTAATTAAATCTTTAAACACCTATTTCTCAAAATGAGATTTTTTAGTGTTACGCGCATGATATCTCTAAAACTTTAGAAGTTAGATGTATGAAATTTTGCATTTGCAGTTATCTTGTTATAATAAATAATTGGGACTATAGTCTTGGAATTTCTTACATATTTTTATAATTTAATAGGCTAAATATGTGTTGAAATTAATGAAAAAATTGCTATATAGTATACATTTTCACAAAAAATTGAAAAATGTCTACAATTATAAAAATTTATTGTTTAATAAAATGTATAAACATTCTTCTTCTTAAGAAATGTAAAAGTTAACCTTTTGGAGCTTTTTCTGTAAGCATGCGCGTAAGTTAGGTCACTTTCAACGACTTGAAAATAAAGATGATGAATTAACATTTTTTAAAAATGTTTCTGATTATATTTTCAAATATTTTGAACTGAATAACTATAAAATAAATATTAAAGGACTAACAAAAAAAATTGGACATTTTCATTTGTAAAATAATGAGTTGTGCAAAATCGAAAAAAGAGAAAAAATTCTGTCTCTCGTACTGTTTAAGGGTCGTGAGACCCCTTAAATGACCACTCATGAAGCACAAGAAGGCCGTTTGATATTTTCTGGGCTTGAGGTAGAAAGACCCACCCGGACATCTTCCAAAGTATCATGGGGGGAAAGGAGGAGTTCTCCAAAGAAAAAAGTATAGGAATGAGATATCCGAGAAAGAGCATTCGGTAGTGAAGCTGAACATTCGGCGTGTTTTGTAAATACAGTCAAACCCCGTTATAGCGAACCCAGTATATAGAACTCATGGATATAACGAACGAAAGTTTGTGCCCGTTGTTTTCATATTATACTTAATTTAATTAGTATTGTGTCAGTTTAATGTAATCGATTTTATAGAGAACCACCGGATAAAGCGAACAAAACCTTTGGTCCCTTGAAGTTCGTTATAACTGGGTTCAACTGTAGTGTAATTATATGGGTTTTTCTCAAAAGTATCTGAGGAAGTACAGTCTGCCCCGTCGTGTCTGGACTCTCCTTTAACGGCGGCTTCTCATTAACCTATTTATTAAGCAATAGCAAACGGAATTGCGATCATAACACGATTCTGATTCTTTCGTGTATCCGTCAGTTATACGAAAAGTATAGATTCTACGATTTTTAGTAGTGGCGAAATTTTCACTCTTTTTTTTGCCAGAAACTGTAAAAACTGTCATCCAAACAACTCCGAAAATCTAAAAATAGGATATATTCATTGATGTTTTCTTAATTTTTACCGAATTAAGAGGGCTCACAACCTTTAAAACTTCAAAAAATCGATTTTACATTTTTGCTATATTCTGATTTTGGGACATTTCTGAACAATATGCAAAAAACCGCATAAAAAAAATTTGCATTATTTCTCGAGTTATGAGAGTTTATGTAAAGCTAATTCTGTTGCCATAGCCATGTTATTCCAACTTTAACTTCAGTTTTCTTAAATATGTGAATTTTTGGATTGCGCGCACTGTTACTCCCAAACTATGTGTGCTAGACACACAAAATTTTTATCAGATTTGTATTATAAGCTTCTTTACACACTAAAACCAGAAAAGTAAAAAAAAAAATTTGTAAAACATTTTTTTACACTTGAAAATGTTTTAAAAAATTGCTAAATTAAAATTTTTTTAAATTTTATGTAAATTTTTCAATTTAAACTATATTTTTTTGTATATTTTTTGGTTTTACATAAAACTTGAGTGTATTATTAATTTAATTTGACCAAAAAATAGTTTCTGTATGCATATTTCTTAATTTTATGATGCGCGAAACATCCAATGATTTTTTTTCCCTTTTTAGTAATGTGTACATTTAAAAATAAAATCTAAAAATTATTTATGGCTTTACAAGTTCTATTTGTGTATAAAATATAACGGAAGACTTGTAATTTTGATATAAAACAAAAAAATTATATATATATATTAATATTATTGGAGTTTCAGTAGCTCGAATTTGATCATGTTTAGGGTCATTTCCCAGTAGTCACAGGTTGTGTGCCCTCTTAAAAACCGAAATAAATGTTCCAAAAAATAACTAAATTCCTATGTTTTTAATTGTAGCCAACTTATAACCACTAATTAATACTTGTTTAATTTACAATTACATTCACATGTTCATAAATTCACAATATTCCCTGACATACACAGCACTTTAAGTATCAATCATTTCTATGACAAACGTGTTTGAATACATCCAAGTTCACAAGTGTTTGTGATACAACACTTGATTTTAAAGGTGATCGCCCGAAGTAGCCTTTACGAAGGGTACAAGCTTTCGAAAATTACCACAGTGGTCCAAAATGACCAGATAAAATTTAATGAAGAAACTTTTTAGGAAATGCGTCCTCTGATGACGCCACAACGATTTCGCTGTCTTCCTTCCTTACTCGGAAAAACCGGATATCAAAAAGTGTATATAATTTTTTCGGATTGGTAGAGGATAAAAGGTATAGAATAAGAAATTTCAACGAAAATATTTGCAACAATATTTTGGCTTCAAATATAGCATAGAATTAAATTTGTGTTTATTTATTAGGGAAAATTGCGAATTAAACTAACGGCAGGCAAATCACAGACTCTTTAACTTCTAAGACAATTTTTTTAAAGACTAAAAATTTGTTGGTCTTGTGTGAAGTTCTTTGATCGCAGTATTACTTGAAAAGTGGATTTGCAATTTCGATTACTCGTAAAGGCATAAAATGAGACACTTCTTGCAATTCATAGTACTTGCCGTTTTCACCAACAGCCAACTACATGCGAAGGTATGTAAAAAAAAAGTTTGCTTTATTTCTTTGTTAGAATATTGTATGGTACTTATACATTAAGTCAGAGACTGCATTCCCCTCATTTTGGCAAGCCTCTGTATGTTAACAGTTATATATGTCGTTGTTGTTGGTTATGCCACTTGACCTACAGCAACATCAGAACAGTTATATATTTTTACCATGTTTTTATTAACTTGCTTTCTTGTTTGTTTGTGTGTGTGTTTGTCTTTTACAAACCTTGCAAACTTTTAGAATAACTCAGAACACGATGTCAATGCATTATTTTAATACTTTTAGCCATCTTTAAGCATAATTGAATTCAATTTCAGTTAATTTTGTTTTGTAGACTGGTGCAGCCATCTATCGACCGGGACGAGAACGAAAAGTTAAACACAAGTTAACTTCCAATTAACTTCCTTTTCTTTCAAGTTGATGGGATAATTCATCAAAAAAATTTTTTTTAAATATTTATTAATACATAGAATTGTCAAGTTTATATGATTCAACAGAAAATTTAAAAACGTGGTATATAAAAAGTTCTTTTTATCTTGTAATTATTATGGCTGTTGTTATAAGTCTTTATTTGATGATTAAAACCATTATTGCCCTTTTTAAAGTGATATTTCGGATTTCGGGCTGATTAGATTTCATCAACAAAATTTGCCTTGTTAAGTGTACGTATCTCCATTTCTGAGCAGAATTATCATGAGAAAATAACGGCGCATGTGTATTAAATGATGAAAATTTCTGGGGTGCTTCCTAACAAGTGCTGCTGAGCTTTTCATTCAGGCCTTCATGAAAAACGTTACTTAATGTCGTTGAGAGATAAAAAAAAAATTCTGAAAAAAAAATTACTCTCACTTGCATACGAAAATAATCTATAGTCGTAGGATAATACTTAAATAATGTCATTAGTACTTTGGCAGACAATATTTTCCCAGTATTTTGGTATTATAAGTTTGTTTTAGTGAGGTTTTTATCTTTTACTGGACCAAGTTCGAGAGCTGCAGCTGCGGAGTTACTTTGTAATGGAAGTTAGACGTTATCCACTGATTTCTAAACCTACAGTAAGAGGGTGGTAAACTGTGACTTCGGCACGTGCATCTCCGTTTGGCACATGCGGAAGGCGGATTTTGACTCACATCGCCTAACTTTCTCTTGGCGAAAAATCTGCATACGGTGGAAAAACCCGTAGGATGAACTGTTGGGATGAAAACTGTTGCCCTTCTTCAGTAGTTTTAATTTTAAAATGGCGTAAAATTTTATTAGAAAATTGAAATGGAATATATAGAATTTATATTTTGAAAAGTTATATATATATATATATATATATATATATATATATATATATATATATATATGTAATAGCACGGGCGCGGGCCGACGAATAAAGGGCTAAGTGGCATAGTTTTGATTAATGATTCATCTTGCTTCATCTAATTGAGGTTAAAATGGATGACTTGTTGCCCGGCCGTGCATCACAAATGTTTAAATCCATTCCCGCATCATCTCAACCCTCGGACACACAAATCATAACACAAATTTCTCGAATTACATATTTATTAACCGACCGCTCCGCCGGTATGAATGCAGCAAGAGAAAGCACAGGAATCCTGTAATTCTGGATGTCAACACTTATATAAACTTCAGTCCATCACGTGATTAAAGGGTGTGTCTTAATAGTTGATTGGTTTAAAGTTGTTGTTGATGTGCAGAACTGATTCAAATTTGTACTGACGCTGCGCCGCGCCTCTTTACTTAAAAAAGACAGCCATCTTTAATGATATTGCATATGGCTGTAATAATGGAATTTAACGCGAATGCTGAAAGGGAATTAAATAACTTAAGGGATTAAAAAAGGGTATGTAATTTTGAATTGTAAAGTGAGGAATTAATAGTTTTTAAATGTTAAGAGTGTTGAATTAAGAAATTACTAGTTTTTTAATATTATATATATATATATATATATATATATATATATATATATATATTGTCGCGTAGATGGTAGTCGTATGGATTGAACACACACGTAGAGGGAATACAACGCTGTTTATTAGCACACAACACTTAGCTGATAGAACTCAGAACTGAACTCACAAGTTGAGCTACTTGCTCTTTTATCCATCAACAGAATATTCTGGAACGCCGTTCCAGGAAATTAAAGAATGTTCTAGCAACTTCTAGAACTAACAGAAATAGAATTAGAATTAAATTAAATTAAAATAATGTAGAGCTTCGAACCGGGGACCTCTTGCTCAGCAGTCCGGTGCGTTGACAATTCAGCAACAGAGTCTTTGACGGGAAAGGCTTTAAGCGGCTATATATATATATATATATATATATATATATATATATATATATATATATATATATATATATATATATATATATATATATATTGTCGCGTAGATGGTAGTCGTATGGATTGAACACACACGTAGAGGGAATACAACGCTGTTTATTAGCACACAACACTTAGCTGATAGAACTCAGAACTGAACTCACAGGTTGAGCTACTTGCTCTTTTATCCATCAACAGAATATTCTGGAACGCCGTTCCAGGAAATTAAAGAATGTTCTAGCAACTTCTAGAACTAACAGAAATAGAATTAGAATTAAATTAAATTAAAATAATGTAGAGCTTCGAACCGGGGACCTCTTGCTCAGCAGTCCGGTGCGTTGACAATTCAGCAACAGAGTCTTTGACGGGAAAGGCTTTAAGCGGCTATATATATATATATATATATATATATATATATATATATATATATATATATATATATATATATATATATATATATATATATATATATATATATATATATATATATTGTCGCGTAGATGGTAGTCGTATGGATTGAACACACACGTAGAGGGAATACAACGCTGTTTATTAGCACACAACACTTAGCTGATAGAACTCAGAACTGAATTCACAGGATGAGCTACTTGCTCTTTTATCCATCAACAGAATATTCTGGAACGCCGTTCCAGGAAATTAAAGAATGTTCTAGCAACTTCTAGAACTAACAGAAATAGAATTAGAATTAAATTAAATTAAAATAATGTAGAGCTTCGAACCGGGGACCTCTGGTTCAGCAGTCCGGTGCGTTGACCATTCAGCAACAGAGTCTTTGACGGGAAAGGCTTTAAGCGGCTATATATATATATATATATATATATATATATATATATATATATATATATATATATATATATATATATATATATATATATATATATATATATATATATATATATATATATATATATATATATATATATATATATATATATATATATATATATATATATATATATATATATATATATATATATGAGATTTCGGTAAATGTGATAAATTTATCTCCTTTATTGGGAATTAATGATATCTACCAGTCATTATGATACTCGCTCCTTAAAACTGGTAAATATGACAAATCGTACTTTATCAATCACAATTACCTGGCATTATGCGCAATCGCTGGTCTAGGATAGGAAATTTGATAATTCGACAAGATTAAGCCTACCACAGCGTTGAGCTTAATGCAATTTCGTTCAGTAACATTTATTTTGAAAATAAGCATACAAGATGTGGGGAAGACAAGAGGCGAAAGTGGAATATATTGAAAGTAATATTAGCTACTGTAAATGATGAACACTATCACTTGGGAACAAAAGACAATTGACTGCCAAAAAGTAGTTCCTGCCATATGACGAACAATTTCTTACATTATAGAATATACTAATATCACTCTGCCGCTTAGTAAGTACGCAAGAAAAAGTTTAGGTGTTAAGGGATATAAAGGCGATCATGGAAAGAAAAATTTTATTCTGCCAAATGTAAGAAAAACTAGAAATTTTGTAATATGTTAATTTGTGAAGTTTTTGTCGCTCTAACGCTTTTTTCCCACGTGACATGAGAATCGCAGTAAATTCCTGTTAACGAAACATTTTGTTCATTTTAACTTTTAGAAAATTTAATCTTTAAAATCTGAAATTGGAAAGTTTCTAATAGATGTGCTAATGAACGTAAGCATGATAACATAAATTTTTATGTTATGATTATAAATATCATCCTTGTCATTAATTTCAGGTGTAGTTCGTTATTTCCTCAATATAATCTTCATATGTTTATATAACATACTTAGGGTAGATACAAATTTCTTGTACTACATATTTTATTGTCATTCAGAGATATTGTTTTCAGTAACAAATGCAAAGCTTGATATCCAAAAGCATTATATGAATACAATCTCACAATGTGGTGATTCCGTTTAAGAAAATCTCCATATTTTGCACTATCACATCTAACTGATCAGTAACAATTCCATAAGATTTTACTCGACAAATGCAATAAAAGGTGTAATAGAAAACACCTAGGCAATAAAAAGGCTTAATGTTCCCCCTGTAAGGTATACACAAGATTCGATTCAAAAGAATCGGACTTTTCAGTGAATGAGTTAAAGAAGCTGCTTGAGATATGCTAATTCGGCATACGCGCTTAGTATAAATACCATGCAGCGTCATTAATAAAAAAGGTTGTTAAGGTTGAAGAAAGGTTGTTAAAGTTGATAGATAAGCGAGAGGGAGCTACGAGGTAAACAGCTCCAGGTGTTAACCGGCGCTAGTGCTTAGGGAGCCCAGAGTTTACGTGGCAGTACTGCTGGTTTGACTCTCTGCTGGTTTGTGAGTATTTGCAATGTGCATTTCTATTGAATGTAAATATATATATTCCGTACAAGTAGTACGTATGGCTATTGCTGTAAAAGCAAATTCTATATGTGCAACGAATTCAATAAACTTTGTTTCATGTATAAACTGTGTGTGTGTCAAATTCATTTAGAGTGCCACTTCAAATTATATACACCCAAGTCTGGGTAGAAGTGAGCTATTTTCTCTATACCCCTTTTAACTACCTCCTTAGAGTTTGGCCTCATTTTCGTTCCCTTTGCCAATAAGCCATATCCCCATTTCCCTCCATCAACACACTTTGTACAAGATGATGGCAAGTTATTTTCTTCGAATAAAACACGAGATCATACCTGGTGACTTTTTGAAGCTTGAGCTCAAATGAAAAAATAAACATTTTTGGGAGAGAGGATAAACAAACGTATGAAATACAACTAATATGTGTTTTGTCAAGATTTACGAATGTTCTTTCATTACTTTGCAGCAGTTGTACAGTCTCCGCGTCAGGAGAAATGCCCTTAGGGATGTAAATCGACATTGGCCAAATGGCATCGTGCCTTATACCATGGACACAGCTTACAGTAAGTACTTCGAACATTTTGCTATCTTCGCTATATGTATCTGTATGTGTCGTGCCAAAAGAAAATAATTCATATACCCTACGTGATCTAAAATTTATCTTTCTTTATTAATATTCTTCTTTAATTTATATATCTTCTAGGGATGCGACATCGATGTCGATGCTTTCAAAACATCGATGTTTTAAACATCGATTTATTGAAGCCGATGTTTTTTTAACATCGATGTTTTGTGCTCGACGTTTTACGATGTCTCGATGTTTTTTTTAATGAAAAAGTACCGTAATAAAAAAAATTTCCACGTAGCATAATTTTCACACTCAGTAAATGTAAGTCTGAATTCTGAAAAGGACGAATACAAAAGGGGGAATGATTCCTTGGCAAACAGACAAAAGGCAATTAACAACCAATGAACCAATCAGAGCGCTTGGAATGTTCCTGACACTCCAGAACCTTCCATTGGGTTTTATTTTACAAATAGTGTATATCCACGAGTGCATCCATTTAAGTTTTTGTTTTGTTCTGGTTTTCTATAAGTTAAGTTAATATTATTAGTAAGATGCCTCCCAAAAGTACCGTTTGGAAATACTTTTACAAAACCACTGACAAATTGGCAAAATGCAATATTTGCCTTAAGTCCCTCAAAACTTCTGGCAATACCACGAATTTATCTGGACATTTGAAGGCAAAACATGGCGGTATTTACAACGAGAATTTTGAGTCATCAATGTAGCCCAAAGCAACCAAGTTTTTGTCATTTGTGCCTGCCCATTCAGAGAGGAAAATTAAATCACCCCCTCCCCCCACGACTAACGGAAGTAACATTAATGTTAGAGTTTACTAAACCAGTTTTAAAAAACGGATGTTCTAAAACATCGATGTTTAAAAACATCGATGGTTTTTGGGCGATGTTTTATTAGCATCGATGTTTTAATATTGAATATCGATGTTCAAAACATCGATGTTTTGTTATCGATGTCGCATCACTAATATCTTCCCATAAGATTACGTTTTAAGTGCAAGTGTATATAATTATTCTCAACGGCGTAGTAATCTGTTTTAAAATCTCTCGTTTGAATCGACTTTCCTGGAGTGCAAAGAAAGGAAACTCGGCTGGTGCACGGAAAAAATCTGTCGTAGCTGCAATGTCCTCCAAGTTCCCGAACATTACCTCTGGAGTTGCGGGGTTAAGTGTTCCGGTCGCGTCACTTGACTGGGTTCAAAATTACGCGACCGGTATGTTTGAAACGGGTGCAGCGTGGACCCATCCGCTGTGGTGCACCCGGGGGAAACGCATGCGGTGAAGTGGTCGCACACTTCTGGCCCACTTCCAGAAAAAAAAAGCATATGCTCAGCTCCCAGCCATTGGAATAAAAAAAGAAAGGAAACTTATAACTGACATTGGTCGGAGAGGTTTATTACGTAGAAGCGCAGGAGATTTTGAGCAAATAGTACGCACATGTTCGTTTTTGTGCGTGCAGGGCATAATTGAGAATGAATAAAATTTTGCGAGTAATAATAAAAGCATTTATAACTCTATTTTAGAGTTTCTCACGTATGTATATATATATATATATATATATATATATATATATATATATATATATATATATATATATATATTTTGACCAAGGGGAACCTCCAGATTAAACTAACAATACTAACGTGCTTTAGATTTAAAATTTTTTTCACGGATCGATTTCGAGACATTTTAGCTACATTATTTCTTTAACTGTATGAAATATACGTAAGTATGAAATATGGTATGAAAGATTTCCTCACTGCGTAATATAAGATATAATGAACTTGATATATGTATCTGTACGCGTTGTCCTAAAAAAATAATACACTGTTTATATTTCATATACCCTTCTAGATCTAAAAATTATCCTTCTTTATTAATATTCTTCTTTAATTTATGTATCTTCCCATAAGAGTAGCTTTTAAATGAACGTGTACACAATTCCTCTAAGTGAGTAAGAATCTGTATTATGTTCTCTCGGTTGAGACGATTGTCTTGGCATGCATGAAAAAGAAACTTAAAATTTACATTGGTCAGAAAGTTTTATTACTTGGACACGTAGGAGATTTTGAGCACATAGATCGCATGTGAGTTTGCAGAACATAATTGAGAATGAATAGAATGTTGAATAAAAATTATAATAAAAAAGGACTTTTCTTATGCACAGTGTAGAATTTTTTATTGCCACGAATATGTATTTATAACTTTATTCTAGTGTTTCCCACGTATGGGCCTTTAGACCTCGGAAAACCGAGATTAAACTAAAAAGACTAAAGTGCTACAAAATGGATCAAAAACTTATTCAACTGGGTTTGTAAATAAAGTACATAAACTCTGCCTGAAAGTTTGTTATTTTTAAGACGTGCACCAAAATGAAGTTTAATAGGTTTTATGAAAGACCACTGTTTCAGCAAATCTCTTTCTTATTTCGTTTTACATTAATTTTATTTTCAAGAACAGCCGAAACATGCTACCAGAGAAAATCAGCTCTGGTTGCTATGTAACTGAGCTGAAACAATAAAAACATTTTATCAAAGTGGAAATTGAATTCCCATAATGATTAAAACAAACGCAAGAATTACATGAGCAAAAACTAACAGGAAAGAAAATTGCTATTCATAAATGAGACCTTTCTTTAAAGAACAATAGAAAATTTTTGAGAGGAATGAAATTACACGAGAATTAATGACAAATCTAGCCAAACCTACCAAGATGATATAATGAGGTTTTAAAAGCAAAAAAGAAATACAACAAAACCTTATTGAAATATGAGAAATAAAATTCAGATGAAAACAATCGTAAATTTGCGCAATCAGTTTTCAAACTTTGTGTAGTTTATATTGTATTCTTGTTACAGCGAATATAAAAAAAAAATTAAGTTCTTATAAATTCAGATGCTATAGTTGAGATGTTGACTATTTTTTTATCTTTATCATTTTATATAAATTTCTTTCGGTAACGAGTTTAGATTTATAAGTTTTTATTTATATGACTTCGTGCAGGAAAAATGATGACCAAGCAAACAATCTTTTTGTAACCCTCAAAGACAAATTTTTAGTCACGTGTACAGTTACACATTTGTTTATTTTACATTTTTTATATAAAAATTCAAAAGTGATTTAGTGTGTCAAATTTAATATCGAAATATTATTTTTTTTTCATTTTCGTTACAATGGTATTGCAATTTTAGTCTGTAAAAACAGGTCTCGGAAGACTTATACAAAATTTTTGGTTGATGATTAACAAAAATATTTTGATTATTTGAAAGAAAAGTTAAAATATATTACGTATGTAATGTATAGGGAATCGTAAAAAGATTTCGGTACTATTTTATTTTGTAAACCACAACTTTTATATGACTGTTGCGAAAAAGTACTTTTAATTGCCTAATAATATTTGCTATTATTCCTTTCCTTTAGCTGACTTTGAGCGTGGGGTCATCTATGCAGCAATGAAGGACATCCAATCGGTCAGTTGCATACAGTTCAAGAAGCGCTCCAAGGAGGAAGATTACATCAAAATTGAGAAAGGTGAGGGGTAAGTACAATAATTAATATGGATCCATTGAATTCCAATCCTTTCCTCATCTATATAGTCACCTTTTTGTGGGGTATTTAAAAGTCCCGGAGAAAAATTGATTTTTTTCTGCATTATGAGAAAAAATAACCTGAGCATTTTATGATTTAATTTATGCTGTCAGGAACTCTTTTTAAGGAAAGATTTGTATTTTTTAACTGAGAAAAAAAATCAGGACTCCCGAAAATAGTGTTTATTTTAGTGATAATTACTCTTATATCTATTGATTTAGCCCTTTCCCCTCGTTCTCCAGATAAAATATTTATGGATCATGATGAAAACCGTTCTCAATAGTGTGGAAATGTCCCACGAAGAGAAAGTATACACCATATCTTAACATTATTGAGATTAATCAGCACTGTGAGTGTGCTTGTCATAATGATCATAGTCTGAATGATTCGTTTGATTTTTCATTGCTGCCTCCCTTTAAGGTTTCTGTTTCCCATTTGAAATATCAGAACTCTTTTGAAATCACCAGTCATTAGACAATACATTCACATTTATAACAACAAATACGACTTATTCCTTGATAAACCTATTAAACTCAATAGATACGTCGTTCCACCAATTAGGCATGCAACAAACGTAAGACCTGCTGACTGACTGCCGTCTGATCGGCGATAGCAACCCATGTCCGTATTTATTTAGGACATACGGAGCAACAGGAGTTAACGACATATGGCGAGGCCCCAATGTCCATTGTCACTCTTGGCCCGGCCCATCGCCCGGTTTCCAGCCGGCACTGCGTGGAAGTGGTGACAACCGAAGCCTTGAAGGCGATACAGTGACTCCCACAGAGATACGTATTCACCGTCACATTTCTCGAGGTATTACGAACTTCTAGCAAAGCTTGACGAGGACCATAGTAACGGAGAGAAAATATTTCTGACTCCTACCGTTCGTCAAACATGCTATCGACGATTCTTTTCATAAGTATTTTTCGTCCCAGGTGCTCGTCAATCGTCGGCCACAATGGAGGCCGCCAGAAGCTGACTCTTGGTGAAGGATGCATGGATAAGGCCACGGTCATTCACGAACTGTTTCACACATTAGGATTTTACCACGAGCATGCTCGTTCCGACAGGGATAAACACATCATGGTGCTCGAGAACAACGTCAAGCCCGGTAAGTGTGCATCTCCCAACAAAGTGCCTCTCATATAAAGAGCACCAAAACAAAACTATGCTAATTGCGTTACATTTGAAAGTTAAGGTTATGACCTCACGCTTCTACGCTTTTCTTGGAGGAAACAAAACTTATTCAGAGCTAAGTTACAGATATTTTAAACTTTCTTTTATCTTTTGGCATGGAATTTGATACAACAGTCCTCATAGCAGGAAGTAAATGTTTCTAGAAAACCCTAATTCAGTAAATTCACAACAACGTATCTATACTTATTGATTGTCAATGTTAGTGATGTTCGATATTTAATAAAGTCAAAGCATCTCTCGCGAAGATAGCGGATAGGACCTCGTAACTCTTAAAACTCGCAATAGTAATTTGAGATTAAGAAGTTGTGGATAATATTCATCTCAAAAAGTAAGAAATAGATATATTCCATGAATAGTTCACATTTTTATATGTTAAGGCACGATTTATGTTTTTCTCTTAAGCAGAATCATACACATTTTAAAGACAACCTTACATATTTTAAATTATTATACGGAAGCCCATTACGTTTTGATTTCTTTCCACGATAGAAATGAAATCCACGCCACTGAAGCATGCGGACATCCGTGTAAGGAAGGGAATGTTGTTGTATTAGTTTGCGGCATCTGCATTATATAAGCTACCTTCCGTCTCTATAATATTGTTGTAAGATAATATCTGATAATAGTGTTCAGGTCTGAGATACGCTGTAAAACGCGTATGGTGATAAATTTTATTAACACACAACACAGCTATGAGGTTTGGGAATCTCAAGTGACGATAATTTTTGTTTCTTCTTATCTTACATTGTCTTGAAATAATGTTATAAGCTATTTGTGGATGGAAGAGGACATTTTACTAATTTACACAATCCTTTTTGAAATTCTTTAACTGTTTGGTTTCTTTTTATAATTTGAATTTTCTATATAGCATCTCCCCGCTGACCTTTTCTTCTTTCCTCCAGATCGCTTGAAAAACTTCAAGAAGAAGTCCCTTTTGCATACAACTTCTCTCGATTTGCCGTACGACTACGGCTCGGTACTCCACTACAGAGACAACGATTTTGCTCTTCACCGTTGGCTGAAGACATTGACAGCTATTACTGGTAATCCGAAAATTGGCAATGCAAAAGAGATGTCCCTCATAGATATCTTGAAACTCAACAGGCTTTACCCCTGCCGGAGGATTAAAAAGCGACAACCATGGGTCATAGAAAACAAAATCATCGTATAGAAAACTGAAGAAATCAAACTGAGCGGTAGATGGACGCGATTGTCCTCTTTGAACAACGTTCATTGACTGGACCGCAGGGCACTCGAAGATTTCGGTGAAAACTTTCAGTTTCTTCTCACTGACACTTCTTACAACTGCGTTCATGGAATAAAGGATTTCTCTTTCAACACTTCAAAGCAATACATAAAATGCATATCAGATTGATATATATTTTATAATATGTGTGAAAAAAGATAGTGATGGTTATACGTGTTTTTGCCTCGGCTTTCAAATTTCTGATTTAATATCTTTTGTTTTAAGACATTTTGTTTAGAGTAAAAGGTATTTTATTTTTGGATTTTCAACGATTACATTTTAGATTTAGAATATATGCCGGGGACATAAAAAGGAATCTACTTTGGCCAGATTGACTTTGTCTTTTTCATTTGATATGTAATTTACAACCGATTAAAAAGATGAAAAAAATAAAATTATTTATTAAATTAAAATTCTTGTTTAATGGCAACCCCCTATAAAATAACAAGCCCATTTTTGAAAGATATGAGACTGTGAAAGAAAACATTTCTGCCTTCTTTCGTTCGTTTAACATGTTATCAAGGTTTCTTTTCATCAGCGTTTTTCCTCACAGGTTCTGGACTATCGTCTGCTGCATTGAAGGCCACAGTTTTTGACTCTAAGTGAAGAATGTGTGGATAAGAAAGCGGTCATTTATGAGCTCCTACGCAAGCTAGTACTTTACCTCGAGCACATTCATCCTGACAGGAATAAGCACGTCAATGTGCCCGAGAGCAAATTCAAGCCTCGTAAGTGTACATCATCGGACATAGTGTAACTAATTTTAAGATAAAAAGAAAACTATGCTAATTGCCCTGAATTTAAAGGCTTAGGTGACTGAAAGGTTTAGATGAATTAAAGTTACTGAACCATCTTATCAGTAATAGTCTTTGAATACTTCACTGAATGGCAATCGCTCCTTCAAAAATATAGTTGTTAGGATACCAACATTAAGCAGACTCACAAGAATGAATCTATATATTTTCATTGGCACTGATGTTATATTAGGTATGACTTTTTCTGATGTTAGGCATGTTTCTTTATTATTTTATGACAACTGCATTGTATAATCTATCTTCTATCCCTCTACTATTGTAAGGGGATAATATCTGATAACATATATTAATTATTTTGCTATCGACCCTTTGCAGAAGACACTGACATCATTGGCGCTATTCTGCATGGCAAAAATTATGTCCATCACGAATATTTTTAACTCAACAGGCTTTACCCTTGCCGTAAAAATGAAGAAAGAAGACCATGGATTTGGGAAAACAACATCATGGTACAGAAAATTGAAGGAAACAAGTTAAGCGGTAGTTGGACGCGATTGGCTTCTTTGAACAACGGTCTTTGACTGGATTGCTTGACATTCTACAATATCGGTGAAGACTTTCAGATTCATCTGACTTGTACTTCCTTCCAACTCTGTTCATAAATTGTTGGAATTTTTTTCACTTCTTAAAAGGAAAACATAGCATACACATTATATATATATATATATATATATATATATATATATATAATATTAAAAAACTAGTAATTTCTAAAGTCAACACTCTTAACACTTTTAAAAACCATTAATTCCTCACTCTACTATTCAAAATTACATACCCCTTTTTAATCTTATTAAGTACTTAATTTTTCCTTGGGCATTCGTGTTAAATTCCATTGTTACAGTCTTTGGCAATGTCATCAAAGATGGCTGACTTTTTAACGAAATTAGACGCGACGCGGCGTCCATAAAAATTAGATCAGATCAGAGCATCAATAAAATAACTTTTATCCAATCAAAAGTAAGTCACACCTCTGTTCCACGTGATGGAAGGACTTTATAAACCATCTGATGTCTAATTTTAGACGCATTCTGTAATATTTTGTCTGTTGCGAATAACCCGGTGGAGGAGCCGGCGATTTTAATAAATATGTAGTTCGAGAAATTCGTGGTATGATTTGTGTGTCCGCGGGTTGAGATGAATTGCGGGAACTGTTTTAAAAACCTTTGTGATGCACGGCCTTTTCGACATGTCATCTTTTTAACCTCAAGTAGATAAGGCGAGAACAGTCTTCCAAAGCTACCACTCAGCAATCATTCGTCGGCCAGCGCCCGTGCTATTACATATACATATATATATATATATATATGTATGTTTATATATATATATATATATATATATATATATATATATATATATGTTTATATATATGTATATATATATATATATATGTATGTTTATATATATATATATATATATATATATATATATATATATATATATATATATAAATGTTTATATATATGTATATATATATATATATATATGTATGTTTATATATATATATATATATATATATATATATATATCCTTCCAGCGTTCGTATAACTGTTCAAAACACGCCTGGAATCCATTTTTTGAGAGGTCCTTTAGTTGCTTCGTCGTATTTTCGATCACCTCATCTGAATCCACAAAACGGTGTCCCTTCAAATTCATTTTCAGCAGTGGAAACAGGTAAAAATCCACTCGCACTAGGTCGGGAGAATAAGGATGATGTTCCAGAGTGGTAACACTGTGTCTGGCAAGGTACTTTTTTACAATCAGAGCGCGATGGGGTGGAGCATTATCGTGTAAAAGAAACCTATCGTTTGTTGCTCATTTTTCGTCTGATTGCATCTCATAGTCGTTTAAGGATCTCCAGGTAATGTTCTTTATTGACAGTTTGGCCTTCAGGAATAAATTCGTAGTGAATAACGCTATGGTAATCGAAAAAAACCTCCAACATCACTTTTCCTCGGCTTTTGTCCAAGCGAAATTTTTCCTTTCGTGGTGGAAGAGGAGGGGCGCAAAGTCAGAGGGGGATCTTCGATGTTTGTGCGACCTTCACAAAAACGCTCATGCCACTCGTACACAGCCGTTTTTTTCATGGCATCATTTCCGTAGGCTTTCTTCAGCATCTCATGCGTCTCAGAAGGTGATTTCTCGAGCAAAACGCAGAATTTGATGTTTGCACGCTGCTCTAAAGACGACATTTCAAAATCCGATGAATGAAAAATTCCCTTTGTCAGAAATGATCTGCAGCTAACGCCGACAGTACCGGAAATGAATTCCAGATGGCTGTGTGCTTTTCTTATTAGTGCTGCCAACCTCCAGAAAAGATATTTCCCCTCCAACGAACACCTGCGTGAATGTAGGCGACCATTCAAGGGAATTTATTGACTCATATATATACAGGGTGAATCTGAACAAGTGGGCAAAATTTTACGGGGTGATAGAACGCATCTATACGAGCAATATTTGTCATAGAATGTATGTTCGGAACGCAAACGGTGAGAAGTTTAAAGGTAGTTTTCCACTGTCACATTTAAAGAATTAACACAAGAATGAGAGGAGAAACTGAAGAAAACATTTTATTAACAGGAATGTAATTGATTTACATGGTCAAAGAAATTGCTCAAAAGTTCTTCCGCCAGCTGTAATGCAGGCTTCACACCAGCGGGATAGGGACTGACGCACATTTGCGAAGACACCAGGCATTTCCTGAATATCGCTGGCAACAACGGCGATCCTGGCGACTAGTTCCATATTGGTTTCAATGGGGTACTCGTAGATTAGGATTTTCATATGTCCCCACAGGAAAAAGTCCAAACACGAAAGATCCGTCGATCTTGGTGGCCAAGCTATGGGACCACCTCGACCAATCCATCGCCGTGGGAATGTTGCGTCTAAATTGTTCCGCACATCCAAGCTGAAGTGTGCAGGCGCACCGTTGTGCTGGAACCACATTCTCGAACTGATGGGGGTTGGAATCGGACGCAGCAGCCCCGGCAACACCTCTCGTAGGAATATGTGATACGATTCGCCATACAGACGGTGTGGCAGGAGGTATGGGCCAAACAAATGGTCATGGAGGATCCCTGCCCAAACATTCACGGAAAACCGCCGCTGTAACGAATGAGGACGTGTGCATGCGGGTACCATTTACAGCGCCACCTAGCGCCCCGCTGTTTGCGTTCCGCCCATAGTTTCTATGACGAATATTGCTCGTGTATATGCGTTCTATCACCCCCTATAGTTTTGCCCACTTGTTCAGATTCACCCTGTATATATATATATATATATATATATATATATATATATTTCACTACAAGTATCGGAACAGATAATGATGGGAGCGTTATTCCCTCGAGATTCAGGATTCTTTTATTTTAAATTTTTCTGCTTGAGGGTTGCATATACTAAAGAGGAAGGTTTGTTCCCAGAAAAAAGTTTATACTTGTTCGATGTTCATCGATAAGTTTTTAGATTTATAAGATTAACCAGGGACCCAAAAATGGATGTACTTTGTCGAAGATGAAGTTGTTTTCATCATTTGATAAACACTTTACAGTCTGTTAAACAAACGGAAAAGAAATAAAATTATTTATTAAAACGAGGTTGTTTGTTTAATATCGAAATAAACAGATACCCAATAACATTTTTGTAGGATATGAGACTGTATACCAGTTAAAATAACATTAAAAAATATTTTTGATTGATATATACCAGATATATAATTTTCTGTTCAGCGCAGGACAAACATTTCCGAGTGATTTTCACCCAACTAAACGTAACGGTGTTAACAGGCATTGAAAACATTATTCATAATAATAAAGGCTAAACATATTAGAGTCTGCTTGATCTACACTGAAGTGCCACTGAATTAGGGATAGCAAAGCCTATGCAAATTGTGTAGAGCTGCGCATCATGTATGCGCAAGTGAGGGCGCTGTGGTAACTGCATATATAGCGCGTACTGTGGTTGTTCTAAATTAGTTCTTAGAATTGCCAGTATGGGTAAACTGCCTGATTTAGACGCCTTCGATCGCGGACAAATCGTAGGTGCGCGACGCATGGGCCATTCAATTTCCGAAATCGTCAGACAGCTAGGATTTTCAAGGTCGACAGTGTCAAGAGTATACCAAGAATACATAAATGGTGGAAAAAACAACTACCGATCGGGCAAACTGCAAAGGACAATTAGCCTTGACAGTGCGTGGTGAGAGACGGATCAGGCGTATTATACGTAGCCAGCGAAGCCAAACATTAGCTCAAATTACCACCCAGTTTAATGACGGTGCCAGTCGTACAGTCAGTAAACGGACTGTGCAACGCTCGCTTCACCGTATGGGTTTCGGGAGCCGTCGACCTACGAGAGTACCATTGCTCTATACTCGCCATCGGGTTGCACGTCTTGCCTGGGCAAGAGAGCACAGAGACTGGAGTGTAGAGGACTGGAAACGAGTAGCATAGAGTGATGAGTCTCGATTCCGACTACTTAACGCCGACGGGAGGCTGAGAATATGGCATCAGGCTCATGAAGCCATGGATCCTGCATGCCTGGCTGGAACTGTACAAGTGCATGGTGGCTCAATCATGGTCTGGGGTGTTTTTTCGTGGCACAGTTTGGATCTTTGGTGCGTGTACCAACCTCCCTCAATGCAATTCGGTACGTAATGAGTTGCTGGGTGATCACCTCCATCCGTTTATGCTGTTCTGTTATCCGCAGGGTAATGGAGTTTTCCAGCAAGACAACTGTACCTCTCACAAGTCCCGGTTGGTTACTGGCTGGTTGGATGAGCATTCCTCTGACTTCTCTGTCATGAATTGGCCACCTAGAAGCCCAGACTTAAATCCTATTGAGCATCTTTGGGATGTTTTGGAACAAGGCGTGAAAGGCCATCACACAGCACCAAAGAACCTTACTGAATTATGGACAGCTTTAGCCAATATTTGGCAAGCCATTCCCGTGGAACGTTTCCAGAAACTTGTTGAATCTATGCGTCGTCGTGTGGCAGCCGTTATCAAGGCCAGAGGAGGCCCAACTCGTTGCTAGGTAGGTATCCCAAATTCAGTGGCACTTCAGTGTATTACATCTCGGCTTCAGTGCACAACTATAAAATTGTGCGGGCATCTAACTCACAAAATATGTTATCTGACTCGGAGCTCACAACTGAATATACTAACGTTAAATATGGATCTTTCACTAAACTCTTTCTATTACTTTTATCTTACATGGGGCATTAAGTCTTTCTATTACTTGTGTGACTTGTATTTCCTTCAAAGTCTGGACTGGATATGGCCCCCTTAGACTATATTCTCGTAAATAAATGTTTTTGATGCATGCTGCCCTCATCTCTCGATGAGAACTCACACAAGCGATAACTACCTTCTCATACGTGTGCTTTTTACATTACGTTATCTTTTCTAATATGATTCTGGCATTCATGTTTCAGAAAGTACCGTCCAAAGTTTCTGAAGGATTAGTGCGGTAAAATTTTGGTCATAAAGAAGCGAAAGTGGATAACAATTTAATGTAAGCAAAAGATAATAATAATGTAATAGCTTAAACAGTCTGTTAGCATTCTTCAGGTCATTCATTAAAATGACCTACGGCAGATAAAGGTCATATGTCATTTTAATGAATGATCTGGATTTGAACCTTGTTTCCTAACTAGAGGTTAGAACTCTTCCTATTGAGGTGTACATATTAACAATGTACATATTAACGTATTTGTGCTGGATTTATTCATCAGGTGCTTAGCTGCTAGTTCACCAATTGTCAAAATTTACAGTGTACTTTATTTGTACTAATCTTATCAAGAGAAAAATGACCCGTTAGTTTTTGAGAACCTGAGGGAAAGATTCTATGGAGTACAGCAATTTTCAGTAAAACATGCCGTACATCAAAGATTGAAAATAATACGCCTTGTTTACAAATTAAGGATAATATTTGAGTTCATAATGACTAACTGAACTTATCGAGTTGTTTTTCTGATGTACAGGAATAGGGCTTACAGATAGAGTTTTCATTAAGTATTGAACTTCAATTTCTTACTTAATAAAGATAAAAAACATACATAATAAATACAATAATATATATATATATATATGTGAGAATTCCCTTCTTGTGGCAACACAGATATTTAAGAGTCACAAGACACGCGCCTGTCCACGAATTAAGGATAACTTGCCACTGGTGCAAATGGGTTACAACTCAACCGTTTCTTTGGAAAGCACGTTATTTTATTTTATTTTATTTATGCTGGATTAAAAATTTTACGCGATGTTATGATGGTTGACGGAATGTAAATTGCAGGTTTTTCTTTGTGGCTCTGACTAAATGAGCATTATTGTCGTGTCAGACGGACACAGATATTCTTTTCTTTATTGTAATAATATGTTGTGGTGATTAAATGTTAGTTGTGAATACGCATTATTATATTTTGACTTGAAATACTTTTGATATTTGAACCGTGGGGATAAATTTCCCACATATATATAACTTTAATGTTACTTTCAGACCATAAGATGTACCCCAATTTTAAGTCGATTTTTTATGTAAAAAGGTGCGTCTTATATACATAGCGTATGTAAGACGCACCTTATATACGCTACGTATATAGGTGCGTACATCAGATGATATTATAGTCTGAAAAATACGGCATGTACCTATAATGAACCGTCAGAAGAATTAACTCCCACTCTTGCTCATTTCCCGACAGAAAAACGACAGACTTTATTTCTTCATCACGTTGGTCAGTTAGCACAGAGGGGCATTTCTAGTAGTAAAAGAATATTAATTAAAATGTTTATGGACAGTTATAAACTGTTGAATAACTTTAATAGCCGATGGAGAAACAAATTCCTTCTTCAATCTAAAAATTAAAATTACGTAAAACCAGTTAATGCTGGAAAGGAATTTAATGTAGTTTTGATATATATATATATATATATATATATATATATATATATATATATATATATATATATATATATATATATATATATATATATATATATATATATATATATATAAATATATATATATATATAAGAGCTTGTCTGTTTGTTTGTCCGCTATAGAATCATAGACTGTTTCACCCACCGGGACCAAATTCGGCACAGTTATGTTTAGGACCCGGGAAATTTAAATCAGCAAAAACAAAGTTTCGGGCTCAATTAGTTTTTTTAAAATTAATTTTTTAATGATTTTTTGTGCCCGTAAGACGTGCGAGACCCCCTGTGGATGCAGACGTTCAGTGAAATCCGAACCTATCCATCTTCCCCCGCGCGGGAGAACAGGGGTGCGCGGGGGGTGAGAGCTTCATGGTAATAAATTTTTGCCGTGCCTAACTGACTGACTAACTGACAGATAACGCACAGTCCAAACCGTTGGACATACAGAGCTGAAATTTTGCATGGTGATTCTTCTATAGTGGAGTTTATACTGGAGGAGTGAACTGAGAAAGATTTTTGAAAAATTCTTCTTCGATATTTTGAAATTAAATTTTTAATCTTTTTTTCTAATTTTTTTAAGTTTGCATTTAAAATGATAATCCGAGGGTTATAAAATTTATATCACGAGAAAGATCATAAAAATTCCTTTAAAACGAAATCTTTTTCGAATCGTTACCTCCTTTTTCTGATTTTTGGTGAATTTTTAAAGATTAATTTTTTGAATTTAATTTATGAAATGTTGATCACGTGGTTTCTTTTCTTTTTGTGATACTTTAAATTCATTTTGCGTTACGTGCATAACAACGAAATAAATTGACAAAAGAAATATTAAAATACGGTAAAAGATAAATTTAACCACTAGACTAACTGAGATGGGAGTTTTTTTAAGAATGCAGTTCAAATTAGTATGTTTTAACACAACTTTCCCGGCTCTGCTTTTTGTCCTTTGTTATTTGCAGTTTTTCTCATCGCTTGAACCGATTTACAATTTGCTTTTTCTACGGTTTTTGGCCTTAGGAAAATTAAAAACCGATACGGTTTTTGGCCTGCCGACAATAAAAAACCGAATCACCAAAATAAGGAAAATAGGCTTCATGTGAAATAGCGCCATACTTTGAATAAATGCATCTTGCACTTTACCTCTTGGGTGATGTGGAAAAAAGTGCGTCTCTTGGGTGATGTGGAACAAACTGAGCTTTTAAGGGAAAAATAAATAATAAAGGCAAATGTAAATTATAAAACTTATTTCTAATTATACAGTGGATCAAACAAATCTAATTAAATCTAATTAAACAGTAAACTTATTCAATCCAAACGTGCGAATTACGCAACACTGTGTTATTAATTCTCAATAAAATCAGACGTATAATCAGACGAAGGTCCGCAGGCTCAAAGTTTCTTTCTTTCTTATTGTTTGTATATCATTTCAGTAGAAACGCGCTAAGAGCATTCTGTCTGGCTAGATGAACATGAAGAGCGGGGGTTGCAGTCCAGTATTTTTTTGATGGAATGCATCAAAATTTTTATATCTATATATCTACCCGGGCATCGCCGGAAAATAATGCTAGTATATATATATATATATAAATCGTAAGGGATATTTATTTTTTTGGGATAATATCCAATCGTCTACTGCATTAGAAAGGAAATAAAAGTATTTTTTTGTCTATTTAGTTGTTATGCACGTGACGATAAATTTATTTAAAGTACCAGAAAAATAAATCACGTGATCGGCATTTAATAAATTAAATTCTAAAAATTATTCTTTAAAAACTCACCAAAAATCGGCAAATCAAGGTAAAGATTCGAAAATGATCTCATTTTAAAGGAATTTTTAGGATCTTTCTTGTGATATAAAGTTTATAACCCTCAAATTATTATTTTAAATGCAAACTTAAAAGCAGTTATAAAAACAGTTAAACAATTTCATTTTAAAAAATCTAAGAAGAATTTTTCAAAAATCTTTCTTAGTGCACCCCTACACCATAAGAAGAATCGCCATGCAAAATTTCAGGTCCAGCGGTTTTGTCTGTGCGTTGTATGTCAGTGAGTCAGTTACGGAACTGTTTTATATATATAGATGTGTCGAAGTTAAAGTGTATATAGCTGGCCAATGAGTGTAATAAACTTGTTAAATTTAAAGGAGTCAGGTAATTTTATTTCTACACAATTCTTCAAAAAATCACCATTTTGCAACACCAAACGAGAAAAATTCGCGCACTCCGAGAGGTTATGAAGGAAATATCTTCAATCTGCGAATATAGAAATTATTACGAGCAAAAAGGAAGCGAAAGAGGAAGAGAATTGACAAATCTTCCATTTTTTCGGCGAAAAAGTGTTGGTGGTGAATTTATTAATCCACCATTATCAGAGTTTCCAGGTTTATGATGTGTTTGCTATCCGAGAATAAAATGCTGCTTTCTGTTTTTAATAAGTTTTATAAAGCATCTCGCTTCTAAAAATGTACAATCACGTAAAAAATATCCTTCAGTCAAATAAACACAACCCATCTACCACGCAAAATCATTAGCAACATGGAACAAAACTCAGCAGTGTATTTGGTAGAACTTAGTTTTTATACCTTTCCTCATTTGCTGTCCCGAGCTTGGAAATTACGTCACTGGCTGAGAGGAGGGATAAATTGGAATTTGGAATTAGAATACGATTGATTCGAACAAAGAGGAATGAATATGTGATCTTAGCAGTTAAAATATAATTCCAATACATTTCATCCTCAGTCGAGAGTTTACGCATAAATAAGGGTTATTTAAGGATTCTCTGCGTGTTTTTTTATAATTTGACTAGCTGAAAACCCGCACTTCGCTACGGAGTACATTCAAATTAAATACAACAGTCAATGTACGCAATTAATGCCAATATATATATATATAATAAATACGACGATCTATATATACAATTGATGTAGAAAAAATATATATATTTATAAAAAAATCATAAGGGATATTTTTATAGACAATATAATGTCCGATAAATTTTTTTTAAAGTACCAGAAAAAGAAATCACGTGATAAGCATTTAATAAATTAAATTGTAAAAATTATTCTTTAAAAATTCACCAAAAATCAGAAAATAGAGGTAAAGATTCGAAAATAATTTCATTTTAAAGGAATTTTTGCGATCTTTCTCGTGATATAAATTTTATAACCCTCAAATTATTATTTTAAATGCAAACTTAAAAAAAGTTACTAAAACAGCTTAAAATTTAATTTTAAAAAATCTAAGAAGAATTTTTGAAAAATCTCTCTTAGTGCACCCCTACACTATAAGAAGAATCGCCATGCAAAATTTCAGTCCTTTAGGTCCAGCGGTTTGGTCTGTGCGTTGTATGTCAGTCAGTGAGTCAGTTAAGGAACTGTTTTATATATATATATATATCGCCTAAAGGCAGTGTATGTTATGTATTATTATGTATTAGATGTTTTTGTATTGTTATGTTTTGATTATTATGCATTGTTTGGTGTATACCGTTTTTGTTTAATGGTGGGGTTTAATTTGGCCCACCTAAATGTAGCTAGTTTTTTTGTTGTTGTACGGTTTGCTAAGTGAGCCCTCCTTGTTTTAAAATTTGATGAATAAGAAATGTATAATCGAGCTTAAATAAGTTATAATAAGGTCAAATTTATAAGTCCAGTTGGAACACGGCAAAATAGAAATTAGTTTTGAAGATGTCGGTAGAATTAAGGGTTTAAGAAACTTAAAATTTTTTTATGTTTTAACACCTTATAAATAAATTAATTAACAAATTAAGGAATTAAAATTGTTGCCACTGAAATAGTTTTAAAAAACAAAAAAAAAAGGATTTGTTATTAAGAATTAAAATTTTTAAGATACAGGTCGTCGCTTTTTGCGCGGAGGTTGTTCTTATATAATCGCCGTTTAAGCTCACGCTGTGGTCGGCAGAACATCTCGAATATATAGATATCGCAATAAAAGTTTCCATCCCTAGTTTTTGGCCAATATTAATTTATGTCTTGACTGTTCGACACAGCAAAAAGTTTAATAGTAATAAGTTGGTTTTAACTTTCGGTTTTAACTTTTGAAGAATGTAGGCTTTTTTAGCAATTGAGAGAATCTGGCAGATAAGATGAAGTTTCAGTGTAGTTTATAAATAATGCATTTATATGGACTATTCTCAAAAGTATATGAAGAAATACTCTCCCCTTTATGGCTGGATACTCCTTTAAGAGCGGCTTCTGATAAACATATTTGTTAAGCAGCAATACACGGAAATGCGAGCATAACACGCTTCTGATGCTCTCGTATATCCATAAGTTGTATAGGTTCTGAGATATTTCATAATGGGGAAAACTTTACTCGCCAGAAGCTGAAAAAACTTTCAGCCAAGCATCTCTGAAAATCTAAACATAAGATATCTTTATAGAAGATATCTTAATTTTTACCGAATTAAAAATATCCAAAATTAATGTTCCTATAATAACTTAAGTCTTGTGATCTTATTCGCAACTAACATATAACCACTAATTAATATTTGTTTAATTTACAACTGAGGCGTTGCCAATGAAAAGAAGGTAAGGGCTAAAATTTCCTAAAAGTATTTTTTCACTGATACAAGGGTTTGTTCCAAGGTTAATGGCCTGGAAAAGGAGGTAATTGCCTAGCTAGTTTGGTCAAGTTCTCAGCTAAGCACTTACCTACTTTTCCACGCCATTAGCCTTGGAACAAACCCTTGTATCAGCTAAAGAAATACTTTTCGGAAATTTTGACACTTAACTCCTTTTCATTGCCAACGCTTCAATTACATTCGTATGCTCATATATTCACAAAAGTCCCTAAAGCACATCAGTTGAAATAATAATCATTTCTATAACAAAAGGGTTGGAATACCTCTAAATTTGCAAGGTCTTGTAATATAACAATTTTTAAGGTTAATCGTCCGAGGTGCCCTTTTCGAAAAATACCGGCTTTCTAAAATTACGAAATTTGTCCAAAAGGACGAGATAAAAATTTAATCACAAAACTTTCGAGGAAACACGTCCTCTGATTACGACACAGCGATTTCGCTCTCTTCCTTCCTTACTCGGAAAAACCGTGTATCAAGAAGTGTATATAGTTTTGGATCTGCAGAGGATAAAACTCATAGAATAAGAAATTTTACCGAAAATGTTTGCAATAATATTTTGGCTTCAAATCTAGCATTGAATTAAATTTTCTGTCTACTTGTTGTGTGGTCCTGTGAATTCAACTAACGACAGACAAACGATCGTTAACAAACGTTGAAAGGTTTTTGAAAATTCTAATAGACACATTTTTTAACGCATAAAACATCATTGCTCTTGCGCGTAGTTAAGTGATCGCAGTATAACTTGAAAAGTGTATTTGTAGTTGTGACATCTCGATAATACATAAAATGAGACACTTCTTGCAATTCATCGTCTTTGCCTTTTTCATAGACAGCCACCTGTACGCGAAGGTATGTAAAAATATTTTTTTTTCTTTCTTCGAATGTTGTATGGTACTTCTTATTCATTAAGTGAGAGAGTGAATTCATCGCATTAATACAGCCTGAATATTGAGAGTTATACATTTTTATCGCTGTTATTATATCTCTTCATTTGCTGATTAAAACCTATTATTACCCATTTAAAAGTGATATTTCGGAATTTTTTCGAGCTAAAAGCATTCTAAAAGCATTATATGAATATAACCTAAAAATGTGGCAATTCCGTTTAAGAAAATTTCCACATTTGCACCTTCAGATCTAACTGATCAGTAATAATTTCTTATGATTTGGTCCGACAAATGCAACAAAATATTGAATAGAAAACCCTTAATGTAATATATTTTTGAAGTTTTACCCCCTTTTATTTACCGTTTTAGAGTTTCGCTTCTTTTTCGACCCCTCTGTCCATGAGCCAAATACAGTCAATTCCGGTTAATTGGACCACCAGTTAATCGGACCATCCTGTTATTAGGACCAAAATGATCGCGTCCCGATGTGGTCCGACTAACAGGAATGGACTGTACTCATTTGTCCGTTAGCAGACTTTGTACATGTTGTTGTTGCTTATGCCGCTTGACCGACATCAACATCAGATCAAGTCCCGCAGGCTATGGGCGATGAAGGTGCTGCTCCTGTTTTGAATTAGCACCACAAGGGTCGGAGTCCGACTTGGCCAAATGACTAGTCCCGTCATTTTGAACCGAGTCAAGTGACGAGACCAGAGCACTTGACCCCGCACCTCCAGAGGTAATCTTGAGAACTTTGAGGAAATTTTAGCCACGCCCAATTTTAAGTGCCCCGGGCCACCATTAGTGAACACGGCGGTAGATTTGCAGCGACGAGCAACGAACCAGGGACGTTCAGATCACTGGCCCGCTGTTCTTGCCAGCTGGGCTACCGCGACCATACATAATGTTGTTAGGTTATTTACTTCGCATGAAAACGAGGATCATATCTGGCGACTTTTTGAGGCATGGGCTCAAATGAAAGATAAACATTTTGAAGAGAGAGTGTGGACAAACGTATGAAATACAACTATCATGTGTTTTATCAAGATTTATGAATGTTATTTCGTTACTTTGCAGCCACTGTACAGTCTCCGCATCAGGAGAAATGCCCTTAGGGACGTAAATCGACATTGGCCAAATGGAATCGTGCCTTATACCATAGAAAAATCTTACAGTAAGTACTTCCAACAATTTGCTGTCTTAGATATTTGTATCTGCTTGTGTCGTAAGAAAAACAAAATTATTACACTATTTATTTTTCATATACTATTCGTGATCTATAAATTACCCTTTAATTAATTTCCTCCTTTAACTTACATCTTTCCATAAGAGTACCTTTTAAATGCACGTGTATATAACTCTTCTCAGCGACGTAATTATCTGTTTTAAAATGTCTCGGTTGAATCGATTCTCCTGAAATGCAAGAGAAGGAAACTTATAATTGAAATTGGTCAGAATGTTTTATTACGTAGAAGCGTGGGAGATTTTGAGCAGATAAAATGCATGTCGGTAATTGGGAATGAATAAAATGTTGCGAGTATTAATAAAAAAGGACTTTTCTTATGCACCGTGTAGATTTTTTTTGCCACGAATATGCATTTATAACTATATTGTAGAATTTCTTGCGCATGTACATATAAACCGAGGAGAACCGCGAGATTTTACTAACAATATTAATGTGCTTTAGACTTAAAACTTTTTTCACGGATCGTTTTTGAGACATTTTAGTTACACTAATTCTTTAATCTTATGAAACATACGAATGTATGAAAGATGGTTTAAAAGATTTCCTCACTGCGTAAAATAAGGTATAATGAACATGATAGAGGGACAAACTGCTTCACAATCAAGAGAGATTTTCAACGTTCAATGCTGTGAATTGAACGTATAATAATTACAAGCTAAAAAGAACTTTTTATATACCATGTTTTTAAATTTTCTGTTGAATCATATAAACTTGACAATTCTATGTATTAATAAATACCTTTTTGAAATTTTTTTGGTGAATTATCCCATCAACTTGAAAAAAAATTAAGTTAATTGGAAGTTAACTTGCGTTTAACTTTTCGTTCCCGTCCCGGCCAAAAGATGGCTGCACCAGTCTACAAGACAAAATTAACTGAAAATGAAGTCAAATCTGCTTAAAGATGGCTAAAAGTATTTAAAAAATTCATTGTCATCGTGTTATGAGCTACTTTAAAAGTTTCAAATGTCTAGCTAGTTGGGAAGTTAGTTAAAAATCGATTGCAAGATTTGTACTGGACAAACACACACACAAAAAAGAAAGCGAGTTAATAAAAACGTGGTTAAAAATGAATGGTCAAAGGGAATATTTATGTATTAATTAATAGGGCTTCTGGTGGCCCTGTGGTACAGTGCACTGGCTTTTGGGGCTGAGGGTGCTCGGATCGAATCCCGGCGTCGCACCACTAAAAACCTCCGTTTGTGTCGTCCCTTCATAGAAGGGGGGGGGGGGGGTAATGCTGGTCCGCCTATATGGTACCCTCATAATAAAATTGCTAGCAAAACTGCGGTGAATTATAGGCGAATGTTTACACGAAAAGTGCCTCCGCTTAAAAAAAAAAAGTTAGTTAATAACTAGCGGATGTTAAATCTCTCGTTAAGAATTCCATTAATTGTAACTATTGCATTACTTGCAAGTCTTACACCCAGTTTCACCGATGTATTAGAATGCGGAATCAATGTAGTAAATGCTAGTCTAATAACGTACGAGTGGCCATTACTGGTACGTTATTATTTTTAATGCAAACTTTAAAAAAAAGTTACAAAAAAGTTTAAAAAATCTAATTTTAAAAAATCTAAGAATAATTTTTTCAAAAAATCTTTCTTCGTTCAGTGAGCATCCCTATACTATAAGAAGAATCACCATGCAAAATTTCAGCCCTTTAGGTCCAACGGTTTGGTCTGTGCGTTATCTGTTAGTCAGTTACGGAACTGTTTTATATACAGTCGGACCTCTATTTAACGAAGTCGCTAAATCCCGAAAAAAAGTTTTTTTTATAAAGATTTTTTTTATAAAGTGGCCATTAGTGTATTAAAAAAATAGTTCCTGGGAGACAGTCATATTTATCTGCACCTTAAAAACGAAAATATAAACTCTTTTTAACGAGCTTACGTGTTTAACACGTAGTAGAGTTAAAGCTGGGCAAAACCAAATGAGTTTCACCGGTTAAGAATTTGACTAGAGTATTTCTTACTCTAAGAGATGTATTTCTTACTCTAAGAGATGTATTTCTTACTGATGGATTTCCTACTGTAGGATGAAAAATCTATTTATTTTGCAACCAGTCTTGCCTATGGCGTGTGTTCTACTAAAAGGTTGACTAAACTTGTAGTTTCGTTACACTGTTACGCCAATTTTAATATGTGAACACAAATCTCCGAAGACTTTCATGTAAAATTTTTGCTTCACGATTAAGAAGAAACTTTTTATTATTATTTGAGTGAACAGTTAAAATACACTGTTTATTTAAAGTACTTGTTGAATATCCGTGCTTCCCGACGGAGTACATTTAAATTAAATACAACGGTCAATGTATGCAATTAATTTGTATGTTTAATATCCATGAAACATGCTAATTTGAATTAAATTCTTAAAAAACATCTATCTCAATTAGTCTAGTGGTTAAATTTTATCTTTTGTTGTATTTCAAATTTTCTTTTGCTAATTTATTTCATTGTTAAGCACGTGACGCAAAATTAATTTAAAGTATCACAGAAAGAAAAGAAACCACGGGATCAGCATTTAATAAATTAAATTCTAGAAATTAATCTTTAAAAATTTATCAATAATCAGAAAATGAAGGTAAAGATTCGAAAAAGATGTTATTCTAAAGGAATTTTTAGTATCTTTCTCGTGATGTAAATTTTATTACCCTCAGGTTATTATTTTAAATGCAAACTTTAAAAAAAAGTTACAAAAAAGTTTAAAAAATCTAATTTTAAAAAATCTAAGAATAATTTTTCAAAAATCTTTCTTAGTGCAGTGTGCATCCCTATACTATAAGAAGAATCGCCATGCAAAATTTCAGCCATTTAGGTCCAGCGGTTTGGTCTGTGCGTTATCTGTCAGTCAGTTACGGAACTGTTTTATATACAGTCGGGCCTCTATTTAACGCAGTCGCTAAATCCCGAAAAAAAGTTCGTTATATGGAAATTTCTTTAAATAGAGATTTACCTTTTAAAAAACTTTAAACTACACAAGACATATTTTAAATTCATAAACAATAAATATTATTAATAAAAGTAATTACTCACACCTTTATTTTTTAAATTAATGTCTATTTGTTTTAAATATCTTACCCATCAAACAGAAATCTGCAAGGAAAACAAGAATAAAACAAACCATTGTCCGAGAATACACTGTATTTTCAATTAAAAAAAATTATATTAAAATTAATGAATTTTAATGACATTATCGCATTTATTATAACAAGTAATTTTAAGCTTACATTACCACATGCGTCCTTAAATTTCATTATTGGTAAAGTTTGTTAATTTTGTCTGATTTGTTTGTTTTGAAAAAGTGGTTCATCTCATAGTGCGTCTCGCATCTTTGCAATGCACCAAAACCTCTTCAGGCGTATTTTCTTCAAACTGCAATCCGCGTTGGAATGTATTAACAGAAAGTTAATGTGTTAAATGTGTTAAAAGAAAGATTTAGTTTGAAATGTACAGAAATATTTTGAGAAATATGGAGAAAAAAATATTGAATCACAAGAAAAAGTTCGTTAAATAGAGAATGCACTTCGCTAATTGGAGGTAATTTTACGAAGAAATTCGCAAAATGTTCTTGGTTCCAAGCAAAAGTTCGCAAAATAGAGAAATTCTCAAAATAGAGGTTCGTTAAATAGAGGTCCGACTGTATATAGATAAGATACAGAAAAAAAAAATGTTGTACTATTTTATTTTGTAAACCATGACCTTTCTATGACTGATGTGAAAAAGTACTTTCATTTGCGTAATAATGTTTACTAATATTCTTTTCCTTTAGCTGACTTTGATCTCGAAGTTATCGATGCAGCAATGAAGGACATCCAATCTGTCAGCTGTATACAATTCAAGAAGCGCTCAAACGAGGAGGATTACGTTTTTATCGAGAATGGCGAAGGGTGAGTACAATAGTTAATACGGATCCATTGAATTCCAATCTTTTCCTTATCATCTATATACATATGTCACTTTTTTTGTGGGGTATTTAAAAGTCCCAGGAGAAACAAGGATTTTTTCTACATTATGAGAAAAAAAATTTGCCTAAGGATTTCATGATATAATTTATGCTGTCAGAAACTCTTTTTAAGGAAAGATTTGTAATTTTAAGGGAACGGTGGACCTTTATTTCAGCAAATCTCGTCATTGTAATACTGATTGTGTTATTCTAAATAATATATATATTTCTGTAGATTATTAGTACCAAAATAATTTTTTTCAAGTAAAAAGTCATGTATGAAGCTTCTACAAAGTAATTTATAATGGGTAAGTGTTGTAATAAATTTTGTATCTGTATTTTTCAAACTGTATTTTTCAAGATTTTTCAAGGTTTTTAGATTTTTTATATGCTCCATGCTACTTAATTTTTCTTCAAAATTCATGAAATTGATAAGGAAGATTCCTGATGCTGTTTACTAAAAAGCTGGGTATGCATTTTACAATTAGACTCCATTAAGGTAATTAAATTTGATTTATAACTTTTCAAAAGGCAAAATTTTGATGAAAATCGGGATGGAATTCAGAAAAAAATCTCTCAAAAATTAACTATTCAAGGGATTAAATAATTGATACCCAGATTTGTTTGTTATACAGTTTAAAGAGATTAAAATGCAAAATCGAGGAAATATCTCAAAAATTAAGTAGCAAGGAGCATTTTAAAATTTTGTTTATAAATTTCAAATTTTTTAAAAAATCTTAGAATTTTAATGAGATTGGAAATTTACTTTAAGGTATTCTATTTATTTATAGTGAAATGTGTATAAGTACAAAATTTCGTATCTCTATGATGAAAAGTAAAAAAAGTAAATTTTAATGTCCACCGTTCCCTTAACAGAGAAAAGAAAGTCAGGACTTTCATAAATAATGTTTGTTTTAGAGAGAATTGCACTTAACACTAGAAGGACGGCTGAAGTCATTTTGACGGTTCCGGACATACTATTGACGCTATGTCTGTATTTATGTCCTCGGGATGCTGAAATTTTATGACTTTTTCTAATTTTACGTGAAATATGCCAACACATTTACAAAATGATATTCGATATTAAAGGGGGGGGGCGCAAAATGTGTTATATACTTACTAGGACTAAAAGCCGTCCATTTGATGGCAATATAGAAATCAGACAGAAATCTTTAAAGTAATACCGGAAAGATGTTAGTTACTTCGGCTCTTCCACCTTCTGTAAATAACAGAAATATTGGCTCTTCGGAAATATTGGAGGTGAACAATAAGGACTGCACAAACCATGCATATATTTTTCAAGGATAAACCATAGCAGTCTTGTCAGCTCGGCATACCAGCATAAAAAAATATCTAAATATATTCTAATTTATTATGTATTGGTATGAAACAGTTCAGAATTTAAAGTATTTAACCATTTTTTTAAGAAAAGACATTGAATATTTTAATTTGTCGATTTCATTTTTGACCGTCAAAATGACGGCGTTCAGTCTTTTCAGTAAAAAAAATACCGTCTTTCTAGTGTTAAATCCGTTGATTCAGCCCTTTTTGCCTCGTTCTCCAGAATAAATATTTATTGATCATGGTGAACGCCGTTCTGCAAAGCGTAGAAATGTCCCTCAGAGAGAGAGAGATGCTGCATATCTTAGCAGAATTGAGATTAATCGGTACTGAGATAGTGTGTTTGTTATAGTGATTGTGGTTTGAAGAATTCAGTTGACTTTTCAAAGCTGCCTCCCTTCTGGGTTTCTGTTTCCCATTTGAGAAATCAGAACTCTCTTGCAATCACCAAACATCAGACAGCACATTCACATTTATAGCAACGAATATTCCTTCAAAACGACTGCTTCCTTCAAAATACTGTTAAAAAGGTCCAACTTTATGGTGCATCCCTTGAAAAGAAGGTTCATTTAGACGTTCATTAATACTCACGGGTTCAAAGACGTAACCTTGAAACCGAAAGTAAAGTCTAAATATTTCCTAATCAGTCCGTAAGAAGAGTAAAAAAATCAACAAATTGCTTACAAGCCCATTTATAAAAATTGCACAAATAAGAACTATACGACTATATGCAGTTTGCGACTATATGCAGTATCTCTGGGTCTCATATAAAACGGTTTAACACAACACGGCATTTTCTAGGAACCTATCTACCGTGTTATACGAGGGTTACCGGTATATATATATGTCAGAATTTAAGTGGGAAAAGAATAATTACCTTAAATTTAAAGGGGGCTTGGGAATTAAATTATATTCGTGGCGTAATTCGCCTCTAATTGTTCGCATTTCAAGACGCGAATTGGGAAAGGGAAATTCCCCTTTTCATTATGTAATCTTGGAGCGCCTGTGGGTTCTGCGGTCGAGGAGGAAACATTATATAAATCTCTATGAAAGATGTCTGGTTTGGGCTCTGCGCATGTGCAGGGAGAGTTGACGCTCGGAGAGTACCGCGAATTTTTGTCAGAACGCGGGATTTAATCGTTGCTGGTGGACGTGTGTCAGCTGGGTCCACAATTTGAAAATGGTGAGCGCTCAGATATGCGCTACTTGGATCAGTGGTTGCTGGAAGGAGAAATAAATTAGACTTGATTTCGTTGGAACTATGTTTATTGGGTTTAGACTACTTACCACTCACCACCAGTATTAAGATGATGACTGCAAATTAATGTGAGAACAGGCAAACCGAACGCCTGTCATATTTATATATATATATATTGTGAAGAATCCATTGATTCTCACAATTTAAAGCAAAACCGTCTCATTCAATTCACGTCCCAACAAAAGATAACCATGGAATCCCGAGGCGACGCAGCTAGACAACAGAGCGGCAGAACAAAGCGCTCCCCGACAATGCAACCTGGAGGCGAGGCGCCAGTGTGTCTAAAATTTAGACATAAAATTGAAAAGACATTAGTTCCGGTCAGCCCCTTGACCGATGATGATCGGGGAAGATTAAGCGACTTAAAGCAATCAGCTGATGTGATGATGAAGGAAGTGGCTCACCAATCGGACCTCCGAAAAGTGATGTCACTTTAAAGGCGCCAATTAAAACCTTTTTAAATATCGAGAGATCGCAGCGCTAGAATTACGAGTTACGTCGCTGCGAACTAAAAAAAATTCAGTCAGTGTCTAGGCCTGCATCTAGAAGGTCGCTACTCCGGCATTGACGCCTTAAATTACGATTTCTTATAAGTCCTCGTGCGAGGCAGAGCATCCCGACTCCCTGTCGATTTGTTTCTAGAAGAAACAGTTTTATAGCTATTGGAGATAGTTATAGCTATTGGAGATAGTTCATTAGGTTTCTTCGTTGTGTAAGTGACTTCTAGCTGAAGTAATTGCTGTGCGTCGTACCAAGATTCCGTATAAGAAGCAAGAGAACTCTAGTGTTTTAGACTCTGATTGCATCTCCACTTACAACCTAGACTGGTATTCTTCAGCTGAACTTGTTTTCCCGCACGTTATTTAGAGTGCATAATCTACAGTGTTGTTAAGAATATTGCATCGAAATCATCTCAGCTGTAAATAAACATTAGCTTAATATATTACTTGATTGTTTTCACGCTACCATTCGGCGAATTCTTTACAATATATATATATATATATATATATATATATATATATATATATATATATATATATATATATATATATATATATATATATATATATATATATGTTGATCAAGTTCCATAAATTTTCTTTGGCTTTACCATTCGTGGGAAGACCTGCTTGAACACTTTTCACCCGTATAATCGTATTCACCGTAACCTTTCACGAGATATCATAAACTTATAGCAAAAGCTTAATGTCGCAAATAGCGCAAATTTCTTATATATGCTAATTTGCGATGCATATACATTCCAAAACTGAAGGGAATTCTGAAACTGAAAGCAATGTCTGTCTGGTCAGAGGCATCTCGTAGCACCGGATATACTTTTTTTTAAAATTAAAACTATTTAATTTTTAAAAGTCATCCGCAAGACGCATCTCAAGCTAAGGACCTTCTTTAACACAAAAAGGATAGGAAAATTCATATTTTTCTTTTAAAATTTTTGTTTGAAAATATTAATTTTGTATACTCGTAGAAGTTTATTTTTGTAATATTGGAATTAAATGATGTTTAAATGTCTTGCCGATTCATATATCTGCAGTTAATTTCATTGAATCAGTCTTCATTACTCCGAGATTCTGCTGTATTCCGAAAGTTTTTATAATATTTTGTTTAACTAACAGACAGGGGTATCTTGACCTTTCGTTGAAATGCAAAGTGCCTAATTTTATTTTTTCAGTTATTAGTTCTCTGCCGAGTATGAAATTGATTCTATCGAAACAGAGGCAAATTTATTTTGAAAATTTTAAATTATTACAAAAATGGTTTGTGAAAACTACGCACTTTATTGTGTGAGGTACGTTGGAGTAACTGGATCATAGATTTTCAACTTTTTTATATACAGTTGGCTCTCTGTTTAACGACGCTCTACTTAACGACGATCTCTATTTAAAGACGATATTTCCCAGTCCCGGCCCCTCCGACGTAATGGGAAATGTTACTTTTTCGCAAATTCCGTTTAAAGACGATCTCTACTTAAGGACGATTTTTCACGGTCCCTTGAAAGTCGTTAAACAGAGAGCCAACTGTACTATACTTTTAAAGCATTAAAATTATACTAACATATAATTTTCAAAAATCTTTGTATTGCATGCATTTTAGTAAGTCTTAGAGAGTCTGATTGAGCTATGATATTGAATTTTATTATATATATATATATATATATATTATATAAACATATTGTAAATATTTTTAAATACATGTGGGCCCAGTTCCCCTGATAAATGGGATAAGTGGACCCCCCAAGTCTATTTCTCATTAGAAACTATATGGTTCTGTTTCTTATATACCCTGTGAATCCTCTAACGGTCCAGGCACACTATAAAGTAATAGGCATAAATATAAATAATTCCTTTATTTTCTACGCAGAGGTAGACTACCATAGACCGACTTGGGGCTTCAAATAATAACACAACAGTACCGCAACTTGCGGTACTAAGAAACTGAACTTTAAAGTCTTAATGAACCCTTTCAGGCAGAATATACGTTCACTAACAATACCCGTAACCATCGGGCTCTGAACTAATTATGGAAATCGTGCAGCCACCTAGGCTAAATACTAATACATGCTCTATCAATTAAATACCGCTGTAACATATTCCGTGCTTGGTGTCAAAGCCGACACGCTAGGTAGCGTCACACCGGTTATGTTTAGTGATAAACAGCTTACTAATAAGAACTTTTTACACTGAATATCAATTTATTAGAGAGTCTGGATTAAATACTTCACAATTAGGTCGTGTTCTGGAACATACATTTTACATTAATAATGTTCTTTGAAGTCTGCGATGCACGCTAAAGATTGTCCGTTCAGCTGGCTGGCTGATCTGCCACTACGGATCGTAGATCGGGCCTTCAGGCAATAAAACTCTAATTGTAGAAGTCTCAGTTGCTGGGAATGGATTCCACTCGTCGGAACAGGCTGGAATGAGGCGAACTCGAACTCCAGACGCTGTGTGGTCTAATTATCAGAGTAGTGGACGGTTCGTCCCACGTTCTCACCAAAGAAGCTAGCTGCTTCGGAAATACTAAAGATCAAGTTTTGATCTCCAAATAACCCTTCTCAGCGAGAAAAAGGTCTTCTTCACACAGGGGGGCTGAGCCTCCAAAAATGTCGAAGTCACTCAAAGTGACTGGAGCTAGGAGATCAGCTATCACTCCTAAACTCAGGCTTCGAAACTCGTCTCTCTCCAAAAAAAATCTCCGGCATCCGTTTTTAACACTTTTTTCCCCTGGCGGGATCTGTAACATCCCCGCTCTTTGATCTGGGGCTCTGATAGGTCCTTGGCCTTGAACCGTGTGCAAAACTATATTTGTTCTTTATATCGGCAGCACACGTTGGGTCATTAGGTCGTCTCATCAGGGGGATGGTCTGCCTTTGTTAGTCTTTTGTGTTATAGTGTCTTCGCTGTAGACATCGGGGCGCCTCGCTATTGTCAAGTCGCTCCTCGCTTGCGAGTCGAAGTTGACTCCTTTTGTAAGTCACCCTCGGCAGGGGGAAACCTATTCTTTCCGCAGTCCGCCGCTGGCTTACTCTGTTTCAAGCCGAGGTTAATAATTTTCTGGGCCATGAGGAGGGGAAATCTCACAGCCCCTCCCCCCTTTGAAAAAGATTTTGCGGTTCCTGCAAAATCTGAAATGCAAGGATTAGGCACAGGGGATTCACTTGTATTCCATCTCTAGAGGCATCCCTGTCAATTTTAATCAATGCATCAACGTTTGTTACAGACCAACTTTTACATTTACACTATACTTTCCTTAACAGTACAATTAATTTATAGTAGAAAAAATATTTTACATTAGCTCCATACCTTGATTTAAAGGACATTAGATTTCATTTATAATTATCTAAAAAACATTTACATTTACAACATTACCTTACTAAAAAGAGAAAAAACTTTATCCTAGTACAACTGTTAATTCAAACAATACACTTATTTACAAATATAATAAGAAAAAAATGTTACAATTCAAGTAATTTTAGCTTATTCCGCTCTACTGAGACAGTCAGCATGTTTGTTTTGTGATCCTGGCCTATGAACAATCTTATAATTAAATGGTTGCATAGCTAGAGACCACCTCATAAGCCTATGGTTGTTACCGGCATTATTTTTTTCTATTCGCTGACACGGGTCGCAAGATTTTACGAACATCTCCGCGTCTTTGGTGCACTGGGGCCAATAATAGTAACGCAATAGCTCCTTTTTCGTTCTGAGGACCCCCATATGTCCCCGTAATCCCTCGTGAGTCAAAATTAAGATTCTGGCTCGGAGACATTTAGGAATGACTAACTGCCTCCGTTCTTTGCCTCTGTGTATCCGTGGATCTTCTAAATAACAGCCCTTTTTCAACCAAATATTCAGTTGTGGTTTTATTTTTAACCTTATTCCAGAGGGGCTTTAGTTCTTTACACCTCTCTTGCTCTTTTCGGAAAATTTCTGAGCTTACACCCGCTAAATCCATTTCTGCGCTCCCTTCTCTCGGGGGCAGTACTAATTCGCTCTCGACCTGGACCGTTCCCTCTTCACTCTGACCAGTTTCGGTTTCAACTCCTACGGCGGGAATTGAATTTTCTAGTTTTTCTCCTCGACTTACTATGGCTAGCGACCGGTTTCGCGTAACGATGGCGTTCACGGACTGGGGTTTGCTTTTGAGCCTCTCTACAAGTTCCTGGGTATAATTTCCCATTAAGTAATGGTTCATTCCCACTGACTTTCCTACCACTGCTGCTTTCGTGAGCAGATCCCCATATTTCTCACTTTTTATTCGCACTCTAGCGACCGGTAAACTCCGCAATTCATTTTCTAAGGCTGTGCGGACCCATACCCTTTCTCCGGTAAAATCTGAGGCGTTTATTAATTTAATAGGGGCTAGATCAAAACTCGAACCACTGTCCCTGAGAATGGTGGTTTCGATACCGTTTATTTTTGCCTTACTTAAGTATGGCTTGAACACTGGTTCAAAGATTTCCGCAGTAGCTACACTGTTTACACGCTCGGCAGTGTGCCTGTGTAATTCGGGGCACTGAGGTCTCAGATGATCGGTCGACCCACACTGATAACAAGCCGGGGGCTTACGTTTTTCGAACTCGCGTGTGCGCCAGTTATTCCCACCTGAACCTTGGCTCCTCCCGTTAAAAGAGTTAGACCTTTCCCAGTCTCCCTTTTTATCCTCATTTATCTCCTCGGCGATTTTGGGTTTCTCTGCAACCTTTTTCTCTGGTGGTTTTAAATTAAGGGGTTTTCGAATAGTGCGCCTTGTCGCTTCATATTCGTCCAATTTTTTCACTAAGATGTGAGGGTCCACTATAGCTCCCCAATCATCTAAAAAGTGTTCTCGGATTTCCGCCGGGACGCGTTTTTTAATCTGGTCTGCAACCATGAGATTCTTAAGGGCTTCAAAATCTTTTACACTTACCCCTTCAAGCCATCCCTCTAAATAATTTCTCAGCTCGAAAATTAAATCTTTCCATAGGGCACCTGGCCGCCTCTGGTGTTGATTTAGTTTAACTCTAAAAGTCTCCGGACTTAACTTAAAACGGCTCAGAAGTAATTTCTTTACCTGATCGTAATCATCTGCTACCTCAACGGGTTCGCGAATAATTATTTCAGCGATCTCCGTGGGTAATAATGAAAGCAAATGCATCATTCGTTCCCCGTCTTCAACCTGAGCCTTGCGGGCCTGACGTTCGAAAAGAGTTAGGAAGAGCGAAATGTCCGACTTATCCGGATCATATTTCTGCATTAGGGTTTTGAAATTTCGTACGGGCCTAGCGCTCTCATTCTGGGACGAAGCTACGCTGGCGGTTTCGGCTGCATGAGTCAACCGCAACCTTTCCAGTTCAAATTCTCTTTGTCTAGCTTCGCGTTCTAATTCTAAGTGTCTAAACTCGGTTTTTTCGCGCTCTTCTTTAATGATTTTTATTTGAGCCCTAACACTCTCTTCATCATACCTTGCACTGGCCAAAATTCTGTCGTATAGGTCACATTTCCTATCGTGATCCTCGAAATCAATCCCTAGATCATCTGAAAGAACCTGGAGATCTTCCTTCTTATAAGTCATTAAAAATGCCATTTTTCCTATCTCAATATAACCCAATTACACTAGTCCAAAACCAATTCTCCAAAATAATACACTCTAATACGATACGTTAATAAAGAATAATAAAAATGCACTTTTCTTAATTTCTAGCACAAATACACTTAATACTCAAAACACAATATGCAATCTCGGTTCAATAACATGTTATACAATTCTACTCAGAAAAAATTTCATCTAATACATTTCCCCACAATAACATACATACACTTGCAAAAAATTCTATGTTTTCAATAGATACACTTTACTAAATTTTGTAACACTTCGCGACTTGTTCATAAACCAGATCACATATAAAACCACAATGTCTCGAATTTCTCGGACTCAAGAAAAATATTACTGACGAGCTGATGCTCTATCGTTTTTCGAATTTCTCGAATTTTGTTAACTATAGAGTTATTTATTAAAACAACTATGTTGTCGACTTTCTCGACCACTCAGTTAACTACAGAGTTAATTATTGAAACAAATATTTTGTCGACTTTCTCGACCACTTAATCAACTAAAGAGTTAATAATTTAATACAGATATTTTGTCGACTTTCTCGACCACTTAATTAACTAAAGAGTTAATAATTTAAAACAGATATTTTGTCGACTTTCTCGACCACTTAATTAACTAAAGAGTTAATAATTTAAAACAAATATTTTGTCGACTTTCTCAACCACTTAATTAACTAAAGAGTTAATAATTTAATACAGATATTTTGTCGACTTTCTCGACCACTTAATTAACTAAAGAGTTAATAATTAAAAAAAACACTTCAAATACACATTTGCCTCTAGAGAATGAAAAAACAAGTACCTGTCCTCGAAGCTTGCTTCTCTCCTCGGGTATGCTGGCTTTCTCGGCTTAGTAGGAATGGCTCCACACTAGTCAGGCACTGTTGAAAGTTCGAATTATCGTACGCGCACACACTCACAGTCTTGCACAATCACTCACTAAAGCTGGATTCGTTCTAACGCTGCCACCATAAATTCTAATATTAGTTTAGCTGTAACATATTCCGTGCTTGGTGTCAAAGCCGACACGCTAGGTAGCGTCACACCGGTTATGTTTAGTGATAAACAGCTTACTAATAAGAACTTTTTACACTGAATATCAATTTATTAGAGAGTCTGGATTAAATACTTCACAATTAGGTCGTGTTCTGGAACATACATTTTACATTAATAATGTTCTTTGAAGTCTGCGATGCACGCTAAAGATTGTCCGTTCAGCTGGCTGGCTGATCTGCCACTACGGATCGTAGATCGGGCCTTCAGGCAATAAAACTCTAATTGTAGAAGTCTCAGTTGCTGGGAATGGATTCCACTCGTCGGAACAGGCTGGAATGAGGCGAACTCGAACTCCAGACGCTGTGTGGTCTAATTATCAGAGTAGTGGACGGTTCGTCCCACGTTCTCACCAAAGAAGCTAGCTGCTTCGGAAATACTAAAGATCAAGTTTTGATCTCCAAATAACCCTTCTCAGCGAGAAAAAGGTCTTCTTCACACAGGGGGGCTGAGCCTCCAAAAATGTCGAAGTCACTCAAAGTGACTGGAGCTAGGAGATCAGCTATCACTCCTAAACTCAGGCTTCGAAACTCGTCTCTCTCCAAAAAAAATCTCCGGCATCCGTTTTTAACACTTTTTTCCCCTGGCGGGATCTGTAACATCCCCGCTCTTTGATCTGGGGCTCTGATAGGTCCTTGGCCTTGAACCGTGTGCAAAACTATATTTGTTCTTTATATCGGCAGCACACGTTGGGTCATTAGGTCGTCTCATCAGGGGGATGGTCTGCCTTTGTTAGTCTTTTGTGTTATAGTGTCTTCGCTGTAGACATCGGGGCGCCTCGCTATTGTCAAGTCGCTCCTCGCTTGCGAGTCGAAGTTGACTCCTTTTGTAAGTCACCCTCGGCAGGGGGAAACCTATTCTTTCCGCAGTCCGCCGCTGGCTTACTCTGTTTCAAGCCGAGGTTAATAATTTTCTGGGCCATGAGGAGGGGAAATCTCACACCGCTATCACCTTCAATCTAACTTTTCTCGACTCTTTCGTATCTCTACTTATAGCGTAACGTACTACTGTACAAATCTCCACTCCCTTCTTGGGCTCTTGCCAACTCAGCGTGTGTCACTTAAATAGACCAGACACCTGCTCCGAACTCACTTCGACTGGCCTGCACTGCGCAGCTACCAGAAATTTGCATCTGAGCAACACGCGAACCCTACAAAACAACAGAATTTGTGACTGTGTAACTGGGTACAATGCTTGTGTATCTGGAGAAAGAAAAAAAATGTCTACCCTCATTTAAAAATAATTTTTCAAATCAACTGTAAATGTTGCAAGACAGACCAGTATTGCCACAGAAGAGTGGAATTCCCACCTAATATGTAAAGGAAAAATTTAGGGGGGATGGCTCAGATACACCAAATTACCTTATCTACAAAGCAGAAAATCCGATTAAAGTGGAAGAATTTGGAAATGATCGACCAGAAATATTAGGAATATTCCTCACAGCTACACATGTGCATTAAAGATCAGCAAGAATAGCCGATGCAATCCCCTGGATAAGATTATCTTAAAATAAACCCTCTTTCAAGTTTAGCTTTAGTATTGTCTTGTGTTATTAACAGTCAATGAACAGCGGGTTAGCAAACTGTTCATGAGGACCTTACCAAGAAGAGAAAACATTTCTGACTTCTTCCGTTTTCGCAAAACATGTTATCAACGATTCTTTTCAACAGTATTTTTCCTCACAGGTGCTCATCACTCGTCGGCCGCTATGGGGGCCGCCAAGTTCTGACTCTCGGTGACGGATGCATGGATAAGGAAACGATCATTCACGAGCTCTTCCACACGCTGGGATTTTCCCACGAGCACACTCGTCCCGACAGGGATAAATACATCAAGGTGAACGATGTCAACGTCAAGCCCGGTAAGTGTGTATCACCCGACGAAGTGTCACTCACATGAAGAGAATCAAAACAAAACTATGCTAGGGTTAGGATGATATAAGATGGAAGGAAACGGAATCGGTAATGTGTCGAAATATGATTCAGAGGATTCGATTAACTGTTTCCCCCAGAAGTTGTTGTTGCCGATTCCCTTGGTGTAGGAAAGCCTACATCATATCCAAAGGACCTAGGTCCTCAACACCTAGGTCCTTGGCCAAGGGCAGTAAACAGCTTCACATTAAGGCGTACCACTAGGGCTGAAGTCTGACTTGACCTCAAAGAACATCGGTCCCGTAATTTTGAACCGTGTCAAGTGACGAGACCGGAACACCTGACCCGCACCTCCAGAGGTAAATTTGAGAACTCGGAGGACATTGTAGCCATGACCTATATTACGTGCCCCGGCCACCATTAGTGAACACGGCGGTGGATTTGCAGCGACGAGCATCGAACCAGGGACGTTCAGATCACTGGCCCGCCGCTCATGTCAACCGGTCCACTGCTCCCATCCCCCAGAATTAAAAAGAAATAGGGTACTCTTTAACACTAGAAAAACGGCTGCCGTCATTTTGACGGTTTCGGATATACTAGTCAGCTCTATGTCTGAATTTATGTCCTCAAGCTTCTGAAATTTTATGACCTTTTTCTAATTTTACGCGAAATGTGCAGACGCATTTACAAAATTATATTTGATAGTAAAGAGGGGGAGACAACGTGTTGTACACCTACTAAGACTGAAAGCCGTCCATTTGACGGCAAAATAGAAAACAGGCAGAAATCTTTAAAATAATACCGGAAAAATGTTAGTTACTTTTCGTTTCTTCCCCTTTTTGCAAATAACAGAGATATTGGCTCTTCGGAAATATTGGTCTTGAAAAATAAGGACTGCACAAAGCATGCATATATTTTTACGGATAAACCATACCAGGTTGTCAGCTCGGCATAGCTGCATAATTTTACCAAAAACCGTGTCTAATTTTGGTGAACTCAGCAAGAAATATTACAAAAGTCAGCCTATTGTTTGTATAGTTATTTATTATAACTATATAAACAATAGTTAAACAATAATTAATAAACAGTATAATAATAAAAAAATATATATAACAATATATTAATAAACAATATAATCCTATATAAACAATTATTTACTTATTTTTTATAGTTAGCCCATTGTTTATATTGTTTATTGTTTATTGTTAGCCTATTGTTTTTGTATATATCTAAATATATACAAATTTATTATATATTGGTATGAAATAGTTCAAAATTCAAAGTAGTTAACCTTTTCCTTTTAAAAAAAACTTTAAATATTTTAAATACTTGATTTTATTTTTAACTGTCAAAAGACTGTTTCTGGGGGAAAGGCTAACTTTTGCAATAATTCTTCCTGAGTTCAACAAAATTAGACACGGTTTTTTTGGTAAAATTATTGAATATAATGTAATTCATATTGGTCAAAGGAATCCAAGACTCAGAAATAACGATAAATAAATAGAACTAGCAACGATGTAATTTTGATACTGGTATGCAAAAGGAAACAAAGTGCATGAATAAATGAGTTCGGAAGAGAAGTATAGGAGAAAAACTAGAGGGAGTTGGTGCTTAAATACCCTGTGATCCCGAAAGGATGCTGCCAGTATTCATGAAGGAAGTGTTTTTTTGCATTATATCGTTTTATATATTTTATATTTTACTTCTCATATTACGTAAGTATACTATGATTATATTAAGTTAAATTGCTGTTGTTTCAAACGAAAGTGATTTTTTTTTCTCTGATTCACTGCTTCCTAAAAGTCTTGCAAGACAGAACAACAAGGTAGGATCGAAAATACGGTAGAGCGTGTACGAAACACGCTCTACCGTATTTCGTACACGCCTTACGAAATCTCCTTTTCGTAAGGCGGAGATTTACGAAAAGAGGCGGAGATTTCGTAAGGCGGAGATTACGAGATTTACGAATCTCGGTCGTAAGACGAACGAGATTAATGTCTTAGGGAAGAAAGTGTTAACAAAACCACACCATTCTTTACATTCTTTATTACTTAAAATGTGACATGAGGAGAGTAGAAAGATCCCACGTTTCCAAAGAAAGACTACCATTCTCTTTCAAGACAATTCTTCGTGTCATATTGCTGTCCCTGTCAAGAATGTGCTATTAAACAAGCTGTGGGAGAAGTTAAAAATACGCCATATTCCCTAGAGATGAGTCTTGCGACTTTAATAAATGAAAGAACGAGAGGGAGATTTTCGTTTTTGTTCAAGTAATGACATTTTCCGACCAACAGGGAGTTGGTGCGCTAGTAAAAGTATAATAAAAAGATTTCCTTGTTGGTGTAATTCGCCTACCATGTGCAAGGACGAAAGTAATCAATATTAGAGGAAACTTTGTTGAAGGAATATATAGCTTTTATATTTTATATCTTAGGTTACGTAAGTATGCTATGATTATAATAAGTAAAGTTGCTGTTGTTTCAGCCGAAACTGATTTTTTCTCTGATTCACGACTTCCTAACAGTTTTGTAAGATAGAACAAAGAGGTAGGATCGAATATACGGTAGTGCGTGGACGAAACACTGAAGAACGATATCAATGTCTTAGGGAAGAAAGTGTCAACAAAACTTTACCATCCTTTATTACTTAAAATTTGCCGTGGAGAATGCGCCCAAGTTTCCAAAGAATGACTACCATTCTCTTTCAAGACAATTCTTTGCTGTTGCCGTCACGAATGTTCCATTAAAGAAGCAGTGGGAGAAGTTACAAGAACGCCATAATCCCTAGAGGTGAGTCTTGCGACTTAAATAAATAAAAAGAACTAAAGGGAGATATTCGTTTTTGTACAAGTAATGATATTTTCCGAGCAACAGGGAGTTGGTGCGCTAGTATAGTAGTAGAAAATGAGTTCCTTGTTGGTGTAATCCACCTTCCATGTGCAAGGTCGAAAGCGATCAATATGAGAGAAAACTTTGTTGAAGGAATATATAACTTATTCTTCTATGTAATTAAATGTTTTGTCATTTGCGAAAACTTTTAAATTACGTTTAATCATATCCTCGTATTTCTTCTTTATTTTATTCTGTTGTTCAAATTAATATTTTCTAGGCTGTTTTTCTATTATAATCCCGGGCAGAATGACCTGACACACAGATATAAACATAAAATGAACAAAATTAAAGGAAAGAAAATCATGGAGGTTATCAAATACCTAGGTGGCAAAAAGATAATACTGTTAAGGTCTGAGCTACGTTGTAAAACATGCATGGTGATAAATTGTATTTACACACATCACAGCTGTGAGGTTTGGGAATCTCAAGTAACGACCATTTTTGTTCCTACTTCTGTCTCTTTAAATAATGTTACGGACTAATTGTGCATGGCATTGGACATTATACTAAATGTCATAAACCTTTTCAAAATACTTCAATTGATTGGTTTCTTTTTCAATATGGATTGTTCAGTTTTTCTGTATATCATCTCACCGCTTCCCTTTTCTCTTTTCTTCCAGCTCATATGAAAAACTTCTGGAAGAAGTCCCCTTCGCTTACAACCACTCTCGATTTACCGTACGACTTCCGCTCGGTGCTCCACTACAGAGACAACGCTTTTGCTCTTAACCGCTGGATCAACACATTGTCAGCCATGGAGGGCAATCCGAAAATTGGCAATGCAAAAGAGATGTCCCTCATGGATATTTTGAAACTTAACAGGCTTTATCCCTGCCGTAGGAATAAAAAGAGACAACCATGGGTGTTAGCAAACAAAGTCATCGTATAGAAAACTGAAGAAATCAAGCTAAGTAGGTAGTTGGATGCGATTGTCCTCGTTGAACGACGTTTATTGACTGGACTGAAGGGCATTGGATGATTTATGTGAAGACTTTTAGTCTCTTGTCACTAGCACTTCATTGCAACTCTGTTCGTGGAACGATTGAATTCTTTTTCAACGCTTCAAATCAATACCAAAGCTTCATCGCAATAGCATATACATTTGATTAATATAATTTTCATAATATGTGTGGAAATAGATATTGATGGGAATAAGCGTTTTTGCCTTGGTTTTAAAATGTGATTTTGAATATCTCCGCTTGAGTGTTTCATTTGCTTAAAAGGAAGGTTATTTTGTTTAGAGCAAAAAGTGTTTCATGTTTTTGAATTTCAATGATTTATTTCATTTTAGATTTAGAAGATAAACCGGGTACCTAAAAATGAATCTGCTTTGTCCAAGGTGGCTTTGTTTTTATCATTTGATATGTGCTATACAATCGATTGAACAAACGACAAAAAAGAAATAAATAAAATTTATTTAATAAATCTAGGTTCCTTGTTTAATGCCGAAAACAAAACAAAGCAAAATAATAATAGCATCTTCGAAAGATTTTAGACACTGTACCAGCTAAAATAACATCTGTAAAATTTTCTGACTAAAAAAATTCGTAGCTTAGATACCGGTAATATGATCTTCGGTTCAGGCCATGACTTTACCACAGATTTTTAATCCACTGTACATAATGGTTCTGTCAGAGAAAATGGCCTATGGCGGAGACGTTTAAATTCAGAAATCTATAGATTTTTTAAACAGCCCGATATTATTAAAAGTTTTAAAATTAATTGAATGAACTTGGCCTCTCATATTGCTAGAATGGATGAAAAAAATTCAGTAAAGAAGATATTTGTTGCAAGGCCCTTTGCTAGTCGGAAAAGAGGAAAGCCAAAATTAAGATGGCTCGACTCTGTTGAATCAGATTTTAGAGTGATTGGAGTGAGGAACTGGCAGACCAGATCTAGAAATAGGCTGTCCTGGAGGAATCTTCCCTACCTTGGGTTGTAGTGTCAAATATGATGATGACAATAGATAATGGTTCGAGTCTTAACATGCAATGAAAGCATCGTTTATAGTAAAAAATACTAATGCTTGACTTATTACAACTCGTGTTTAATATAGAACTAATGTGAATAAAACTAATGCAGTGCATTTGACTTACAATATATATACTCCTACTCTGAGCTCACATCACTGAACATACTAATATTATATATATGGGTAGATCACTCCCCTCTTTGAAATCTACTTTATTCTTCCATGTGACATTTAGGATTTTCATTGACTTCTGTTTCCTTCTCCTGCTTGACTGCCCGCAAGGGGACGCAATTTGGTCTAGCACCTCAGATGAGACTTTTTTAGTGGTCCGACATTCGTCTGGATGCATTTAAATTTTATTTTACGTTCGAGTATTTGTAAAAAAATCGGTTTCCGTCACATGATGTTTTAGTTAGGTTTTTGTTTGAAGTGCTACGGTCATTTTTTGCTACAGGAGCCGTCACATGACGGGGGCTGTCGATTTGGTTCTTAATACCCGCATGTGGCCGTAAATTTGTCTAGTGCGTAGGATCAGACTCTTTTATTCGTCAGGCATTCCTCTACTTGTTTTTAATATTTAATTTACGTTTGAGTATTTTGTAAAAGCTAAGGTTTCTATCGATAATGAACAAGACAGTCGATTTCGTTTTTTATTCTGCCGACACGGTGCCGTAAATCGGTTTTAAATGTATTAAATTTTTTTTTATGCTAAAGTATTTTGTAAAAATTTTGGTTTCTGCCACATTGAAGAGAAAGCCGATTTCGCTTTATAAGAATTTATTTTTATCTGCTCATTTTTTTTTCCTATCTGAAACCCGTAATTAGAATCCGTTTACCTAAAATAAACTTTAAAATTACAGATTTTCTCTAAAATTACACTGTTGGCCACTGTAAATGCAACACCCTGAAGGAAACATGCAAATAACATGAAATTTACAACATGCATTAGCGGAGGTGAGATATGCAAATGATTAGAATTTCAGCGCAGACGGACATCACGCGCGCCTGTGGCGCCACTTCAAAGTGCTATTTAAGGCTTGGAGATTTCGACGATTTCAAGTTCGGCAATTGAGTTTTTCTTGTGGTTTTTTTCAAAAAAACGATCAATTATGCCTCGTCGAAAACAGCGATCATCTTTTGATCAAGTATCCGAGTTCGACAGAGGAAGAATAGTGGCCTACCGAGATTGTGCATTATCTTTCAGGGAAATCGGTAGTCGTGTTGGACGAAACCAAACAACTGTAATGCGGATATGTGATCGTTGGATGCAGGAGGGTACGACGGACCGGCGTGTTGGATCGCATCCACCTAAGCACACCACTTCACGAGATGACAGGCAAATTGTGCCCATGGCAGTGACGGATCGCTCAGTCACATCACGAACCATAGCACAGCACATGCAGTCTGTTGCGCATCATCCAGTGTCTGCGCGTACCATTCGACACCGTTAACAGCAGAGTGGTTTGTCCGCAAGACGTCCATTGCTTTGTCTACCCTTGACGCAGAACCACAGACGTCTCCGCCGCCAATGGTGAGATGACAGAAGGATGTGGACGACAGAATGGAATGAAATTGTCTTTACTGACGAGTCACGCTTCTGTCTGTAACACCACGATGGTCGCATTCGAGTCTGGAGACACCGTGAAGAGAGGATGCTGAACAGTTGCGTTATGCACCGCCACACTGGTCCTGCACTGGGTATTATGGTATGGGGCGGTATTGGATATCACTCTCGCATACCTCTAGTACGCATTGCCGGCACTTTAAACAGCCAGCGCTACATCTCCGAGGTGTTGGAGCCAGTTTTCCTTCCTTACCTTCAGGGCTTGCCCACAGCCATATTTTAACAGGATAATGCGCGACCACACGTGGCACGCATTGTCCAACGGTTCTTCGTCAATCGCCAGATTGAATTGCGTCCCTGGCCGCCTCGCTCTCCGGATCTTTCGCCGAAAGAAAACATGTTTTCCATGGTTTCTCTACGATTGACCCAGATTCCATCCCCTGCTGCCACAGCAGATCAACTTTGGCAACGTGTTGAAGCTGCTTGGTCTGCTGTACCCTAAGAACTCATCCAAAGTCTCTTTGAATCAATGCCGAGGCGTGTGGCAGCGGTGATCTCCAACAATGGCGGCTACTCTAGCTACTGATTTTGGCAGGAACCACACTTCACAGAAGTCTATAAATTTAATCATTTGATACTTGGTCAACATGTTATCTACAAAATAAATTTTGTTGTGATATCTCTTGTCTTTCTTGGTGTTGCAATTTGTGTGGCCAGCAGTGTATATATAAATTCCAGCCGCCTTGACTTTTCTCCTGTTCTGTTGGAAAAACTCTGTTGTGTAGGTTTGCTCAAAAGGTTTGATCTATTTATAACATAACCTTTTCTATAAACATTTATATTTGTTATAAAAATGTTGCTGTTTCCATTCCCCTTGGTGTTGGAGCCTACACCAAGTCCAAAGGACCTAGGTCCTCAAATCCTAGATCATTCGCAAAGGGAAGTAATCAGCTTCACTTTAAGACGAGGTACCACTAGGTCTGAAGTCTGACTTGACCTCGAAGAACATCGGTCCTGAAATTTTGAACAGAGTCAAGTGACGAGACTGGAACACTTGACCCCGCACCTCCAGAGGTAAATTTGAGAACTTCGAGGACATTGCAGCCACGCTCTATTTAACATGTCCCGGCCACCATTAGTGAAAACGGCGGTGGATTTTCAGCGACGGGCATCGAACCAAGGACGTTCAGATCACTGGCCCGCTGCTCTTGCCAACCGAGCCACCGCGCCCTGTTATGAAAATTATACAAGTAAATAAATTGTTTGGATGTTTAAATTACATATGATTTTTTTAAAATTAGATTTATTTCAGTAAACATATTTTGTAACTATATTTTCTCATTTTATATAAAATCCCATTACAAATAGTAAAAAAATAGATTTATTTTCTACAATCAATATACAAACTTTAAAATTTGCCATGTGCGTCGTTTTGACAAACACTTGAAAGTGAAGTTCTCTTAGAAACTTTCCATAGTCATAGGCATATCAGATATCAGTAAACGAGTTACTTCTAACAGGTATCACAATCTCATAAGAAAATTTATTCTTACAATATAGATATCAACAATAATAACGTTTTATCATCAATACCAAGATGTTCCCTTCGTCGAAACAATGATAAATAATTTGATTTTAAAACAATTTATGGCTGAATTGATATATACAGTCCATATTTTCCTGAACACATTACAAATACAGTATATCAATATATATTCACCGATTTAATTTATTTATCGGGTTCCATTTATTGAGTTTTGACCATATTCATTCTTGATTGATTTATATGATTTGTGTAAACATATGTTTTACCTTTGTTTAAATATAAATTTTCAAAGAACGAAAAACTTGCTTTGTTATCAAGACTGAGACTGTGGTAAATTCGCTTTTTGATTGATCACTGACGTTAAAAAAATCTCCAATTCTTCAATCCATATTTTTCGGTTAAGAGAACTAAAATTCTTGTATTTTCTAAACTATTTATTTCTCGTTATGACCAGAAGTAAATAAATCCAGTAAATATGTTTATATATATCTGTGAACTGAAGACACGAGTATCATAGTTATTGAACTCTAGATATTCTTATCAGTAAACGTAATTCAATATCCGGTATTTTTATAAGACGATACCCATTTTCAGCGCGAAATAAGTTATGTCATATAAACAAAAGGTATTCTTTGGGATAAATATTGCTTAACTTATCCAGTCAGTTAATTATGCGAGGAGCATTTAAATTATGCAGCCTTTACTGTATACGAAAAAGTTAATTACAGAAGGTTATTTACATTTATACAGTAACAGAGACCCCACTCTTTTTCGGATTGCCACCGATTCTTAAGGGGACAGTGGACTTTCAAAATTGTGAAATTTGTCCATGCATTTGTTATTGAATTGTGAAACTCTTGACGAGTAGGAATGTGTTGCAAAAAGAATATTTAATTTCTGCAATTACTTTCCTAGTTATAGGCATTTGTATTTAATTTAGATATTATGTGGTTAATAATAGCAATAACTTTAAATGTGTTATTCTCAAAATAAAAATGTTCATGTCCTACGAATATTCAAACTGCTCCAGGCGCATTTCTAATTATCGTATTACTTTGAAATTTTAGTTTTATGTACTTAACTGTATATCAAATAAATCTTATTGAAAATAATTATGCTTCATAGCTCAGAATTTCTAAATTTTGTACTTGAAAAGATGATTTATAGGTATTTTGCCTAATAAAAAGGGTGTTTTCACTATTATTATTTTTTCGCTTTATATTTTTAATAAATGCTTAAAATAAGCGATAAATTTCATTGTTAGTTCTATAAGGTATCCTGTAATTAAAAGTTACCATATTATATGCAAAAGAAATGCGCATGGAACATTTTTAATGATGCCAATTTTTGATATAATTAATAATTCATAATTCATAAATTATTAATATTTCATCATTAAATTTTAACCACTTTTGCATATCTATGGTACTAATCACATATTCAAATTTCAAGCAAATCCGTTCAAAACAAAAAAAGTTGGGTTTGAAGGTCCACTGTCGCCTTAATTTTCGAGAGATCACTCACGCAATGGAGTTGACCTCCGAAAAATACAACCGGTCAGCGTCTCTGTGCATACCGGAAATACCCTCCGTATATGAAAACAGTCGAACAGTGTGGTGTTCGCACAGGATCTCTGCCTGACATTTCCCTCAACAAGCTCGTGTCTCCCTACCTCCCCACTTGATCCTGTGTGTGGGGTCTATGAGTTTGGAGTGCAGTTGTGTCAAAGATGACGCATGCTACCTCTTCTAAGTAATGGTTCCAAAGTTAGCTGGGCATCTGGTGACGATACAACACAAAGATAGGTAATCTGAAGATCTCAGTTTCTTCCGCATTCTAAATAAAAGGATATAATTTGATGAATGATTTATTTTTAAAAACAAAAATTAACCTAAGTGAAACGAGTGGAACGTCATCCACCATCCCATTCAAGAATACTTAACTAACTAACTAACCAATGGCGCAACAGTCCATTGTGTGGAGAATGTCTGTAGTGCCCATCTTCGCTTTCTTGACCGTGGGCTTGGGGTGCCATACAGCATATGTCTCGGGCAATGGTCAGCCCACCGCAGGACCCCCAGAGTTAGTTCCCAAGCATGCTTGGTCATCATTTTATCGACCCACTCAAGGGATGAAAGGCTGAGTCAACGTTGCCCAGTCGCAGAGTCGAACCTTGAACCTGTGATGTGGCAGCTTGAAGCTTTTAACCACTACGCCACCGGGCGTCCTCCAAGAATATTTGTTTCAATAAAATGCTTAAATGCAAGCGGATAATTAGCAATGCACCTAATGTGGTTCTCAGAAAATACAACAGGATCGAACTTAATAGCTGTACGATGAAATTGAAGTCGTTTGAAGAAAGAGGAGAATGAAAACAGCAGAATGTCACCAAGATTTATGAAACCAATCCGAAGTGGGTTAGCAGCGACCCCACTTCAAAGTGACAAGTGGGTCACAATTGGTCTTCAAAAGTGTGTGGTATTCTGGGAAGAGAGCTCTTTGCCGACAAAAGGTGGCGGCCTGGAAGAAAGACTCGCAATTCGTGAGTCGGCCTCTGCTTCGTCGCTGAGAGTCAGGGCCGGGTTCACCCTCCCGTTCATCTCGAAGGGATATCCCTTCGTGAGGTGGGTGTTGGAGGCTCTCATCTCACACTCTTTGGGCTCACGAACCTTGGTGACTTCTTCGGGAATGTTGACCACACAGTGGAAGATGTCCCACTGAGGGGAAATAAGTCCAGTCTCGAAGAGCCACTTGCTGACACTCGAAACCACTAGCAGAGTGATCAGGCTGATCAACATCGAGAGGGTCTTGAAGGGAAACAGCTGCTCGTCTTTGGTCTCGTCGAAAAAGGGGTATTTGATGAGGGCAGGAATGCCCACAATTGCCTCGCCACCCAGTGATCGAAGAAGGAACCCGAGGATGTAGGCGGTGAGCGAGCCGTAAGTGTTGCAGAATCTCTTGAAGTAAACGACACACACCAGCTGAGGGAAGAGCATGACGTAGACGAGGTCTGAGGAGAGGTACCACAGACCGTAGATGGATTTGACAGTGAGGGCCATGCAGGTAGCGAGGATTCCCACACAGACGATGGCTCCGCGCATCACCCAGATGATTTCACGCTCTGAGGCCTGTGTGAAGAGAAGTTCGTAGACTTTAAGTCATGAAATGATACCGCAGAATTACAGAAATGAGACGTAATATAAAACAAGTATATTTGGATTCTGGAAGCATTACCATAGTATTCAGTCACAGAGTATCGTACAATGCGATAATCTCCGTAGCAAATCTGTGAATTTAACGGCATGAAGTAATGACTAACATTCTCTAATGGTATTCAATGTTTATTTTTCAGTTGTACTGTACTATAGTATTAGATTTGATTAATAGGTATCTTAAGTAGGTTATTTGTCTAATAAGCAGCATAGCTGTAAGATTATAAAAGAAAGGATTTAGGCTATCTTGACTTCTTTTAGTCATACAGCATCGTATTAGTAAGATATCTCACGCAAATATTTGCGAATCTAGTGTCTCTTTTCAAGCCCTATCGCATTACATACGGTTTCTATTACGGATGTGTCTGTTTGTTGTTACTTAATCCCATTCAGTTTAACTGTTTCGCGCAACAGACAGTATTCTACCACAATGGGCAAAAAAAGTTTCACCAATAGAGAGCAATAGAATGAATGAGAAGATCTCCGAATTTCCAACCTCTATTTTGAAATGGAAATGTTGCCTGCCATGCACTTTGAAAGGATTGTAATACACTCGTATGTTAAGGAGCTATCTAATATCTTTTATTTATGCAGTTCCAGTAGAAATCTTTTCTCCAGAGTTATAAAATAAGAAAATAATGATACAATTAAGGTAAAGATGGGAATAGAATATTAAAGAGATAAATGGATAAATTTTTCCATGTTACTCATTTGGTCGTAACGTTCTATTCATTGGCGGAAAGTTTATACTCGTATTAATTAGTTCAGTTGAAGAAATGTGTAATCGAAATTTCATTCTTGATTTGTAAATGTGATTGAGGACATAGTGTAGAGATTGCAGTTCAGGATATTCAAACTAATGAGAAGCAAGATGTGATAGAAGAGATTCCCCCTGTTGCTGAAAAATAACATTCGACCTCTCGTCTGAGGCTGTGTGTATAAACAGGTGAAAGGATAACAGCCGAAGGATAAAAGTTAAATTTAGACTTTTCTCTGATTCAATTTTTGATAGGAAATACACACATACATACCTACATATATATATATATATATGCGAATGAAAATATCAGGTATATATAACAATAACCAATGCCCCACGCCTTTGGAAACGAGAGTAAATCACTATTTGAATAATGATAAATGAAAATTGTTAAAATTGATATATCTTATGCGTCTTTCTTTCGTTTATTTAGAAGTATATAGTACGAATGACTGACTTTGTCAAGAATAATTAGAACTTTGCTTCGAAGTCACATGTATATACCGTGCTTTTTTAAACATATGAATTAATACGTAAAACATATGAATTAATTCCTACCTCTTTCGGGTAGGAATTTTCATTCCTACCCGAGAAAATTCACAAATTCAAAATTGTCAGAATCACTCTTTGAAAACTCATTCATCGGATAATTTGGAATGAGGAAATAATGGAAAATCAGGGAAACTATATATAACAACCAGACGAACATTTCAATAGTGAAATATTATATTCAAAGCTTTCTTGTATCAGCAAATTAATAATTATCCATCATGACAGTTCGCTGCACTTTTATTTTGACACATTGTCAAATTAACGGCAGAAAGATATGAAGCCGAATCATATTTAAAAAATTAGAATAAAAAGGGTGGCAAATCGCATATCAGTCTACAAGATTTACAAGAAGGAGTGACAAATTATAATTACGTTCTGTCGAATGATGAGTTTGTAGATATTCCTGGCAAACATCGAGGCTGCCGACAGGATAGATGAATCCGATGAAGACATGACTGCTGCCGAAACGGCTCCAAGACCCACGAACGAAACCGCCGCTGGTGTTAGATATTGCAGGACCATCGGCAAGACAAGAGATGTGTGCTTTCCGTCCAGAGGTAAGGGCCCAGGGAAATCCGTCTCGTTCCAGTCTGAAGGGGAAAGAAACAAACATGTGAACATGTGATGAACCCTTTAACGTTCAGTGGTTTCATACTGAAACCACACATTGAACATTTTTTTTTTCTCAATGTTTTATCAAGATTTTTTCAAAATAAATGCATGAATTTTGAACTTTCATTCCTTTTCTAATCACTAGATGGCAGCACTACACTTTAAATCTAGCATATTTACTTCATATGGAGTTAAAATGTGAAGTCACTTCAAATTTCTAAAATTGTACTAGCTTTAAAAAAATGAAAATATCCTTAAATTTTAAATTACAGCACATGGACTTATTATAGACCTTCTTAATTAAAAATTACATCTTTCAGTTATTTAAATAAATTAAAAGACAAGTCGGAAACGCAAAGTCAAAAGTGTGGTTCCAGTGTGAAACCACACTCCAGTAAAGGTCGAATTTTATCTGCATGTGTGTATGTGTGAGCGAGCGTGTTTGCGTGCGTAAGTGTATATTTTTATATATTTTCTCCTTATAAATATAGATAATTTATATGTGCTACACATTGTATTCATGAATACTCTTATTTTTAGTAAATATAGTAAAATGTAATCTATCTTATATAAAAATTTATATGAAAATTATTTTTAAAAAAAATTTAACAAATCTTTTACGAAATTTTTTTATGTAAAAAAGTTTTTTATATAAAAAAAGTTTTATTATTTCAATTTCTTAATTATTCTTGTTAAAATATATGTATTTCATGATTCTAAAATATCATTTTTTTTATTCTGAACAGTTTTTTTAATTTGTTTGTTTAAGAAGGATAATAGGCCGTTACCGTTCAGTGGTTTCACTGTGAAACCACAAATTTCTAGAAAATAAAAAAATGCTAATTTTTTTTGCTTTGCATATTTATCATTAGCAACATGTCTAATAGTCATTTTTGAAATCAATATAGCTATTTTTTAAAAATAAAGTGTAGTGAACTTTAAAGGGTTGGACGTTAACAAGCATTCACAGAATCAGAAATATCACAGCCGGATAATACCTAGAAAACTTATAAAAGAATAGTATAGTTTCCATATTGTCTTATACCCATCATTTTTTACCACTGAAATCTCCATGAAGTTCGACAAGGACCCACTGCAGATCATGCAAACCTCTGGCACTATCACTTGGAAATTTTGTGATGTACGCAATCATTTTGTGTTTGATAATCACGAAACATTCCTTCATTAGTTAGTTAAAACGAAAAGGTAGAAGTCACAACATGTCTGCTTATGGGACAAGGGTAGATGGGACACAAATACATCTTTATTGAGAAGAATGGGAAGTCAAAACATTGAGCTAAGGATAAAGGAAGTTTACTTCATGAATATTGTAAAATGTTTGAAGGAATTAAATTTCTTTAAAGATGTTATAAATACACAGTTAATCAGTCCGTATCTTCGCTAGATGTTATGAAAAGGATATAATTTAAAAAACCCTGAACTCTGTCTGACATATTAGTATCTGTAGGTTTCTTCTCTTTAAAACTGATTGGTTAAACTATAGGTTTAATGAGAGGATAGATTTTATGTAATTGGATTTATTCAAATGAAGAGGGCAAATATTTCTTCAAACTTTGTACGAATACAGGCTGTCGTCATTTCAATGGATCAAAATTTACGAGTATGAGGCACAAAAAATACTTAGATTTTTTAACTTACATAATCCTGTTAATAAGCTGTATAATTTCAAGTTATTACTGTCTCAAACACACGTGCATATAAATATATGTCTTTATACCACCATATATGTAAATATGGCGACATACCTATTTATAAACAAGTCCCCAATCCTACATGAGGTATTATGATTTGTAGTATAAAAGACTTATGAACTTCATGGAACGAAGAAAAAAAAATGTTTTAACTCGTAACTTTAAAAATATTTCCCTGAATACATGACTGTTTATTACTCTTAAAACATAAGAATAAATAAACAAAATTTAAACACTCATCTGAGTCGTGTGAACTTCAATAATGTTCTTATTTTAGAAGGAGTGGGTGATGAATATGAATAACTGTCGGCATATTCGAAAGTTTGTTGTCGTTGTTACTTATGCCCCCTGGCTGGAGTATTTGAGACCAGGTCCATATAGGCTTGCAGGCTGAAGGATGCAGGTCCGGTTTATAATGGCATTACAAGGGTCGAAGTCCTATTTAACTAGGTGCCACCTCAACCTTTGACGTAGCACACCCATTGGTAACATCTGGGGGGGGGGGGGCATACCGTCTCCCTCTATGACTTCATGAATGACTGTCTACCGAATTAACGTGCCCATATCCAGTCAAGAGACGAAGGTATTTAATGACGTACGTCGGTATTTGAACCAAGCATCCCCACTTTCAGTCCGAACGTGCTACTACTGGACTACCTTGGGCTCCATTGAAAAGTTTAATTGCACGTAGTGCAAGAACTGGAACATCCTTACCAGCAAACTACATGGCATCGACAGACGATTGGCCTGCATCTCATGCAGACTAAACATTGTATCAACCGCTGGCACATATGGTCCATGATTGACTGACGAGTATTGTAAATATTCAATGAGATTACGTCATGAATAGAAACATGTATATAGACGAGTGTTACTTGTTGTGTGTAGGAGCGCGTGCTATGCTCAGGACTATTCTATTTGTAACTTTAGTTGCTTTGGTAACTGGTGATACTATTTTTCAGCAATATCTGTCATTGTAAATGTGCCAGTATAATTTTGCAATGCTAGTGATTTTCCGTCTATTTGCTTTTATGAAATTAAGTGTGTTTTAATTTTTTAAAAATTCCATGTTGGACTGTATCTTGTTACTATTCTTAAATAAGAGTTTCAGAAGAATTCAGTCGAAGTTATTAACGCAGTACCTCTGCTGTCAACAACTATAAATTTCGATCTGTAAATACTATGACAGAGATGCGCACGCGCTTGAAATATATCACAAACAGCTTACTTGTCGCTTTGGCAACGCCTCCGATGATGATGGGAGGAATGGCCATAATGATGCACATTACTGCTGCCACGTAGGAAAGAAGTTGAGCACGGAAAGCACTCTTAGACGATAACACTCGCTGGAAGTAGACCTGGAGAAAAGAAAATATATCAAATAATTACAAGATATAAATAACTTTTTATATACCATGTTTTCAAATTTTCTGTTGAATCATATAAACGTGACAATTCTATGTATTAATAAATACTTAAAAAATTTTTTTGATGAATTATCCCATCATCTTGAAAGAAATTGAAGTTAATTGGAAGTTAACTTGCGTTTAACTTTTCGTTCCCGTCCCGGCCGACAGATGGCTGCACCAGTCTACAAAACAAAATTAACCGAAAAATAATAAAAACAAAATAAAAATCTGCTTAAAGATGGCTAAAAGAATTTAAAAAATGCATTGTCATCGTGTTCTGAGCTATTCTAAAAGTTTCAAATGTCTAGCTAGTCGGGAAGTTAGTTAAAAATCGATTGCAAGATTTGTACTGGACAAACATACAAACACACACACAAACAAGAAAGCAAGTTAATAAAAACTTGGTAAAAATTAATGTACGTCACAGCGAAATTTATACTTTTTTACATCGCAGTTATTTGATGCATAGGGGATAATTTGAAGAATAGGAAATAAACATTTAAAAAGTTGAATCTGTATTCAACATATTTCTGTAAAAATTTTGCTGAACTGTTTTTATTTGAAAATTTATCAAGATTACAAATTTGGAGGATGTAAACACACTATGGGCCTGTTTACATAGAATTCGTCAGCGTCAACATTACTCGTATTGAATTATATTTAACCAATTACAAACCTCCAAATGATTATCCAGGAAATTGATAAAGTCTGTGATTGGTATAAAATATGTCAATACGAGTAACGCTGACGCTGATGGATTCTATGTGAACAGGCCCTTAGGCTTTTTTCGTTTGACGAACAATTGCCAAAATGTCCTGCAGATAATTTGGAGTGAACGCGAAATCCATTTCAACTTTTCACTTCTATAATATAGAGATACACTACCTCAGTCTATTCGGTTTGAAACTTCATTACACCTGACATATCAGCCAGAAAATCTCTCGCCGCTGGTGTTTTTCACAGGCATCCAGTAATACCATATCAGAGATTTATCGTCACAGTGAACCCAACACAGTTTCAGACCATCGTAAGTTTTGATGGTAGATGATCAACAAGGGAAGTTACTAATAAATCCACGGTATAGAAATAATTTTCACAAATATTACATAATGAAAAAATATTTAGATAGAAGGAAATATTTAAATTTGCATCACAAAAAAGTAATATGCTAACTTCATAAGTTGCTAATAAAATGAAAATTTAATCTTTCTTCAAATGCTTTAGTTTTAGATATTTGGCTCTTAAATTGTAAAAAGTGCTCAAAAATCGAACCTACCAACCTGCCAAGGAATTCCTCCAAGCACCAGAAGTAGCGCGCTGTCAAGGTACTGCCCGGAGGATGATGAATCTATGGAACCAACCCAGTCGGTGTCCTTTGGAGCCAAACTTCCGACAGCTGGACTGAGCAGAATGAAGGGAATGCAAAGCCACTGCATAAAAAGCACAATAAAACATTGTAATCTTTCCTACGAGGCAGATTTTCTTTCTCTGTGATTAACAAAAAATATTTTTGAGGTAGAATGATACTGAAATTGAATCGCCGGAAATATACAAACAGCAAAACCTCAAGGCACGAAATTTTTAATAACGTACTAGGATTTAACGCGTCTAAGTTTGGCGAGGAAAGGAGACATGATAGAGAATTTCCCGATAACGTCGTAACTCATGTAAAACTTGAGATGCAAACGTAAATACTTCTCAGGCGTTTAGTTTGGAAGCTAGAAATGTAGAGCTATTGGAATGAAGAACAGTATTCATAAAGCCGCTGGTTCAAATAGGGAGAAAAGATGGTGAACCAGCATAAGACTTCTGAGAACCAGCCATGAACTTCTGAGGAAATTCATGCCATGTCATGAAAGGTCTTCAGAAATAAAAAAAAAATGGGGAAGATGCATTTCGATTATCGTTTCACCAAATTCATCTATATTCTAGCAAAGAACCGAATTTGAAAATTTAGAGTTCTTTTCATCGTCAGCATAGTTTAGTAGTAGGAATAACGACTGCTAGGTAAAATGACCGAAGTTTGTCCCCTGGTCATGGTAAGGACTAGTTATGGTGTAGCAACCTCAGCCGTTCGAAAAAAGCATGTATGGAACATTAGGTCAAATGGACAAGACAAATCTACATAATTTAAAATATTCAGTATATATATATATATATATATATATATATATATATATATATATATATATATATATATATATATATATATTAGGGAGGTAGCCGTTAAGACACCTAGAGAAAATATCTTACAAAATTCAAGAACGCAAAATTAATAATGACATTATTAATAATGATATAGTTTAGTACGCTGTAGGATAGGATATCAAAATATTACGTTGTTGGTCAAAGAGCCAATAAAAAATTGCTGTCCTCAGGAAGTGACAGATATTTTTCCTCATTCCACAATATGATTAACTTGGTTAACTTCCTGTTAAAAATTCTCTTGTAATGTGAGGTACGGTTTCGTTAATATTACCACCTAAAGATCAGTTTAGAAGAGAGAAATACAGGTACACTCACCAGCCCGATGAATATGCAGAAGAGCTGTATGACGTCGGTGTAGGCCACTGAGTAAAGACCTCCGAACAGCGTGTAGAAGAGGGCGATGCAAGCGGATACAATGATTGAGATGTTGTTGTCTAGGTTGATGATCACGCTCACAGTGCCACCTGAAGGAAAAAGAAACAGAGACAATTAATTATTCTCATGTGAAATTTTGTGTCTATTCCCAAAAAAATTCTGGATAATCTTGAAAAGAGTATTTTTTAAAAAATTCAAGCAGATTTACGTATATAAATACTGGAAACATATGCACATAGATGAGGTCTACTAGTATTAGGGTCTACCAAAAGAAAAATTATCAGCTTAAACTAAAGCATAAAACAAGAAAAAATAATGATAATCAACGAGGTCCATGCCAGTAACTGAAAAAATTTACAAAATACTTTATCATAAAAGCAATATGCTTGATCACCTAAAATTGTCAAAATTACAAAAAAAAGAAAAAAAAATTCGGGTAGTCTTTTCTAACGAAACTACCGCGGGTTATTAACGTAGGAATATTCATCGTTGCTTATCTCTTTTGTATGTATATATGTATGTATGCGCTATGTATTTATGTATCTATATATATGTACGTATGAATATATATATACATATACGTATGTCAAAATTTTGACGTATTTTGGTACTCTTCTGTCTAACTGTTTACTGCGTGTCCAAGTGATACAAACTGGGTTTGGTGCGCTGCCAAAATTATAACTCGTGAGGTACGGGCGGACGGTTTTAGCGTCTGAAATTTGGTTTTCCAGAGGACCGTTATGGAGGAAAATAATTCTACATTAAAAAGTCTATAATGTCCAAATTTCAAGTTGCTAGTTGTCCCAGAATGCAAGAAAATGACTCTTAAATCTAACTATAGTAATAACTTCAAGGTTAAGAAAGTTAAGATGAAGTCACATGCCGTTTAGAACTATTTTATGAGAACTGTGGATAATTAAAAAAGGAGCTTGAAATTAGTAAAATTTCTGCATTTTGATCTCACCAATAAAAAATAAACTTAACAATAGCAGTTCATTGAGCACAAATCAATTTACTCGAACACATAAAAACAATTATTTTACTGGAAGCTAAGGATATATACAGTATTCCATAAGCTACAGCATCCAACCTATCACCATACAAGGTGGGAAAATGACTCTGAAAATCATATATTCAGTAGACTTTTTTACCCCCAGATATATAAATTTAGGATTATCGTATAATCATTTGTGAACAGTTTCTTCAGTATTATCTATAATAATATGCATATTTTCAAATTTTTAAAAATTCCCAGTCCTGTGATTAATAAATCAGACAAAATTAATGAAAAGTTTACATTTTACTTATGTCATCTTCAACTAATGCAGGGAGGGCCTCATGAAGTTTATTTAAAAATTGAGAGGTTGTTAGTTAAACTGTGTCATAGTACTTATCATCTAGCTTAACAGCCTTTTACTAATTAGATGGATTACTCTGCCATTGTGTGATATGAATAAACGAAATCGATTTAGACACACTGGTTATGATGCACTCTTCAAACAAGGACAAATATTCCTTTCACGTGCACATTTAACATATAACATGAGATCCAGTTGTTGTGTTTTCAACTTATCACATGAATGATAAATCCTTATTAAGTAACAGTTACTGATTTTGAAAACAATAATTTTTTAATGCTTTAAAACTTTTTCGTTGTATGATTTTATTTTTGCGTTTAAAAAGTATAATAAATTATTCTATTTATTCATTGGCTATTAGTAATTAATTTTATAAATATGTAATGTTATGAGTTAAAATTTTCTTTTTGTGATTTCTGGTGGAAGGCAAAATATTACTCAAAAGTTGAACATCCCTTAACTATTATGCCCAATGACATCAAATGCAACCGATCCTGGACGTTAAAATTCAAGTCCATAAGGCAAAATATGGTGGAATTGTACTAAAAAGTGGTGAAAGGCAAAATATTACTAAAAAGTTGAACAACCCTTAACTATTATGCCCAATGACATCAAATGCAACCGATCCTGGACGTTAAAATTCAAGTCCATAAGGCAAAATATGGCGGAATATTACTAAAAAGTGGTGGAAGGCAAAATATTACTAAAAAGTTGAACATCCCTTAACTATTATGCCCAATGACATCAAATGCAACCGATCCTGGACGTTAAAATTCAAGTCCATAATTCTTTGCAAGAGACATGGATTAGAAAATTGGAGGTAAAATTCGCACTTAATTAATTTAAATCATAATATTGCGATATTTATGTTATTTAGAAATAATGTGTATTGAAACATCCATGTATTAATACAAAAGACATTTTTATTATAAATAAAAGATTTTTGAATACTTAATTCCATTAGAGCAGGGGTTCCCAACATTTTCCCTACATCGATCCCTTTTAAAAGAATGATTTTTTTCATCGACCCCCCCCCCCCTCTCACATTTTTCTCTATAATATGCAGCATACAACATAATTATATTACTAATAATTGCACATAAAACACTTAAAGATAAATATTCGACTATATACTTAATAATAATACTAGTAGTTTCTTTTAATGGCTGAATTTATATATATATATATATATATATATATATATATATATATATATATATATATATATATATATATATATATATATATATATATATATATATATATATATATATATATATATACATATATGTATATATATATGTATATATATATGTATATATATATATATATATATATATACATATATGTATATATATATGTATATATATATATGTATATATATATATGTATATATAAATATAAATATAAATATATATATATATATATATATATATATATATATATATATATATATATATATATATATATATATATATATATATATATATATATATATATACAATGCCCTTTAATTTAATTAACAGCAAACATCCATCACACCAATTTCTAATTTATTTTTTTCTTCATGCATAAATAATGCACCAATAATGCTTGAATAATGCAGGAATAATGCAGGAATAATGCATGAATAAATCATGAATAATGCATGAATCATTTATATTTATTGTATATATATAGATACGTATATATACAATGCCCTTCAAATTAATTATCAGCAAACAATTATCACACCGTCTTCAAGCCTTTTTTTTTCTTAATGTACAAATAATGCACCGATAATGCATGAACAATGCAGGAATAATGCATGCATAAGTCATGAATAATGCATGAATCCCTTATTAAGAAGCCAGAAAGACAACTCCCACTAAGGAGCTATAAGGAGGGACTTTCTTTGCATAAATTTAGGGGGGTTACTACAGTCGCATATAATCGTCCTCTTTGGCGGTCCGGTCCGCAAAAGATACCGGAGCCCGGAAAAAGTGGTTCATAAGGTTTATGTTTTGATATTTTTGTACTATTTTCATTTTTAATTTCACAAATATAAACAAGATTTCATAAACACAGATTGTAATTGTACAAAAGTTCGATTTCAATTAATGTGGTGATTATGCTTGATCCATTGATACAATTTTTTTAATGTTTGGCTTGAAATTGCTTATCATCGTATAGTCACAATAACTAGCTCAACGAATATAAATATATATTTTACTAAACAATTTTACTGACTTATATGTAATCACTAGCTGAAAACCCGTACTTCGCTACGGAGTACATTGAAATTAAATACAACTGTCAATGTATGCAATTAATGCCAAAAAAATATATATATTTATTATAAATACAACGATCAATGTATACAATTGATGTAAAAAATAAGAAAAAATGAATTTATAAAAAATTCGTAAGGTATATTTTTATAGACAAAATAATGTAGAAGAAAATATTCAAATTAAATCTAATAGGACATACTAAAGAATATAGTACAGTTAATATAGTGCAGTTTGAGGAACATATATTTTGCTGTATTTTAATATTTTTTTGGATAATGTCCAATCTTCTGCCGCATTAGCGAGAAATTTTTTTTTTGCCTATTTCGTTGCTGTGCCCTTGATGATAAATTTATTTAAAGTACCAGAAAAACAAATCACGTGATCAGCATTTAATAAATTAAATTCTAAAAATTAATCTTTAACAATTCATCAAAAATGAGAAAATGGGGGTAAAGATTCGAAAAAGATTTCATTTTAAAATCTTTTTTATGAACTTTCTCTTGATATAAATTTTATATCCCTCAAATTATTATTCTAAATGCAAACTTAAAAAAAGTTACAAAAACAGCTTAAAAATTTAATTTTTAAAAATCTAAGAAGAATTTTTCAAATTTTTTTTTAGTGCACTCCTACACTGCAAGAAGAATCGCCATGCAGAATTTCAGCCCTTTAGGTCCAGCAGTTTGGTCTGTGCGTTGTATGTCAGTCAGTGAGTCAGTCAGTTACGGAACTGTTTATATACATATAGATAATATAATTTCATTCGACACATATACAAAAGCGTCATGACATTCGACTTTAGATGGGTGGATCACACCGCTCTATGCAAATTTGTATTCGTACATATTAAAACGGATACTATTATCTGATAATTACATTCCTAAAAAATTAAATTAAATTTTGAAACAGAAACATCGACCCCCAATAGATCCCTGGAATGCTATAGATCCTTTTTAAACTTCCATTAACCCCCAACGGGACCCCCTGGAACCCGTTGGGAATCCCTGCTTTAGAGGATTAATATCTCTTATCCATAGTTACATTTTAATCTTTCGACGTAATTTCTAGAGCCTCCAATGCTCGCAGATAAGGATTCTTAAAGCAAAACAAGTTGGTACCCGTCAAAACATGACGGACGGCTAGATAGTAAATAAATGTACTAATACACAAATTATACTCAACACATCGTTGCCAAATGTTGAAAATTATAATACTGCGCAGAAACAAATTAATGTGTTTAAGCGGGCTCGTGCTTAGTGGGTATCTAAAGCCATATTTAAAAATGTCACTGAGCATGCGCAGAAAGCAATTTTTTAAAATTGTAAATTATCGCTAATTAAACAGAGTGAAATAAACAATTTCCATGAGGTTTAATCTTTCGTTTAACAAACATAATTATGATAAAAATAAAAGAGAGATCTAGAGACACTCCTCGGAATAAACGTGTTTATCATTAAAACATGTCCCTGAGCATGCGCAAAAACAATGATTTTCTAAAGACAGATTTAAACATGCCACTGAGCATGCGCAGAAATCAATTTTTAATTGTAAATTATCGCTAATTTATAGAATTTGCTGTTACAAAACCCAAATTTGACAAATCTACAGATTAAAGTCTTTCGTTTAAGACCAAAATGAAGCAAATTGACGAAGTAGTTTTCTCTCACGGACTGCCCAAAAAGTCGGCTTAGCAACTTAAATATATAGATTGTTTTTTTAAAATTATTCAATCCTAATAGTTACATTCTGATAGATAAGTCCTGTCCTGACTGTTAAGCCTTTGTCTGTCTACCAAAGATGACCTTGCAAACAGTGATGAGAACCTCAAGAACGATAGGTACGTACCCAAGGCTGACAAAATGGCGGCGGACCAGAAGACCTCCCCGCAGAGGGCCGGAATGAAGAGAAGACCTCCCATGCGATTTCCGAACAGGTTCTGGAAAGGGTCTAACATCGTTACGTAGCCCTCAGCACGCATCTTCTTCGCGAAGAACATGCCACCTGCAATATTAAAATAAATACTTATTGATAAATTTTTAATTGCAGTAAAATTGGATATCATCATCTGTTCGTACAGTTGAAGAATAGTAAATAATAATAATAATAATAATAGTGTCGTGTCTGTCGCGTCAACACCTTTTGTTTTGTCCCTGTACTTTCCTCTCAAGAAAGCAGGGGGGGGGGGGGGGGGTAGGGCAATGACCCCGACTTGATAAGGGATTCGTGTGGTGTTCGGAGACGAGGTCCCGGGCAGAAGGCAGGGGGATGTCGGAGAGACTGCTTGTGCCCACGCGAGAGAAGGCGTGTGTTTTTATTTTTTTTAGTCTGCGGTTGTTGGCTCTAGAGAGAGTCGGGCAGACGAGTAAAGTGCGTGGGTGTATTGAGACCCAGAAGACGCACTAGGTCTTCTTAGATAGCAGTCAGAATCTAGATGATTGACCTAGTTAGATTTTGTATATAATACTGTAAAATAAGTTTGTGGATAAATTAGTGTTGTGTTTGTGCTTGCAAAGAAAATAAAACTTTGAATATTCACTGGTGTGGTACTGAACTTTGTGACGTGAAAATTTACTTGTGTACCATTGCAAACGTCCTGACAACGATACGAACCAAAGCGAACCTGTAGAAGTGAAGAAGAGGTTCGACAAATAGAATGCATTCCATTACATTGAGATTTTAGCTGATGAATAAAAGAAAATATACCAATTAAAATCTTCGACACCTAATATAATCTCATCTCAGAAATTATCTTAAATACAAGAAAAGTCTTAATATGACTTATAAATGGGAATAGGAGTTGATTCTCGTATTAAAGAAGGAAATGTATTTAAAATTTAATAGTAAAGCGTAGCAAAAATCATAGTAAAATAATTTAAAGAAAGTCTGAAAAATTCATCTAAAATCATTAATATTACGAAATGGATTCATGATTATAATTTTATGACACGCTTTAAAAGTGTTTTCGTTACATTAATGACACAGAAGTGTTTAATGTTTTATTTGATATTTTGATACGTACAGTTATAGCAAATCATTTAGCGAGATATCTAAATATTGGGCTCGAGGTAGCCTTGTGGTAGCGCGCTGGCGTTCGGTGTTCAGGGTGTTCGGATCGAATCCTGGCAAGCGCCATTAAATACCTCCATGTCATGCTGAACATGGGCACACCGGAAAGTCCCTCTATGAGGTCGGAGAGGGCGTAAGAGGGTACGCAACCTCCCAGACGGCAGGGATATAAATCCAATTTATATATTTCCAATATATAAATTGGATCCGCACACTTCAGCCTGAAGCATACATTGACCTTGTTTGGAATTTCTAGCCACGGGGCGTTAAAAACAACAACAACAAATATTAGAGGATACCTCCACGGATATTTACCATGGAGTATATATACCATGGAGTATATATGCCATTCATTCATATTTACGATGGAGTATTTACGGATATTTACCAGAGGTCACGGATATTTACCACGGATATTTCTCCATGTACCAGCAGTGCTAATTTTTTTTCTTTAATTTCATGTAAAATGATTTAACAGACTGAAGGTAAGTAAGTAGGAAAGAATTGCACAAGTAAATAATGTTTAATCTAGAAAATATTTATATTCACAAATTTAGTCTGATTTTAACTACATATTTTAAAACCGTATGTTGCACTAAGAAATTTTATGGTGGGAAATGATTAATCAATAATAAATTTTGCATGCATTTAAAATAAGACTGAAATATAAGTACACAGGTTTGTCATGAAATTGAGATTCATGTCTTTCTTATTTTTTTTCCATAATCTATTCTTCCATTTCATTTATTTCCGAAAATTTTCGACTGTTTTTTGAAATATTAAAGTAATTCAACCTGAAATGAGAGATTTTAAAAAGGAGAACTAATTTCTCCTCGAGATGTTATTTTCAATAAATTACCTTTTTGAAATGTTTCTTTTTTTTTTTCTTGCTCTCACCTTTAAAAGCAAATCTCTTCAGAAATCGATAGAAAGCAATCGTTACTAGGGAAAATACATAAATCGAATTTTCAACTGGAACTACGGAGTCAGGTTGCTTCGGAGAAAGAGCATTTAATCAAATGGCAATTTTATTTTTAACCTTTTCCTTACGGGGTGGGATAGCATGTATCCCAAGAATGAATGAATGAATGAATAAATAAATAAATAAATAAATAAATAAATTAAAAATATCTTTATATATATATATATATATATATATATATATATATATATATATATATATATATATATATATATATATATATATATATATATATATATATATATGTATATATATATATATGTATATATATATATATATATATATATATATATATATATATATATATATATATATATATATATATATATATATATAGATAGATAGATACTTTAATTAACTTTAATATATATATATATATATGTATATATATATATATATATATATGTATATATATATATATATATATATATATATATATATATAGATAGATAGATACTTTAATTAACTTTAATATATATATATATATATAACCCCCTTAATGGCCGTTCTTACAAAGGGTGTAGGGAATTCTAAAGAGGGAATCGGAAAAATGGACCCCGTAAGGTAAAGGTTAATGCCTTTTTCTTTTTTACAAAAATTATGTTTAAGTTTTCTGACTGCGTTCGGAGCACTTTTCGTTTTCAAAAACTGTACTTGCACAAAGTTCTGTCTTATTTTCGAAGGAATGTATAGAGAATAAGCACTTCTACCTTAACTTTGGGTTTGTATATCTTGAAGTGGCACTCTAAATAATTTCATTCAAACACAGTTTATATAACAACAATGCTTATTCAAATATTTGCATATGTAAATTTTGCTTTTCAACATAAAGCAAGCGCACTACTAATACGAGATATATAATATTTATGCAAGGGAAATACAACTCAATATATTTTCTGGTATAACTATTTATGCAATGAAAATATAATTTGAGATACTCACAAATACTTCGGAAATCGACCAACAGTGCTACCTCGTAAACTTTAGGCCTAAGAAGAACTCGAGTAGGTTTGAAGCAACCTAGCTATGCCTCGAGCGGCTGCTCGCAAAACTCAATTATTAAACCAGACTCTAAGCCTAGCCCCAACTCGATACTTCGTTTCGTCAGCCCTACTCCTCCTATCACTTCCTCTCACCTCCTCTCTTTAATCTAGCTGCTTGGCATTTATGCCAACCGCGTATGCCGCAATTAGCATATCTTAAGTGGCTTCTTTACCCTTATTCACTTAAAAGTTCGATTATTGCGAATCGAATCTTATGTAAACCTTACAAATGCAACACCAAAATACGAAAATGATGAAAAAAATTTATAATATTTATGCAAGATTTTATCTAGCTCTAAAAAGAAATTATGCTTATAAAATTAATTTCTTTTTGTAATATGTACGTACGTACTTCCTTAGTATAACGACCTAAAAGATAATCGATATTTTGTAATAAAAAAAAAATGCAGGTTGTTATATGCAATTACATGTAAAATTTTAGCAATTTCTCATGAGATTTTTTATTAATGCAGCTGTAAATCACCAAGTAATAAACTTAGAACCAAATCTGTAGTTTATTACATTCTTAGTATCACAAAAACATGCGTGAAAAAATTCATAGACATATCATGGTTAAATTTTGAGTTGTCACAATTGTCGTTAACATTTTTGATGAAAAATAAGTTCTTCAGTAAACGCAACTAAAGTTTTCAACTTGCATTGAAATTCATAGCTTCTCTGCTGATCTTTAAATCGCTCTCATTTAATTTCTTATGATCGCACAGAAAAAAATAAAAGCAGATTTAGATACAGAAATTTTCATTCTTTAAAAAGAAGGAATAGAAACCATTCCGAAATTTTCATCAAAAGGTAGTCGGATAGTTATGGAACAGATGGGACAGATTTGAAATCTAAAGTACGCTGTTAGTATTAATTTTTTAATGACGTTTTTCTCTTCACGGAAATAAGTGATAATTTTTTAAAGGAATAAAGTAAAGCCAAAATGTGTAGGAATTTTAAATAGAATGCTCATTCTATTTTTAAGTTTTTATTTTCAGTGAGGGATTTAATGAAAGTTCTGTCGCCAGTTTTATGCCGTAAAATGTCCAACTACAACAGCTAGATATAACTTCTAGTCCGGAAGGGTTTTCTGCAGTTTCAGGTCAAATAATGTTAGACACTAGAGATTTGTAGGATAGCGTTTATTTTCTGTACAACGGGGAGGATTTGAATACAACAACCGATTGATTATAGATAATGAGATTGCTTGATGCACAAAATATTTCCTTTTGCAGGTAGTTAACTTTATTTCTACGGTGACGTTGTATTTCAGTTATATGATTAGAAAAATCTACCACATTATTTCCACCATAAAAAGGATTGCTTGAGAGGCTCGAATTCCTGATTACGGTAAGATACCAAGATCCATTAACATTTTATTTACGGGTTGGGATATCATGTATCCCAAGTATACGGGCCCAAAATAGAATATATATATATATATATATATATATATATATATATGTGTGTGTGTGTGTGTGTGTGTGTGTAATGAATATGATCAGATTACAAAATCTTTAGAATAATAAATTTATTTCCGAGTGGCTAAAACATACATCTTATCTAATAGACAGCCAGCACTCGAGTGTGTCCCGGTCTAGGGTATAGAGGTATCTTCGGTTAGGAATTGAGCAAAGATATTTCTTGGAAGCTGCATCAGTTTTGCAGGAAGATCGCCTTATTTGGGCATAGAAAAAGGTCGGAGGATTTCGTGGCTACCCAGGGATTGCTGAGGTTATGAAAAATATTCCTGGGTTTGTGAAAACAGAATTCACTAATGCCATCCTAAGCATAAGGAAAGAAAGTTTACAAGGAATCAACTTAAATTTTATACCTTTCATATATATATATATATATATATATATATATATATATATATATATATATATATATATATATATATATATATATATATATATATATATATATATGTAAAGGATTTAGTGGGAAAAGAATGATTATTCTAAATTTAAAGGGGGCTTGGGAATTAAATTATATTCGTGGCGTAATTCGCCTCTAATTGTTCGTATTCAAAGACGCGAATTGGGAAAGGGAATTTCCCTTTTATTATATAATCTTCGTGCGCCTCTGAGTTCTGCGGTCGAGGAGAAACGTTTACATTTTATTTAGCCTTGAAAGATGTCTGTTTAGGGCTCTGCGCATGTCCAAGGAGAGTTGGCGCGCTGAGATTCCCGCGAATTTGGGGAGAGCGGGAATAGAAGTCGATGCTATCAGATGTGTTTCGCCACGGCTCTAAAAAAGAAATGGCGAATAATGAAATGCGTAGATCTGGAGAGGTGGTATTATGACATTGAACTGAATAAACTCTACTTAATTTAGACGATGCTGAGTACTTTTTGAGTGTATGCCTTCCCTCGATGCCATGGACTATAAAACAAGAAGACTGCAAACGACACATTAGCAGGCAAAAGCCAACGCCTGTCATATATATATATATAACCCCCTTAATGGCCGCTCTACTTCCCGTTCTAAAGAGGGAATCGGAAAAATGGGCCTCGTAAGCTAAAGGTTACTTATTGCCACTAAAGTTTATTAGTTTTGATCACTCGTTCATCTTTGTGAAGGGGAAAAATGAAGTATAAAATGCTGTATTTAAAGGTCCTTACCAATCACAAGCGAGAGAGCATATCCAAAGGGAGCTTGGCACCATATTATGCCGCTGCTATAGATCGCCTCCGCTGTACCGTTTATATAACCCCCGCCGACCCATGTCGCTGTGAAAGAGAGAAAAGACAGAATATTTCAAAGGTTAATATATGGTTAATTATAAACTACAAAGTTATATGCATATACTGTACAACACCTTCACAGTCACAGAACCGGTCAGTATAGATAAAAAAAAAAAGTAATGGGTTATTTACGAGTTTACAAAAATGCATTGGTCGATGGCTCCTGCCAAAAAGACACATTTTAATCAGCGAGCCAGTGATCTGAACGTCACTGGTACGAATCCGCTGACAAATCCACCGACGTGTACACTAATGGCGGCGGGTGCACGAAAACTATGACGCGGCTGCAATGTCCTCCAAGTTCTCAAATTTACCTCTGGAGATGCGAGGTCAAGTGTACCGGTCTCGTCACTTGACTCGGTTCAAAATTACGGGACGGGCTTGTAGGGGGTAGTGCTGGTCAGTAAGCTCGCGGTGTACATACAGGCGAATGTCTAGCGAAAAGTGCCCTCCGCGTTCGGAATATATATATACATAGTCGAACCCCGTTATAGCGAACCCGGTATATAGCGAACTCCCGGATATAACGAATGAAACTTTTGGTCCCACCGTTTTCCTATTGTATTTAATGCTAATTTATCCTTTTATAGAGAACCTCCGAAATCTTAAGAATCGACTATAACGAACTTTTTTTTTCAGTCGACTGCTGATTTTTTTTTAAACTTTTTAAGAATGTTGAAGATACAAATAATGTTGAAGAAGAAGATGATGAAGATTTACCTACCGCAATGTTGATAGAAAAACACAAAATTTCATCATTCTCAGATTGTGACATGCAATTGTTCTAAACATTTGAAGTCATTACATGTGAAATTCCAACTGATGACTAGATATTGTGGAAGAAATTAAAATGAATCATACTGAAATCGAAGATTCTACATCTGATGGTGATGAAGGGAAGCACATAAATGACGAAATCTCCACCATCTCAGATGCTACAGCAGCTTTGCGTGTCAATAATACGTTTTTGTGTACACAAACTGTGGAAGTAAGAATGTTGGAGTCATTCGATGTATTGGACAAAGAAATTCATGAAATGTTTTTGAAATCGGCATCACGTTAACAGAAGAACAAAATAGTGAATCATTAATGGTCACTTTTAATAGATTTAATCATTTTTCAATACATCATTATTGAATACACATAGCAATTAATGAGTTATACATTTTGTGAACTCTAAAATTTTCCTTAACGGTTCGGATATAGCGATCGACCGGATATAGCGATCAAAACCTTTGGTCCCTTGAAGTTCGTTATAACGGGGTTCAACTGTCGAAGCTCACAGTTTCTAATGTTATTCATATACGTCATACGTTACCATGAAATATATGTGTGAACGCGCATTTTCAAATTTTGACGATAGCGATGGAGTTATTCAAGATTGAATTAATATGTATCTGTGGATGAAAATCCCCTTCTTTCTCCATATTTAAATCAAGAAGTTTGAAGTTGCGAGATAAAGCATGAAAAACGGTGCCATCATTTTGCATTTAATTATTTACCCTGGGAATTCCCGCATGATGAATATTTTTTTCTTAGCTCTCTTTTAATTACCGCAGGTTATAGTAGATACAGATTTTGACCTCGTTAAATACCATTAGATATACCATGAGCATTCGTTAAGTACCATTAGATATACCATCTACAGTATATATAAAGAAGCTATTTCATACAGAAGATTCATAAAAATGGGCAAAAGATCCCTAATGAATGCTGCTTCACACAAGGATACAAATTTTTTAGCATGGTATAGTTAAGTTTGAGCCGCCCTTGTCATAAACTGGTTAATGTTACCAGCTTTTCTCAAAGTTCCTAGATCGGAATCGAATTCCGTCTGTCTTGGACTCTCCTGTGATTTTTCCTCATGCGGTTCCTTATACGTTACTCTCACAGTGAAATAACCGACTAAATCACCGTGAGTAAAGGTTCTCAGGGCAAAGTGCCTGCCGGTCTCAAATAAAAGTATGAATTTATTTCATTTTCTTTTATTTGTAAATTGAAATGAAAGGACCTCTCCAGTAAAAACCTGACAGAGTCCGGGATCCACCTCCTCTTAAATATAAAAAGGTTTAATTTAGGTCGCACATGCCCTGGACTTTATTGTGGTCCAAGAGATTTCTCAGTGATGCTAAGTAATCTGACCAGGACTTATGCGCCAGGACTTCTAGCGAATTCAAAATGAATAATTTCAGTACAAGTTGTTCATAGCACTTGCGAGAGCCAAATTTTAACAAACACGGCTGTCCGAGCATCATCTTACATTAATATTAAAAAAAAATCTGTATTTGAACCTAGAAAAATTTGCTGAAACTTGAATATGATTTATTCAATCTTCATAAATTGATAATAATGCATGAAAATGAGTCACTAATTACGGAAGTTTTTGATTTCTTTTTTTCTTTCTATTTTGAAATTCTGTATTATTTTCTTCTTGTTTCTGCAACTCGGTTAATGTTAATTCCTTTTAGATTATCCGGGAAATATGACGTCAAAAGAAGCCTCATAGATAAAAGCGCGTGAAGTCAAGGGATAAACCGATAGACAAGTTACATAGCAGGTGAGTTATATGGTGAAGTTACCTTCTCTTTGGACGGTTTGTAAGGAGCTAACTGATTATACGAATATATTCTTATCAAGTGGTTGCTACGATATTTGATAGCCTGCAAAACGTGTCAGAGTTCAGTGTATCTGGTGCGATTTTCAGAAGTTTGATCGGAGGCATGCATTGCGACGGATCTTTTCCTCGAGGAAAGCGAATACTTTCGTGATTGGATACGATTTATGAAGGCCTTATTTGAATAGTGGTCCAACTCCACTTTAAAAAAAAATGGAGTTAGCCTCACTTTCATGTTCATGCAAGTCATTTCTATCTCATTTTTCAACTGGTACACCTCCAGCTTATTTCTACTGCCAACAGAGGGCATCACAAATCAGACTTCAGCAGTCATTTCTGGACACTCATTAGACTTTAAGGCTCAAAATATCAAAATAATTACAAGATAAAAAGAACTTTTTATATACCATGTTTTTAAATTTTCTGTTAAATCATATAAACTTGACAATTCTATGTATTAATAAATACTTTTTAAAAATTTTTTTGATGAATTATCCCATCAACTTGAAAGAAAATGAAGTCAATTGGAAGTTAACTTGCATTTAACTTATCGTTCCCGTTCATGCCGATAGATGGCCGCACCAGTCTACAAAACAAAATTAACTGAAAATAACTGGAAATTAATTTAATTCTGCTTAAAGATGGCTAAAAGTGTTAAAAAATGCATTGTCATCGTGTTCTGAGCTATTCTAAAAGTTTCAAATGTGTAGCTAGTCGGGAAGTTAGTTGAAAATCGATTGCAAGATTTGTACTGGACAAACACACACGCAAACACACAAACACGCAAGAAAGCAAGTTAATAAAAACATGGTAATGCAGTTGGACCACTATTCAAATAAGGCCTTCATATCTTCCCGCCTATAAATCTTGATAGAAGTACTCACCTGTGGTGGTAAATATGCCGACGAATAGGCCTATGTTCCTTCCCGCCAGCATTACAACCTCGCTCTCCTCCAGGTCGCTGCCATTCGTCTTCTTCTTCTTTCCAGCCCATATTCCAACTATCAGAATGATGACGTAGAAGAAGATTATGGAAATGATGCCTGCAACATTGGCCGTCCCTTTGATGGGCTCGTCTTCTTGCGTCGGTGCCAAGGAACTGTTGTCTGCAAGATATGGGGACAAACGTGTTCAGAGACAGTTGGGAGCAAAAAAGAAGCGTAATACCATACGTAAAATGTAAAGAAAAGTACAAAAGAGGAACTAAATAATTATAAATAGTACTGCTAAACAAAATTTTTTTTCACACACACACACACATCAGGGGTAAAACCACTTTACTCCAAAAACTTCGTTTTCAGAAAAACAAATTTGAAAGTTGGAGTAAAGTGGGTTTTTTCACCGGCACACCAAAACTTTATCGCTAATTTTAACGGCTTTAAAGGGATTCTGCCCAAAATATGAATGCACATGGTGTTAGTACTCCTTAAAAGCTACAAGATGGCACTGCTAACTCATTTTCGTAAAAATTGCTGTTTGGGAAAAATGAATTTGAAAGTTGGGATAAAGTGGTTTTTCCCCCGGCACACCGAAACTTTATCGCTATTTTTAACGGCTTTAAAATCAACAGATATGAATGCACGTGGTGTTAGTATCCCTTGAAAACTACAAAATGCCTCTGCTAACTCATTTCCGTAACAATGGCTGTAAAATGTTTTTACACCTGGACCCTTCATACATATATATATATATATATATATATATATATATATATATATATATGTGTGTGTGTGTGTGTGTGTGTGTGTGTATACAGAGGCTGTTCGCACATTTTTTAGACGATTTTGGTAAGCGGTAATAACAAATCGTTTGCTGCAAAAGAAATAATTTCAATTGTACTATGTTTTTAAAAGTCAAAAAAATTATCGTCTGCGGCTTGAAAGTCATAGGAATAGGAACATCAGGAATAGGAACACAAGGAATAGGAACATCATTTTAGTCACAGATTCTGTAGTATTTAATTTTTTAAAGTTTTTTCAGTTTAAATTTCTTTATTTTTCCTCTCTCTACTTACTATTTGTGCAATCGTAATTTAAAATTATCTTAAAATACCCCATTTTTATGTGTATGTTTAAATTTTCTTTATATTTAAGCTTTATATAAAACATGTTAGTTAATGAATTGCAGAAAACTTTTCTCAGTCCAGATTTCCATAACACTGCCCGAATAATTGGACGAGGAATAAAATGAATCAATTTAAAAAACTAATAATTTTAATATATTAGTCAATCTATATATATAAAACAGTTCCGTAACTGACTGACTGACAGATAACGCACAGACCAAACTGCTGGACCTAAAAGGCTGAAATTTTGCATTGCGATTCTTCTGTATATATATATATATATATATATATATATATATATACACTGAAGTGCCACTGAATAAGGGATAGCAAAGCCTATGCAAATTGTGTAGCGCTGCGCATCATGTATGCGCAAGTGAGGGCGCTGTGGTAACTGCATATATAACGCGTACTGTGGTTGTTTTGAAGTAGTTGTTGGAATTGCCAGTATGGGTAAACTGCCTGATTTAGACGCCTTCGATCGCGGACAAATCGTAGGTGCGCGACGCATGGGCCATTCAATTTCCGAAATCGTCAGACACCTAGGATTTTCAAGGTCGACAGTGTCAAGAGTATACCAAGAATACATGGATGGTGGAAAAAAAAACTAGCGATCGGGCACACTGCAAAGGACAATTAGCCTTGACAGTGCGTGGTGAGAGACGGCTCAGGCGTATTGTACGTAGCCAGCGAAACCAAACATTAGCTCAAATTACCACCCAGTTTAATGAAGGTGCCAGTCGTACAGTCAGTAAATGGACTGTGCAACGCTCGCTTCACCGTATGGGTTTCGGGAGCCGTCGACCTACGAGAGTACCATTGCTCTATACTCGCCATCGGGCTGCACGTATTGCCTGGGCAAGAGAGCACAGAGACTGGAGTGTAGAGGACTGGAAACGAGTAGCATGGAGTGATGAGTCTCGATTCCGACTACTTAACGCCGACGGGAGGCTGAGAATATGGCGTCAGACTCATGAATCCATGGATCCTGCATGCCTGGCTGGAACCGTACAAGGGCATGGTGGCTCAATCATGGTCTGGGGTGTTTTTTCGTGGCACAGTTTGGGATCTTTGGTGCGTGTACCAACCTCACTCAATGCAATTCGGTACGTAGAGTTGCTGGGTGATCACCTCCATCCGTTTATGCTGTTCTGTTATCCGCACGGTAATGGAGTTTTCCAGCAAGACAACTGTACCTCTCACAAGTCCCGGTTGGCTACTGGCTGGTTGGATGAGCATTCCTTTGACTTCTCTGTCATGAATTGGCCACCTAGAAGCCCAGACTTAAATCCTATTGAGCATCTTTGGGATGTTTTGGAACAAGGCGTGAAAGGCCATCACACAGCACCAAAGAACCTTACTGAATTATGGACAGCTTTAGCCAATATTTGGCAAGCCATTCCCGTGGAACGTTTCCAGAAACTTGTTGAATCTATGCCTCGTCGTGTGGCAGCCGTTATCAAGGCCAGAGGGGGCCCAACTCGTTGCTAGGTAGGTATCCCAAATTCAGTGGCACTTCAGTGTATATATATATATATATATATATATATATATATATATATGTGTGTGTGTGTGTGTGTGTGTATATATATATATATATATATATATATATATATACACGTGTTAAATCTATAATTTCTTTGGCCGCACAAGGAAGAATGTTTTACCTCGCCATAGGATAAAAAAAATTAGAAATCCTAAAACGAAAGTCACCTTGATATTTCCTAATTCGTACGTCTGTCCCATTACCCCACCATCGATCTCTGCCCCAAACCACCAGCGTACTACTCTTAATCGATACTGAGATAGCCGATGGAGATTTCTAGAAGTTGAACGTACTTTCCCTTTTACAAAAACAAAAGAAATAAAGTAAAAAAAGTACATACGCTCTTAAACACTCGCGAGTTATTCTTTTCAGAATATCTGAAATGAAATATATTTATTCCTCACGTTAAATGAAAAGATAAGTCTGAGAAAATAATTCTAGATTTTCCAATTCAGAAGCTTAGTATCGATGATTTAATGGAGTGTCTGTAGCACACCCAGGGGGGGGGGAGCCAAGGGCCTTGCCCTCCCCCAAACAATAGAAATTACATTATGATTATTGATTTTGCATTATAAATATTTTTACCTGTTAATCTCGCCCCCCCCCCCAGTCAAGAAAAAAATCTTGGGTGCGCCACTGTGGAGTGTACATTAAAATCATTTGCTGGCAGACATGGCAAAGTTAAAGTTTCCTTCTAACGTTTTTTGCGGTGCTTTGAATGTATGTATATATATATATATATATATATATATATATATATATATATATATATATATATATATATGTATGTATATATATATATATATATATGTATGTATATATATATATATATATATATATATATATATATATATATATATATATATATATATATATGTATATATATATATATATATATATATATATATATATATATATATATATATATATATATATATATATATGTATATATATATATATATATATATATATATATATATATATATACAGGGTGGCTAATAAATACTGTGACAAATATCGAATCATTTAATTACACACAGATGAAATAGAAAATGGAAAATACAACAACATTATTATGAACATTATACATGAAAGTTTACCATGGAATAATTTTACTCGAATCGACCGCCATCTTTATCGATTACAAAAGATAATCTCTTACGCCACTGTCCTATTGCGGCACGAATCATTTTATGAGGTAATTTGTCCCATTCACTCCGTATGGAAGCCTTGAGGGAGTCCAAACTTCTGTGCTGCTTAGCATTTACTTTAGACTCTAAAATCCCCCAAATGCAATAGTCTAAAGGATTTAGATCTGGTGAAGAAGGTGGCCAATCTTCTTGCTTCATAAACTTCGGGCAATTGGCATTTAGCCATTCCTGTGTTGTTTTGGATCGGTGGGACGGTGCAGAATCTTGCTGAAATATCCAATTCTTTTTGGGATACAATCTGTTAGCATGCGGTAATAAACGTGTAGCCAATACTTCCTGTTTGTAATATTCAGCATTGATTTTTACCCCTTTATCGATGAATTTCAGAGGCAGTTTTCCATTGTGTGACACTGCAGCCCAAACCATAAGAGAATTCTTGTTCTGAAAGCGTTTAACAGTTCGAAGATTTTCAGGTATATCCTCGAAGGTTGCTGAATATACAACATCCTTTTTAGCATTATAACTTTGTTCTGTACAAAACAGCTTCTCATCAGAGAAAATTATTTTTTCAACACTTTTGCTACCGTGCCGGTTCAGCAATTTCTTACATCTTTGTAACCTTTTTACTATTTGTGCAGTAGTCAAACCTTGAACTTTTCTTTTGCGATAAGGGCGAAAACCCAGGTCTTCATTTATGATAAGTTGCATAGTTCTGCGACTGATGTTCTCTTCTGCAGCCATTTTATTTCCAGAACATTGTGGATTTCTTCGTATCTTTTCAGGAATTCTTTTGATACGTTCTTTTGTACGAACAGTGCGTGGACGACCGGACCTTGGTCGATCTTTACAGCTATTGGTATCCAATAATCGATTTATAGTCCTATATATAAACGTCCTATTAAAACCAAGGCATTTTAATTGCTTAAATATTTTACCTGCAGAAAATCCGCGATCAAAAATCTGTTTAACCATTAACCTTTTGGCTTCCATCTTTAAAAATATTCTACATGTTTTACTTTAAACAAAAATCGTCTGCGTTTACAAAAAGTTGCCAATCATACAAATAGATAGATAAATTGTTTTTTCAAACGATTAAAATTAACTCTTATTATTTGGAGTGTTACAGTATTTATTAGCCACCCTGTATATATATATATATATATATGTATATATATATATATATATATATATATATATATATATATATATATATATATATATATATATATATATATATATATATATATATATATATATATATTAAGAATAGTACGTAGCCGGTCCGGGACAGATATCGAGATGGCAAGGCAAGGGGACAGACGTACGAGCGTGGAAGTATCACTGTCATTTTCATTTTAGGATTCAACTTTTTTTTCCTATAGTGACGTAAAAGATTGTTTACCCCCCCCCCCCCCAATAAAAAAAGGACGCCATTTAACGGGAAAATTGCGTACTTCGTAGCGTCAGTTTTTTTTATCAGGAAATACAGTTTGTTATGCTCACACAGTTTCACAATACACTATATTTATATATATATATATATATATATATATATATATATATATATATATATATATATATATATATATATATATATATATATATATATATATATATATATATATATATATATATATATATATATATATTGTGGAGTTATGAGACGATTGAAGTTAATATTGTTAATTACTTTCAATATGTATTTAGCGATTTTATTTCTTACAAAATATATTAAATGCTAATCTTCATTATCAGGAACATGTTTGCGCAGTGAGTAGCTTATCTGCAAATGACATATGCTGTGATGGGCAATTTATTTTTTAACTGGTCAGTAAAAAGATTAAATTGAAAAAATTATGAAGAAATTCTAGCCTGTATGAAAACTAAATTAAATGAACGATTCAATGCAATTGCTTTTCACACTTCCAAATATTTCCCCTCTAACTTGACAGCTACTATTATTAAGAGTAAGGTATAGATCCGTGATAAAATCAGTAGTTTGCTTTATCGTTTTGCTTTATCCCTCAGTTCTAAACACTCCTAAAACTTCGATTTTACTACAATGCCGGGCAATCAATTAACAAGAGTAAGCAAATATCGGTTCGTGTTAGCTGTAAAAAATCCAATAAATGAGACTCTTTTCGTCGGATTAGGAGAATTGGAAGATTTAACATAAATTATCCGTGATTATTAGAGTTTTTCATACATGTTTTTCTATAACTCATGTTGAGAAAATTAGATTAAAGTAAATCTTTTAGCGTGGAAGATCTGAAGATTTAATTCTAATGATTGGGTCATTCACTTTGTTCGATAGCATCATAATTTAATCTACCTATATTGAATATCTGAAGTATTTATTCGCATTTAAAATTATTTTTGGTGTTTTAGCGAATATTTCGTTTATTCGGAACATCTATTCAGTATACTATTCAGTTTAATCGGAACATTTGCAGTATAGTTGACGACTCTACTTCAACCTGGTTTCAGCTTTGAATCATGACTTTTTATATGATTTATGGAAAAGAACCCAAGGCGAAATAAATAATCTGTCCTATTTCTGCTCACATGGGGATAGACGTAAATTCAAGACAAACTATCTAAGTTATATATTAATACGCAAGGAAGAGAAATACTTCCTGAATCAATACTCTCTTTTTTTTATCCGTCTCCAAATCAAATCTCCTAAATTTCGACTGATTGGGCAGCTATCTTCATAATCCTCATCATCGGTGGATTGGACATGGAGGTCCATCCACAGGTCCTCCACGTCTAATCCACAGTCCAGAATATGTGGCATTCAGGAAGTGGCGGGCGGCGGCGCTAAAGGGCTCCATCATGCATAAACCACATGTCCCTCTGAGTTCGCTTCTTGGCTCTAGGCAGGCCAGTCCATTCGGTTATCCCATTGTCACCATACCAATACATGGTGGACCTCGCAACATGACAGCCGGCATTGTCGTCCTGGAATTAACATGGGTCCAACCCGTAAAACTGCCTCAACGTAGGATGCCCATTGTCATCCAAAGTAGTGCAGTAGCCGTCTGCGTTGGGCTTGCCATGAATTGAGACCAAGGGTCCCAGTTCATACCAGGAGAAACACCCCCAGAACATAATTCTACCTCCGCCAAACTTTACTGTGGGCACAATGCATTCTGTCAGGAGGCGTTCCCCAGGCACACGCCAGACCCAGACCCTGCCATCCGAATGGTAAAGGGTAAACCTTGATTCGTCTCAACAGAGAACCCATTTCCACTGATCTACGGTCCACTTTCGACGTGCTTTGCACCAAATTAACCGAACAGCGCGGTTGGACTTTTTGATCAAAGGCTTATGGGTGGAAGCCGGACCATGAAAACCAAGCATATGTGCTTCCTTACAGATGATATTCATCCAAACAACACTACCGGGATGCCTATTGAAACTCCTGGAGTGTGTGGTCCATCGATTGGGTGCTGTTATTCCGAATTTCTCTGGACAGCTCCCGTCGGTCTCTATCTACTAGTTTCGTGAGTCTGCCGACTCGGGGCACATTCCGACAATCGCGGATCACTTTCTACTTCTGAATCACATAGGCCACTGTCAATTTTTGGTAAGTCAGATCGCTAGATATGTCCCTTAAGGATCGGCCACTTCTGTGATACCCGACGATACACCTTTCTCGAAATCAGATAACCCTGCACTTCAAGGGCATCTTGCATGAGACTAATGCCAATGTTGTTTCCTACACGTTATTTAACGGCGGAGGCCATGACGTATATCAAGACCGTAGATATTATTGGTAGATAGTATATATATATATCAGTGTCATAATATAAGCATTGCCAATGCCAAAAATCCTAGAACCTAAAGGTGTCCTATAACTCGGAAAAGTATATTTTACTTATGAAGATAAAAATTATTGAACACAGGGAAAAATTATCTCAGCGATACAAGATTATGTTTTACTCCTTACACGTATTTATTTTTGAGTGAAATAGAGTGAGAAGCCCAGATCTCCCGATTCATTTCTGGAGACTGTATTGCGTCTCCTTCTGGTCATTCACTAAATTTGAAGTGCTCTCATCGATTTCTTTCTGGATAGAGATTTATTTCCCTCTTATATATATGTATGTATTTTCACAGAGAGTTTTCCCATTCAAGTTCAAGATAATGGGTTTTTCGGAGTATCTAGCAGGGAGAAATCTTCATTCGAAAAGAAATTAAACAGGCACTGGGTTTTCGAAGCTGAAATAGCTAGGCCAAACGAGAATTTGGAAAGCGTACTGCAAAGTGCCCGATCCGAAACTCGGTCATTTCTCAGTGCCAACGCTGGAGAGATCGTCCTCGATCAAGGCCGGGGAAACCCAACTCTGTGATGTCGCAATGAATTCCAAAATAGAATATCGTGCTATCGCGAGTAAACCTTTTCTCTATCATGTGCTGCCATCTATGAATAACAATTAAAACTAAAAGAAAAAACTATTAAAAAATTAATATAAAGAGAATCTTTTTAGCGGACTTAGGAAATTAACTTTTTATGTGAGAATACTAGCATAAAACATTTGTTTGCTTAAATTAAGAGAGAAAACGAATGAAGAAAAGAAAGTTTATGCATGAGAAAAAAAAAAAAATATTGAATTGTCAGTAAAACTGTTAACTGGGTAAACTACGCTCGTTCAGTTGCACATTTCTTGCAACGTCACTTGAATATGTATAAAACCTAAAAAGAAATTTTAGACAGAATCCAAATGGAGGCCGAAACAAGAAAACAATTTTGAAATTCAAAAAGTGCTTTATCTCTTTCTGCGTCTCTTGACGAAAGAACCGGAATATCGATTCTACAAATGACAGCTCTAGGCTTCCTACCTGAACTACATTTTTTTTATATTTTGTTCTTTAAAAATTCGTCAAACTGAAACTTCTTGTGAGGAAAGATATGTTTCCCTTTTGAAAATAGGGTTTTGGGAATTAAAGGATGCATAGAGGATAATTCAGAAAAATCTGTCCAAATTTTTTTGTGCTACAACTATAGTAACTTATAATCATTAAGTGTACTAAGGATGGACAGCCGGGGTATATCTATTAGATCAGTTCGTCACATTTAAAAACTGTCATTTTTGCAAAGTTTTGATGAGTTGAAGATTAGACTACGTAAGATTCTGGTTTAAATATTTGCTTTGGAATAAAGGAATATTGTGGATTCAACTATAAAAGCAATAACACCATCTCAGCTTTAGCAAAGCCTAAATCAGTTCCAATGCACCAGACATGGCAGCGAAGTTTTTCAGGGGAATAGTACCTGCCAGGAGGATCTTATTAGCTAGGCTTTTGTCATTTATGCCTATTAAGCACCTAGAATGAGCACATTATTCATAAAACTTATTGCCGTATGAGGAAAGTCATATATATATATATATATGTAACATACTGGACAACCCAAGGAAAAAAATGGGCGTCCAGCACATCACAGGCAATGATGGTGTAGTCGTGGCTATAATAATACTCGACGCCGCAAGTTACAGCATTATGCTAGTTTTTATTTCGTCGGCGAATGCGTCTTCTCGAGACAGTTACAAAATCCGAAAAGCGTACAGGTTTCCGTTCATGTGGTTTATATAAACTTTGTCATGTGATCAGGATAGCGATTA